>JAOPSE010000325.1:150000-813567 GCA_029449295.1 Zea luxurians | reverse complement strand
TTCTGAATATTCCAGTCGACTTTCCTATAGCTGACGGGTATAAGTTAATCTCCATCGGCTCGAAATGTTAACCAACGGGGATAATGGTTTTTTGAGAAATGTGCCCGCGGCTAGTCCGCGTGTTGCAATAACTCCTGTCGGCATTTTTCTATGGCCGACGGGGATAAGTTAACCCCCGTCGGCTATCTTATGTGGCCGACGGGGATAACAATTTTAAAATAGCTCATGTCGGCTTAGCCGATGGGGATTAGTATTCGGGAAACGTGGCCGAGACCATACACGCGTGGAGCCTTATCTCCCGTCGGCTAAGCCTAGAGGCCGACGGGAATTACGAATTTTAAGGACCTACTGCCCAACTGCTTCCCTTCAGCCATCGTGTCCATCTCTCTCACGCGCCGCTGCTCCAGCCACCCCGCCCCTCGTCGCTCCGGCGCGCCTCCGCCGTGCCCCAGCCTCGCCCCTGCCCCTCAGCGGCGTCCCCACCGTGCCCTGGCCGTTCTACTGCGACGCCCCCGTCGTTCCACGCCGGCCGCCGCCGTGCCTCGGCCTCGCCCTCGCCATTCCACTACGCGGCGCCGAGCGCAATGCCCACCCGACGACACCATCATCCACCTAAACACTGTCCGACCGTCTCCACCGTGTCGTGCACCTCCCGGCCATCTCCCTGGTGTCCAACCGCCGCTCCACCGACTGATCGACACTCCACCGACCACGAATCCGCTGCACCTCGCCTTGACGTTCGTCACTCGCTCGTCATGTCGTGTCCCTGCCCCAACTTTCGCACCCACGTGAGTTAATTTATGCATGTAGGAAATGTTGTTAATTTTCATTGGTTTTTATAGCCGATGGGAGTTAACTCTCATTTGATTGGAATTAGTGTAATATTGTGATTTGGTAAGGTCATTTTAATCAATGTGAATTTATGCATGATATTAGTTATTGTAACTTCAAGTTATGAATTTGAATTGATTAATTTGATGTTATTTATTGTTAGGCTTAACTTATCTTATTAGTCTAAATTGATTAATTTGATGATATTGGTTATCTTATTGTTTCATAATGATATCTTAGGGTTAACTTATGTTGTGAATTATGTTAGGGGTAACTTATGTTATTATATAATTTGATGTTGCGTATATTTTTAATTGATGAATGTCATCTTATGTAAGTATTTATTCTATTATATTATTGTTGCAACTATGTATATAGTACTTACTTTAATCGGATCATTACACGGTTAGGATTTCGAAAACTATGTGTCACCCGTTTTGGACCGCTATGCATCACATGTATGTACCATACATGTTATGTGTGACGGTCTGGAATTGTCCCTTTTCTGGATAGCCTCGGGATGACCGATGGGAGTGTGGTATTGGTGACCAACATGATGTGCTCGTAAGGAATTTTGGTGGCGACTATATGCTCCGAAAAGCTAAAAGAATGGTAAGTTTGATCTAGTTATGTCGATCACCAAATAGTATGATTGCTTATGAATGTTTTTTTGTTTATACAGGAAGCTACGTGTGGCCAAAAGCTTAGTGACTTTAATTTATCTCGTTGTTGCTATTTGAAATGGTTACGTAAGCTATGTTGGTGATTTGAAGTTTTTGATGTGTGAAATGATTATATAGTTGTAATGTAAAGTCTTTGTGAACTATGTCAATGGATGTGTTGGTAATGTGACCAATATTGTTGTATGTTCTATCCTTGATGATATATATGTTATGTGTGTTGTTGTATTCAATATTATGGAGAAATTAGGTCTCATTGGTTGCTGGTTTGCAGCAGGAAAGGTTAATTTCCATCGTCTTGACCACAGCCGACGGAAATTAACAGCTAATGCACATGAGCCAAAGTAGCTGACGGGAATTATCAGTTAATTCCCGTAGGACAAATAATTCCCGTGGGCCAATGGCAGCCAACGGGAATTAGTAGTTAATTTCCATGGGCACGTCGTGGCCGACCGGAATTAATCGATTAATTCCCATGAGCTAGTCGTGGCCGATGGGAATTATATGCCAACGAGAATTAACATATTAATTCCCATAGGCCGAGCCAAGCGACGGGAATTAATCCCCATGAGATTCTGTAGAGCCGACGGGAATTAATTAATTCCCATCAGTCGCCAATGGGAATTAACTAAACCCCGACCAATAATTCTCGTCAGGCAAGAACCGACGGGCATTAACCATATATCGACGTGAATTAGCAATTTTCGTCGGTATAAGGCTAATTCCCGTCGATTTTTGGCCGACAGAAATTACCTGAATTCCTGTTGTGGAATCTGACGACATCCAATCTAATAAACAATATGTAGATCAACAACAGGATCAAATGAAACAACAGATTAGAAGGCTGAAAAAACATTTAGGAAATTAACACACACATTTGAGAAATATGTTGCTCCTAGTTTTCTATCACATGAAACTAGTAAAAGGATATTTGTACTTAATGCATCGGCAACAAATGAGGATTCACAGCCACAGTCGCTATATTGTATGTCGATGCATTCATATCCAGGAGAAATACCATTACCGTCGTCCCTGCTTGACGTATCGGTGACACTAGATATAATCGGACCGTCCGAACCTAGTCACGAACGGTCAGTCATAGTACGAACCATCCAGCACTCTCTGTCAGATAGTCTGGGACTACGATAAGCCCACCACGTAGTACCCAGATAGTAGCAAGCATGACCGGATAGTCAGGGTATGCTATCGGACCGTCCGTCGCACCGAACCATCCGATCGCCTAGAGCGGACCATCGTCCGGATACACATACACAGAACCTGTTGCTGCACACGACACAACATTTTTACACACCATAGCAGCAATACATTCCTCCCCCTGCATATCAAAATTGTAGCGCATCATACGATCACAGGCCGAATATCGTTTTTGAACGGCCATGGCAAGAAGGCCAGCATAAATATGTCTGGCCAACTGAACCATAGATCCCAAGGACCGGTGGCTTTCCATCAAGCATTATGGAGAAAATTAGGGAAGAAATGGTTGAACCGTTGCAAGAAAAACTAGAAGTAAGTGTAGCCAGATTGGGGAAATCATATCAAAAGCCATATGGTTACCGGTTTCACACTATCCCATACACACAGGGGACTAGGATATCAAAGCTTTCCAAATTTTCCAATGAATGTGGTAAAAGCACACACGAACACTTAGCCCGGTTCTTAGCACAGCTAGATGAATTGGCTGATAGAGAAGCCTTTTGTGTTCTCTTATTTTCTTTATCCTTACTCGTACCGCTTTTGCATGGTACGTCGCTCTGCCTTCTAATCTATTAATTCCTAGAATGATTCGGAGAGTATTTTCCATGAGTATTTCTTTTCTTAGGAGTATGAATTGGAATTAGTTGATTTAGCTTTAGTCCGACGGGGACGCAAAGAATCGGTTAATGACTATATCTGGAGGTTCCGGACTTCTAGGACAGAATAAATCGATGCTTCCAAATCCATGTTGTAGACAAATAAACAGTTGGTAGGGCTGGCTTTTAATGAGTTATGGTCTTACTTAAAAATGAGAAACTAGATGGCGCCCGGTTCTTTTCAATAGCATAGCTATATCAATGGCTTTGGTATGTGAAATCCGAAGTAAAGAAACATCAAAATCGGCTAGCCATAATGTGCATCTAGTGGAGTGCAGTCCAAGTAGTTGAGATGATAATTCCATAGATGTATATACCGTTGAACTTGTTTGGTCAACAAAGGTAAAACCTTCAGCATGCTCTAAATGAATTGTAGAGACATGCTTATTGTAAGTGGTATAATTCTTTTTCTCATGCCACTAATGATTGTATTGTTTTCCATCGACAGATACAATTAGACAGAAATAAGGGTCGGTTGAGTTTCTAGGAGATTCAAATTCACAAGCAGACATTTCCTATCAATAGAACTGAGTTGACGGATAAAAAAGGCTTGGTTCAGCCGGATGTGGTTGATAAAGACAAAGGCAAGAACCTTATCATTGGTAATCCTTGCACGTCAAATATATTGCAAGGAGTGGTTACTCGGAAGGCTCCGGACAAAAGGACTAATAAGACAGGAGGCGTCAGTGGGCAAGTGTGATCAGACTATCGATCAAAACTCCCTATCCCACGCATTGCAGACGATCCGCGCCTGTGCATGAACGGTCCAGAACCCATACGGGATGGTCTGACTCATTTGGTCGGACGGTTCAGCAGCAACCAGGGGCCGCAGCGTCCACGCACCTTGAAGCCTCAACAACAAGAAATAGTTACATGGAAGCAAAATAAATCTAAAACATCTGGTCGGTTTGGTTAAATATGGCCCTACTTTTGATCAATTACTCTCCAGATATGTTATTGAGAAGGTTGTCCCAAGTGGTCGGCCAACAAAGCAACCCCGGTCACCTATAAAAGCAACACGACTAAATAAAATGACACAAAAGGCGACACAACAAGTGATGCATGTTCATCCATCCCTAGTGGTGTCGAGGTACTTTTCACCAGCCTACTCATCACCTATATATTGTACTGTTTAAATATGGAATAGTACGACGATGAACCCGTATTACATGCATAATCGCTTTGCTTATTCGAGCTAGGGGCATCACAATTCTATGCCTTTTGACCCATTGATCAAATAAGTCCAAGCAATAATGAACCCTAGAACAGCTGGCTAGGTACTTCCACTAAATCACTTGCCCAACAGGATCCGAAGAGAGTAATAATCCTAGAACATTGAAAAGGAAATTTTGCAGCTCCAGCCACAGGATTGCTACTGGCCACAATGCCAGATGAATGCTACTAGTCGTAGGGGGAGGAGTTGCACTGCTGTAGCAGGTGCCGGCCGAGGGGAGGAGAGGAGCTGCAACGCTACAGCAAGTGTCGACTGAGGGAGGAGAGTAGCGCTACAGCGAGGCCGCCACACCGAGAGCCGAGGAAGCAGCTTCGGTCTTTGGTAGGGTTGGAAGAGCACTGCACATCGGGGGTGGGAGGAGGAGCGGCGCTGGCCGCCTAGCCGAGCCACCATGAAAGCCAGACAAAACTAGTGGAAGTAGCGGCGACGCCTGTGCTTTGTGGGATACTGCGAGCCACACGTTATTGGGCTTGGGCCAGATCTGTATGTTTTTAGGCCCATGGGGAACCCGCAGGTGGGATTTGTTGCCCACCCTGAACCCGCAGTTGTACGGGTCCCCGAACCCGTGAACCCGCGAGCGGAAAATAAGACCCGCCCCTGCTAGGTCTAAAACCTGCGGGTACCTGCTCCGTACCCGTCCCACTGTCATCCCTAATGTATGGAACTGCATTTGGATTTGCTTGGCAAACGTAGCTTCAAGTTTTCTTCTTCAACTTATTGCACACCAAAAGGATATATAACTTCGAGGATCTTCGTCATATCCCTTTCTCTTGAAAGTCTGTATAGGAACAATAACAAAACATGTTTTGTGGTTTCAAGTGAGATAGACTGCAGCACATTGACAAAATCTAAAATTTGGCCCCTTGGTCCTCGGCTCTTGTTTCTCTTTATTTCTCTTCTTTGCGAACGATGGAGTGTAAGATTGTGTAAGGCTTGTTTTTCATAGAGGATGATACAAATATATAGACTTAGAGAAACCATGAAGGCCAAAGAGACGACAGATCTAACACGGAAGGTCGCGACAGCGGTGGATTCGACCGAGAAAGCCACGACAGCGACAGATTTAGTTGTGGCGGCGATCAAGAAGGAGAATGTGATGGGGCGGTTCCAGCCGTGTAGGGGCTTGTGTCGGGCCTGACAGGGAGGGTTGATGCCGGCAACGACGAAGAAGGTAGGAGGAATTGCTGGGCGGCTCAGGCAAGGACAGGGGGCGCGTTGACGGTGCCGCCGACCCTAGAGCTAGCCAGCCAAGGGAGAGGAAAGTGAGCCACGACCAGGAAGGTGGCAGCGCGGGTCCAGACAAGGTAGAGGCGCTTGTCGGTAGCCTGGGGTGGCGGAGCGTGACCTGGGGTCAGGCGGCGCGTCTGCGGCCGAGGGGAGGGGGCCTAGGGTGACTGCCGCCATGGCCGGCGAGAAGAGGATCTCGGTGGAGGCCGAGGGAGGATGCATGCGAGTGCATAGTCGAGTCCAGCCGCCACCGTTTCTCCATGGGAGAGCACGCAGGCACGAGGCATGGCCACGCGTAGTTGCCCTGCGCGTCGACCCTTGCGCGGGCAGATCTGGTGACGCAGACGCAGGGGTGTGCAGGACCGGCCACCGCCGGCCTAGGAAACACCGGCCAGGGGAGTGGCCGTCGCGCCAGCCACGTTGGGCTGGGGACAGATGACGAACGGGAGGACCGCCACCGGGAGCAGGAGGGAGGCTGTCGCGCCGCCAGTGAGCAGGTGAAGCGAGATTGCACCATCGAGGGCCGCCGGAGGTGGGCGGCGTGATTTCTTGGCGTGTGCCTGGCGATGGTTGTAGGAGATTCAGCGGGGTCCAAGCGGCACGGCCTGAGTGAGCGCCGCGGCTAGAGGAGCACGCGTGAAGAGAACCTGGGATCCATGGCGGTCAGCTCGAGACCTTGCGACGTCGTGCAGAGGAGTGGCGGCAAAAGGGGGAAGGGAGGTGGCGGGCCTGGCGGCTAAGATGGGGGCCACCCCGGGAAGGGAGGAGGGCCGGCGGGGAAGGGTGAGCGGCTAGGACGGGGGCGGCCTCGGGAGGGAAGGGTGAGCCTCCGAGGACGGCGACGGCTGCGATGGTAGCGGCCGCAAGTTGGGTGTTGGGAGAAGTGGAAAATCTAGCTGATACTGTGCTGATACTGTGTAAGGCTTTTTTCTTTTTTAATAGAGAATGGATATAAATATATATAGGTGATAGGTCAACAGTGGTGTCAACCCATCTACACATAGAACACACATTGTCTAACAGAGAACATTCGTTCGAGGAGATCCCAGAGCTAGAGCTGTGGTGCAGGTGAGGCGCTTGCGTGCTCACTCGACGCGATCTGATGTGGCGTGCACCGTCATTGATTTCCCTGTTATCATCCCTACACTACCGAATTCCAGCACTCGGCAAAGAGCTCAGCACTCGGTAAAGTCTCGAATTCCGATAGTGCTAGTTTCCACCGTTATTATCCTTCCTTTTTTTCTTTCTGGTTTTATCTCTCACTGTTTGTTAGGTTACTGTTTGTTAGGCGAGACACCGGGGAAACAAATCTAAAAGTTTTTTTTATGAAAGTGTAGACGTAGGATGACTATTAAAAGTTTAAACGGATGCTTTATAGACGTAGAGATTTCATATACTTATAAAATTTGGTTTTTCTATGCCTGTGATCAGGGCCGGCCCTGAGGGGGTGCGGCGGGTGCGGCCGCACCGGGCCCCCCAAAAACAGAGGGCCCCCTCTGGCCACCGGACGTTAGCACTTTTTTTCCGGTAAGCATATCTACCTTAGACATAAATACGCAAGAGTGATGCACTATCGATCAGTTTCGTTTAGATTGTTAAACTAATGTCTCAATTATTTATCTAATATTCACTTCATTCCAAAATAGTATTTGTTTTAACTCTTGATTTTTATGTCTATATTCAACTAGATGATGAGGAAAATCAACTAGAGAAGCAAAATAAATTCTATTTTGATACAGAGAGAGTATTATTTATTATACACATGATGGTTGCATCGACGAAGAGAAGATTTTTAAACTTGAAATATGTTTTGAATTATTTAAGGTCAACAATGACTTAAGAGAGGTTAAATGGTTTGGCGATTATATGTATCTAAAAGAAGTTGTTGGATGAGATTGATCTTAATGGTATAAGCGATGATTTGTATCACAAAATGTTAGAAGATATTTTTAATGACATCGGATAACATGTGTTTTTGTTATATTTTATATTTGTCATCTTATAAACTTGAAAGATATTTTTAATGACATCGGATAACATGTGTTTTTGCTATATTTTATATTTGTCATCTTATAAACTTGAAAATAGTGCATTATAATTTGTATATGTTGAATATTATATATATTGTGTGTGGATGGGGCCTCCATTTCTGATTTCGCACCGGGCCCCTAAAAAGTCAGGAACGGCCCTGCCTGTGATTCTGTGTAAGCTAGTGAATTATGAGACTTTGTGTTTATGTATAAACTGGTTAATTTGTGTAAGCCGGTGAAATGTACTTATGATTCTATTGCCTGCGATCCTGTGTGTTTTTGTGTAATCTGATGATTTTGTGGTGCGAGCCACTGGACGAAACGGCACGCTCAGGCACACGCGTTCCATGGTGCGGAACCAATACATGGGTCAGTACGGTACAATGCCTCGCCTAATATTGTTTGTACCTACCAGTCTGAGCTAGTGTTGAGATATGGATCGGACTTTTTAGATCAGCATAAGCACGATCCAAAAACACTTTAGACTAGCATGATCCGGTCTAAAAGTTTTTTTAGACTTTTTTAGCTCGAGCATGTTTGGCACGATGGCCTCGGGCTGGGCCGGGCTGGGCCGGCTAGCCCAATTCCCAGCACTGGTCTGAGCGGTGTCACCACCCGCTGGCTGTATGCACTAATCACGCAAACTGCGCTTTCCGCCGCTTCACTTCCGTTAACGATGGTGTGGGGTCTGGGGCTGCTTGGCATTCAACGTGATGGTCCTCACTGTAATACCCAACTTGTAATTAGTGGAAGATAACCTAAAAGGAGAAAATGATATCCCTTGTATATATGTGTTATCTATATCTATCATTTCATGAGAACATCACATGGAAACAAATAAATAAATAACAAAGGACACCCAAAAATAATACATGCATCATGCTGAGGTTTTTACTTTGTGTGCATTTTGTGATGATATAAAAATAGAGTAAAAAAATATATATTAATATCTAAATGGGAATTTAAGGTTTAAAAGGAAATTCTAGAAATGTGGAGAAAATATAAAGGAGATGAATAAGTAAATAATATATATATATATATAAATAACTCCAGAGTTAATACCCTAATTTCACAAATCTACTTTGCAAGGAAGAACCACAAAAAGTTTGAATTAAATTTGAATTTAAAGTGAATTTGAAGATGAAGAAAAGAAGGTGGGAAAATAAAAAGAAAAGGTCAAAAACGCTATTTGGGCCAGCTCCTAACCATTTCGGCCCACTACACATCCTCTCCCCGCCAGCCCAGCGTTGCCTCGGCTGAAGTCGCCTGCGCGTGGGGCCTGGCTGTCAGCCACCGCCCGCGATTCTCGCCCGCGTTCACTCCTTCACTTCTGTCTCTGGCGCGTGGGTCCTCGGGGTCAGCTCCGACGTCTTCGCTACGACCGTGTCACGCGGAGAGAAGGATACAATGGCGTGCGCGCGATCGCCGGCGGCCGTAACGGAATCGCTGGACCGACCTATCTCCCTGGAGGCCATAAAACGCAACCCCTAACCCTAACCGACCCCTTGCTCCTTTCGCTGCTTCCCAGTTCCTCATCGCCAGAGCTCAGAACCAACTAAGCGCCATCGCCGCGGCGGGCTAGGTCCCGGAGTGGCGGAACCCGGCCACAACTGTGACCTCGTCCATCTTCGAAGCTTTGCGGGCGCGTCCAGGAAGGATTCGGGAGCTATTCGCTCGGATTGTGAGGTGGATTCCTCATCGGCGCGCGTCTCTCACCTCGCGGCCACCATTCCTCATCGGGGAAGCACCACACTGCACAATCCACGATAATAATACCACTAGTGCATTCCATGTGTCGTAGGGATCGTGTTGGTACCTTGGGTGCGCTTATGGGGCATCGTCGCGCCAAATGGCGTGCTCACCGGCGTACGGTTGCCGCGGGAGGGCTGCGCCGCCGCGCGGGTTGGCTGGGAAGGGGAGAGATGACCTCGAGTCGTCGATGTCCTTACGGATGGCTAGGATTAGGTGGGGCGTACCTCCCCCTTCGCGCAGGCAATCGGGACCGTAGGTCTTAGATGGAGGGCCACGATTTGATCATAGGTATTTTGATCGTGTCCGCTGATCTCCGATCTGGCGGGCGATATCTCATACTGATTCAACCTAAAGAAGATCTAATCCGCGTCATAGATATTAGATCGGACGGCCAGTACGCGGGGATACCCCTTCGCGTGGCATATTATCTAAAGAACCCTTGGCCTTTAAGGAAATTAACCCGCAGTCCTGCGGCTGGTGCTCTGTGTCATAGGTAGCTTTATGTAGAAGCCCCTGTGTTTCCTGGTTTTTGAGGCCCAATCCAGAGAACTTTGAAAATCAGAAATTAATATCAGAATTCAATTTTTAGTGCATAAATAAATGTTAAAACTTGTTTAATTCATAGTAAATGCATATGAGCTCCAAATTGGACCATTCCAGTTCCTATAATTTTGTAAGATTATTCTCTATCAAATAATACCACTGTTTTCACATGAAAAACACATTAAAATTTATTTCTCACTTAACCCTATATTAAATGCATAAAACCTCCAGAAATTCATAACTTAAAACCTATAACTCCAAATTTAATGATTCCAGTTCCTATGATCTTATTTTAATGTGTAGATTTTTAATGTATATTTTATTCACATGTTTGATGTGATGTTAATTTATGCTATACTATGTATGTATTGTATTGATGCGAGTAGACGAGCAAGCCACTGTGGAATCTGAGGTTCAACAAGTAGAGACTGCTGAGCAGGAGCTCGTGGAAGGCAAGTTGTGCCCTTGATCACTTCTTTTACCCATTCATGTTCTTATTATTCATAATGATCTGCATAGGATAATTTTGCTGGGACCCAATAGGATACCCTAGATTTGACTATCTTTATACCTTGTTTCACCACTGGTTTTACTACTAAAGTTTTGGGTAGTTCATGCTATTGCTTTATGTAGATTTGGGTATAGAGATAATCATCACTTGTTGTTATACTTTTTATTATTTGTTTTATTCTTTAATGTTCATGTTAAGATCATTATGTTAATGGGAACATGGAGAACCACCCGGGAAAACAGTGCTACCACAAGGGTTTAATGGGACGCCCTTGGCTGATTAACTAGGAAAGCTAGTGGAGGGCTACCTTACCCGAAAGGGGCAAGGGCAGTAGGGGAGTGGTCAGTGTAGGGAGGTCCTTAGGTTGATTTTGCTGCGATGGCGGTCAGGCAAGAACCCTGCACTGGAGCTTCCTATAAACTGTAGCGGGTAGTCTGAAGCTAGTGGAACTTTGTAAAGGCCTCGTAGTGGTACCCTGCCTCGCTTCCTAGGTAGAGGTGTATGGAGTCTGATCAACTCCGTGGCAAATGGGTAACACGACTTGTGGGTAAAGATGCGCAACCTCTGCAGAGTGTAAAACTGGTATACTAGCCGTGTTCACGGTCATGAGCGGCTCGGACACTCACATGATTAAATTATGGAACTTAAACTTAACCTGTCATTTCATTGCATTTGGGATTATTTTATTATTACTTTTACTTATTATTACTATGGTTTGGTATTTACTTACACTTAGTAACTGCTAATAAAATTTTGACCAACTTATAAAAGCAATGCTCAGCTTCAGCCTTTATTTCATTGATCAGCCTTACACTTCATGAACTCCCACCTTTGGTGAGTTCATGCCACATTATTCCCCACGACTTGTTGAGCTATGAACGTATGTGAGCTCACTCTTGCTGTCTCACACCCCCCACAGGAGAAGAACAGGTGGTCGAAGAGGAGCCGCCTAACACCGAGGCCTTCGACTTGATCTAGGTGGCGTTTCTCAGTCGACATTGGCGCCGGCGATCCTTAGTTCGTTTTATATTTATCTTTATTTTGTAATAAGTCTTCCGCTATGTAATAAATACTCTGATGTTTTATGACATTTATCTCTATACACTCTGTTATTATATATGTTGTCTTCTTGGCGCATGTATGAGATGCACCCGGCTTTGTTCCTTTAAAACCGGGTGTGACAGAAGTGGTATCAGAGGAAAATGTTGACTGTAGGACGAAACCTAGATAGAAATGGACAAAACCCTTACCTACTTACCTTATTCTGATTCATTCTATACTTACCTTACTCTGGTTCTTTCTACACTCATCTTGATCCTGTCTCACCTTCTACTATTCTACTCTGATCATTCTTACCTTTCCTACTCTTAGACAAGATGGATTTCACACCTTGGAATCCCTACCCCTATGACAATTTTAAGAGATAGGAAGCCTAAGACAAAAGTAAAATTTATTTTCTCTATCAAAAATATTGGTTGATTGTTCTGATGATCAATGCCTGATTTGCTTCTTTGATTGATTGAGATATTATATATGGACATCTTAGCATGTGCCAGCGTAAGGTAATAAATTAGCTATGGTAGGTAAAACATTAAACTGCTTAGCTAATAAATCCCCCAAAATAACATGATTTTAATTATTGCCTTGTCTACTGTTCTTTCTTACCATATGTATCTAACTCAGATGGTCAATACCAGGAGGGGTGGTGGAATTGATTTGCCTCCTAACCGACACACTCGAAGGATATATAGACAACCTCAGCCACTGTAAAGCCCAAAAATTTGTATAAGGCAAAAATAATAAAATAAATAAAAAAAAGAAATTAAAACAGTAAAGTAAGATATCTCAAATTGTACTTGAGGTTTGAATCTTGGGGACTGAATTTTGAAACTAAGAATTAACTTAGAAAAGAAGTAATAGAGAGGTTTTCTGTTCAACTAAATGATTATTCATTTCATGATACACTATAAGCATTTATTTAAATGGGTATTGAGATATAAGGATGGTATTAAATTTTGATGACTCAAATCTAGACTAGACTTTTTGAATTTAACACATAATTTTCAAACTCAAAAAAAATAGAAATAATAGAAAGATTTCCTATTTATTTGAGTAAATACTCCTTTCATCAATATTATATTTAGAAGCATTTACTAATGCAAGTAATAAATAAATATGTAAAAGAAACTTCACATCCATTCCGAGTGTTTGTATTGTGCATTTAAATTGACTTAAAACTTGAACTCTATTTGAGTTGAATTTGAAACTTAGAAATTGAAAATAGAAATAGGAATAAAAAAAAGAAAGCTTACCTCGGCCTGGGCCGAAAGCGGTCTGGCCCAGCACCACTTCCACGCCGTGGCCTAAGTTACAGCCGCTGACACACTACGCTGACAGGCGGGCCGAGCTCGCCAGTTTCTCAGCTCAATCCGTATGTGTGTCTGGTGACTGCTTTGTGGACCCCGCGTGTCAGGCTTATCCTCTTCGCGGAGCTGCGTCTCCGTCGCCGCCGTGATCGACTGGGTTGTTGGGATTCGGAATTTTCCCAAGCTATAAGTAACGAGCTCGCCTCCCCCTCTTCGTCCAACCCACTAACAAGCACCGAGAGCCCTACCGCCAAGCAAAAGAAGACAGACAGGGAAGCAGCCGGCGTCGACCCGTGCCTTGGTTGTCGATGAGCCTCTGTGATGCAGCCGTGGTGACTCGCCCAAACATGGCGGATGTGCACATGGCTTAGTCCAGTCTAGAGGATCATCTTGGGCGGGTGGATTGCTCACCAAGGTCCCTTCGGCGCCATGAATCCACTGGTCGTCATGGGTCGGCGTCTTCGTTGACATCCCCAATGCTCGGACAGTGAAACAAGGAAGACGAGTGTGGAAGAGCAGAGAATCCGAGCTCGACACACTGGGCTCTACGACGACACGCCATCGCTCGGCCGTTGACGCGTCACCGTTAAGCATCACCAGGCTTCGTGGAGGCAATCTGGGACACTGGAGTAAAAGGGATTCTTCATCAACGCCATTAGCGCTGTCGTGTGCCGCGTCCTGCTCTGGTAGAAGCTTCTGGGCGCCCGCGCCGGGACCTAGAGGCATGCTCGTGGCCTTCTCGGACGCGGGGAAATCCACCGGAGCCTGGATATTTTTCATCGGATTGTTTCCTCCGCCGCCTGCTGCTACTTCCGTGGCCATGGATCTCCATGCGTCGGCTTCGGGTAGGGAGCCCTTCATTCTGTTCCTTATGACCTCCTCTTTCGCATAACATGTTTTTGTCGAGGTTTGGGTTACGGGGGCGCAACATCGCCTTCTCCGGCGACGGCTCCGCCGTGGAGGCACTTCTCCGCCAGAGGGACAGAACGGCGCCGCCGCGTCTAGCTGCGTTGGGAGGGCGAGTGATGCGGGTCATTGGATCCTTTTCGAACGGCTGGGATTAGTTGGGGAATAACGGTTGGATAGGTTAGATCGTAGCCGCCCAATCGGGATCTGACGGCGGGTATTATAGAACGGGTTTAGGGAATCATCAGTCGTGGGATGTCGATCTGACGGTCGTGATTCGGTACCGCTTTGATGAGGATATGATTTAATCTGTGCCGCACAATGACGATCCGGCGGCCCAAATCCCTTCGTACCCCTTCGACCGTAGTATTTTGCTAAAGAGCCCCTCTGGATTTAGGATACTAACCCGCGGTCCAGTCCAGGATTCTCTGTGTCTTGGGACCTTTTGCTCCGAGCCCCCTGCTGTCTCTAGTAATCTTGCGCCCAGTCCAGAGCTCATGAAAATCAAATAAATAAATTCAGAAATGGATTTTTAATATAAAAACAATTCCTAGAACTTATTTAATCCATAGAAAATCCATTTTAAGTCCAAATCACTCCATTCCACTTTCTAAAATTTTGTAATATTATTCCCTATCACTTAGAGTCTCTGTTTTGGCATGAAAATAGTAAGAAAATTAATTTCTCATCTAATCCTATTTTAATCACATTAAACCTTAGGAAATTCATAATTTGAAATCTATAACTCCAAATTTAATGATTCCAGTTCCTGTGATCTCATTTTAATGTATAGATTTTTACTGTACAATTTGTTTACATGTTTGGTGTAATGTTAATTTTTGCCTATACCATGTTTGTCTATATTGTTACGTTTAGCGGTGAGGACACGTGTCATCCGAAGATCATCTTGGTACCTGGAATCTCAAGTGCCAGGCAAGTTGTGCCCTTGATCACTTCTTTTTACCCACTCATGTTCTGATTAATCATAATGATCTGCATAGGTTAATTTTGATGGGACCCAATAGGTTACCCCAGTTTGACTATCTTTATACCTTGTTCACCACTAAATCTTTGGGTAGTACCTGCTATTGCTTTATGTGGTTATGGGTATAGAGATACACTATTCAAGATTACACATTTGTTATCAGTTGTTATTTATTGTTCATGATAAGATCATTATGTTAATTGGAACATGGAGAACCACCCGGGAAAACAGTGCTACCACAAGGGTTTAATGGGACGCCCTTGGCCAACTAACTAGGAAAGCTAGTGGAAGACTACCTTACCCGAAAGGGGCAAGGGCAGTAGGGGAGTGGTCAGTGTAGGGAGGCCCTCGGGAGGATTTTGCTGCGATGGCGGTCCTGCAAGGGATTCCTGCTAGGAAGGCCCTCGGGAGGATTTTGCTGCGATGGCGGTCCTGCAAGGGATTCCTGCATTGGAACTTCCTATAAACTGTAGCGGGTTTTCTGAAGCTAGTGGAACTTTGTAAAGGCCTCGTAGTGTTACCCTGCCTCACCTCCTCGGTAGAGGTGTATGGGATTGGCCGTCTCTTGGCAGATGGGTAACACGACTTGTGGGTAAAGATGCGCAACCTCTGCAGAGTGTAAAACTGGTATACTAGCCGTGCTCACGGTCATGAGCAGCTCGGACACTCACATGATTAATTTATGGAACTAAATTCAATTTGTCATATGCATTGCATCGCAGGTGATGTTGTTATTACTTTTGTTCTATTACTTAATTGGGTTGGTATTTACTTATACTTAGTAATTGCTAATAAAATTTTGACCAACTTTAAAAGCAATGCTCAGCTTCAACCATCCTCTTTGGTAAGCCTTACACTTCACATGAGCTCCCACCTTTGGCGAGTTCATGCACATTATTCCCCACAACTTGTTGAGCTATGAACGTATGTGAGCTCACTCTTGCTGTCTCACACCCCCCCCACAGGTCAAGAACAGGTACCACCGGATGAGGCGCATGGAGGATGTTGTGATGTGTTCGTGAGAGGTCTAGGCCGTCGTCTCCCAGTCAACTTTGGGTTGCTGGACCGTTGTCTCCTTATAATGTAATTATTTATTTTGTATAGAACTCCTGTTATATATAAAGATGTGACATTCGATCCTGTGCCACTATACATCATATGTGTGAGACTTGGTCCCAGCATACCTGGTGTTTATGTTCGCGCCCGGGTCTTGGTGCCCCTAAAACCCGGGTGTGACAGAAGTGGTATCAGAGGAATGTTGACTGTAGGACGAAACCTAGATAGAACTGGACAACTATTATCTACTTACCTTTGCTATTCCGATTCTTTCTAAACTTTTCTCAATCTTTTCTCATCTATTTTCGCTTTACTCTGATTATTCTTACCTTTTCTTTCTAGAAGACAAATGTGGATTTTACACTTTGAAATCCTGTGCCTGAAGTGATCTTTAGGAATAGGAGACCTAATCTTAGGAACAAAAACAAAACTATTTTTATAGATATCTATGAACTTGGATGATTATTCTTATGATAATTGTTTGATTTGGATCTTTGATTGAGTGCAATGAGTTGTGGAGTAATTACATCTGTAAATACATATAGTTAAAAAAATGTTGATAAAATAACTAGCCAACTTAAATTATGCCCCACTAAAATATATTAAGCTTAATAGATCCATCTCATCTCAAAAGATCCTAACTTATCCTAATTAAAATCTATCTAGCTTAATAGATCTACCTTATCTTAAAAGATACTATATTACTTTAGTAGACTCATCTTATCTTGAAAAGATTTTATCTCATCCTAATAGATCTAACTGACCTCAAAAGATTCTACGTTATCCTTAGGGATTCATCTTGCCCTAATTAGCGTATTTATCCCACTCTAGAATAAACAACCATGAGCTAACCCAACCCATAGTGTCATGATGGATTGTATAATTTGTCTATCCCCACCTAACATCAAACAAACTTTTGACCTACATCATGTAGTCTATATCATCCATATCTATCTTAACTCTATTCCCTAACTCCGATGATATACACTATCCTCGAATCAATAAGACCAAGACTGGAGAAGAAAAGATCAACCTCGTCAAGGAAGGATAGAAGTCAAACTCAATCTTCAAATGCATTACCACTCAACACGAACTTCTTTCCCATCATAAACTTGCTTACCCTAGGCTATTCTTGCTCTAACCTATCTTTTATCCTATACAATAAGGTGACTATACATATATATACCCATGCTTTCATAACCACTTTCTAAATAACATACAACTTCTCATTCATAAACTAATTAGAAGTTAAATGCTAAACTATAAATAAAGCTCTTTTTTTTACATCCCTGTCCTTAGAAATCTCGAGGACGAGATTTCTGTTAAGGGGGTAGGATTTGTAAAGCCCAAAAATTTGTATAAGGCAAAAATAATAAAATAAATAAAAAAAAGAAATTAAAACAGTAAAGTAAGATATCTCAAATTGTACTTGAGGTTTGAATCTTGGGGACTGAATTTTGAAACTAAGAATTAACTTAGAAAAGAAGTAATAGAGAGGTTTTCTGTTCAACTAAATGATTATTCATTTCATGATACACTATAAGCATTTATTTAAATGGGTATTGAGATATAAGGATGGTATTAAATTTTGATGACTCAAATCTAGACTAGACTTTTTGAATTTAACACATAATTTTCAAACTCGAAAAAAATAGAAATAATAGAAAGATTTCCTATTTATTTGAGTAAATACTCCTTTCATCAATATTATATTTAGAAGCATTTACTAATGCAAGTAATAAATAAATATGTAAAAGAAACTTCACATCCATTCCGAGTGTTTGTATTGTGCATTTAAATTGACTTAAAACTTGAACTCTATTTGAGTTGAATTTGAAACTTAGAAATTGAAAATAGAAATAGGAATAAAAAAAAAGAAAGCTTACCTCGGCCTGGGCCGAAAGCGGTCTGGCCCAGCACCACTTCCACGCCGTGGCCTAAGTTACAGCCGCTGACACACTACGCTGACAGGCGGGCCGAGCTCGCCAGTTTCTCAGCTCAATCCGTATGTGTGTCTGGTGACTGCTTTGTGGACCCCGCGTGTCAGGCTTATCCTCTTCGCGGAGCTGCGTTTCCGTCGCCGCCGGGATCGACTGGGTTGTTGGGATTCGGAATTTTCCCAAGCTATAAGTAAAGAGCTCGCCTCCCCCTCTTCGTCCAACCCACTAACAAGCACCGAGAGCCCTACCGCCAAGCAAAAGAAGACAGACAGGGAAGCAGCCGGCGTCGACCCGTGCCTTGGTTGTCGATGAGCCTCTGTGATGCAGCCGTGGTGACTCGCCCAAACATGGCGGATGTGCACATGGCTTAGTCCAGTCTAGAGGATCATCTTGGGCGGGTGGATTGCTCACCAAGGTCCCTTCGGCGCCATGAATCCACTAGTCGTCATGGGTCGGCGTCTTCGTTGACATCCCCAATGCTCGGACAGTGAAACAAGGAAGACGAGTGTGGAAGAGCAGAGAATCCGAGCTCGACACACTGGGCTCTACGACGACACGCCATCGCTCGGCCGTTGACGCGTCACCGTTAAGCATCACCAGGCTTCGCGGAGGCAATCTGGGACACTGGAGTAAAAGGGATTCTTCATCAACGCCATTAGCGCTGTCGTGTGCCGCGTCCTGCTCTGGTAGAAGCTTCTGGGCGCCCGCGTCGGGACCTAGAGGCATGCTCGTGGCCTTCTCGGACGCGGGGAAATCCACCGGAGCCTGGATATTTTTCATCGGATTGTTTCCTCCGCCGCCTGCTGCTACTTCCGTGGCCATGGATCTCCATGCGTCGGCTTCGGGTAGGGAGCCCTTCATTCTGTTCCTTGTGACCTCCTCTTTCGCATAACATGTTTTTGTCGAGGTTTGGGTTACGGGGGCGCAACATCGCCTTCTCCGGCGACGGCTCCGCCGTGGAGGCACTTCTCCGCCAGAGGGACAGAACGGCGCCGCCGCGTCTAGCTGCGTTGGGAGGGCGAGTGATGCGGGTCATTGGATCCTTTTCGAACGACTGGGATTAGTTGGGGAATAACGGTTGGATAGGTTAGATCGTAGCCGCCCAATCGGGATCTGACGGCGGGTATTATAGAACGGGTTTAGGGAATCATCAGCCGTGGGATGTCGATCTGACGGTCGTGATTCGGTACCGCTTTGATGAGGATATGATTTAATCTGTGCCGCACAATGACGATCCGGCGGCCCAAATCCCTCCGTACCCCTTCGACCGTAGTATTTTGCTAAAGAGCCCCTCTGGATTTAGGATACTAACCCGCGGTCCAGTCCAGGATTCTCTGTGTCTTGGGACCTTTTGCTCCGAGCCCCCTGCTGTCTCTAGTAATCTTGCGCCCAGTCCAGAGCTCATGAAAATCAAATAAATAAATTCAGAAATGGATTTTTAATATAAAAACAATTCCTAGAACTTATTTAATCCATAGAAAATCCATTTTAAGTCCAAATCACTCCATTCCACTTTCTAAAATTTTGTAATATTATTCCCTATCACTTAGAGTCTCTGTTTTGGCATGAAAATAGTAAGAAAATTAATTTCTCATCTAATCCTATTTTAATCACATTAAACCTTAGGAAATTCATAATTTGAAATCTATAACTCCAAATTTAATGATTCCAGTTCCTGTGATCTCATTTTAATGTATAGATTTTTACTGTACAATTTGTTTACATGTTTGGTGTAATGTTAATTTTTGCCTATACCATGTTTGTCTATATTGTTACGTTTAGCGGTGAGGACACGTGTCATCCGAAGATCATCTTGGTACCTGGAATCTCAAGTGCCAGGCAAGTTGTGCCCTTGATCACTTCTTTTTACCCACTCATGTTCTGATTAATCATAATGATCTGCATAGGTTAATTTTGATGGGACCCAATAGGTTACCCCAGTTTGACTATCTTTATACCTTGTTCACCACTAAATCTTTGGGTAGTACCTGCTATTGCTTTATGTGGTTATGGGTATAGAGATACACTATTCAAGATTACACATTTGTTATCAGTTGTTATTTATTGTTCATGATAAGATCATTATGTTAATTGGAACATGGAGAACCACCCGGGAAAACAGTGCTACCACAAGGGTTTAATGGGACGCCCTTGGCCAACTAACTAGGAAAGCTAGTGGAAGACTACCTTACCCGAAAGGGGCAAGGGCAGTAGGGGAGTGGTCAGTGTAGGGAGGCCCTCGGGAGGATTTTGCTGCGATGGCGGTCCTGCAAGGGATTCCTGCTAGGAAGGCCCTCGGGAGGATTTTGCTGCGATGGCGGTCCTGCAAGGGATTCCTGCATTGGAACTTCCTATAAACTGTAGCGGGTTTTCTGAAGCTAGTGGAACTTTGTAAAGGCCTCGTAGTGTTACCCTGCCTCACCTCCTCGGTAGAGGTGTATGGGATTGGCCGTCTCTTGGCAGATGGGTAACACGACTTGTGGGTAAAGATGCGCAACCTCTGCAGAGTGTAAAACTGGTATACTAGCCGTGCTCACGGTCATGAGCAGCTCGGACACTCACATGATTAATTTATGGAACTAAATTCAATTTGTCATATGCATTGCATCGCAGGTGATGTTGTTATTACTTTTGTTCTATTACTTAATTGGGTTGGTATTTACTTATACTTAGTAATTGCTAATAAAATTTTGACCAACTTTAAAAGCAATGCTCAGCTTCAACCATCCTCTTTGGTAAGCCTTACACTTCACATGAGCTCCCACCTTTGGCGAGTTCATGCACATTATTCCCCACAACTTGTTGAGCTATGAACGTATGTGAGCTCACTCTTGCTGTCTCACACCCCCCCCACAGGTCAAGAACAGGTACCACCGGATGAGGCGCATGGAGGATGCTGTGATGTGTTCGTGAGAGGTCTAGGCCGTCGTCTCCCAGTCAACTTTGGGTTGCTGGACCGTTGTCTCCTTATAATGTAATTATTTATTTTGTATAGAACTCCTGTTATATATAAAGATGTGACATTCGATCCTGTGCCACTATACATCATATGTGTGAGACTTGGTCCCAGCATACCTGGTGTTTATGTTCGCGCCCGGGTCTTGGTGCCCCTAAAACCCGGGTGTGACAGCCACAGCCTACAGAGATGAATCCTCCTAATCCTCCACCAGGTGGAGTTGATCCACTGGTTGCTGCTCAGATGGCGGTGATGTAGCAAATGGCGGACACTATGGCGGATATGCGTGCCCAGATGTAGCAAGAACGCCAGGAAATGCGTCAGGAAAGGGAAGATATACGCCAGGAATTGTGCCAGGAGAGAGATGAGATACGCCAAGAAAGGAGGGCGCAACAACAGCAGCTGCAACAACAACTTCAACAACAGCAACAACAGCAACAAGTGTCATTGCCTCCACCGCCACCACCAGTTCCACCTCGTGATAAGCACCGGGAGTTTATGAGTCATAAGCCACCAACCTTCGCCAGCTCGCCAGATCCACTTGATGCAGATGATTGGTTGAAGTCAATTGAGAAGATGCTGAATATTGCACAATGCACTGACCGGGAGAAGGTTTTATATGCTTCTGGACGTCTGACTGGTCCTGCTGCTGACTGGTGGGATTCATATACTGCTGCCCACGATGCTGCTGATACTATTACTTGGGCAGAGTTCAGTACACAGTTCAGGAACTACCATATTCCCGCTGGTATGATAAAGATCAAGAAGAAGGAGTTTCTGTCATTAAAGCAAGGCAACATGTCGGTCAGCGAGTACAGGGACAAATTTATTCAGCTGTCGAGGTATGCTCCGGAGGAAGTTGCTGAGGATGAGAGGAAGCAGGAGCATTTTATTGAAGGACTTAATGGACCACTGCAGTATGCTCTAGTGGCACACACCTTTCCATCATTTCAGAGGCTACTGGATAAGGCTCTTGCTATTGAACACAAGCGTGTTCAACTGGGTGATTTGAAGAGGAAGGCTATCTCACAAGGACAGGGTAGCAGCAGTGTTTGTCCTCGCTACAGTTCACCATAGGGTACACCAACTCGACCCGGAGGACCACGCCCAGTTCAGCAATCACCACTGAGGACTCCACCTCCTCGACAGGCCACTCCCACTGGCACCCCGACGAAGTTTTCAGGACAGAGTTCAGGCACTACTTGTTTCAAGTGTGGGAAGACTGGTCATTATGCAAATGTCTGCCCACAGAGGATTGCTACCACTCCAGTTCAAAACAAGCAGCAGACTCCTGGCAAGGGATATTCTATAGCTAGGGTGAATCAAGTCAGCATTGATGATACTCCTGATGGTGGTGACCTCGTACTTGGTATGTTTTATGTTAATGCAATTCCTGCAACCATATTATTTGATTCTGGTGCTACACATTCATTCATGTCTGCTCGTTATGCCAACACAAATGAAATACCACTGCTAAATATGAGAAAACCCATGATAGTAATTACACCTAAAGGGCCTGTTGAGGCGAATCAAATGACACGTAGATTGACATTAACCATTATGGGTAGAGAATTTGGAGCTACTGCTATAATATTAGAGCCAAGCAGTATAGATCTGATCCTTGGTATGTCATGGCTAAGAAAGGCAAAGGCCGTTATAGCATGTGGTAGAGGTACCGTAGAGCTCACTACCACTAAAGGAGAAAGATTTCAAGTTAATATTGCAGTAACCTCCTCATCCATGCGTGCAATGTTCTTTATGCCTGAGGAGTTTGTTGGTAACAACATCCGGGTGGTTAGAGATTTTCCGGATGTCTTTCCAGAGGAGTTACCAGGGATGCCACCTGATAGAGAAGTTGAGTTTGTTATTGATCTCTTACCTGGAACCGCCCCTATTTCCAAACGGCCATATAGAATGTCCGTAGAGGAGTTGAAGGAACTTAAGAAGCAGTTAACTGAGTTACAAGATGCTGGGTACATTCGTCCGAGTTCCTCACCTTGGGGAGCACCGGTTCTATTTGTACAGAAGAAGGATGGATCCCAGAGGATGTGTGTGGACTATAGATCACTTAATGATGTTACTGTGAAGAACAAGTATCCGTTACCCCGTATTGAGGATTTATTTGATCAGATGCGAGGTGCTAGAGTATTCTCGAAGATTGATCTCCGATCCGGTTACCATCAGATGAGGATTAGACCATCGGATATTCCCAAGACGGCTTTCTCGACTCGATATGGATTATATGAGTTTACGGTTATGTGTGAGCACCTAGAGGGGGGGTGAATAGGTGATCCTGTAAAACTTCACGCTTAAGCCACAAAACTTGGTTAAGTGTTAGCACAGATAATGCCAAGTGGCTAGAGAGGAGTCTCAACAAAACACAATAACCACAGAAGATCAATCACAGAGATGGCACAGTGGTTTATCCTGTGGTTCGGCCAAGACCAACGCTTGCCTACTCCACGTTGTGGCGTCCCAACGGACGAGGGTTGCAATCAACCCCTCTCAAGCGGTCCAAAGACCCACTTGAATACCACAGTGTTTTGCTTTCTTTTCTTTATCCCGTTTGCAAGGAATCTCCACAAATTGGAGTCTCTTGCCCTTACAAGTATATGATCACAAAGAAGCACAGAGTAAGGGAGGGAAGCAACACACACAAATCCACAGCAAAATGCGCACACACACGGCCAAGAATCGAGCTCAAAAGACTATCTCAAAGTTCTCACTAGAACGGAGCTCGAATCACTGAGAATGACAAACGAATGCGCAAAGACTGAGTGTGGATGATCAAGAATGCTCTAAGGTTGCTTGGTTATTTCCTCCATGCGCCTAGGGGTCCCTTTTATAGCCCCAAGGCAGCTAGGAGCCGTTGAGAGCAAATCTGGAAGGCCAATCTTGCCTTCTGTCGTCGGGTGCACCGGACAGTCCGGTGCACACCGGACACTGTCCGGTGCCCGATTTCCTTCCTAAAATGGCGCTGCCGACCGTTGCAGATCTGAGAGCCGTTGGCGCACCGGACATGTCCGGTGCACACCGGACAGTCCGGTGCCCCCTTCCGACCGTTGGCCCGGCCACGTGTCGCGCGCAGATTCCGCAGCCGACCGTTGGCCTGGCCACGTGTCGCGCGCAGATTCCGCAGCCGACCGTTGGCCTGGCCGACCGTTGGCTCACCGAACAGTCCGGTGCACACCGGACAGTCCGGTGAATTTTAGCCGTACGCCGTCGGCGAATTCCCGAGAGCGGCTACTTCACGCCGAGCCAGCCTGGCGCACCGGACACTGTCCGGTGCACCACCGGACAGTCCGGTGTGCCAGACTGAGCTGAGTCTTGGCTGCACTCAGCCAAGTCTTTTTCTCCTCTTTTCTTTTCTTCTTCTTTCTGTTTCTAACACTTAGACAAGTATATTAGTACACAAAACCAATGTACTAAGGCTTAGAAACATACCTTTACTTCATGATTTGCACTTTGTTCATCCATGGACATAAATTCACATTTAAGCACTTGTGTTGGCACTCAATCACCAAAATACTTAGAAATGGCCCAAGGGCACATTTCCCTTTCAATCTCCCCCTTTTTGGTGATTTATGCCAACACAACATAAAGCAACTAGAACAAGTGCAAACTCACTTCAAATAAAACTCAAATTTATTTTGATTCAATTTTGGCATATATGGATCATCCTTTGCCACCACTTGGTTTGTTTTTGCAAATCAAACTCAAATCTCTATCTCTAAGTCAAACACACATGTTGAAGCATAAAGAGAGTCATTCCAAAAGAGATTGATCAAAGATTTCAAAAACTCCCCCTTTTTCCCATAATTACTACTTCTCCCCACAAGAAGCCAAATTTTGACAAAAGAGACAACACAAGAGTTTTGACAAACCAAAAGCTCTATTCTACTATTTTCAAAATCTCTCAAGTGGTAGCTGATCCATTTATCGCTTTGGCCTTTATTTTCTCCCCCTTTGGCATCAAACACCAAAACGGGATTAATCTTGGCTCTATAACCCCATTGCCTCACCAAAATCTTCAATTAAGAGCAAATGGTAATAAGAGTTTATGAGATGAACTTGGAATAAGTTACCCTCTCATCGGAGTGCAGTGGAAGTCTTTCATGGTCCAAGTCCACCTTTTCCCTTTCAATTCTCCTTTGAGACTAAAACAAGCAAACTCAAGCATATGGTTAGTCTCAAAGGGTCAAGTTGTAACACATGTCCCCCTAAAACTGTGCATCATTTTGCCACGGACTTGTGAGGTCCAGGGAGTGTTTGTACAACTTGAGCACCATAATAAGCAACAAAATGCAGAATGGACATGATCAAAGGCATAAACACATGTATGCTACAATTCAATCCAAGTTCCGCGAATCTAAGATATTGAGCTCACTACGCAGCCTGCAAAAGGTCTTCTCATCTAAAGGCTTGGTAAAGATATCGGCTAGCTGGTTCTCGGTGCTAACATGAAACACTTCGATATCTCCCTTTTGCTGGTGGTCTCTCAAAAAGTGATGTCGGATGTCAATGTGCTTTGTGCGGCTGTGCTCAACAGGATTTTCCGCTATTCGGATAGCACTCTCATTGTCACATAGGAGTGGGACTTTGCTCAGATTGTAGCCAAAGTCCCTGAGGGTTTGCCTCATCCAAAGTAGTTGCGCGCAACACTGTCCTGCGGCAACGTACTCGGCCTCAGCGGTGGATAGGGCAACGGAGGTTTGTTTCTTAGAGTTCCATGACACCAGGGACCTTCCTAAGAAATGGCACGTCCCCGATGTACTCTTCCTATCGACCTTACATCCAGCATAGTCGGAATCTGAGTACCCAATCAAGTCAAAGTTAGACCCCTTTGGATACCAGATCCCGAAGCAAGGCGTAGCGACTAAATATCGAAGAATTCGCTTCACTGCCACTAAGTGACACTCCTTAGGATCGGATTGAAATCTAGCACACATGCATACGCTAAGCATAATATCCGGTCTACTAGCACATAGATAAAGCAAAGAACCTATCATGGACCGGTATGCTTTTTGATCAACGGACTTACCTCCTTTGTTGAGGTCGGTGTGTCCGTCGGTTCCCATTGGCGTCTTTGCGGGCTTGGCGTCCTTCATCCCAAACCTCTTTAGCAAATCTTGTGTGTACTTCATTTGGGAGATGAAGGTGCCGTCCTTGAGTTGCTTCACTTGGAACCCAAGGAAGTAGTTCAACTCGCCCATCATCGACATCTCGAATTTCTGCATCATTACCCTGCTAAACTCTTCACAAGACTTTTGGTTAGTAGAACCAAATATTATGTCATCGACATAAATTTGGCACACAAACAAATCACCATCACATGTCTTTGTAAAAAGAGTTGGATCGGCTTTCCCAACCTTGAAAGCATTAGCAATTAAAAAGTCTCTAAGGCATTCATACCATGCTCTTGGGGCTTGCTTAAGTCCATAGAGCGCCTTAGAGAGCTTACACACGTGGTCGGGGTACCGTTCATCCTCGAAGCCAGGGGGTTGCTCCACGTACACCTCCTCCTTTATTGGCCCGTTGAGGAAAGCGCTCTTCACATCCATTTGGTACAACCTGAAAGAATGGTGAGCGGCATACGCTAGCAAGATACGAATGGACTCTAGCCTAGCCACAGGAGCAAAAGTCTCCTCAAAGTCCAAACCTGCGACTTGGGCATAACCTTTTGCCACAAGTCGAGCCTTGTTCCTTGTCACCACTCCGTGCTCGTCTTGTTTGTTGCGGAACACCCACTTGGTTCCCACAACATTTTGCTTGGGACGAGGCACCAGCGTCCAAACTTCATTGCGCTTGAAGTTGTTAAGTTCCTCCTGCATGGCCAACACCCAATCCAGATCTAGCAAGGCCTCCTCTACCCTGAAAGGCTCAATAGAAGAGACAAAAGAGTAATGTTCACAAAAATTAACTAGTCGAGACCGAGTAGTTACTCCCTTGCTAATGTCACCCAGAATTTGGTCGACGGGATGATCCCTTTGAATCATCGCTCGAACTTGGGTTGGAGGTGCCGGTTGCGCTTCTTCCTCCATCACATGATCATCTTGTGCTCCCCTTGATCACACGCCTCCTGTTGATGAACCTGTTCATCGTCTTGAGTTGGGGGATGCACCGTTGTTGAGGAAGAAGGTTGATCTCGTTCATCTTGTTCCTGTGGCCGAACGTCTCCAATCGCCATGGTTCGTATCGCGGCCGTTGGAACATCTTCTTCATCTACATCATCACAATCAACAACTTGCGCTCTTGGAGAGCCATTAGTCTCATCAAATACAACGTCGCTAGAGACTTCAACCAAACCCGATGATTTGTTGAAGACCCTATACGCCTTTGTATTTGAATCATAACCTAATAAAAACTCTTCTACAGCTTTGGGAGCAAATTTAGAATTTCTACCCTTCTTCACTAGAATGTAGCATTTGCTCCCAAATACACGAAAGTACGATACATTGGGTTTGTTACCGGTTAGTAGCTCATACGATGTTTTCTTGAGGAGGCGGTGAAGGTAGACCCTGTTGATGGCGTGGCAAGCCGTGTTCACGGCTTCCGACCAAAAGCACTCGGGGGTCTTGAATTCTCCAAGCATAGTCCTCGCCATATCTATGAGCGTCCTGTTCTTCCTCTCTACCACACCATTTTGCTGAGGTGTGTAGGGAGCGGAGAACTCGTGCTTGATCCCTTCCTCCTCAAGAAACTCCTCCACTTGAAGGTTCTTGAATTCAGACCCGTTGTCGCTCCTTATCTTTTTCACCTTGAGCTCAAACTCATTTTGAGCTCTCCTTAGGAAGCGCTTGAGGGTCCCTTGGGTTTCAGACTTATCCTGCAAAAAGAACACCCAAGTGAAGCGGGAAAAGTCATCAACAATAACTAGACCATACTTACTTCCTCCTATGCTTAGATAGGCGACGGGTCCGAAGAGGTCCATATGCAGCAGCTCCAGAGGTCTTGACGTGGTCATCACATTCTTGCTGTGATGTGCTCCTCCCACTTGTTTACCTGCTTGACAAGCTGCACAAGGTCTATCTTTTTCGAAATAAACATTGGTTAGACCTATCACGTGTTCTCCCTTTAGAAGCTTGTGGAGGTTCTTCATCCCCACATGTGCTAAGCGGCGATGCCACAGCCAGCCCATGCAAGTCTTAGCCATTAAGCATGCATCTAGACCGGCCTCTTCTTTTGCAAAATCAACTAAGTAAAGCTTGCCGTCTAGTACACCCTTAAAGGCTAGTGAACCATCACTTCTTCTAATGACAGACACATCTACATTTGTAAAAAGACAATTATATCCCATATTGCATAGTTGACTAACAGATAGCAAATTGTAACCAAGAGACTCAACTAAAAACACATTGGAGATTGAGTGCTCATTAGAAATTGCAATTTTACCTAACCCTTTTACCTTGCCTTGATTCCCATCACCGAATATAATTGAATCTTGGGAATCCTTATTTTTGACGTAGGAGGTGAACATCTTCTTCTCCCCCGTCATATGGTTTGTGCATCCGCTGTCGATAATCCAGCTTGAACCCCCGGATGCATAAACCTGCAAGGCAAATTTAGGATTGGGTCTTAGGTACCCAACTCATGTTGGGTCCTATAAGGTTAGTGCAAATATCCTTAGGGACCCAAATGCAAGTTTTGTCTCCCTTGCATTTTGCCCCTAACTTCCTAGCAACTATTTTCCTATCCTTTCTACAAATAGCAAAGGAAGCATTTAAAGCACAATAAATTGTAGAAGGTTCATTCACTACTTTCCTAGGAGCTTGAATAGTATTCTTTCTAGGCACATGATGAATATCATTTCTCCTAGACATATTTCTACCATGCATATAGGAAGAACTAGAAGCAAACATGGCATGAGAGTCAAAATCATCATAAGCATTATAAGTTTGTCTCCTATCATGGTACAAGAAAGCATGGTTCCTTTTAGCACTACTAGCCATAGGGACCTTCCCTTTCTCCTTGACGAAGATGGGAGCCTTATGGCTTGTTAAGTTCTTGGCTTCCCTCTTGAAGCCAAGCCCATCCTTAATTGAGGGATGTCTTCCAATTGTGTAGGCATCCCTTGCAAATTTTAACTTATCAAATTCACTTTTGCTAGTCTTAAGTTGGGCATTAAGACTAGCCAATTCATCATTTAGTTTGGAAATTGAAACTAAGTGTTCACAACAAGCATTAATATCAACATCCTTACACCTAGTGCAAATTTCAACATGTTCAACACAAGAGTTAGATTTACTTGCTACTTCTAGTTTAGCATTTAAATCATTGATTTCACCTTTTAAGGAAGAAATGGTTTCATTACAAGTAGAAAGTTCACAAGAAAGCATTCCATTTCTTTTAACTTCTAGAGCCAGTGAATTTTGTGCACTAATAAATTTATCATGCTCTTCATATAAAAGATCTTCTTGTTTCTCTAAGATTCTATCCTTTTCATTCAAGGCATCAATCAATTCATTAATCTTAGCTATCTTAGTTCTATCCAATCCCTTGAATAAACTAGAGTAATCTATTTCATCCTCACTAGACTCATCATCACTAGAAGAATCATAAGTATTAGCATTACGAGTGATTACCTTCTTCTCCCTTGCCATGAGGCAAGTGTGATGCTCGTTTGGGAAGAGGGTCGATTTGTTGAAGGCAGTGGCGGCGAGTCCTTCGTCGTCGGAGTCGGACGAAGAGCAATACGAATCCCACTCCTTTCCTAGGTGTGCTTCGCCTTTGGCCTTCTTGTAGACCTTCTTGTTCTCTCTCTTCCCATTTTTCCCTTGCTCCTGGTCACTATCATTTTCGGGACAGTTAGCAATAAAATGACCAACCTTACCACATTTGAAGCATGAGCGCTTCCCCTTTGTCTTGGTCTTCCTTGGTTGCCCCTTGCGACCATTTAGCGCCGTCTTGAATCTCTTGATGATGAGAGCCATCTCTTCATCATTGAGTCCGGCTGCCTCAACTTGCGCCACCTTGCTGGGTAGCGACTCCTTGCTCCTTGTTGCCTTGAGAGCGATGGGTTGAGGCTCGTGGATTGGACCGTTCAACGCGTCGTCGACGTATCTCGCCTCCTTGATCATCATCCGCCCGCTTACGAATTTTCTGAGTACCTCCTCGGGCGTCATCATCGTGTACCTGGGATTCTCACGAATATTGTTCACGAGATGAGGATCAAGAACGGTAAAGGACCTTAGCATTAGGCGGACGACGTCGTGGTCCGTCCATCGCGTGCTTCCATAGCTCCTTATTTTGTTGATGAGGGTCTTGAGCCGGTTGTACGTTTGGGTTGGCTCCTCTCCCCTTATCATGGCGAATCGTCCAAGCTCGCCCTCCACCAACTCCATTTTGGTGAGCATGGTGATGTCATTCCCCTCGTGAGAGATCTTGAGGGTGTCCCATATTTGCTTGGCATTGTCCAAGCCGCTCACCTTGTTGTACTCTTCCCTGCACAAGGACGCTAAGAGAACAGTAGTAGCTTGTGCATTTCTATGGATTTGTTCATTTATGAGCATAGAGTTATCCGAGCTATCAAACTTCATTCCATTCTCTACAATCTCCCAAATGCTTGGATGGAGAGAGAATAAGTGACTACGCATTTTGTGACTCCAAAATCCGTAGTCCTCCCCATCGAAGTGTGGAGGTTTGCCAAGAGGAATGGAAAGCAAATGCGAATTCGAACTATGTTGAATACGAGAATAATCAAATGAAAAGTTCGAATTGACCGTCTTTTTGTAGTCGTTGTCGTCGTCCTTTTGGGAAGAAGTAGACTCATCACTATCGTCGTAGTATATGATCTCCTTGATGCGCTTTGTCTTCTTCTTCTTCCCTTCCTTCCGCTTGTAGCCCGAGCCGGAGTCAGTGGGCTTGTCATCCTTTGGCTCGTTGACGAAAGACTCCTTTTCGTTGTTGACCACCATCCCCTTTCCCTTAGGATCCATCTCTTCGGGCGATTAGTCCCCTCTTGAAGAGAACGGCTTTGATACCAATTGTGAGCACCTAGAGGGGGGTGAATAGGTGATCCTGTAAAACTTCACGCTTAAGCCACAAAACTTGGTTAAGTGTTAGCACAGATAATGCCAAGTGGCTAGAGAGGAGTCTCAACAAAACACAATAACCACAGAAGATCAATCACAGAGATGGCACAGTGGTTTATCCCGTGGTTCGGCCAAGACCAACGCTTGCCTACTCCACGTTGTGGCGTCCCAACGGACGAGGGTTGCAATCAACCCCTCTCAAGCGGTCCAAAGACCCACTTGAATACCACAGTGTTTTGCTTTCTTTTCTTTATCCCGTTTGCAAGGAATCTCCACAAATTGGAGTCTCTTGCCCTTACAAGTATATGATCACAAAGAAGCACAGAGTAAGGGAGGGAAGCAACACACACAAATCCACAGCAAAATGCGCACACACACGGCCAAGAATCGAGCTCAAAAGACTATCTCAAAGTTCTCACTAGAACGGAGCTCGAATCACTGAGAATGACAAACGAATGCGCAAAGACTGAGTGTGGATGATCAAGAATGCTCTAAGGTTGCTTGGTTATTTCCTCCATGCGCCTAGGGGTCCCTTTTATAGCCCCAAGGCAGCTAGGAGCCGTTGAGAGCAAATCTGGAAGGCCAATCTTGCCTTCTGTCGTCGGGTGCACCGGACAGTCCGGTGCACACCGGACACTGTCCGGTGCCCGATTTCCTTCCTAAAATGGCGCTGCCGACCGTTGCAGATCTGAGAGCCGTTGGCGCACCGGACATGTCCGGTGCACACCGGACAGTCCGGTGCCCCCTTCCGACCGTTGGCCCGGCCACGTGTCGCGCGCAGATTCCGCAGCCGACCGTTGGCCTGGCCACGTGTCGCGCGCAGATTCCGCAGCCGACCGTTGGCCTGGCCGACCGTTGGCTCACCGGACAGTCCGGTGCACACCGGACAGTCCGGTGAATTTTAGCCGTACGCCGTCGGCGAATTCCCGAGAGCGGCTACTTCACGCCGAGCCAGCCTGGCGCACCGGACACTGTCCGGTGCACCACCGGACAGTCCGGTGTGCCAGACTGAGCTGAGTCTTGGCTGCACTCAGCCAAGTCTTTTTCTCCTCTTTTCTTTTCTTCTTCTTTCTGTTTCTAACACTTAGACACGTATATTAGTACACAAAACCAATGTACTAAGGCTTAGAAACATACCTTTACTTCATGATTTGGACTTTGTTCATCCATGGACATAAATTCACATTTAAGCACTTGTGTTGGCACTCAATCACCAAAATACTTAGAAATGGCCCAAGGGCACATTTCCCTTTCATTATGTCGTTTGGATTAACCAATGTGCCGGCTTATTTCATGAATTTGATGAATAAGGTGTTTATGGAGTATTTGGACAGATTCGTCGTGGTGTTCATCGATGATATTCTTATCTATTCTAGGAATGAAAGTGATCATGAACAACATCTAAGGTTGGTGCTACAGAAGTTACGAGATAATCAACTCTATGCTAAGTTCAGCAAGTGCGAGTTTTGGATTGACAAGGTGCCATTCCTTGGTCATATTATTTCTAATGGAGGAATAGCAGTGGATCCTGCTAAAGTGAAGGAGATAATGGAGTGGAGAGTGCCCAATACAGTTACTGAGATTCAGAGTTTCTTGGGACTCGCAGGATATTATCGGAGATTTATTGAAGGGTTCTCTAAGATTGCCAAGCCTATGACATCGCTTTTGGAGAAAGGAAAAAAATTTAAGTGGGATGAGAAATGTCAAGAGAGCTTTGATCAATTGAAGGAAAAATTGATGTCACCTCCGGTATTGATTATGCCAAATCTGCAGAAGGGATTTGACATTTATTGTGATGCATGTGGACAAGGACTTGGATGTGTGCTTATGCAAGAAGGTCATGCGATTGCCTATGCATCTCGTCAGTTGCGGAAGCATGAATTGAACTACCCCACTCATGACTTAGAGCTGGCAGCAGTTGTGCATGCACTGAAGATTTGGAGACACTACATTATGGGAACTAAGTGTCAAGTGTACACGGATCACAAGAGTTTGAAGTATATATTCACTCAGAAGGATCTCAACCTCAGACAACGTCGTTGGTTGGAGCTCATCAAGGATTATGATTTGGAGATTCACTATCACCCGGGCAAGGCGAATTTGGTCGCAGATGCCTTGAGTCGGAAAGAACATGTTCACTCCGCTTTCGTTGTCCAGCTACCCGATGAATTAGCAAAAGATTTTGAGAAGCTCAACCTGGGAATTGTTACTCACACTGAAGGAGTTACCATTGAGTTGGAACCTACCTTGGAGCAAGAGATTCATAAAGGTCAGGTTGGTGATGCTAAGATTCAAGAGATTAAGGATCTGATCACGGATGGTCGAGTTCCGGAATTCACGGAGGATGAGCAAGGTACTATATGGTTCAAAGATCGGATATGTGTTTCAGAGATTGATAGCCTCCGTGAGGCTATATTGAAAGAAGTTCATGATTCTGATTACTCCATCCACCCTGGTAGCACTAAGATGTATCAAGATTTGAAGCAAAAGTATTGGTGGTATGGACTGAAAAGAGATGTTGTTGCACATGTGGCTAAGTGTGATGTGTGTCAAAGAGTCAAGGCCGAACATCAAAGACCCGCTGGACTATTGCACCCATTGAAGATACCCGAGTGGAAATGGGAAGAAATTGGTATGGATTTTATTGTTGGACTACCTCGCACTCCTGCTGGGTATGACTCTATTTGGGTAATTGTAGACAGATTGACAAAAGTGGCTCATTTTATACCTGTGAGGACTAATTATACGGGAGCCAAGCTAGCAGAATTGTATATGACTCGGATAGTTTGCCTACATGGAGTACCTAAGAAGATCGTGTCTGATCGAGGATCACAGTTTACTTCTCGATTTTGGAAGAAGTTGCATGAGAGCTTGGATACAAAGTTGAATTTTAGTTCAGCCTACCATCCTCAGACTGATGGACAGACAGAGAGGACTAATCAAGTGCTGGAAGATATGTTAAGAGCTTGTGCTCTCAAGCATGGTGGAAGTTGGGAGAAGAGCTTACCCTATGCTGAGTTTTCTTATAATAATAGCTACCAGGCTAGTTTGAAGATGTCACCATTTGAGGCTTTGTATGGCAGAAAATGCAGGACTCCCCTATATTGGGATCAGACTGGAGAAAGACAGTTCTTTGGGCCTGAACTGATTCAAGAGGCAGAAGAGCAAGTTCGAATGATAAGAGAAAATTTGAGAATTGCGCAATCAAGGCAAAAGAGCTATGCTGATAACAGAAGGAGACTACTGGAGTTTAAGGAGGGTGATCATGTCTACTTGAAGGTGTCACCACTCCGGGGTATGAGGAGATTTAAAGTTAAAGGAAAGTTGTCCCCTCGCTTCATTGGACCTTTCTTGATCTTAAAGCAAGTGGGAGAAGTTGCATATCAACTGAAGTTACCCGATCATCTGTCAGATGTACATGATGTGTTTCATGTGTCCCAGCTAAAGAAGTGCCTCAGGGTACCTGAGGAGCAGTTACCAATGGAGGACCTTAGTGTGCAAGATGATCTGACATATACTGAGTACCCTATCAAGATTCTGGACACTTTGACTCGAGTTACAAGAAATAAGGTGATCAAGATGTGCAAAGTGCAATGGAGTCACCACGGTGAAGATGAAGCAACTTGGGAAAGAGAAGAAGAGCTTCGTATAGATTTTCCCCACCTTTTCCCTAGATCTTCCTAAATCTCGAGGGCGAGATTCTTTTTAAGGGGGGTAGGATTTGTAATACCCAACTTGTAATTAGTGGAAGATAACCTAAAAGGACAAAATGATATCCCTTGTATATATGTGTGTTATCTATATCTATCATTTCATGAGAACATCACATGGAAACAAATAAATAAATAACAAAGGACACCCAAAAATAATACATGCATCATGCTGAGGTTTTTACTTTGTGTGCATTTTGTGATGATATAAAAATAGAGTAAAAAATATATATTAATATCTAAATGGGAATTTAAGGTTTAAAAGGAAATTCTAGAAATGTGGAGAAAATATAAAGGAGATGAATAAGTAAATAATATATATATATATATAAATAACTCCAGAGTTAATACCCTAATTTCACAAATCTACTTTGCAAGGAAGAACCACAAAAAGTTTGAATTAAATTTGAATTTAAAGTGAATTTGAAGATGAAGAAAAGAAGGTGGGAAAATAAAAAGAAAAGGTCAAAAACGCTATTTGGGCCAGCTCCTAACCATTTCGGCCCACTACACATCCTCTCCCCGCCAGCCCAGCGTTGCCTCGGCTGAAGTCGCCTGCGCGTGGGGCCTGGCTGTCAGCCACCGCCCGCGATTCTCGCCCGCGTTCACTCCTTCACTTCTGTCTCTGGCGCGTGGGTCCTCGGGGCCAGCTCCGACGTCTTCGCTACGACCGTGTCACGCGGAGAGAAGGATACAACGGCGTGCGCGCGATCGCCGGCGGCCGTAACGGAATCGCTGGACCGACCTATCTCCATGGAGGCCATAAAACGCAACCCCTAACCCTAACCGACCCCTTGCTCCTTTCGCTGCTTCCCAGTTCCTCATCGCCAGAGCTCAGAACCAACTAAGCGCCATCGCCGCGGCGGGCTAGGTCCCGGAGTGGCGGAACCCGGCCACAACTGTGACCTCGTCCATCTTCGAAGCTTTGCGGGCGCGTCCAGGAAGGATTCGGGAGCTATTCGCTCGGATTGTGAGGTGGATTCCTCATCGGCGCGCGTCTCTCACCTCGCGGCCGCCATTCCTCATCGGGGAAGCACCACACTGCACAATCCACGGTAATAATACCACTAGTGCATTCCATGTGTCGTAGGGATCATGTTGGTACCTTGGGTGCGCTTATGGGGCATCGTCGCGCCAAATGGTGTGCTCACCGGCGTACGGTTGCCGCGGGAGGGCTGCGCCGCCGCGCGGGTTGGCTGGGAAGGGGAGAGATGACCTCGAGTCGTCGATGTCCTTACGGATGGCTAGGATTAGGTGGGGCGTACCTCCCCCTTTGCGCAGGCAATCGGGACCGTAGGTCTTAGATGGAGGGCCACGATTTGATCATAGGTATTTTGATCGTGTCCGCTGATCTCCGATCTGGCGGGCGATATCTCATACTGATTCAACCTAAAGAAGATCTAATCCGCGTCATAGATAATAGATCGGACGGCCAGTGTCACACCCGGTTTTTAGAAGGCAAACCGAATGCGAACCATGTACGTGCCAGGATCAGTTATTCACGTACACAGCAGTTACATAACATGGACATCATCACACAGTGCTCAAATAGTATTAAAAGGGGAAACAATAGTCGATTACATCATACGTCTGAGACGTCCATATAGTTCTTACAATAAATCAAAGTGCGGAAAAGAAACGTAGATAACACGGCCTTCACAGGCAGCCGACTGGGGGTTGCCGCTAACCCACACCTAGAACTCGTCGTAGTCTTGGAACTCCTGGAAGTCTCCTTCCACAGCTTCATCTTCTCCTGAGCAGTGGTTGCAATGCTGACAACCTGGGGGGGGGGGGGGGGGTTTGGTGTGTAGAGCAAGGGTGAGTACACATCAACATACTCAGCAAGTATCCTGTTTGGCTGTAGTGGACTAGCTTTATGTGGGGATAAGTCAAGCAGTTGCTTTTAGTTGGTCAGGTTATTACTTACTAGTAGAGAGCCAGGTTTTAACATTAACCCAAGTTATTAGCCCAATGTATCCTTTCCAAACGGAAAGAATACCACTTACCAATACCATAATCATAATCAGAACCATCAATCTCATTGCCACCTGTACCAAAGTATCACTGATCAAGTATCACTAATCTCTGGAGCTCCCTTGGCCGCTCATAACCGCGAGCACGGCTGATATATCAGTTTCATAACACTCTGCAGAGGTTGTGCACTTTACCCACAAGCCGTGATTCCCATTCTGCCCGGAGAGAGCGACTCCCCATTAACCACTACCTAGGTGGTCCAGCAGGGCATCACTACGTAGCCTTTACAAAGATTCCCCGAGGCTGTAGCCGCCCGTTAGGTTTCCTAAATGTACCGCACTCCTCCCCAAGGGACAAATCAACCTTGGCAGAGCGAGCCGCATACACCGAGCCCCATTGACGGCACAACGGCTAAGCGAACTACACCCCGGTTCCTCTAATTATTCAGCTAAGGGCGTCCCATTCCACCCTCATGGTTGCACTGTTTTCCCGGGCGGTCATCCATTGAACAGGTCCTTACGGAGAGGCACTCGAGAAACCGCTCGAGTCCCCTTGAAGGTCACAAATATAATCATGAATAAGAAGGGAAAACAGCGTATCATAGATAATCACATCATGTTCATTGATTAGAGTTGAGCAATAGCATCAAACTAAGCAGTAATAATCTGACCCAAATAGGTAAACAAGGACATGGATAACAAAAGCTAGTCAATCCTTAGGTATAAATGTGTAATGTGGGAGGTGAATTAAAGAATGAATAGGACAGAGATAGGTCAAAGGACACTTGCCTCCACCAACCGACTGCTGCTCAGGGGCTTCTCCTGCGAATTCCTCGGGCTCTTCGACCGGATCGTTCTCTATGCGAGCGCAAACATACATACATCCATCCACATATTTAATACAAAAGAACAGTACACCATACAAGGAAACAAGTAAAGCGAATATGCATCAAGTATGACATTCGATATCGCATTCATTAAGGTTAGAAAGGAACGGGGAAAGGGTCTCGCAGGGGGGTTAAGGTTTATGCACTAATAATCAATTACAATTGATTCCTAACAAAAGAATTCTGTTATATATATACTAATGGAAACCTAATCATTTTTAGTTGATCAACATTGCACAGGATAAACAATTAACTACGTGAATCAATAGCATAACGGAATTTTAAATTAAACTTCCTATTTTCCATAGCATGAACAATGATTAGTCTACCTAAAATAAAGTAATTATGATCACAGAAAGTAAATAAAATAAAATAAAAAAATAAAAAAAACAGAGGGGGGGGCGGTTGAACCGGCCCTAGGGGCGGTTGAACCGGCCCTGCGCAGGGGGCGCGGCCAGGGGCCAGGCGGGCGGCCGGGGGCGGGCTGGGGGCGGCCAGCGGCCAGGCCAGCGGCCGGGCGGGCACGCGGCCAGGCGCGGCTGGGGCGGCCGGGGGCGGCCGAGGCCGACTGGGGACTGGCCAGGGCCGGGCTGGGGGCGGCCGAGGCCGGCCAGGGGCGGCTGGGCGGGGCTGGGGGCGGCCGGCGCGGCCAGGGGCGGCCGGGCCATGGCCGGGCAGGGAGGGGGAGAGGAGGGGAGAGGGGAGGGGGAGGGAGAGAGGGGGGGCTCACCGGCGTCGGGGATCGACGGCGAGGGGCGGCCGGCGGCAGGGGGCGGCGGCGGCTTAGGGCAGGGGCGGGTAGGGGCGGCGCTAGGGAGAGAGAGAGGGGAAATGAGAGGGAGAGGGAGAGGGTTTGGGGAAAAAGGGGAGGGGGGGGGGCGGCTGGGCTTCTTTGGGCCCAAGAGGGGCGCCAGGGGCGGCTGGGCCGGCCGGGGTCGGCCCACGGCGCGGGAGAGAGAGAAAAAGAGGAGAGAGAAAGAGAGAGAAAGAGAGAGAAAAGATTATTTCCTTGTTTTCGAAATCCGTTCTTTCTAGATGAATGCGCTTGCACTTTCAAACAATCAAAAAAATGCAAGGTTCGGCATGGTGCATCAAACAACACAAAGTATCTTTAGAGTTTTTCTTACACGGGAAATCCAAACCGAATCCCGCTAGCTTTTGGAAAAGGTCAAGGTTTAGCGAGGGGAAAAAGAAAAGAAAAAGAAAAGGTAACGCCCGAATTTTGGCGAGCAAAGAAAAGAAAAAATTCAACTGCAAAATTCGGGGCGTTACAAACCTATCCCCCTTAAAAGAATCTCGCCCTCGAGATTCAGGGCTGGCTAGCAAAGAGCTCTGGGTATTTAGCCATCAAATCATCTTCACGCTCCCAGGTTGCTTCTTCCTCAGAGTGGTGACTCCATCTGACTTTGCACATTCTGATGGTCTTCCTCCGGGTGACTCTATCTGCAATCTCAAGAATCTGAGCTGGCTTCTCAATATAGGTCAAATCCTCCTGGACTTCCAGACCTTCCACTGGCAACTGCTCTTCTGGCACACGCAAACACTTCTTCAACTGAGACACATGAAAGACATCATGCACAGCAGACAAATTCTCTGGCAGGCTGAGCTGATAAGCCACTTCTCCACGCTTTGAGAGAATTTGATACGGACCAATGTAGCGGGGTGCTAGCTTGCCTTTCACTCCGAATCTTCTGACTCCTCTGATCGGTGACACTTTCAGATAGACAAAGTCTCCGACTTCGAAACTCAGTTCTCTTCTTCTTGTGTCTGCATAGCTTCGCTGCCTCGATTGCGCTATCTTCAGATTCTCTCGGACCATCTTGATGTTCTCTTCGGCTTCAAGCAAAATATCTGGCCCAAACACTTGCTTTTCTCCAGGCTGATCCCATTGCAACGGAGTTCTACAACTCCTTCCATAAAGCGCTTGGAATGGTGACATCTTCAAACTGGCCTGGTAACTGTTGTTATAGGAAAACTCTGCATAAGGCAATCGCTTATCCCATCCGGATTGATCTTGCAACGCACAGGCTCTCAACATGTCTTCAAGAATTTGATTGGTTCTTTCAGTCTGACCATCTGTCTGCGGGTGATAAGCTGAACTGAAATTCAGATGTGTGCCCAAGGCTTCATGCAACTGCTGCCAGAAATGAGAGGTGAACTGCGTTCCTCTGTCTGACACTATCTTCTTTGGCACACCATGAAGACAAACGATCCGAGACATGTACAACTCTGCCAGTACTGCACTGTTGTAGGTGGTCTTGACTAGTATGAAGTGGGCTGACTTGGTCAAACGGTCCACTACTACCCAAATAGAATCGTAGCCGGCTCGAGTGCGAGGCAATCCGACTATGAAATCCATACCAATTTCATCCCATTTCCACTGAGGGATCTGCAACGGTTGCAACAATCCAGCAGGTCTCTGGTGTTCGGCCTTAATTCTTCGACAACTATCGCACTTAGCCACATGCTCTGCGATTTCCCTCTTCATTCCGTACCACCAGAATTTCTTCTTCAGATCCTGATACATCTTCTCACTGCCAGGGTGAATCGAATAAGCTGTCTCATGAGCTTCCTTGAGAATCAACTCCCGAATGGACTGGACATTGGGAACACACAAGCGGTCTTTGAACCATACCACGCCTTCTGCATCTTCTCGAAAATATTTGCCTCTGCCATCTAGAATCAGTCGCCGAATCTCACTGATCTTTTCATCATTCTTCTGCGCTTCTTTGATTTCACGCTCTAAGGTAGGTTCCAATTCAACTGTGACTCCTCGCGAACTGTTCAGAAATCCGAGACTCAACCTGTCAAACTCCTTGGCCAACTCATAAGGCATCGGACGAGCGACCATCAGATTGACTTGACTCTTTCTGCTCAAAGCATCTGCCACTACGTTTGCTTTGCCTGGATGGTAACGAATCTCCAACTCATAGTCTTTGATCAACTCTAACCATCTTCGCTGCCTCATGTTCAACTCTGACTGAGTAAATATGTACTTCAGACTCTTGTGATCTGTGTAAACATCGCATTTCTGTCCATACAGATAGTGCCTCCATGTCTTCAGTGCGTGAACCACTGCTGCCAACTCTAGATCATGGATTGGGTAATTCTTCTCATGAACCTTCAGCTGTCGGGACGAGTAAGCCACAACTCTTCCCTCTTGCATCAACACGCATCCCAAACCTGTGTAACAAGCATCACAGTACACAGAGAAGGGCTTGTGCACATCAGGCAAGACTAGGACAGGCGCTGTTGTCAACTTCTCTTTCAGCGCTTCAAAGGCCTCTTGGCATTTCTGGGTCCACTTGAACTCAACCTTGTTGCCTAGCAACGCTGTCATTGGTTTCGCAATCTTCGAAAACCCTTCAATGAATCGCCGATAATATCCGGCCATTCCAATGAAGCTCTTGATTCCTCGGGCATCCGTTGGCGCTTTCCAGTTCAGAATGTCTGCCACTTTCTTCGGATCCACAGCCAATCCTTCTTTGTTGATTATGTGACCCAAGAACAGGACTTCACTGATCCAGAACTCACACTTGCTCAACTTTGCATACAACTGGTGCTCTCGCAATCTCTGCAATACCATCCTCAAATGATTTGCATGCTCTTCTTCGCTTTGAGAATAAATCAGAATGTCATCAATGAATACCACCACAAACTTATCGAGATAATCCATGAATACACTGTTCATCAAGTTCATAAAGAAGGCTGGTGCATTGGTCAAACCAAAAGACATCACTGTGAACTCATACAAACCATACTTGGTAATGAATGCCGTCTTCGGAATGTCCGAAGGTCGGATCCTGAGCTGATGATAACCTGACCTCAGATCGATCTTGGAGAACACACTGGCTCCTCTCAACTGGTCGAACAGATCTTCTATTCTGGGCAAGGGATACTTGTTCTTGATCGTGACTTCATTCAAAGCTCGATAATCGATACACATCCTCTTGGTGCCATCTTTCTTCTCCACAAACAGGACAGGGGCGGCCCAAGGCGAAGTGCTTGGCCGGATGTAACCTTTCTCTGACAGCTCATCAATCTGCTTCTTAAGCTCAACCAACTCTGGTCCAGATATTCTGTAAGCTCTCTTAAAGATAGGGGCGGTTCCAGGAAGAAGCTCTATGGCGAATTCAACTTTCTGCTCTGGTGGCATACCCGGTAAATCCTTTGGAAACACATCTGGGAATTCAGACACAACCTTGATACTCTCAATTGGATCTGCTTCACTGCTATCGACAACCATCTGATAACAACTTCCTTTCCTTGGCTCAGGCGGGACTAACTCGGTCACCACTTCCTCTCCTAGTGGGGACACCAACTTGATTGTCCTTTTATCACAACTGATAACTGCCTGATACTTATCTAGCCAATTCATCCCTAGGATGACATCTATTCCCTGAGTACCCATTACTATAAGGTTAGCGGGAAACGCTATCCCCCTTATTTCCACACTTACACCCAAACATATGCTATCAGCTCGAATTCTACCACCAGCTGAGTCAATTTGAATGGGGGTTGACATGGTAGTAATTGGAAGATTATGTGCTTCTACCCACGATGCAGTAATAAAAGAATGCGTTGCTCCAGTATCAAATAACACTTCTGCAATATGGGAGTCGACTGGGAACATACCTACTGTCATGTCGGGGGTCTCCTGAACTGCTTCAGCCTCCAAGTGATTCAATCTTCCATGATTATAGCGCTGCTGAGGGCGGTTGCCTGATCCAGGCTGGGACACATTCTGCTTCGCTGGGGCATTGGGGCCTGACTGCTGCTGGGCTGCTTTCTTCGGACATTGCATCACCCAGTGGCCTTGCTCTCCATAGTGGAAACATGCTCTGTTTCCAACCTGAGCTGGTGCTGCCTGATTGTTCTGCTGGCTCGCTGGGGCAGGAAGACGAGGTGTCTGCTGATTCTGCCTCTGGAACTGACCTCCTCCTGACTGATTGCTCTGACGATTCTGGTTCTGATGCTGAGGGTACTGCCTTTGGAACTGCTGATACTGCTGACGCTGCTGATGCTGCTGATGCTGCTGAGGTGGACGCTGGTTCTGCCTGAACTGCTGAGGTTGATTGCCTGAGAAACGAGGACGGCTGCTGCTTCCAGGCTGGGGCCCACTGATCTTGCGCTTACGATCCTCCATCTCCTTACGCTTCCTTTCTGTCATGATTGCTCTGTCAATCAGGTGCTGGAATGTCAGGAAGGTATGATTCATCAGCTGATACTGCAGGGGGTCAACCAAGCCTCTTAAGAAACGGTACTGTCGCTTGGCGTCGGTGTTGACATCCTCGGGAGCGTAGCGAGACAACTGCAGAAACCTGTCTCGATACTCACTGACAGATGATGACCCTTGCTTAAGGGCCAGGAACTCCTCCTTCTTCACTGTCATCAGACCTGCAGGCACATGGTACTGACGAAAGCTACCTCTGAATTCTTCCCAGGTGATGGTGTCGGGGTTGGCATGGGTGGCGAGGTAAGACTCCCACCAGGATTGGGCTGCTCCTCTCAACAGACGGGGACCATACAAGACTTTCTCCCTGTCATCACACTGAGCGGTATGCAACTCCCGCTCCACAGTGCGCAGCCAATCTTCAGCATCCATGGGGTCAGAAGAGTGAGCGAACGTTGGTGGATGACCTCTCATGAACTCAGCACGCTTGTCTCTGGGCATCTGAGGCATCTGAGGCTGGGGTGGTGCTTGCTGCTGCTGCTACTGCTGCTGCTGCTGCTGAATGGCGGCCAGAGTCTGACCGATGGCCTGAACTGCCTGAGTCTGCATCAGAAACATCTGCTCGATCGACATCGGGGGCGGGGGCGGCAGCTGCTGCTGCTGGGGCGCCTCATCTTGCTGACCGGCTTGCTCCTGCTGAGCACGCCTTCCTCCTCTGCGCCTGTTCTCTGACATCTGCAGAACGCAACCACACATCAGAACTGATCTGGCAAATCTTGCAGCATAAGAAAAGAGTATAGAATTCTCCAACAGCACTGAACAGATGAGCATCTTCACTGATCTCCAACACAGACCACACAACTTCTCAGATAAAGAGGAAAGTGGAATAAAGGTTTTCCCAACCATATAACTAACTTTATTAACATAATAGGTAAACCAAAATGCAGGGGATACCCACACTCTGGTGACAATCATTACAAAGATCCAAACCAAACATAGTTCATCATGACAAACATAAATGCACAGGATATAGCAAACTACCCTGTCTAACTAAGACTAACTAAGACCGAGACTAACGCTAAGACTGAAGCTTCTATGTATGTATATTTCGTATTAATTACAAGATCCAACTCTAACGATCTATGGTTCTAGATTTATCTTGGTCTTGCAGTCGGGATTGCCATAAGACTGGAGTCCACGCCGAGGTGAGCAGTACGGGTGCTGAGTCCCAACGGGAGCGGGGGAACCATCATCCAGGTGACGACGCTCCGCGCGCTCAGCCCGCAGCAGGGCGATCTCAGCACGAGCCCTACTCAGCTCGTCTAATGCATGGTCCAGCTCCGTGTTTAGCACGGCGGCCAGGTTGACTGTGCTGCTCAACCTAGGATTGTCCTCACCAGCAGGTGAAACAATCACGCCTCCTGTGCTGCCAGATGGACGGCGGGGGTAATACTTCAGGTCGAGGCCGTCAGCTACCCCACCGAGAACCGAGCAGTAGTGCGAAAGCGCACGCCGTGCAGCATCCTGCATGGCTGCCTCAGCTGAGTCCCGCTCAGAGATAGAATAGTGCTCTGAGCAAGCCTCCGCGCCCTGGAGACTGTTCTCCGGACGGCGCACCAAGCAGGTCGCCTCCCAGCGGTCCGGGTAGACCCCGCGACTATGCTGGTAGACCACACAGCGATACTCGATGGACCAAGTACGCCGGTCAAGTGCCCGACGTAGCAGGGTGTCGAGCGCGTCGTGGAAGTGACACCCGCGAGCAGCGTCGCGAGTGATGGGTCGAGCAACCCATCCTTCCGGCTCATGGTTAGAGAGGTCGAGGTCGTGGCTCGAGCTGTCGTCGCCATCTCCGTCGTCTGGGTCTCCTCCAGCAGCTACTCCAGAGGCTGGGACGCCCAGTGGTGGTGCAGGGGGCGCCTCCAGGGGAAGTACAGGAGAGCAGCTCCTCACAGACTCTATCTCCTGCTGGAGCGAGAAGGAAGAGCCCTGCTGCTCCTGTCGTCGACGTTCCTGCTCCTCATGCAGGCGGTGGTGCAGTCTCTCCAAGTGGCTGGACTGTCCGGCCACGGGACGGCGAAGCGGACGCTCAGCAAGGCGGGAGGGTAAGAAGGGGATGACGGACTTTCGTGCAGTGTGTCTAAGTCGAGCCATCTACAAAGACATCGCAAGCAAAAGGGTGAGAACAGAATTAATATGACTAGGAAATAATGAATCATAAATAAATGAAGGATCAGAATAATAATGAATCATAAATAAATGAAGGATCAGAATAAAACAAAATTTTCAGCAAGGTATAATATATAGTAGAACATAGATTTGGTCAGTAGGACCAACTTTTGAAGGGATACCAAAGTCAAGGCAGGGACAGAGGTCTATAATCCTTAGAACGACCATTCTACTCTAGGTTAGCGGTCCTACAGTCAGCACGGCTTTGATACCACTTATGTCACACCCGGTTTTTAGAAGGCAAACCGAATGCGAACCATGTACGTGCCAGGATCAGTTATTCACGTACACAGCAGTTACATAACATGGACATCATCACACAGTGCTCAAATAGTATTAAAAGGGGAAACAATAGTCGATTACATCATACGTCTGAGACGTCCATATAGTTCTTACAATAAATCAAAGTGCGGAAAAGAAACGTAGATAACACGGCCTTCACAGGCAGCCGACTGGGGGTTGCCGCTAACCCACACCTAGAACTCGTCGTAGTCTTGGAACTCCTGGAAGTCTCCTTCCACAGCTTCATCTTCTCCTGAGCAGTGGTTGCAATGCTGACAACCTGGGGGGGGTTTGGTGTGTAGAGCAAGGGTGAGTACACATCAACATACTCAGCAAGTATCCTGTTTGGCTGTAGTGGACTAGCTTTATGTGGGGATAAGTCAAGCAGTTGCTTTTAGTTGGTCAGGTTATTACTTACTAGTAGAGAGCCAGGTTTTAACATTAACCCAAGTTATTAGCCCAATGTATCCTTTCCAAACGGAAAGAATACCACTTACCAATACCATAATCATAATCAGAACCATCAATCTCATTGCCACCTGTACCAAAGTATCACTGATCAAGTATCACTAATCTCTGGAGCTCCCTTGGCCGCTCATAACCGCGAGCACGGCTGATATATCAGTTTCATAACACTCTGCAGAGGTTGTGCACTTTACCCACAAGCCGTGATTCCCATTCTGCCCGGAGAGAGCGACTCCCCATTAACCACTACCTAGGTGGTCCAGCAGGGCATCACTACGTAGCCTTTACAAAGATTCCCCGAGGCTGTAGCCGCCCGTTAGGTTTCCTAAATGTACCGCACTCCTCCCCAAGGGACAAATCAACCTTGGCAGAGCGAGCCGCATACACCGAGCCCCATTGACGGCACAACGGCTAAGCGAACTACACCCCGGTTCCTCTAATTATTCAGCTAAGGGCGTCCCATTCCACCCTCATGGTTGCACTGTTTTCCCGGGCGGTCATCCATTGAACAGGTCCTTACGGAGAGGCACTCGAGAAACCGCTCGAGTCCCCTTGAAGGTCACAAATATAATCATGAATAAGAAGGGAAAACAGCGTATCATAGATAATCACATCATGTTCATTGATTAGAGTTGAGCAATAGCATCAAACTAAGCAGTAATAATCTGACCCAAATAGGTAAACAAGGACATGGATAACAAAAGCTAGTCAATCCTTAGGTATAAATGTGTAATGCGGGAGGTGAATTAAAGAATGAATAGGACAGAGATAGGTCAAAGGACACTTGCCTCCACCAACCGACTGCTGCTCAGGGGCTTCTCCTGCGAATTCCTCGGGCTCTTCGACCGGATCGTTCTCTATGCGAGCGCAAACATACATACATCCATCCACATATTTAATACAAAAGAACAGTACACCATACAAGGAAACAAGTAAAGCGAATATGCATCAAGTATGACATTCGATATCGCATTCATTAAGGTTAGAAAGGAACGGGGAAAGGGTCTCGCAGGGGGGTTAAGGTTTATGCACTAATAATCAATTACAATTGATTCCTAACAAAAGAATTCTGTTATATATATACTAATGGAAACCTAATCATTTTTAGTTGATCAACATTGCACAGGATAAACAATTAACTACGTGAATCAATAGCATAACGGAATTTTAAATTAAACTTCCTATTTTCCATAGCATGAACAATGATTAGTCTACCTAAAATAAAGTAATTATGATCACAGAAAGTAAATAAAATAAAATAAAAAAATAAAAAAACAGAGGGGGGCGGTTGAACTGGCCCTAGGGGCGGTTGAACCGGCCCTGCGCAGGGGGCGCGGCCAGGGGCCAGGCGGGCGGCCGGGGCGGGCTGGGGGCGGCCAGCGGCCGGGCGGGCACGCGGCCAGGCGCGGCTGGGGCGGCCGGGGGCGGGCTGGGGGCGGCCGAGGCCGGCTGGGGACTGGCCGGGGCCGGGCTGGGGGCGGCCGAGGCCGGCCAGGGGCGGCTGGGCGGGGCTGGGGGCGGCCGGCGCGGCCAGGGGCGGCCGGGCCATGGCCGGGCAGGGAGGGGGAGAGGAGGGGAGAGGGGAGGGGGAGGGAGAGAGGGGGGGGGCTCACCGGCGTCGGGGATCGACGGCGAGGGGCGGCCGGCGGTAGGGGGCGGCGGCGGCTTAGGGCAGGGGCGGGTAGGGGCGGCGCTAGGGAGAGAGAGAGGGAAAATGAGAGGGAGAGGGAGAGGGTTTGGGGAAAAAGGGGAGAGGGGGGGCGGCTGGGCTTCTTTGGGCCCAAGAGGGGCGCCAGGGGCGGCTGGGCCGGCCGGGGTCGGCCCACGGCGCGGGAGAGAGAGAAAAAGAGGAGAGAGAAAGAGAGAGAAAGAGAGAGAAAAGATTATTTCCTTGTTTTCGAAATCCGTTCTTTCTAGATGAATGCGCTTGCACTTTCAAACAATCAAAAAAATGCAAGGTTCGGCATGGTGCATCAAACAACACAAAGTATCTTTAGAGTTTTTCTTACACGGGAAATCCAAACCGAATCCCGCTAGCTTTTGGAAAAGGTCAAGGTTTAGCGAGGGGAAAAAGAAAAGAAAAAGAAAAGGTAACGCCCGAATTTTGGCGAGCAAAGAAAAGAAAAAATTCAACTGCAAAATTCGGGGCGTTACAGCCAGTACGCGGGGATACCCCTTCGCGTGGCATATTATCTAAAGAACCCTTGGCCTTTAAGGAAATTAACCCGCAGTCCTGCGGCTGGTGCTCTGTGTCATAGGTAGCTTTATGTAGAAGCCCCTGTGTTTCCTGGTTTTTGAGGCCCAATCCAAAGAACTTTGAAAATCAGAAATTAATATCAGAATTCAATTTTTAGTGCATAAATAAATGTTAAAACTTGTTTAATTCATAGTAAATGCATATGAGCTCCAAATTGGACCATTCCAGTTCCTATAATTTTGTAAGATTATTCTCTATCAAATAATACCACTGTTTTCACATGAAAAACACATTAAAATTTATTTCTCACTTAACCCTATATTAAATGCATAAAACCTCCAGAAATTCATAACTTAAAACCTATAACTCCAAATTTAATGATTCCAGTTCCTATGATCTTATTTTAATGTGTAGATTTTTAATGTATATTTTATTCACATGTTTGATGTGATGTTAATTTATGCTATACTATGTATGTATTGTATTGATGCGAGTAGACGAGCAAGCCACTGTGGAATCTGAGGTTCAACAAGTAGAGACTGCTGAGCAGGAGCTCGTGGAAGGCAAGTTGTGCCCTTGATCACTTCTTTTACCCATTCATGTTCTTATTATTCATAATGATCTGCATAGGATAATTTTGCTGGGACCCAATAGGATACCCTAGATTTGACTATCTTTATACCTTGTTTCACCACTGGTTTTACTACTAAAGTTTTGGGTAGTTCATGCTATTGCTTTATGTAGATTTGGGTATAGAGATAATCATCACTTGTTGTTATACTTTTTATTATTTGTTTTATTCTTTAATGTTCATGTTAAGATCATTATGTTAATGGGAACATGGAGAACCACCCGGGAAAATAGTGCTACCACAAGGGTTTAATGGGACGCCCTTGGCTGATTAACTAGGAAAGCTAGTGGAGGGCTACCTTACCCGAAAGGGGCAAGGGCAGTAGGGGAGTGGTCAGTGTAGGGAGGTCCTTGGGTTGATTTTGCTGCGATGGCGGTCAGGCAAGAACCCTGCACTGGAGCTTCCTATAAACTGTAGCGGGTAGTCTGAAGCTAGTGGAACTTTGTAAAGGCCTCGTAGTGGTACCCTGCCTCGCTTCCTAGGTAGAGGTGTATGGAGTCTCATCAACTCCGTGGCAAATGGGTAACACGACTTGTGGGTAAAGATGCGCAACCTCTGCAGAGTGTAAAACTGGTATACTAGTCGTGCTCACGGTCATGAGCGGCTCGGACACTCACATGATTAAATTATGGAACTTAAACTTAACCTGTCATTTCATTGCATTTGAGATTATTTTATTATTACTTTTACTTATTATTACTATGGTTTGGTATTTACTTACACTTAGTAACTGCTAATAAAATTTTGACCAACTTATAAAAGCAATGCTCAGCTTCAGTCTTTATTTCATTGATCAGCCTTACACTTCATGAACTCCCACCTTTGGTGAGTTCATGCCACATTATTCCCCACGACTTGTTGAGCTATGAACGTATGTGAGCTCACTCTTGCTGTCTCACACCCCCCACAGGAGAAGAACAGGTGGTCGAAGAGGAGCCGCCTAACACCGAGGCCTTCGACTTGATTTAGGTGGCGTTTCTCAGTCGACATTGGCGCCGACGATCCTTAGTTCGTTTTATATTTATCTTTATTTTGTAATAAGTCTTCCGCTATGTAATAAATACTCTGTTGTTTTATGACATTTATCTCTATACACTCTGTTATTATATATGTTGTCTTTTTGGCGCATGTATAAGATGCACCCGGCTTTGTTCCTTTAAAACCGGGTGTGACACTGACTGACTCCTGTGGACTCTTGCTTCTCTTCCTCGAAGGGGCGTGGGCGCGTGGCTTGCGCATGCTGGAGCGACGAGATGGAAGCCATCGATGAGCACACACGAACACACACACAGACACGTCAACAGGGGTGCTTCTTCGCTTCCAATCCAGCCTTTATTTATTCAACGAACACGCCACTCCGGCGAAACACGCACGGTGACTGCGCGGATTTGCACATGTCACGCACGCAACAGTACACACTAAGCGTCGGTACGGTATAGGCACGCACAGCTCGAATCATAAACCAAGCCAGCGCCACGCCTTCCACTCCGTCCACGCGCAGGCGGGCGGGCGCGCGCGCATCTACACCTGTTCTGTTATTCCGCCATCGTTAGTTGCTGAAGTTGACGACCGAGCGGTACGTGGCGCCGGGCGTCCACCCCGCGGGGATGACGTCGCTGGCGACGACCGTCCTGCCGGAGCCGGACGTGAGGCGGACGGAGAAGGGCCCCTGCAGGGCGGCGCCGGAGTTGTACCTCCACACCGCGCCCCACGACTGCTGCATCGGCGCCCACGCCGCACCGCCGCGCCCGCGCTGCATGAGCTCCACGGACCTGAGCTCGCCGTCGCCGGCCGGACTCGTACTCGATCAGCACCGCCAAGTAGTTCGCGTTCGAGCCGGCGTCCACCTTGAACGCGATGTCCATCCCGTTCCAGCTGCACGGCACCCTGCACGCACGCACGCGAACGGCGGTCATGTACATGGACATGGGCGGCACACAAAAGGACAAGCGCGAGGAACGGACACCCCAGTCTATCTCTATCACACAAAGGGAAGGCATGTGTTATATATACGTACGTGCACCCTGCATGTGCGTCGGGCGAGGTGACGCGCGTTTCTAACATGAGGCAAGCTAATACTCCAACCGCAAGCGATTCTATATGCGTGCGTACCAGTCAGTACTACGACACAAAACACAAGTACAACTCCTTACTGCTTTAGAAATACTAGTATCTCAGTATCTGATTAGCTTACCGGGTGTACTGGATCCTGAGGCGTCCGGCGCTGCGGAGCTGGTCGGCCTGGCCGGGCTTCGCCATGGCTCCGAACGCCGTGCCGCTCAGGTCGAAGTGCACGGGCTCGTCCAGGCACGCGCCGCCGGGGCACTCGTCGGTGAGGACCAACGTCACCGGGCTGCCGGAGCACGACGCGTGGCCGGTGCATTTCACCTGCACAATTTATTACCACAACGACGTACGGCAGCGGTGCCGGCGGTGTTGTTTATTACTACTGTAGTAAGTAAACGTGCAATATAATATTACGAGCCCACTCTCTTTAAAGAAAACGGTTGCACGACGAGCCGCCGCCGTACCTGGTAGCAGGAGCCGCAGCCCTTGCCGTTCAGGAAGATGGACGGGCTACCCGCGGCGATCATGGACGCGAAAGGCGGCTGGTCGACGGCGTTCTGGTACCCGCATGCACCACCTACAACAACAACAAAACAAAACAAAAAACGGCGTGCACGTACCCGGGCCGGGCCCCGGGGAGGGATTTGTTAGGAATTCTTTTTTTTTCCATGCCGGTGGAATAAAAAAAATGGGTCAGCGCGGGTCCAAAGTTCACGCGCGCCGTCCGTCCGTCCGGCCGGCCGTGCGTCTAACTTACCGTCGCTCCCAGCGCCGGTGGCTGCGCCGTACCACGTCGCGCCGGCGTCGTCGGACCACCCGGAGAGCTTGCGGTGGAGCTCGACGGGCGCGCCGGTGCGGAGGAGGCAGGCGAGAGCCAACGCGAAGGCCACAAAGCGACACAGCAGGACCATTTTGGTAGCCATTGCAAGGAAGAGAGGACGACAAGGCAAGCCGAGCAGGGATGTGCTTTGTGCAGTGGTGTGTGTGCGCTACTACTACCGGCAAAAGTGTTGCCCCCCGTGCCGTCTATTTGTAGCCTGCAGATCACTAGGTAGGTGGGCAGGTGCACACGGCAGTCGGCAGAGACTTCGTAATTGTCTGGTTTTAGTGCACTGCCCCTAGATTAGGGCCTCTTTGGTTTAGGCGACTGAAAATCTCTCTATTTTAGTCTTATTTAGTCCATAAATTATCAAACAGTAATACTAAATGATAACGAGGGACTAAACTGCTTTACAGTAAAAGGCAAAATACTGAGTTGGAAGAGAAAAGAGAGGAGAGAAGCGAACCATAATTGTGAGAAAAATTGTTATTACCCTACAGATGACTGAAAGTTGCAGCGAAGCTTTTGTCTCTGTTTTAGCTGACTGAAAAATTGTTACCCTACAGCTGGCTTAGATACGATAACCAAGAAAAATTGTGAGAACTGCAACTATTATTGCAACCAACAATCGGCTATATTATTACCCTTGCTCTTGGGGTTTGTTTGGTTCTAAAGACTAAAGATTAGTCTCTACATTTCAGTCTCATTTAGTCCCTAAATTATTAAACAGTGTGACTAAAATAGAGACTAAACTTTTTAGTTCCTAGTCCTATACTAATTCTACCTTTTGTCTCTTATTTATTTCTGTTGCAATGAAGCTTTTGTCTCTCATTTATTTCTGTTGCAGTGAAGGACGAGTAATGTTAGGAAAATGGTAAAGGACATTTAAGTCTTCTTATGAGTCATTTACTGAGTTTTTAACACTTTTAGTCCCTAAGACTAAACAGGGTAGGGACTAAAACAACCAAACATATTCTTAGTCTTTAATCCTGTAAGGGGTGATTAAAAGGGATTAAAACTTATTGATTCTGCTAGTTAACTGCCCTTTCGTCGTCACCGAAGAAGGGCAGTTTTGGTCTTCTTACAAATTATTTAATGAATTATAAACACTTTTAATCACTAAAACTAAACAGGGTAAAGACTAAATATTAGTCTCTTTGACTAAATAAACCAAACATCCCAAAATATTGCATTACGAGGTGTGGGAGATAGATATCTCTAGCGTTATGAGCATAGAAACACAGTTCCATCTCGCCCGAGGCTAACCTCGGACGGGAGACGTTGTTCCGTCTCGCCCGAAGCCAACATCGGATAGGAGACGGTGTTCCGTCACACCCGAGGCCAACGTCGGACGAGGGATGCAGTTCCGACTCACCCGAGGCCAACTCTCGGTGGGAGATGCTGTTCCGACTCGCCGGAGGCCAACCTCAGATAGGAGATGCAGTTCTGACTTGCCTGAGGCTAGCTCTGGGCGGGAGACGATGTTCCGACTCGCCCGAGGCTAGCTCTGAGTGGGAGAAGTAGTCATGACTCGCCCAAGGCCAGTTCTAGGCGCGAGATGCATTCGCGAGTCGCCCGAGGCTAACCTCGGGCGGGAGCGCAGGAACGTTCCATGAGTCGCTTGATGGATCTCCTGATAACTTGCCTAGCAAGGCATGCCCTCGAGACACAACTAGGCTGGATGAACTCAACTCGAGCAGGCGAAGACCGCACGACCGAGTCATGCGGAGGAGCGTTGATATCTCGACCGAGGAGGTTGAGCGTACCCGAAGATCTAGATACCTGGAGATAACTCAGATGAAGGGCAACTGAACTCAAGATAAGCAGGAATGCATGCCATAGACAGATTCGGACAGAGTTAGATAGTCATCATGACTTGTAAAGGCATAACTCTGGTCATCTATATAAGGCCAAGGGGGTAACCCTACAAATGCATCGGATCACTCATCTATCTCACATATCTCGTCTCAGATCATCTCACCTCGACACATCCCATCACCACCTCATAGTTCATTAGCCCTCTCATAGCAACTACACCACCACTAGATCCACAGCAGATCTCACCCTCCTTTGCCTACAGCTCATCTGTAACCCATGTACACCAATGATACTCAAATACTCAGCCTCGACAGGAAGTAGGGTGTTACGCATTCCAGCGACCCGAACTTGTATAAACTCTTGTGTGATCCAACATGCACCTGCACGTACAGCAAGTCGCAATCAACGACACTGTCTTGCTCAAAAGCATCACGCAGGGAACCCCATGGTGCGCAGTCGAGTCATAAACACCGACACGAGGATTTAATTGCATCGAATGCATGAGTAGGCAGAATTTAATTGTATCACAAGGATTTTTAGGTGCTTTAGGGCTAGTTTTGAAACATAAATCCTCTCTAGTATTCCCGGAAATTGAGTGGAAAATTAACTCATTTCCCTCAATCTCCGAGAATACCAGAGGGGATTTAAGTTTCGAAATTAGTCCTTATTTAATGATTCCCTTTCCTCTTCATTTGGCTAAAAACTTAGAAGTCATTTATACCCTTTGGAACCTAGGAATTCCATTATAAAAATTCCTAAGAACTAGTTCACTTTTATAGGCAAAATAAACAATAAGAAGAAAAAAAACTTTGTTCTAAATGGGCCCTTAGTGTTTGTGGACAGAGTTGTATATACGTGGCCACAAGTTTAAGGCATGTTTGGAACTAAGGAATGCAAGTGTGAAAAAATTCAACTATATATGGTCGTGGAACATCATAGGGATAATATATCTCAAATGTATAATAAAACATCTTACATATACCATAATGAAATATCTCCTATATACTATATGAATATTATAGGATAAATAATTTATGAAGCATCCATGGTCAAAAAGGACTTAAGCATTTATGTCTATGTTTTGAAGCAAAATAGTAATTTTTTTCTTTTTTTACAAAATTAAGAATATTATAACCTGGTGGTTTATATAGCAGACCAAAAATGTATTTATTGTTATAGTCACTTATCAAATACTTGTGTGCTGTTGCAACGCATGTGTATCTAACTAGTACTAACTCTGTTCATAAATATATGATACCGTTGACTTTTTTGAAAACTTTGACTACTTGTTTTATTCAAAATATTTATTCAAAAATGTAAAATTTTAAGTTAAACATAAACTATCTTAAGTGATAAAACAAATAAAAAAATAAATGATAACTTATTATTTTTTTAATAAGACGAGTAATCAAAGATTTTTTTAAAGTCGACGGTGTCGTATATTTATAAACGGATGAAGTATTAAAGTAAGATGAGTATTGGCTGAGAATAATTTTAGAAATTGGTTTAAGGCATGTTTGGTTTCCTACCTAAGGCGCCACAATCTGCCTAACCTTAGGCGCTCGAATTGAAGAACTAAGGTTAGGCAGAAAAGTTTGACACATTGTGGCGTCTTAGGCACCAAACCAAACAACCCATTAATTTGGAACGGTATTAGTAGTAGTACGACTACAAGGCAGACGTTCGCGCGTTGCCCACCCCGAGACGGCTCCGCTCCCCCCCATCCATTTCAGTTTGAGCTCCGTAAAACCCGACGGACCGATGGCCATCCACGCACTGATTCTCACTGTTTCGATTTTCAACCCTCCGGCACCTTGAGTCCCTCGTAAATGTAGCGGCACACGAGCCGTGAATCCTGGACCGCGCTGCCGGTTTCTGCGGTTCTTCTCCGCCGACACGCGTGATTACGGCCCGGTCAGCCGCTGCACCCACGGCCACGACGTGCGCTGAGCTTTGCAGTTGCAGGCGAAGCGGCACGCCGGCACCTTGCGCCGTCACCGAAGCACGGAGGAGGCGGAGCCAGTGATCTCGAGGTCAACTGCGACGGTTGGGCCACGATTTGATTGGCTAGTCGTAGAAGACAGTTATACTATCTCGATCTTTTATTATTTGGCGTTAAATAGTATAAAATTGAACTATAGAAAACGTTAAATAGAAAATGGAGGGAGTATTTTTATTCTAACAACATTAAATCATGCTAGGATACTCGTGAAAAAAATTCTCTGCATGTTGTGTAATTTGTTCATTGTCTTATTCATCATTAACTAACACTATATACTATATAATCCGTCACTTCAAATAGATATAAAGTTACATCAACAAATGACCTATAGATATGGACCACCCTACATGCACCAAAGCAACTGCACCCAGAAAATCAACTCATTAGAAATAAACGAACCAGATCATACTCCAACTCCGCCTTTCTCTTACTCGCATCCAAAGACTGATGTTTTTTTGGATAATACTCCAACTCCGCCTTTCTCTTACTCGCGTGCTTTGCCTCTACCTATAGCTCGCACTCCATGCCCTCAGCAACGACAAGAGCACTAGGACCTGATCCTTCTCCGTAGCGTCGCCGCCGTGAGAGGTCGTGATCGAAGAGGAGCGCAGTGAGCAGCTCATCCCGTTCGATGGCCTCGTGCTCGAGGCGCTTGGCGTGGGCGAGGATCCTAGGCGAGATCCGGGAGAGGCGGCAGGCTAGAGATCTTGTAGAGGTTGATGTCCGGGTAGATATGTAGTCGTCGATGGAGATCTCGACGATGGTGCGAGTGTCCTCGTCGTACATGATGAGCGTGAGGAGGGCGAGCATGGTGACCGGGGAGAGCCACACCGATGCGAGGAGGGAGCGCCTGGAGGCGGCGAGCGGGTCGAGGAGCACCGCAGGGGTGGGGCGGGACAACGACTCGAGGGCCGAGATGGTGGTCATGGGGAGGGGTCGAAGGTGGAGGTGCGCAGCGGTGGCTAGGCCATGGTTGTGGCCGGCGGAGGCTGCTGCTGAGGAAGGGGAAGGGGGGTGGGGTGAGAATGGAGCTAGATTAGGTACCATAAAAAATCGTTGAAAATTGGCATTAATAATTCTTGAAAATAATGGAACGAATAAAAGCTCGCGCTATATTCTCCTGCAAAGTGATTTTTACAATGGATATGTGCTATTTAGAATGTAAATATAGTGTTGGCCGTTATAAATTACATTCGAAATGCTAGATGGTGACTCTCGTTTAGGCTCCAGACTACGTTTTCAAGGCAAAGTGTTGGTTTTAGTTGCAATATATCGTCACAAGAGATGGACTTTTCGTCAAGAGCCCGTCTCTACAGTCTACACGACTCTTCGTAATATTGTCTCTTAACTGTATTTATGGTCTAGAGGCTCAGGCTTGTAACATGCAATTTCTTAAACGTCTCTTGTATTTGGGAAACCGAACCACCATCTTAGGGTTGTATAACCTCATTAACTGAGGGATCTCTTAAGAGGCTAAGTGCAAAAAAAAATCAAAAGACGAACTTTTCGCGAAGAGTTCATCTCTTCACGACTTTCTATACATATTATTATCTCTTAATTGTATTAATATTCTAGAGGCTCAGGATTGTATAATGTAGTTTTTTTAGCTCTACTTTACTTAGAAAACCAAGCAAAACGGCTATAGGTTGTGCATGCCGTCATGCATGTAGCTAAACCATGTGTGTCGACCCTCAACGGTACTTCAAGAGCAACTAGGTAGGTGCCCGTGCGATGCCACGGAACATAAATTGCTTCTCGATTTGTATATCAGCTATGCTTCCTGTGGAGCAAGGAAGCGAACGCAAGCCAGCCTTTTGTATTAGTGCATTCTGTTCAGTTCTTACTTGATCATCCCGTGTTCTCGCGTGTGCCATGGCCGAGTGGCAAGCTCAACACTGGTATTGTTGTCTTGTCTCAAATGAAGTCCGGTTCCACAAGTTAACCGGAAATCTTCATGGGTGATAGTTGTGTCAGATTCTTCCGTGCATAGGGCAAGTAATGCAAGTGATAGCTGTGTCAGTTTACCCCCATTTTTTTGGGCATCACTTGTCTCAAATGAAGTCCATTGGAGGTTCGCAATTTATGTTCCGTGGCATCGCACGGGCACCTACCTAGTATATGTATTGTGAGTGATTTAGTGACCACTGTATCTAAGATACGTTGTGCCATAGATATTCTGAATCTATGGCACCGAGACCTTAGAACCATTTATCAACAGTTTCACCTCTTGCAATTGAACTTTGCTCAATTGATCAGAGGTGTGGTTTTATGAAACCATGTCCTAGAGACGCGGTTAGCTCTAATGGTTGGTTTTCAGAGAAGTTACACACACCTCTTGAAGCATGGATTGCCGAAAAGAATTCATGCTTGGTACACGTTCTTCAAGAACCTTATGCTAGAGATTCAGTTTTCAAAATCCTTTTTTTTAAAAAAATCCATTTTTAGGTTGTTCGGAGGCGTTTTACCAATTAGAGGATTGCTAACAACAGACAATACGTACCAAAGATACGATTTTTTGCTAGAAAGGGCCTATACCTCGTGCAGAACCGAGCAAAGATCGTTCTTCAAAAGAAATCATTTTTCCTCAATGCTGTCTGTCTGTGCAGACTGTAGAGATGTAGGCCGTTCAGTCATTGATCAATTCTGCAGGTGGCTGACTTCACCAGCCGTACTGCGTCGGGGGCACTTACGGCAGCCTTATCTGCCGAAGTCGAGAGACTTCGGACGCAACATGCTGACGCTGTCCGTGAGAAGTCTGCCTCCGACAGCAAGTGTCGTAAACTGGCGGACAAGGTGGCCGCCCTGGAGGAGGAAAAGGCTGACCTCCGGCGCCAGCTGGCGGGGGAGAGGAGGGAGACCAACGAGGCCATCGCCAAGGAGCAGGCCGCGCAGGCGGAGGCTAGGCTGGCACGGGCGGAAGCCAATCTTGCCAAGGATCTCGCCGAAGACCTGTGGGGGCGGCTCACCGCTCTGGAGAGCCGCGCGAAGGGGGCCGAAGCCGCGGTGCGAACGGAGGCCGAACGGACGCGCACACAGCTTATGGCCACATATCGCGAGCTGGGTGCGCGGACCGGTGACTTCGTGGTGCCGGAGCGAGAGGCCGGGCTTCGCTGTTTGGAATGGGTGCAAGAGGAGCTGCAGGAGCTCCCCACTGTCCTGGGGGGGTTAATGTCGTTCGCCTCCCTGGTCACCTGCGAGGGGGCGATGAACGCACTCTCTCGCGAAGGGTGCCGGCACTATGAGGCCTTCGACCAGGCAGATGAAGATTTTGGGCGAGACATCTATAAGGTCGAAGACCCCGTGGTGAAGGAGCCGCCGGCGCCCTCTATGACCGGATGTGGGGTCTGTATGGTGGTGAAGTGGTCAGGGAGCGGGCCGAGGCTGCGAGGGCTCAGGTAACGTTGTCGTTTGTTCAGCGTTTGCTGGATGTGGTCTGTGCGTGTGTTTGCTGACTTTTTGTATGTTTTGTTTTAGGCGGAGCGAGGCGAGCGGGTGGACGATTTCGGAGCACTGAACGACGCCCTGCCTGACCCGGAGCCGGAGCCGATGTAGAGTGTGGTGCCCTCGCTTGTGTATGTGTGTGAAGGCGTTTTGTACTAACTGATTCGTTCGGCTGCGCTGTGCTTGCTTGATTATATATAATTGGTCTTGGCGTGAATGGTTCGATGTTGTCGTTTCGGCCGTTGTTGTGCTAGTCCAGGTGTACCCATAAGTGTCTTCTGCACAGATAGTCTTCGGTTTTTTCGCACTTGTTGTGTTAAACCGGCTGTACCCTTAGGCGACTTCCGCGCGGATAGTCTTCGCGATAGACTTAGATTTTTTCCGGCTGCACCCTTAGGCGACTTCTGCGCGGATAGTCTTCGCGATAGACTTAGATTTTTTTCCGGCTGCACCCTTAGGCGACTTCTGCGCGGATAGTCTTCGCGATAGACTTAGATTTTGTCCGCACTTGTTGTGCTAATCCGGCTGCACCCGTAGGCGACTTCGGCGCGGATAGTCTTCGCGATAGACTTAGAGTTTTTCCCGGCTGCACCCTTAGGCGACTTCTGCACGGATAGTCTTCGCGATAGACTTAGATTTTTTCCCGGCTGCACCCTTAGGCGACTTCTGCACGGATAGTCTTCGCGATAGACTTAGATTTTTTCTGCACTTGTTGTGCTAATCCGGCTGCACCCGTAGGCGACTTCGGCGCGGATAGTCTTCGCGATAGACTTAGATTTTTTCCCGGCTGCACCCTTAGGCGACTTCTGCACGGATAGTCTTCGCGATAGACTTAGATTTTTTCCCGGCTGCACCCTTAGGCGACTTCTGCACGGATAGTCTTCGCGATAGACTTAGATTTTTTCCCGGCTGCACCCTTAGGCGACTTCTGCACGGATAGTCTTCGCGATAGACTTAGATTTTTTCCCGGCTGCACCCTTAGGCGACTTCTGCACGGATAGTCTTCGCGATAGACTTAGATTTTTTCTGCACTTGTTGTGCTAATCCGGCTGCACCCGTAGGCGACTTCGGCGCGGATAGTCTTCGCGATAGACTTAGATTTTTTCCCGGCTGCACCCTTAGGCGACTTCTGCACGGATAGTCTTCGCGATAGACTTAGATTTTTTCCCGGCTGCACCCTTAGGCGACTTCTGCACGGATAGTCTTCGCGATAGACTTAGATTTTTTCTGCACTTGTTGTGCTAATCCGGCTGCACCCGTAGGCGACTTCGGCGCGGATAGTCTTCGCGATAGTTTGACTTTGACCAAAATTCTGTGTTCTCAAGCATTTCTGCTGATCTCACAAAGCGACAACATTAGCAATAAATCAACGGTTATAGGGAAGAAAATTTGTGCATCCTGCAAAATCATATGCTAAAATGGCCACATCATTATACCTTCATGGCTTTGGAATAAATCTTCAGAACAATCAATGTTGGCAGGCATCTCGAAACAACCTTGATTGACCTGTATTCAGCAACATAAGAAATACAACAGTCTAAGGTTATACAAGACTCGAAACACAAAAGAAAATATTATATATGATATTTTTCTCACAAAGTCACAGCATTTAGAACCTGTTTTCTTTGCTCCCAAGCAGCTTTGACAGGCACTGTGGGCGTCTCCAGGCATCCGATTTTGGGCACCTGGGGATGACATCCTTGCCTGGCAACGAAGCTGCCTAGGAAGCTCTGAACCAAACGGTCCGTTACTGCATGAGTGCTCAGTGGTGGGCTGGAGGTATACCCTGTATACTGAGTGCTGGCTGATAATAACCCCCCAACCCCAAGAATGAGCAATTTTATCAAACAAACAAAGAAATATGTAATGCAAGATATGCAAGAAAAACTGAAAAATATGACAACTCTTAAATTTCTTTATGTTCCATTCCTAGTACAAAAAATAAGGTCATTGGTTCAACAATACAAATATCACCATCTCAAGTTGAATGAGCCATCCAAAGACCAATGCATCGTTGAAAGTACAGAAATCTGAACTGCCTTCATATTTGCAACATATAACTAAAATATATGTTGGCAAATGTTCCTAACGATACTACGAACCTAAAAGGCAATAAAATTAATTAGGATAATAAGTTGAGTATCATTACAAATAAAATCATATCTATCTGATGTGCCTAATAATTTCTTGTATTTCTTCTGGAATGTTGTCTTTGGATTCATTGTCCTTGTACTTCAATAATTCTACTAAGAATTTGGTCCTCAGGTCATTCCCATTCTGCACATTCATTATTACATATCATAGAACATGATTAATAATCAATTATAGAAGAACAATATTGACAAAGTATTAGAACAAATAGGGTACTCACAGTGCAAATGCAGGGTAACCTTATACCATTCCAATCGTGCATAAAGTTGATAACAAGAAAGCCAGATAAATCCCTACAAATTAAAATAATACGTTGTTACATATATGTAGACAAAATTAATAAGTTGTTCGGGTTAAAAAAAATACCAGTTTAATGTTCTTGGAACCCATGTTGGTACTATACGACGCCACATATAAATATCGTCTTTCCATGTAGGATTGGCCAATTCCATGGCAGCATTCATATTATTGGCAATATAATGTATATTATGTATATAATGCATGCTAGGATGATCACCCTTAAACCATGATGGTATAGGCATGGAGTCCATTATATAGATGCTTCTCGTGTCCATGTTAAGTACATATAAGGTGAAGTGACCCATGAAAGAAAAGGGCAATAGAATCTGCAAGTTAAAAAAATAGTTCAAGTAAGAGAAAAAACAAGATTACAAAAATGATGAAGAGTATAGCTTACTTGTTTGCAATCTGAAACATCGTACTCCATGTCAGGCCAACATTCTAATAATTTTGCCAACATGTTGATATCTGGCTTTGCACGAAGGCGAGGGTCTCGACCAAATTTAGTTATGGACTACTTTTTGTTAGTAAAATAATTATATAATGAACACACTTATATGAATAAAGACTAATTACTTGAACTTACACAGAACTGTAGATCCATGTAGTGGTATTTGTCTTCCAACAAGAACAAGGCATCATTGCATGCGATCATCCGAACAGCCATGTTAAAACAATCTGTATCCATCGGCTTATTTACATCCAATATATCTTTAAGTTTTTGAAGACTTAAAGAAATTGGATAAGGTTTAGTGCTCTGAATCCAATGTTTCCTATTCAATGAACAATTGTTTTTATATTTAAAGCAAGAACATATGTGTTGAATATTTACCATGCATATACTATATTAAATGAGAATTAACTTACTTTAAATATTTGGCGTTGTCTATCCCCATGATATATGTGCATAATACAAACATCAGTTCTTGCGTGTTTGTTGATGTTACTTTAGCAGGCAGAACATATGGAGATATATATGGTTCAATCTGATGTGATGTATTTGACGATTTAGATAACTCACATGGAGTATCGATTATTTGAACATCACTTGAACTCTCTCCATCTTCATCCACATTGTGGTCAAGATTTTGATGTCCTTTCTTTGTGTTTAATCTCGAGTCCCATAATATTGCAGGTAACTTAAACCTAAACATTGTTATATCATCCTGCAAGTATATAAATTAGAACAAAAGAAACATTGTTCCTATAAATAAATATACGTCCTCTACCTGAGTTACGTTATCAGATAGGGAGGATCCTGTCCAGTATTCCATATAGTTTATCATCCATAGCCCGCAAGATACCCTAATATGAAATTTAACAGATCAGGTGAGTTTCTATGTATATATGAAAATAAATATAACCAATTTTGTAGAGTTGTGGTCACATGAATTTTACCCATCCGTTTGCATTTGTGTTGTGATCTTCTCTATAACTGGCCATGATGCAACATCAAGGTTCGACCACTTGCCTTGGTAAAGCTCTTTATGTTCTGCTGCAAGTTTAATCTGTCTTTCTATACCTTTTAACTATGTGTATATATAAAACATATCAAGATTTATAGATAACAAATAATGTAATGATGAAATAATCATAATATAAAAGAAATGATTACTCACTGTAGTATAAAGGTCTCGGCGATCCGTTATTTGTTGTCCCATAGAATCGAGTACATGTACCTCATTTTTTTTTGCATTCAGAACTGCCAGGTACCAGTGAAAATTTTCTATATTCATTGGAATGAACACCTTCATAGAACATACATTAACATTAATTTGTAAATATTGTGCACCAATATATTACATATTACATATATTAAAAATGAGATGAGTTTTAGGTCAACCATGTCAGACTGTAAATAGTCGTCCACCCTTTTTTAAATTGTGTCTTCCTTACAATTTAAGAGCATTTTAGGGTCGCCATCACGCTTAAGCAGACTGGAAATGAATGTGTTCTCCAAGAAGACCTTTCCACCTTCTCTATGAAGTAAATGCTCTTCATCCCTAAACACTGTATATATGCACTGAGGGCCTGTACACCAAAAGAATACAATTAACAGATCAAATATACATGCTAGCTTTAAATATGTATACCATACTGTATAATATGATAATTATAAATATATATACTTTATATTATTGTATATAATATGGACATACAGATGTACTTACTTCGCCAGACACTTGGATGTCACCATGAAAAAGACATTCCATATCATTTCTATTTAACCATGCGCTGTCGATGTCCACCACAACTTGTTTCCCCGGTAATGTTTTAATGTATTCAATAAGCTGAACATCTTCTGGGGTGCACTTATAATCTATACAATGAAAAATATTATACGTAATAAGCAAATGATATATGCGAAAACCAATAAGATGCAATAAGACAAGAACAAAAAATTACCTTCAGAGACAACTCGAGCTACATTCAATTTCTTTGGTTTCTTATGTTGTGATATTCTAATAAGTGTGTCCAAAGCATCTTGTTTGTTCTGCTCAGAACTTATTTGACTTGATTCATTTGGAACATCCAAAGATGTCAGGTGTATCACATCTGTATGAGGAGTGAATGAAACATAAGTCTCTTGACAAAAGCATTTTTAGGAGTACTCATAAGACAATATTTACATTTAGGAGTGTAGATAAGAGAGCCTACCCGGTTGTGTCCCAAGATCGGCTTCAGTTGACACTTTTACATGATTGAAAATACAGTCAATGCCTACTCCCACAACATCGTGTGATTGTTTTGCAGCATTACCAACACTGACCTTACTATCCTCGCTCTCTATATCTATGGCGCACAAGAGAAAAATTAAGTGTCAAAAAAATATTTAATATGCAGACCTTAGTTTTTTTGTAATTGATAATAGCACTTACCCAATTCATGTTCATTAGTGTCATTAGTTGACAATTGTGCTGAACAACCACTTCTAGCCACAACCTCATACGATGGTTCAACAGTATTGCCAACATCGGTATTTCCTTCCTCCACCACTATATCCATTGTAATTTGGTCTGTACCCATCAGATTGAAAGTGTCAAACATAATTTTATTGACAAAAGTATTTTAAGTATATAAAGTACATCGTCAAATAGCACGAAACTAAATAAAACACGAACTTTAGCTTAAGTTCTTCATTCATATAGATGTGACAAGTGAACTTGTATAAACTTACGGAGGAAAGGGACACAGGCCTGCCACCATCCTATTTTGATTAAGTATACCCGATGCCATTGATCTTATAGGATGTATATCATGGCATTATTGCAAAGATACAACATTGCTCCTTATAAAAATGCTAAAATAATATGAACAATATATTGTTGTATTATTATGACTGAATTTAGAGGTATCAGAATTTAGCAACAAACAAAGTCACTATCAATTTAAAGGTCTCAGAATTTAGCAGCAAACATGTAACTTGGAGTTTAGAAAAAAAAGATAGCAGCAAACATGTAACTTGGAGTTTAGAAAAAAGAGATAGCAGCAAACAAAGATCTTGTTTGCTTGCGCTAAATGGTAGATCCAAAAAAGATGTTGCTCATCAATATTATTGCATTGAAACAAACAAAATAACAAGAGGGAAAATAGGTTTATACTTTGTTTGATTTGCGGTACCACATAGATAACGATTCCATGTGTTTACTCATAGCACCGCACGGGCATAAACCTATGAATACATAATTATCGTGATATTATAGGTCCCCGTTGCAACGCACACACAATAATGGTGTGAAATAGGACATACAAAGATAAATTAACCCTTCGGTCGTAATTGTGATTCTGCCCCTCCTTTGAAAAAGCAGGGATAAATCACAATTACGACTGAAGGGTAAGTTTGTCTTTGTATGTCCTATTTCACACCGTTACTGTCATCTAACTGAAGCAGGGACGGGCTTGTTTTGTTTGTTTTCAAAAAAAGAGGCCCGAAATCACAAAGTCGAATTTTGAGGGGCAAAATTACAGTTGCACTTCCATCTAGGGACAGAAAAACAATTGCCTATATTTGCTGATATGAGCCTCTGAGGTTCCTTTAGTCAAACAAATAACTAAAAACCATGTAAAAAATGTCTATAGCAGCCCACATGCAACAGCATCCCATGCTTCACGTGCATTTGGCCATTTCCTAATCACGCAGCCCCATTCTCTCTCAGCCTTTTCTGGCATGCATGTGCTAAGCTCATGTGTCCAAACCCTTATGTAGTCTGGGCTGTTGTCACTATATTCACCCATTGGCATGTTAATAAACATTTGTGCATCATCTAATTATGGCATATGCATCCTCAGGACAAGTTGCGGTGCTGCCAATAACATAATTAGTAAGTTTTACCTTTTTTTCTTCCTCTTACTTCAGAGATCTTCTAAAGATAGGAACTGGAGCAGCAAACCATGTAGACAGAAGAAAAGCTAAAGGACTACATGTTGAAGTAGTAATAGTTACTGCAGTACTGCACACACTGCATCTGATTTGACTTGTTGTATGGTAAATTGCCCGTCCACGCAGGTTTGAACCACAAAGGTTTCAGCCATACATTTCATTTCCTGAATAGCTGTTTCTTCTAGATCCTAGCGCATGGCTGGGTACCAAATTCAGGCTGAAGGCGGCACATTCCCCATGCCAAGACAATCTTTATTATGCCATGACAATGGAAATGATTTGTTCATTTGACTTATAACTTGCTTACTGACAATATTATGAACACTTTTGCTTCACAGGAAGCATAGCTGATGAACTCATGGAAGAAATAAAGAAGGAAGTTGAAGAATAATGCTGCTCCAAGTTAGTTGTGCTTTGCTGTTTATTTATATAATAGGCTGTTTTCTTGAACTGAAATTGCATGTACTATTACTGAGTTCTCTTTACTCTGGTTGGCAGAGTATTCATATATGGTTCCAACTTTGTAAAAATGGGGCATGCTTGTTTTATGTTATACAAGAGAAACCTGAGAATATGGTATTATTTGTTTGTATATTTTGTTCTGACATATATGTGACTGGACGACCGGTGCAGCACTCCTCAATCTGCTCTGAAGATTATAGAAACTGAACAACAAAAAATGAAAATATAACAATTGTATGCCCTTCTCTTAACCTTTAGCATCACTGCATAACTACTCTAGCAGTTAAAGCTTCTTAGACTGTCTCCAGTAGAGCTTGTAAATTAGGGGACACGGTATTATAGATGACAATGTTTAATACTGTTTACGGAGAGAAGTTTGAAATAGGTGATAAGATAGAGGATATAATAGGAGATCTGTTGGAGATAGCCTATGAAGCTGTTTACATCTGGGAAGGCCTTTTTTTTACCTGTGGCTTTGTGAGGAGCAGCTTTAGTCATGTTGTGTTTCCAAGTGCTAAGCCATATCTGTTGACTGTTGTTTCTATACTCAAGTCTACTCTATCTCACTTGAAAGAAGACCATGCAGGAGATTTTCTTAGTTGCCATGGCCAGAGAGTATGTGCCTTCTACATATATTTTTTTAGTTTTTTTACTACTACCACTCCCTGTCCCAAATTATAGGCTGCTTTGGTTTTCTAGTTATATATAGCTTTGTTGTGAACTCTGTCACTTTCATTCAAACTGTGAATCCCAGTTCTGTGCATTTTGGGCTGCTCGAGACCTGTATTATAGAGTTGCAGCTTCCTAGGCCGTGGAAGCTCGCTGGCCACCGGTTTCCTGCCCGTGGTGGATGGTGGCAAGGTAGATAGCAGGGAGATGAGATAACAGAGATTTTTTTTGGGAAAACGCAGGAGAACTGCGCCTCAATATATTAAGAAGAAGAGATAAATCCAGATCAAAGAGATCTGGACAGATTACAAGGCCTCCTCAGGGAGGCCAGAAACACAGGAAACTGAAAAAATCCATCAAACTAAACAACTCCCTAGTCTCCATGAGATAACAGAGAAAGGAGGTGAAAATGGGATTGGCTGTAATTGCTTGTTCAAACCAAATACCCCTCCTTTTGCCTAATTAGCCCCTGTTACGAGCGCCTATAAATGTTCCCAACCGTAACAATATCTCAAGGTTACACCTGGAAACTGGGGAGAAAAGGAAGATGTAATTCAGTCTGAGTTTTATAATATGTTATTTAGGTGATCATTAAGATAGATGGAAATCACAACTTGCTTGTCAGATCATTTCAAATTCAAATGTGCAGTTTCAAATTCGAATGTGTCTATTCAATAACATCTATTCAATGCTCATCTGCTTTCTTTGTTGTATCAACCAAATGACCACTAAACAATAGGAAGCTAAAAAGGAGCCAAAATAGAGAAATAAAAGGCAAAAATACATCTTCACCTAAAAACCAAAATAATTAAGTGCATTACAAGTTGTTAATTGCCATTCATTCCTCAATGTCAGTTACGGCGTAAGGACCTCCTTATAAACGATATTCTTTGTGTATGTTGCGCCATTTATCGCTGAGTTCCTTTCAACCCCCTTCTTCTTCTTCTTCTCATCGTGGACTGGAATGGCAAGTATCTTCACTTTCGATCGAGCGGTGGCCCTTGATAGAGCAACATAAAGTTGACCATGAGAGAACACTGGTTCCGGCAAGTACACACCAACATTAGGAATCGTCTGGCCCTGGGCCTTGTTAACTGTCATGGCAAAACTTAGTCTTATCGGAAACTGCTTCCTTTTAAACTGGAAAGGGAACATCTCATCATCAGAGGGGCACAGGGGTATACGAGGCAAGAAAATTCGCATTCCAGCATGTTGACCAAGGACAATTTCAGCATCAATACTGTTTTTTTGGAAACCACGAACCACCAACCTCGTGCCATTGCAAAGTCCATTAGCAGGGTCTATATTCCTAAGCAACATGATTGGGCATCCAACTTTGAGCTTCAGAACATGCGGGGGTAGTCCATTAGGAGTCAGCGTGTTTAGAAACTCTGATGGGTAATAGTTATTAGGATCATCCACCGCGGTGTCAAAACTATGGTACATCATCTGCTCCCCTTGGAAACGATCAATCATCCTCATATTTATCATATCCACCCAGTCATTCCGTGTAGACAATATTGCTCTTGAAGTGATGTAGCTTGTGTTAGACATGTTTTCATTTAGATTGGGGTAAATGTCATCTATCAGTCTATCAAGGTCGCGGTCATTACCAGTATATGGCACACATACCTCATCTGGAAGACGAACATCACCATCGTTGTTCGCTTCCTCAGTTCCACCACCGACGCGCAACAAATATTCTGCAAACCATGGGTCGCTCTGTGCCCTCATGTTTTGAAACAGCTTTAGGTGGCACATGGATTCCTAGAGGTAAGAACTCCGTAGAGAGGCAGCAACTATCTGAGCCCTTGACCCCTTGCGTACAACAGGAAGTACTTGTCTGAAATCACCCCCGAACACAACAGTCTTCCCACCAAAGGGCAACCTAGACTGTCCCATTATATCACGCATGCTATTGTCTAGCGCCTCAATTGCTTGTCTCTTAGTCATTGATGCCTCGTCCCAGATAATGAGCGATGCTTTTTGTAGCAACTTTGCTGTCCCGCTTTGTTTCGTGAAGCTACATACAGCACCATCATCAATAGTAAGTGGTATCTTGAAGCGCGAATGGGCAGTCCTCCCCCCAGGCAATATAGAAGCCGCAACACCAGATGTAGCTGTTGCAACTGCAATCTTGTCCTGACTGCGTAGTGCTGCAAGCAATGCCTTATACAGATAGGTCTTTCCAGTCCCACCAGGCCCATCCACAAAGAACACTCCACCGTTATTGGTGTCAACGACAGATAGGATCTTATCATAAGCAGACCTCTGCTCCTCGTTTAGGGTTTCTTTCAGAGCAACGTCTTCTGTCGTCGGCACTATACTTTCCTCCTCATAAATCTCTCTATCAGTACCATGTAAATCGTCATATCTATCAATGATAGCAGGGAGAGGGAATGTCTTTATGTCTTTACCCATTGACTGCAAAATGTTTCTAATGTCAATCAAGACCATCTGCTGCACATGGATTTTGCTTTGAGTACTACGGTGATAGTCCGCTGACATTGAGTCAAGGTGTCTCTGCCATAATTCTGCCACATCGTTCGGCTCGCAGTATACCAGTATTGTTGCAAACAACCTTCGTAGTGCTGAAGGCATTTGGTAAATAGCGGCTTCGTTGAGACACTCATCTATTGTGTCGTCTGCTTCAAGCAGTCCCCTCCTTTGTGCTGCCTCACGAAAAGTTGGTAGTGTGTCACCATCTACTGTCCTTAGATCCGCATAGGAGGTAGCACCCGTCACATGGTTTAAGAGAAGTCGAAGATAAAAGCGCTCCCCCTCAGCTGGATGAGCAGAGACTATTCTACCAACCTGTCCACCCGTGTTTCGTTTCCTCCTTTGCCACACCTTGCCCTGCTGCAAAGTGTACCACTCAGGAAAATCACGGTAAAGGATGCCCCGAGCCTCTTCGTGTAGCCTATTTGCCTCAAAATATGCCGTAAGCATTGACCTATCGGCACCTGGACGTTGGACAACATGATTTACTTTAGCACGCTCGTGAAATGACACCATATGCATGTTTTCAAGATGGAGCTGCAGTTGCATCACTGGTGGAGAGTTTTGACTTAGATCAAAGCTGAATATCCTCCAAAGGGCTTCTGGAGGGGTCACCCACCTAGCATCTCTATACTGCTTGATCTCATCAACGTCACCATCAGCCTTGTTTGCGTCTGTCACAGCCACAGACGCACGATCGTGGCCTTTGTATATGTATTTGAACAAGTATTTGACAGCCTTGATGCTCCCGCACGCCTCAACATTGATGTGACAGTTGAAGAGCCGGAGGAGGTAAGGGTTGTAAGGGACGACCCATCTGTTGTCCAATTCACAACCTCGAACCGTTTCCTTACGCCCATCATCACGATGCCTATAAATAGGATATGAATCCTTTCCTTGAGACGTTGCATTGCTAAAAGCTCTAGGATAATGGTTTTTGCATGAAGCACGACCCTTAGTGCATGGGCATTTAGGATTTAGCAACCCGCACGGTCCATGCATCATATGCTTGATAACCATCTTGTATAGTTCAGGGTACTTCTTCTTGTCAGGGATCTCAGCGGAGATAAGGTGATCATACTGATCAGGACAAGTTAGCTTGTACTTTCTCTGCATGATGAGTAGGAAATGGACATGAGGCAAACCTCGCTTCTGGAACTCCACGACATAGACATAAGCTCGGATTTTTCCAAGAATATGATGCTTAGTCAATCGCTTCTTCAGTTCCTCTAGTTTTGCACGGAATATGCGAACAACAAGGTCCGGACGATCCTGTGGTGACTGCATAGGGAGAAGCTCTCTGGTTATTTCATCCCAATTGGGGTTGCACGTCATAGTGAGGAATATGTCTGGCTTCCCAAACTTCCGCACAAGGGCCATAGCATCCATATACCGACGTCTCATGTCACGAGGACCACCGATAAATGATGTAGACAGCACGGTTCGCTTTCCAATTTTGTCTGCTCTGTTCTCGCCTTCATGCAAGCTATCTACCAAACCCTTGTATAGATCCGCCCTTAATCTGTCTTGGTTTTTACGTATGAAATCCAAACGAGAGCTCTCAATCTTGATGTAGGTGTCAACCGCGAACTGTTGGAAAAGCCGCTTCCCATGAAGTATTGGATTGAATATACTTGGACGAATTTGGAATCTGTAGCAGTAATAGTCACGTACAGACACGCATAGATGGCTAGGTCGTTCTGCAACAGCAAGGTTTATTAATTAGTGTTGCAAAAAACATATTTAACAAAGGATTATATAAGAATCACAAAGAAAGAACTAACCTGTATCATCATTGTTTGCATCACTTCTCCTATGTTGATCGCGGTACGCGTCTACTTCGTCCATGGAAACATTGGACTTAGGAATATTGGCATGCCATCCAAGTTCACCTTTAGGGAAGAACAATGGATATGATAGTGCATCATAGCATCCATGATATGAACGGATGCCGTGGCTTGATCTATCCTTCCCATGTAGCATAACACTATTACTGAATTGACCTCGACGTTCACTCCCCTCAATCCAAATTGCAGCTACCTCCAAAGTAATGGGTGAATTATATAACTTCTGGTTCAGCGTTTGGTCAAGGTTCAAGGCGATGTGGTAGTCTTCAATGTTATCAACGTGCCCCATACTCCTAAGGTGCTCAGAGTATGGATTTCCCTTAAGTATTTCAACCAATTGTTTAATAACTGCCTTATCTTTCTCAAATTGTTGTTGACGACATTTACGATATCTATGCTCGAGGCTGGGATCATCATCATAGAAGTAGAGTTCAAGGTGTTTATGTTCTGCCCCAACTTCCCTACCGAACGACCTTACGTTGTGGTACATCATGCCATGTGCACGAAACGTATAGATACCACAATCCATGTTTGTAGTCATACTGTCAAGGCAACAATACAGAGAAGTGAACGAGAAATGGCCGTTAAAAAATCGAATGTTATCACAAAAGTGCCTCGCATCAGCATCTGCAGACTCCCACAACCTCCTAAGCTGGAGCGGTGTCTCGAATGCGGCTAAATTAATCTGTCCATTACGACAACAAAATCCAGGTGGTTCATACTGAAACTTCTTCGCTTTGCAGTAATCGCAGTCAGCAACAGTGCTCAGCAAATGTGTTTCTTCAGGTATGTTACTATACACCTTGTCGTACAAGTCAGGTACGTCAGGGTTGACAGTAAAGGCATCTTGGGTTTCATCAATCTCAATATCCTCACCAGATTCACCATCTAAATTTGTTTTGAAAGAACAAGGGATAAGACATACAACTTTAGAAACTTTTAAATCATATATCCTATATTAAAAACATTACGTAAGTACCTTGCCCAGCGAATAGGTATCCTTCTTCGTCATCATCATCTTCTTTAAAAAGTACAGTCTCATCAGCATCCTCTGTAAAGAGCACACCTTAATCATATTAACCACTAAGAATAATTAGGGAACTAATGATGGAATGAGCTTGTAATTACCATTGGTGGTAATAGTCGAAGATGTCAAGTGCTGCTTCCCAACGTCTACTCCTTCGGTCATTTTGTCACTATTTGTGGCAGGGACTGTACACGGATGTCTTTGTCGTCTAGGAGACTTTGTCAGTATCTTTGTCTCAACATCCTCAGTCACCGATGGAGTAGGAACAAATGGAGTTGGGATCAATTCAGGAATAGCCATGAGCTCGGAGCTAAATAGAGACCCAGTAGGTGCTTGAGCATCTGTTGAACTCCACACAAGCTCCGGGGTAAAAGTAGGGTTCTCAATGGCGATTGAGTCCTGACTTAGCATAACTTGTTGTCTTATTCTATAGTTTTCCCTTGCTCTCTTTTGACATGGTTTCATATTACGCAACGTCCTTTGTTCCTTAGTTTGAGTTGCACATCGAGCTCTTTCTCGGATTCTCTTACGTTCCTTTGGATCTAACACTTTTGAATACTCATGGTGTACAACATTTTCTTTGTTGCGTGACGCACGACGTTTCTTCAATTCATTTTTTGTTTCATCACTCATCGCCGCGTATCGTGCTCTTTCCTTTTCCCGTTTACATTGCCTTGCATCCGCACATCCTACTAAACCATTATAGGTTTTATTTTTTACAACCTTATTGAAATGTCAAATAAGGCATCTTATATTATTAGTAGACATACCTTCAACAGTGATGTTGGACAGTTCTTTTAATGGAGAACGAACATCATTAGTTTGGAGCGGATCCATTTACGTATTTCAGGCAGCCACAAAACCTATATGAGAGGATGAATCACCTTATCATACTTCACCAAAGGATAAGATACGCTCAATTTCTAATCTAATCAGATAACATTGATTCTTAGAGATAGGGAAAGTACTAACGAGCAAATTGGTACGTTCAGTTAAATGGTAGACAATCAATGAGAATCAAAGTCAACATATAAGACTAACTCCAACACGGACCTCTAAAGGGTCCTATACCCTAAATTTAGAGGATGAGGTCATCCTCTACTCCCTCCGGCAGCGTCCTTTAAATGGTCTACTAAATTTACAGGACAAAAATATATTGTCAAAGCTGAATTATGGATATGGATTATGGGAGTACTGACTAATATATTGTCAAAGCTGAAGTCAAGTAAAACAGGGTTGAGGAGGGGCCAAGGCAGCAACCAAGAGTGTGAAGAGGAAAATGCCTTTCGTACTACTATCTAGAACTGGTTTATGGGGATGACAGACTGACTGAACAACAGAGCAAGAAGAAAGAAAAATAAAACGAAGAGGAAAACAATAAAACAATATATTTATCCAGTAAGATTATGTTCTATGCCTACCAAGAATGTTATCTTACTCTGAATCTTCTTGCCAGTCCTTTTGTGATTATGTTCAATTGATGCTGCTAAGAATATTAGTGCAGTGGAGTGTGGTGTATACTTGAATCTCTTAATTGATGATTGCAGGAAGTTGTTTTCCATTTAAATGCTCGGATAGGTTGAGCAATCCCATATCTGGTAGATGTCCATAAATTCAACATGTAAAAGCCAGAATGCATATGTTATTATCAAACCAAGTCCATCCTCAGTTGTGTGTTAATAACCATGCTACAGCCTATAACTCTTGTAATGAGAGATTTTTCATATTTTTAACTGGTTTGTGTATTGTTTACTGTCGTTTAAGTGTTATCTTGCTTCTGCCTCCCCCCTCGAAGAGGTGCCGGCGAGTTTCGTAAAAAAAGGGAAGAGGTGATATTTGCTGGTTTAGTTTTTGGAAAGGTTTCATTTTTTTCCAAGAGTGTCGTATGATCTGAGTGCCTTCAGTTAAAGAAGGAAACACCCGTCTCAAGTGTTACTACTGTTGCAAGGTTCAAGTTTTTGTTCCAAAACTGCTGCATCGTCTGGAGTGTTTTGAGATGAAGAATGAAGTGATCCTCTTCGGTGAGCAATTTTTTTGTTCTTTCAATTTGCAAAAATGCTATCATCATTATGTCGTTCCTACCGCATTTTCCACATATCTTTCGTAAGCGGATATTGTTTTCAATAGTTTTGTGATTACCAGGCCAAGGATTACAGTGGACTAAATGCAAATGACATAGGCTTGTATAGATCAAGAACCATGCTAACAGTGATGAAGAAAGATGAATGAAGAATAATGATGGTGAACTTATTTATTAGCTCATAGAAAGGTCACATAGTTTTATACAAAGTGATCACCATTGAGACCGAACACACGACTAATACAAAATAGAGAACAAATCATTACTACTAAGTTTCATCTAAATCATAACTAACAAAGTATCTACTATAACAAGCTAGAATACGTCTCAATCAGATATCACAGTTGTGAGATGTGCCCGTCTGTTCTCAAGAAATTTGTCGACGATACGACGCCTTGGATTTTGAATCAACGAACGTCGAATAGCTGCAATTTAGAACATAATTTGTAAGAAGATGATTATTTTAAATTATTAGCATTTTAATTTTAGCTATAGTTTATAAATCTATTATAAGAACCACTCACTCTTCAAGTGGTATGTAGTGTGATGATCTGGGTTGAAATGAACGGTGCTGTAATCCGAGGTTTCCAAGCATCCTATTGTTAGGATAATAAATAAGCATAAGAATTGAGTTCAAGTTGAAAGAATTTAGGTACAAGAGAAATTACTGTGTTTATTGTTACGACGCAACATAGTTCCAATAATGATGTTATTGTCAACTCTAGCTAACGACCATCGTAGAGCATTTCTTTGCAAGAGGTCAGTCCATACCCCCACGACGATTAGATCCCACCCATAAAAACATTAATGTTGTCTGAATAAGACCTAACAATTACTTAATACTTTCAAAAAATAATGTAGCTATAAATTAGTGTCACCTGGAATCCATTAGTACAGCCTCTCTATACGGCCTTCCACCGATATGCTTTAATGGCTCTAAATGAAGAACTATGCCAATAATGTCTGAGCAATTCACATGTGATTAGTTATCTTTGAATAACTTATACATCAGCCATTAGTACTATATATATATATAAACCATATGGAAGGAATGATCATTACCTACGAACGACTTATGCGGTTGTTGATACACCTTATGGAATGGCATAAGATACTTTGGAAATGGAGGAAATTGGATTGGCTTAATGAATGGCTCCACAATAGTATGTGTTATCAGTCCGATCTCTAGCCCATGTCCAATATTCCGAAATTGAATCCCCTCCCTATTTAGACAGAATCCCACTCTATACAATGTATATGTGCATCCTTGTGTGAGTAAGGCATCGAAACGTGGAACATTATTGCGACTTGAAATTGCTTCCATTTTGGATCCCTAGATATATGGGAATACAGGTCGTATGAGTCAAAGAATTTTATTATAACATGACTATATGGACTCTATTTTAAAGCTTGAAGTAACTCACTGTGATATCCTGTAGGATGAAGTGTTGACTATCATGACGCCTAGGAAACTTAACAACTACCCTCGCAAAGATACTCTTTACGTGTGGTAAGTTATTGAAATCTTGAATATCATCAAATAACACGAAACTATATAAAACACAAACTGTAGCTTAAGTTTGTAATTCATATATAAATGTGACAAGTGAACTATATACTTACGGAGGAAAGGGACGAATGTCTGGAACTGTCCTATTTTGGTTTATTCTACCGGATCCTGCCATTGATCTTGTAGGACCAATCATGACATTATTGCAAAGAAAACATCATTAAAAGGATTAAATGACAAAGTCCATCTGTCAAACAAATAGATTTCTTTTACATCATAATGAAATTACAAGAAACTATTTTGTAGAAAGTGTAGACTCTATCTACGTCTTTGTTCTTTAAGAAACCTAGCATCAAATTGAAGATTTTTCATATAACAATATTTAAAGTTAAATCATAAAATGTAACATAATATGTCTCATATGTTTATCTACATCTTGTGACAGTTGCTGGTGAATAATAGGACAGCAAGCGCCAGTGAAATAGTAAGTACACATTTGCGTCCACCGACAGTAATGAAATGGCATGTAGTCAAAGCTCACGCACCAATAATTTTTTAGGTTGCTTCAGCACTTCATGACAATTGCAAAGCTGTTCTTGTTGGCGAAAGGACTTTTGGCAAGGTTTGAACAAACACCTGACCGGACTTCACTACCCAAAAGAGGATATTGTGACGTTTTCTTTCCCTATGATCAACAGGATTATATGATGCCCTTTTTGTGTCTGGTAACTCATGTCTAGGGTGATGCAGGGCTTAATCCAATCTGTATTGATAAAAATAAATATCAATACATTCACTTTCTACAATCAGTTTTCTACTTTTATTTTTGTATGGCTGGAAAGCAACTGAAGATTTTTCAATTTATATTCCACAGTATCATTTACTGAACATCATACTGACGTGTTCGTTATTTCCAGAACAAGGCCATCTCAGATAAAAGTAGATGTAGCTTTCATAGGACTTAGTTCCAGCAAAGCAAAGGTTGGCAGTGCACCAAACAATAGCGTTTATACTTCATTCTTATGGATTGGAGAAGCCTATGCAACATGTCAAGCCAGATGACATGCAGATGAGAAGGTTCTGCATCAATAGAAACCAGAGAAAAATCTGTATGTGTCTGTATGACATCTCAGATAAAGCCTGATGATCAGCATGATGAAAGGTGGGGAGTTCTATAGCTGGTTTAAGCTGGAGCTAGCTTCTGAAGTCCGGTAAGGTGTTTGTATGTGTTTCCCTTTTGTATTTCATTTCATGTTATTTGTTCCTTGAACTGTACTTGGTCGTACTTGTGAATAAATATTTTAGCATGGCTGTTCGACTTCTTATAATGTTTATTCGACATCAGTTCATGATATTAGTGTTACATGATATTTTATCATATGAATTTTGAATATCATAGTGATGTTTATCGTTCCGTATCTATATTTTATACTAATCTTTAACTCTCGTGGCAACGCACGAGCACACACCTAGTCTCACTTAAGGGTGTTTCACTTTGTATTGAACTGTAGACATAGAAAGAAGAATTAAGATAAGCGAAGAAGAATGAAGTTGCGCAGGTGCAAGTGCACCGTACAGAAAGCATACTACCAGCTAATCCTTTCAACTATCATTTAGCATCAACCTCTATATACCGGAAGCATGCTTGTATATAAACTTCATACCCCAATAAATACCCCTAATACACACAAATTTGTCATGTCCATATATATTAGTTGGAATTTTAATTTAAATTTGTTCTCAATACAATTCATTCGCTTTTACAATTTGGTAATAGACATGACATAACAAAACATGTTCAAACTGTAATAGTAGAACAGGTCATTCAAATATTCAATATAATAAAAGAAATAGTATTAAGAACACAAAATGAAAGCATGAAAGCACTAACCAAAGTTTTGTTGGACAATACAGAGCTGCAAAGATGGGTACAGAAATTGAGGCGAACACAATTCCGAATTTCCCTGGATAGTCACAACGACCCATGATTATTATAGAAAACATAAGTATTCACATTCTGAGAAAAGAAACTGGTATTCTCTATCAGAATTTTCATAGCAACGCCAAACTAAGATGACAGAACTGCTATACAATGATGACAGAACTGCTATACAATGTTAAATGTTGATGAGAAAACACAATGGTAAGTAGGTAAAAACTATAGGAACATATTCAAAGATCCTTCTCAATTCGGATGCAGCGACACAACACACTACATGTTTTGAGAAACTAATCATTGCTATTTGCTAGCTCGGTAATGAACAAAATATTTGAAATAAACACAAACTGACCAGGTGAGCAGAAAGGCAAGTCGAAGAGAACATCATATTAAGGTTACTGAATCAATGACAATCCCACTCGCTCCCATAATAATCTTAGATTAGGTTACATAATAAGATGTTTCATAGTTTTGCTCATCAATATTTAACATTCATCAAAGCTGATAATACTTGTTATTTTGCTAATGGACAAAGAAAACTACAGAAGCATTTTGTTTGTCCACCTAAATTTAGTAAACAGTACAAGGAAGATTGTGTGCCAAGCAAAGAACTACATATCCATAAATGGACCACCTAGATGTCTGGGATCAGCAATAAATTCAAAGGTAGACATAATTCATGGAAAGACAGTATACTGGAAGCAACACGAGGTTGTAAAAGACAGATGCTCCATACTTGTGGGCATAAGAAGAAAAAGTCAACACGGATGCTTGAGAGTCTGCACTGCTTGGGATTAACTCTGAGAAAAACAAAATGGTAATTAGAGAAGCAAAGATTAACTCTAAGAAAACACAATGGTAAGTAGGTAACAACTATAGGAACATATTCAAAGATCCTTCTCAATTCGGATGCAACGACACAACACACTACATGTTTTGAGAAACTAATCATTGCTATTTGCTAGCTCGGTAATGAACAAAATATTTGAAATAAACACAAACTGACCAGGAAAGCACGTAGTTTAAGTATGGCGTTGAAAGCAAATAAAACTGGATAACTTAAATTGTTCAATCATGATATATTGCATTGGTGCCTAGTTTTGAATGGTCAGCTTCTTACCAAACAAAGTCTGCTGATATGGAGTAGTGCAACAGTACAAGTAACCCTGACCGCGGTAAGCAGCCAAGTTACCACTAAGAAACAACGAAAATGATACTCCAAAGACCATGCATTAGATTTTAGGACAATTGGTTGCTGGATCCAAAGGCCATACACCAGATTTCCAGGAAAGCACGTAGTTTAAGTATGGCGTTGAAAGCAAATAAAACTGGAATGTGCTGAAGTTTACCTTTTTTTTAATTCATCGCTAAAAAGTAGTGCATCGATAGAATTTCGCATGTGCAGTTTGAATTAGACACCAATAATTGTGCACCAAAGCAAGTAGAGGCACACAGAGATGACGAAATGTGCTGAAGAAGAAAAAAGAAAGATAGCACTTGTTGAACTCTGTAATTTCGTTACTTTGGTAATGAAATACGGTTTTGATCGGTCTTAAAAAAGAGTCTTTTTGCAATTGTGAGCTCATGAAACATTAACTCAGATTGCTGATTTATACCAGTAGACAGTTTGACAGGTCAAGCTATCAAGAGCAGTGATCACTTCCACAGTTTGAAAAGGTAAGACTTGACCGAGCCAACTAACTCTAGGAGTGAGTCGAATTAGTAAAAATGACTTAAAAATCAAGATATCCCCTTTCCTACATCTAGTAACCTAAACTAAAGCATGAAACACAATTTATGAAAGGGTCAAACATTATATATCACCACTCAGAAACAGGGGCACAGGACTAAGGAAATATAGTACGAGGATGCTAAACAAAGTAATAAGCATGGAAAAATAAGCAAGCAACAGCCTAGAGAACTATATGACCTGCAATAAGCGCAGAGTGGTTCTTTCATCGTGTGGTTTGTATATCGTACCACCAAATGCAGGAATGATGGAATTACCATACACAGCCTAGAGAATCGCTCTACCAGTCTTGATTCTAAATAAAAAAACTACCTTACTCCTCAAGCGGGAGAGACCGGTCGTGGAGCAACTCGCCGTCGATCTTCACTACTCCCCTTGTAGCCTGCGCAGTCCCGGTTGTCGGCCGAGCAAGCCCCTCCTCGCCTCTGCTGAGCGCCCCCTCGGTCCACTGCAGGCGCGCTCGGACACTGTAGAGGCCCGGCGCGGCGGCGTGGTACAGGAACCCGACTCTGGTGAAAACGCGTGCTCGGACGAGATAGAGTCCACACATGCTCCCGGTTTATCTTCATCGAGCTCTATAAGGTGTCTGAGGAAGTGGAGGTCGTGGGGAGGAAGCATGCAGTAGTGGACGACGTGGGGACTGTAGAGGGGGAGACGGTTGCACGAACTGTGCGGGGGTGGGGACAGTAGAGGCCGCACAAATGGGGATGGCGCAGGGCTGGAGGTTGCCGGCGGGATAGAAGATGGAGCGGCGGTGGTAGAGCGGCGGTGGTGAAGCGGCGGTGGTGGAGCGGCGGTTGCGCTGGACACTGGAGGCCGCGTCCGCAACGAAGGCGAACAAGAGGGCGGCGGCGCAAGGCGAGCATGCGGGGGCGGCGGCGCAAGGTGAGCATGCGGGCGGGGGCGCAGCCGCGCAGGGCTGGAGGCCGCGGGCGGGGGCAGGGTTTCACGGCTGAGTCAGGTCCGCCGAGCTTTTTTTTTTGTACGGCCATGGCCTTACGTGTGCTCTGCAGGTGGCTGACTTCACCAGCCGTACTGCGTCGGGGGCACTTACGGCAGCCTTATCTGCCGAAGTCGAGAGAATTCGGACGCAACATGCTGACGCTGTCCGTGAGAAGTCTGCCTCCGACAGCAAGTGTCGTAAACTGGCGGACAAGGTGGCCGCCCTGGAGGAGGAAAAGGCTGACCTCCGGCGCCAGCTGGCGGGGGAGAGGAGGGAGACCAACGAGGCCATCGCCAAGGAGCAGGCCGCGCAGGCGGAGGCTAGGCTGGCACGGGCGGAAGCCAATCTTGCCAAGGATCTCGCCGAAGACCTGCGGGGGCGGCTCACCGCTCTGGAGAGCCGCGCGAAGGGGGCCGAAGCCGCGGTGCGAACGGAGGCCGAACGGACGCGCACACAGCTTATGGCCACATATCGCGAGCTGGGTGCGCGGACCGGTGACTTCGTGGTGCCGGAGCGAGAGGCCGGGCTTCGCTGTTTGGAATGGGTGCAAGAGGAGCTGCAGGAGCTCCCCACTGTCCTGGGGGGGTTAATGTCGTTCGCCTCCCTGGTCACCTGCGAGGGGGCGATGAACGCACTCTCTCGCGAAGGGTGCCGGCACTATGAGGCCTTCGACCAGGCAGATGAAGATTTTGGGCGAGACATCTATAAGGTCGAAGACCCCGTGGTGAAGGAGTCCGCCGGCGCCCTCTATGACCGGATGTGGGGTCTGTATGGTGGTGAAGTGGTCAGGGAGCGGGCCGAGGCTGCGAGGGCTCAGGTAACGTTGTCGTTTGTTCGGCGTTTGCTGGATGTGGTCTATGCATGTGTTTGCTGACTTTTTGTATGTTTTGTTTTAGGCGGAGCGAGGCGAGCGGGTGGACGATTTCGGAGCACTGAACGACGCCCTGCCTGACCCGGAGCCGGAGCCGATGTAGAGTGTGGTGCCCTCGCTTGTGTATGTGTGTGAAGGCGTTTTGTACTAACTGATTCGTTCGGCTGCGCTGTGCTTGCTTGATTATATATAATTGGTCTTGGCGTGAATGGTTCGATGTTGTCGTTTCGGCCGTTGTTGTGCTAGTCCAGGTGTACCCTTAAGTGTCTTCTGCACAGATAGTCTTCGGTTTTTTCGCACTTGTTGTGTTAAACCGGCTGTACCCTTAGGCGACTTCCGCGCGGATAGTCTTCGCGATAGACTTAGATTTTTTCCGGCTGCACCCTTAGGCGACTTCTGCGCGGATAGTCTTCGCGATAGACTTAGATTTTTTTCCGGCTGCACCCTTAGGCGACTTCTGCGCGGATAGTCTTCGCGATAGACTTAGATTTTGTCCGCACTTGTTGTGCTAATCCGGCTGCACCCGTAGGCGACTTCGGCGCGGATAGTCTTCGCGATAGACTTAGAGTTTTTCCCGGCTGCACCCTTAGGCAACTTCTGCACGGATAGTCTTCGCGATAGACTTAGATTTTTTCCCGGCTGCACCCTTAGGCGACTTCTGCATGGATAGTCTTCGCGATAGACTTAGATTTTTTCTGCACTTGTTGTGCTAATCCGGCTGCACCCGTAGGCGACTTCGGCGCGGATAGTCTTCGCGATAGACTTAGATTTTTTCCCGGCTGCACCCTTAGGCGACTTCTGCACGGATAGTCTTCGCGATAGACTTAGATTTTTTCCCGGCTGCACCCTTAGGCGACTTCTGCACGGATAGTCTTCGCGATAGACTTAGATTTCTTCTGCACTTGTTGTGCTAATCCGGCTGCACCCGTAGGCGACTTCGGCGCGGATAGTCTTCGCGATAGACTTAGATTTTTTCCCGGCTGCACCCTTAGGCGACTTCTGCACGGATAGTCTTCGCGATAGACTTAGATTTTTTCCCGGCTGCACCCTTAGGCGACTTCTGCACGGATAGTCTTCGCGATAGACTTAGATTTTTTCTGCACTTGTTGTGCTAATCCGGCTGCACCCGTAGGCGACTTCGGCGCGGATAGTCTTCGCGATAGACTTAGATTTTTTCCCGGCTGCACCCTTAGGCGACTTCTGCACGGATAGTCTTCGCGATGCAAAGCATGCCGCATGCTTCGTGGCATCCACGGCGGCTCCGGCTCCTGATGAAGGAAGGAGGAAGGGGCGCTTGCGGTTGCGGATGTCTCTGGCGTCGGCAAAGTGCGGGGGGGGGAACTCCAGCGCATTCAAGGTGGAGAAGTGGAGATCGTGGAGAGGGAAGCCACGGGAGTGGAGCTGTGCGAGCGGTTGGACGCGACGTCGCGGAGGCGGAGGTTACCCAAGAATGAAGGGAGACAGCTGGCGTCCATCGCTGGAGTATGGGCTGCTCCAAACATAGCTGGAGTATGGGCCGCACCAAACATTCAGCCCAGGACACCGGTACTGTTGTGTTGTTTTCTTTACAGATATGGTTAGTACCATACCGGCTAGTAAAGTAGGCATAGTGCGGCTTATAAGCGTTGGCCCTTGCCATATGAGCAAGAGGTTGGTTGTTGCATTGTGTTGCGCGTGGTGGCTGAAATGGCCCTGGTTTGATCCTCGCGGCCCTGCTTATTTTTTTGCTGGGCGGGAATTCGCAGGGGCGTTGGGCGGGAATTTCGGAGATTTTCGCAGGGCGCATTGGGCGGGAATTTTGGAGATTTCGCAGGGCGCTGGGCGGGAGTTCGGGTGGCAGAACCAAAAGTGGCAGGCTACCCTTAGAGCCTTAATAAGTAGTAGAGATATATAGAATGTCTAGATTCGAATGTTTAAAAAGGCGTCTATCATTTATAAAAAAAAATGAACGTCTGTGTAGCAACAGCTGTCACAAAAAATACTTGCACCTGTAACAAAAAAAAAAACGTTTCTACCGCTGCTTTATGCTATGGACTATATATGGTACATGTACATTTAACATGTTACAACAATTGCATATCGAAATAACTATAATGATACAAACTTTTAGCAAATTTGTCCCACATAAAATGTTACGTTTAAATTCATGCTTTTTGTCAAAAGTTGTCGGTACATTTTTGTCGGCGTTCCGAGACCGGGGGGTCCCCGAGCCGACGAGTGAGTGTGCCGCGTGCCCCAGCCCAGATGGGTCGAGCGCGTGGGCGAGCGTGAAGGGGGGAACAGAGAGAGCGGTCGGTGGCCGGAGCCGGGTCGTGAGGGAGTCGGAGAATTCCCGCGGCCTTCGTGTTCGTCCCGCGCCCAGGTCGGGTGCGCTTGCAGTAGGGGGTTACAAGCGTCCGCGCGAGGTGAGGGGAAGCGAGCGGCCCCGAGAGAGCGCCTGCCCCTGCCCTTCGTCCCCGCGAGGCCAACCTTCTCTAAGAAGGCCCTGGTCCTTCCTTTTATAGTCGTAAGGAGAGGATCCAGGTGTACAAGATGGGGGTGTAGCAAGGTGCTACGTGTCTAGCGAGAGAGAGCTAGCGCCCTAAGTACATGCCGAGGTGGCAGCCGGAGAGATCTTGGCACCCTGTTGGTGTGGCGTCGTGGCTGTTGGAGGAGTAACGGAGCCAGACGGAGGGACAGCTGTCGGAGTGGCTGGGCCCTTGCTGACGTCCTCCTGCTTTCGTAAGGGAGCTGAGAGCCGCCGTCGTCACGGTCTAGCGGGGCGCCATCATTTGCCTATCTGGCGTAGCTGGCCAGATGGGACGCCGGTCTTGTTCTCTGCGACCCAAGTCGGCTCAGGGCAGGGTGATGATGACGCTTCCTGTTGACGTGGCGGTCTCGTGTCCTAGGTCGGGCGTCGTGGAGGCTTCTCCGAGGCCGAGGTCGAGTCCGTCCTGCAAGACAGAGGCAGAGTCCGAGCCCTGGGTCGGGCGAGGCGGAGATCATTCGGCAGAGGCCGAGGCGGAGTCCGAGCCCTGGGTCGGGCGAGGCGGAGGTCGTCGTCTTCCGGGGCCTTAGCCCGAGTCCGAGCCCTGGGTCGGGCGGAGCGGAGTTCGCCGTCTTCCGGGGCCTTAGTCCGAGTCTGAGCCCTGGGTCGGGCGGAGCGGAGTTCGCCGTCTTTCGAGGCCTTAGCCCGAGTCCGAGCCCTGGGTCGGGCGGAGCGGAGTTCGCCGTCTTCCGGGGCCTTAGCCCGAGTCCGAGCCCTGGGTCGGGCGGAGCGGAGTTCGCCGTCTTCCGGGGCCTTAGCCCGAGTCCGAGCCCTGGGTCGGGCAAAGCCTCCTATGGCACCTCTGGCGAAGTCTAGTCGCCCGTCGGTCTTACCTTTCGCGTTAAACGCCCCGGTGACTTGGTCGGTTGGCGCGGTGATTTAGTCAGGGTTTCTTCTTATCGAAGGCGGGGCCTCGGGCGAGCCGGAGATGCGTCTGCCGTGAAAGAGGAGGCCTCAGGCGAGACGGAGTCATCTTAGGGTCGGCTGCCCTCGCCCGAGGCTAGGCTCGGGCGTGGCGTGATCAAGTCACTCGTATGGACTGATCCCTGACTTAATCAAACCCATCAGGCCTCTGCAGCTTTATGCTGATGGGGGTTACCAGCTGAGAATTAGGCGTCTTGAGGGTACCCCTAATTATGGTCCCCGACAGTAGCCCCCGAGCCTCGAAGAGAGTGTTAACACTCGCTTGGAGGCTTGCGTCGCACTTTTTTGCAAGGGGACCAGCCTTTCTCGGTGGTACTTTGTTCCGGTGGGTGCGCGCGAGCGCACCCGCCGGGTGTAGCCCCCGAGGCCTCGGAGGAGGGGTTTCACTCCTTCGAGGTCTTAATGCCTTGCGTAATGCCTCGGCTGGTCTGGCGGTTCCCTCATGCGAGCAGGGCGTAGCCCAGGTGCACTGTCGGGGCCCAAGTTCTCGGGCTGGTATGTTGACGCTGTCAACGGTTTGGCCGGAGCCAGGTTTGCGAGAGCAGCCCCCGAGCCTCCGCACGGAGCGAGAGGACGATCAGGGACAGACTCGGCTTTTTTATATACGCCCCTACGTCGCCTTTCCGCAAGGAGGAGGGGGGGAGTGCGCCATGTTACCCTCGATGGGCACCGAACATGGTGTCTCCGGTGAGCTGCGATCGGGTAATCCGAGTGGACGTCCGTGCCCCGTTCGTTGGGGGTCGGCTAGGGGCCCGGAGGCACGCCCAAAAGTACCTGCGGGTGATCTGCCGGACCCGGTCCCCTAGCGACGGGGTCCGAGGGCTCGTTGCCTCCCTCCGATGGGATTCCGTTACAGAGTCGTTCCCGCTGGTCTCGGAAATGTCCTAGGGTACCTCGGGAGCGCAGCCCGAGCCTTGGTTATGTATCGAACGTACCCCTGGTCATCCCTCGCTCGGCGTCTGAGGCGACTGTGAACCCTTCGACAGGCCAGCCTTCGAACCCCTGATCAGTAGGGGGCACGGAGCCCGAGTAGCCTGAGGCGGTCGTGAGTCCTTTCGGGGGCCGACCTTCGAACCCCTGACCAGTAGTGGGTGTCGGGCCCACGCGATCTGAGGCGGCTGTTGAACCCTTCGGGGGGCCAGCCTTCGAACCCCTGATCAGTAGGGAGGCTCGGAGCCTAGTTCCTTCACGGGGAAGGATCCCTTTGGGGTTATCCCCCTTCTCGGTCCCTGTTGCAAGAGATAGAGAAAGAAGGAAAAGGGAAAAAGGATTCGAAATTGAACGTCGTGGCGTACCTTTTTCGGCGCGGTTGTTTTGGCGAAGGCGAAACGTCACCAGCCGCTCCCGCCCGTAGCGCTGTCCGTCGAGCCGCGGAGTTAATGCGCCGGGGTGAGTAGTTGGCGAGGTTGCCGTTGCGCGTGCGCGAGCCGTTCGAGGTACGGGTCACGGGCGCGTCGTCTTCACGCCGTGAGAGGGGGTTCTCTTGCTGCCTCCGGATGGGACATGAGCTTGGCAGACGGCGTGACCGCTGCTCTCGCGCGCCTGCCACCGTCATTACTGCCGGCCCATTTTTGACCGCTTTTGACCGCTGCGCCAGGCTGGCGCTGCTGGGTCGTGGGCTGGGTTGCCTCGAATCGCGGTATCGGTTCCGCAATCGAGGAGGTGCGGTGGTGGAGCGAGTGGCACAGCGGCTCGCATGCAGCGCCCAGCGCGCCAATTGCACGACGCGTGGGCTTGAGCCGTCGCGCTGGCTTGTCAGGAGTCGGAGAGGCGCGTCCACTTGGCGCGGTTGCATGCCGCCTGCATGGCCGCCTGCCCCTTTCGCCCGCTGGTCCGGGCAAAAGTGGAGGGTTACTTGTAACCGCTGGGTGGTTGCGTGCGTCGTGCGCGGCGGTTCGGCTTCTTCTGCTTGGAGCCGGTCTGCATGACAGGCGGGCCCCAGCCCCCGCGCCGCAGGGGAGGACTTTGGAGGCGTGTTGGAGAAGACTCAGCCCGTGACGGTTGAGGGCGCAAGCAGGGGGAGGTGCCTTTAAAAGGAGGGCGACCCCTTTCGTAAGGTGACCATGTCTCCTTCCTCCCCTATGCATTGTGTCTCTCCATCTTCCGAGCCCCCGGATGGGGGGAACCACCGTCTTTTCGCTCCATCGCTGGAGGAACGCAACTCCGCGGGAGTTGGTACCTTTCAGCCATCGTTCGGCTTCAAGGATTTTCATCGTGCAGCCCGGTTGCCCCCCTCGGCTGGGGGTCACCCGAGACGGTGACCACCAGCTCCTGGGTGGGCAGGGGCAAACCGGACCGCGGTCCCGGCGCCGCCCTCAGTGTTGAGGGTGTTCGTCATCCTCGTCGGGGCGGGGAGCGAGGCGAGCCGGGGCCCCACCTCCTACGCGGGTCGGCGGGCCACCTCATTTTCCAGCTTCCGGTGGTGGCAATCGCCTTTTAGCCCCACGGCGGAGACATCCTCCAGTCATGCCGGGGAAGGAGAACTGTTGCTGCCCAGCTAGGATGCAACATTCCGTCTTCCTCCTCGCATTCGCGGCGAGGACGGCTGCGAGGATCTGCCGGGGTGCTTAGAGGCGTCCCGCGTTTGCTGGTGATTCGCCCGGAGCTTGTCGCTCCACGGGCTTCCCTGGCGGGGAGGTTGTCCGTACCCGCGGGGACGGAACCGGAGTTCCGTTTGTAATGGCACTTCGAGTGCCGGGCTTTTTTGTTCATTTCGGCTTTCGGGGCCTGAACATATATGTAACCACGGCGCGGAGCCGTGTTTTTTCCTCATTTCCGAGCACTAAGACTCGTCTGCTGATTGTCTGAACCGCTTCACCAAGCGTGAGTTGCCCCGTGTCAAGGTGACGAGTGAGGTATCCGTATCCCGGAGGGGTAGGAATCCCTCGGCTCGGTCGGACCTGTTGTCCGAGGCTCCTCTAGCTTAGTTAAAGAGACCCCTCGGCCGCTCTTCGACGAGGCGAGGCCAGGGGTTGCGATATCAGCATGAGCAGAGGCGGAGTTGGCTCGGGAATGAAACCTGGTTGGCCGGAGCCTAGCCGGGTTGTCCGTTGGCAGGATCGACGTCGGAGTTGATCAGCCGAGGCTTCGGACCAAGCTGGCGCCCTCGGAAGGCGGTCGGCCGAGGCCCCGGAGGTGGCCAGCCGAGCCGTCCGCTCGGGCCGGGTTCTCGGAGAAGTCCCTGGCAGAGATTGCTCGAACGTGGTGATGACGTTGTCCTTTGGAGCAGAGGCCCTCGGACCGCGTCGCCGTCCGAGGCTAGGTCGGGCCTTGCCGGAGGTGCTGTCGATGCCGAGGGTGTCGTCGCCCTCTTCCATCGTCAAGATCCGAGCCTGCAGGGTCAAATCGTCTTGTAGCGTGGGCCTTGTGCGGCCGTCGAGGCCAGAACACACACCCTTACTGCGTTATAAAGCTGCGTCTCTTTTCCTCTTGTTTCGAGTATCTGGACTTTTTGTCGATAGCAGGGATGTTAGTGCGAGCAAGAGTTGCTTCTCGCGGAAGGTGATGAGTGAGGTATCCGTATCCCGGAGGCGTGGGAGTCCCTCGGCTCGGTCGGCCTTGCCGCTTACGCGTACTTTTACCCGTCCATGAGGCCCTGTCACTGACTCAGTCGAGAAGGCTCGAAGAATCGCTTCGACAGAAGAGCTTCCGTACGTAAAGACTCGTCCGATCCGCGGATTCACCTTATCCGAGCGCGAGTTACTTATCGCAGAAGGTGATGAGTGAGGTATCCGTATCCCGGAGGCGTAGGAGTCCCTCGGCTCGGTCAGCCTTGACTGCTTACGTGTACCCCGTCGTTTCCAGGACCCACTTTTCGAAGTAGTCAAAAAGCACGAAAGACGTTCTGGTAAAAGAGATTTTCTTTTCGAGGAAAATTTTGACGCAGAGGGGGTTTCCCCCCTTTTAGCCCCCGAGGGAGGGTCGGGCTTTGCCGAGGCGAGGCCGACCCTTCCTTGTTGACTAAACTTTGCGTGGGTGCGAGGTATATAAACAACTTGGAAACATCTTAAGGGTAGAAGCGACGTAGCTGTTGGATGTTCCAAGCGTTGCCGTAGACCTCGCCTTGACTGTTGGCCAGCTTGTACGTTCCGGGCTTCAGGACTTTGGCGATGATGAACGGCCCCTCCCAGGGGGGCGTGAGCTTGTGCCTCCCTCGGACGTCTTGCCGCAGCCGAAGCACCAGGTCGCCCACCTGGAGGTCTCGGGGTCGGACCCCTCGGGCGTGGTAGCGTCGCAGGGACTGCTGATACCGCGCCGAGTGTAGTAAGGCCCTGTCCCGAGCCTCTTCCAGCTGGTCCAGCGAGTCTTCTCGGCTAGCTTGGTTGCTTTCTTCGTTGTAGGCCCTCGTCCTCGGGGAGCCGTATTCCAGGTCTGTGGGCAAGATGGCCTCGGCCCCGTAGACCAGGAAGAACGGCGTGAAACCCGTGGCTCGGCTTGGCGTCGTCCTCAGGCTCCAGACCACCGAGGGGAGTTCCTTCATCCACCGCTTGCCGAACTTGTTGAGGTTGTTGTAGATCCGAGGCTTGAGCCCTTGTAGGATCATGCCATTGGCACGCTCTACTTGCCCATTCGACATGGGGTGAGCTACGGCGGCCCAGTCTACCCGGATGTTGTGATCCTCGCAAAAATCCAAGAATTTTTTGCCGGTGAACTGGGTGCCATTGTCGGTGATGATGGAGTTCGGGATCCCGAAGCGATGGATGATGTTGGTGAAGAACGCCACCGCCTGTTCGGACCTGATGTTGTTCAGGGGTCGGACCTCGATCCACTTGGAGAATTTGTCGATGGCGACCAGCAGGTGCGTGTAGCCCCCGGGCGCCTTCTGCAGAGGGCCGACGAGGTCCAGACCCCACACAGCGAAGGGCCAGGTGATGGGTATCGTCTGCAGAGCCTGAGCGGGCAGGTGGGTCTGCTTCGCATAGAATTGGCACCCTTCGCAGGCGCGGACAATTCTAGTGGCGTCAGCCACCGCCGTTGGCCAGTAGAAGCCTTGGCGGAAAGCGTTCCCGACGAGGGTCCGAGGTGCTGCATGATGACCGCAAGCCCCCGAGTGTATTTCCCGCAGGAGTTCCTGACCTTCGGCGATGGAGATGCATCGCTGGAGGATGCCCGAGGGGCTACGGTGGTAGAGCTCCTTCTCATCGCCCAGCAAGACGAACGATTTGGCGCGTCGCGCTACCCGCCGAGCCTCGGCTCGGTCGAGGGGCAGTTCTCCTCGGTGGAGATATTGCAGGTACGGGGTTTGCCAATCTTGACCTGGCGCGACCCCGTTCTGCTCCTCCTCGATGCGCAGCGCTTCGCCCTCGGGCTCCGAGGGTTCCTCGGGTTGAGCCGAGGATGGCTCAGGCTGGGCCGAGGTCACCTCGGACGAGGCCGAGGGTGCCTCGGGCTCGGGCGCGTCGCCTATCTTGACGGAGGGTTGGTGCAGATCCCGGGAGAAGACGTCCGGGGGAACCGTCGTTCGCCCCGAGGCTATCTTCGCCAGCTCGTCCGCAGTCTCGTTGTAGCACCGGGCGATGTGGTTAAGCTCGGGCCCGTAGAACTTGTCTTCCAGGCGTCGAACCTCCTCACAGTAGGCCTCCATCTTCGGGTCGCGGCAGAGGGAGTTCTTCATGACTTGGTCGATGACGAGCTGCGAGTCGCCGCGTGCATCGAGGCGTCGGACCCCTAGCTCGATGGCGATTCGCAATCCGTTGATCAGAGCCTCGTACTCAGCCACATTGTTGGACGCCGGGAAATGGAGGCGAAGCACGTAGCGCAGGTGTTTCCCGAGGGGCGAGACGAAAAGCAGGCCCGCGCCAGCTCCCGTCTTCATCAGCGACCCGTCGAAAAACATGGTCCAGAGCTCTGGTTGGATCGGAGCCGTTGGCAACTGGGTATCGACCCATTCGGCTACGAAATCCGCCAGTACCTGGGACTTGATGGCCTTCCGAGGGGCAAACGAGATTGCCTCTCCCATGATTTCCACCGCCCACTTCGCGATCCGCCCCGAGGCCTCCCGGCACTGGATGATCTCCCCCAGGGGGAAGGATGACACCACAGTCACCGGATGGGACTCGAAGTAATGTCGCAGCTTTCGCCTCGTCAGGATCACTGCGTATAGCAGCTTCTGGACTTGTGGGTAGCGGATCTTGGTCTCGGACAGCACTTCGCTGACGAAGTAAACTGGCCTCTGTATGGGCAAAGCATGCCCCTCTTCCTGCCTTTCGACCACGATCGCGGCGCTGACCACCTGAGTGGTTGCGGCGACGTAGACCAAGAGGGTTTCTCCATCAGCTGGGGGTACCAAGATGGGCGCCTGGGTGAGGAGCGCCTTCAGGTTCCCGAGGGCTTCCTCGGCTTCGGGAGTCCAAGTGAAGCACTCGGCCTTCCTTAAGAGGCGGTACAGGGGCAGGCCTCTTTCGCCGAGGCGCGAGATGAAACGGCTCAAGGCCGCGAGGCATCCCATGACCCTCTGTACGCCTTTTAAGTCCTTGATGGGCCCCATGCTTGTGATGGCCGCGATCTTCTCCGGGTTGGCTTCGATGCCACGCTCGGAGACGATGAATCCCAAAAGCATGCCCCGGGGCACCCCGAAGACGCACTTCTCGGGATTGAGCTTGACGCCCTTCGCCTTGAGACACCGGAATGTCAGTTCGAGGTCGGAGAGAAGGTCGGAGGCTTTCCTCGTCTTGACTACGATGTCGTCGACGTAGGCCTCGACCGTGCGACCGATGTGTTCGCCGAACACATGGTTCATGCACCGCTGGTATGTCGCACCCGCGTTCCTCAAACCGAACGGCATTGTGACATAACAGTACATGCCGAAGGGCGTGATGAAAGAAGTCGCGAGCTGGTCGGACTCTTTCATCTTGATTTGATGATACCCTGAGTAGGCATCGAGGAAAGACAGGGTTTCGCACCCTGCAGTGGAGTCCACGATCTGATCGATGCGAGGTAGAGGGTAGGGGACCTTCGGACATGCTTTGTTGAGACCAGTGTAGTCTACACACATCCGCCACTTCCCCCCTTTTTTCCTCACAAGTACAGGGTTGGCAAGCCATTCGGGATGGAATACCTCTTTAATGAGCCCTGCTGCCATCAGCTTGTGGATCTCCTCGCCTATCACCCTGCGCCTTTCCTCGTCGAATCGGCGCAGAGGCTGTCTGACCGGTCGGGCCCCGGCCCGAATATCCAGCGAGTGCTCGGCGACATCCCTCGGTATGCCGGGCATGTCCGAGGGACTCCACGCAAAGACGTCGGCGTTTGCGCGGAGAAAGTCGACGAGCACTGCTTCCTATTTGGGGTCGAGCCCGGATCCGATCCGAATCTGCTTGGAGGTGTCACCACTGGGGTCGAGAGGGACGGCCTTAACCGTCTTCGCTGGCTCGAAGTTGCCGGCATGTCGCTTCACGTCCGGCACCTCTCGGGAGAGGCTTTCCAGGTCGGCAATGAGGGCCTCGGACTCGGCGAGGGCCTCGGCGTACTCCACGCACTCCACATCGCATTCGAATGCGTGTTTGTACGTGGGGCCGACGGTGATGACCCCGTTGGGGCCCGGCATCTTGAGCTTCAGGTAGGTGTAGTTGGGGATGGCCATGAACTTCGCGTAGCATGGCCTCCCCAACACTGCGTGGTAGGTTCCTCGGAACCCGACCACCTCGAATGTCAAAGTCTCCCTTCGGAAGTTGGAGGGCGTTCCGAAGCAGACAGGGAGGTCGAGCTGTCCGAGGGGCTGGACGCGCTTCCCGGGGATGATCCCATGGAAGGGCGCAGCGCCTGCTCGGACGGATGACAGATCGACGCGCAGGAGCCTGAGGGTCTCAGCGTAGATGATGTTGAGGCAGCTGCCCCCATCCATCAAGACCTTGGTGAGCCTGACGTCGCCGATGACGGGATCGACGACGAGCGGGTACTTCCCTGGGCTCGGCACGTGGTCGGGATGGTCATCCCGGTCGAAGGTGATGGGCTTGTCGGACCAGTCTAGGTAGACTGGCGCCGCCACCTTCACCGAGCAGACCTCCCGACGCTCCTGCTTACGATGCCGAGCCGAGGCGTTTGCCGCATGCCCTCCGTAGATCATGAAGCAGTCGCGGACCTCTGGGAACTCTCCTGCTTGGCGATCCTCCCTTTTGTCGTCGTCGCGGGCCTTACCACCCTCTGCGGGTGGCCCGGCCCTGTGGAAGTGGCGCCGAAGCATGACGCACTCCTCGAGGGTGTGCTTGACGGGCCCCTGATGGTAGGGGCACGTCTCCTTGAGTGCCTTGTCGAAGAGGTTAGCACCTCCGGGGGGCTTCCGAGGGTTCTTGTGCTCGGCGGCGGCGACAAGGTCTGCATCGGGAACGTCGCGTTTCGCTTGCGACTTCCTCCTGCCTTTCTTCTTGGCGCCGCGCGGAGTAGACGCCTCGGGAGCATCTTCTGACGGGCGGCCCTGGGGCTGCTTGTCCTTTCGGAAGATGGCCTCGACCGCCTCTTGGCCGGAGGCGAACTTGGTGGCGATGTCCATCAGCTCGCTCGCCCTGGTGGGGGTCTTGCGACCCAACTTGCTCACTAGGTCACGGCAGGTGGTGCCGGCGAGGAACGCGCCGATGACATCGGAGTCGGTGATGTTGGGCAGCTCGGTGCGCTGCTTTGAGAACCACCGGATGTAGTCTCGGAGAGACTCTCCCGGCAGTTGCCGACAGCTTCGGAGGTCCCAGGAATTCCCGGGGCGCACATACGTGCCCTGGAAGTTGCCGGCGAAAGCCTGGACCAGATCTTCCCAGTTGGAAATCTGCCCCGGAGGCAGGTGCTCCAACCAGGCACGAGCGGTGTCGGAGAGAAACAGGGGGAGGTTTCGGATGATGAGGTTGTCATCGTCCGTCCCACCCAGTTGATAGGCCAGGCGGTAGTCCGCAAGCCACAATTCCGGTCTCGTTTCCCCCGAGTACTTCGTGATAGTAGTCGGGGGTCGGAATCGGGGCGGAAACGGCGCCCGCCGAATGGCTCGGCTAAAGACCTGCGGACCGGGTGGTTCGAGCGAGGGACTCCGATCCTCCCCGCTGTCGTAGCGTCCCCCACGCCTGGGGTGATAGCCTCGGCGCACCCTTTCGTCGAGGCGTGCCCGACGGTCGCGATGAGGGTGCTCGTCGCCGAGGTGGCCCGGGGCCGCAGGCGCGGTGTTGCGCGTGCGCCCGGTGAAGACTGAGGCCTCCCGCGTGAGTCGGGAAGTCGCGGCACGAGGTTCCGAGGGGTATCCCTGCCTTCGGGAGGTAGAGCTCTCGGCCCGACGGGCCGCAGCGCCTTCCAGGAGATGCTTGAGTTCTCCCTGGATTCGCCGACCCTCGGTGGTTGATGACTCCGGCATCGCGCGGAGGAGCATCGCTGCGGCGGCCAGGTCCTGACCAGTCCCGCCGGATGCGGGTGGCGGTTTGTCCCTGGCATCGTTGGCGATGCGGTGCTGGAGGCCTTGGGGCAGGTGACGTATTCCTCCGGCCGGGGGCTGGCTCGCCCATACCTGCCCGATGTTCTGGCGGATTACCTCGAGCGCTCCCGCTCCCTCATCGAGCCCGGCCTGCGCCCCGCGGACTTGCTCGAGCTGTGGGTCGTGACCCCCCGTCGGAACGGGGACCACAGCTAGCTCCCGCGGGATGTCAGCGCGAGGCGCTGGCCTAGGGGGATCACCATCCTCCGGCATGCCGAGACAGCCGCCTCCGGAGGGATCCCCTAGCTCGATGTGGAAACATTCGCGACTCGGGCCGCAGTCCTTGTCGCCAAGGCTGCGGCTGCCGTCGGAACAGTCGGAGAGGCAGTAGTCACATGCGGTCATGAAGTCCCGCATGGCACTAGGGTTGCCAGATCCAGAGAAATCCCAGCAGATGCTGGAGTCGTCATCTTCCTCGGACCCAGAGGGTCCGTAGGTCGAGACACCCGTCAATCGGTCCCAAGGCGACCGCACACGAAACCCCAGAGAGGTTGCACTCGCCTCAACGTGAGCGCCCGCCAAAGCGAGGTCGCCAGGCGGGCTGAGGTCGAGTCGAAATAACGAAAGATGGGTAGCAGTCGGTACCTTTTTGTCGACGAGGAGCGATGAAGTCACGTCGGGGGCTGACCGCGCCGTCGTCTTGGGTACGAGGGCGACGTCCTGCAGGCCCTCCGTGAGCGTGCTGGCGTCGTCCACCTGCTCGGGGTCGACGTGTTGCGGGGGGATGGCGCTCGCCTTTGCCTCGAACGCGAGGGTGACGCCTAGCGTGTCCTCCGTCGGGGCACTGGGGATGTCGATTTGCTCGACAGCCGCCGGAGCGCGGCCTCCCGCTCGGCCTTGGTTGCCCCGCCTCCTCCTTCGATGGCGAGGGAGAGGACGGAGCGAGCTCGAAAGTTGTCCTTCCCCCACGCGGGAAAGGCGTCGTCGATTCCGCCGCCGGCGGGCGGGCTGTCCGCCACCATTGTCGCTGTCGCGCGGCGGTGGAAGGAGTATCATGTCGTAGCTGCCGTCGAAGGACATGAACTTGAGACTCCCGAAACGGAGCACCGTCCCGGGTTGAAGGGGTCGTTGGAGACTGCCCATCTGGAGCTTGACGGGAAACTGCTCGTCAACACGCAGCAGGCCCCTACCTGGCGCGCCAACTGTCGGCGTTCCGAGACCGGGGGGTCCCCGAGCCGACGAGTGAGTGTGCCGCGTGCCCCAGCCCAGATGGGTCGAGCGCGTGGGCGAGCGTGAAGGGGGGAACAGAGAGAGCGGTCGGTGGCCGGAGCCGGGTCGTGAGGGAGTCGGAGAATTCCCGCGGCCTTCATGTTCGTCCCGCGCCCAGGTCGGGTGCGCTTGCAGTAGGGGGTTACAAGCGTCCGCGCGAGGTGAGGGGAAGCGAGCGGCCCCGAGAGAGCGCCTGCCCCTGCCCTTCGTCCCCGCGAGGCCAACCTTCTCTAAGAAGGCCCTGGTCCTTCCTTTTATAGTCGTAAGGAGAGGATCCAGGTGTACAAGATGGGGGTGTAGCAAGGTGCTACGTGTCTAGCGAGAGAGAGCTAGCGCCCTAAGTACATGCCGAGGTGGCAGCCGGAGAGATCTTGGCACCCTGTTGGTGTGGCGTCGTGGCTGTTGGAGGAGTAACGGAGCCGGACGGAGGGACAGCTGTCGGAGTGGCTGGGCCCTTGCTGACGTCCTCCTGCTTTCGTAAGGGAGCTGAGAGCCGCCGTCGTCACGGTCTAGCGGGGCGCCATCATTTGCCTATCTGGCGTAGCTGGCCAGATGGGACGCCGGTCTTGTTCTCTGCGACCCGAGTCGGCTCAGGGCAGGGTGATGATGACGCTTCCTGTTGACGTGGCGGTCTCGTGTCCTAGGTCGGGCGTCGTGGAGGCTTCTCCGAGGCCGAGGTCGAGTCCGTCCTGCAAGACAGAGGCAGAGTCCGAGCCCTGGGTCGGGCGAGGCGGAGATCGTTCGGCAGAGGCCGAGGCGGAGTCCGAGCCCTGGGTCGGGCGAGGCGGAGGTCGTCGTCTTCCGGGGCCTTAGCCCGAGTCCGAGCCCTGGGTCGGGCGGAGCGGAGTTCGCCGTCTTCCGGGGCCTTAGCCCGAGTCCGAGCCCTGGGTCGGGCGGAGCGGAGTTCGCCGTCTTCCGGGGCCTTAGCCCGAGTCCGAGCCCTGGGTCGGGCGGAGCGGAGTTCGCCGTCTTCCGGGGCCTTAGCCCGAGTCCGAGCCCTGGGTCGGGCAAAGCCTCCTATGGCACCTCTGGCGAAGTCTGGTCGCCCGTCGGTCTTACCTTTCGCGTTAAACGCCCCGGTGACTTGGTCGGTTGGCGCGGTGATTTAGTCAGGGTTTCTTCTTATCGAAGGCGGGGCCTCGGGCGAGCCGGAGATGCGTCTGCCGTGAAAGAGGAGGCCTCAGGCGAGACGGAGTCATCTTAGGGTCGGCTGCCCTCGCCCGAGGCTAGGCTCGGGCGTGGCGTGATCAAGTCACTCGTATGGACTGATCCCTGACTTAATCAAACCCATCAGGCCTCTGCAGCTTTATGCTGATGGGGGTTACCAGCTGAGAATTAGGCGTCTTGAGGGTACCCCTAATTATGGTCCCCGACAATTTTATACTTTATTCACATTTAAAAAGTTAGAAAAGGTAACCCGCTCCAAGTAGATGAAAAACATAATGGAATATTCACAAGTTCACATACATGTTAACGTTAAATCAATAAATTAGTTAAGTGTCCGTTCGTTGATATAAATTATATATATCACATAGTAGATCTCATTTAAATGTGTTAGTTATTCAAACTACTAATTGTTGATATGTTTTTCTCACGTATGAAGGGACTACTTTATCATGTATTCCTGTTATTATATGTATGTTAAATGTGACCATGTTTAGACAGTTCCGGATCCCTGTATTCTTTTCGGGCTCTAAGGTAGTGTTTGGTTGAAGAGCCAAGTAGAACGGAGCCGTTCTGTCTCAGTTTTATTGTTGTTTAGTTACAGAGTAACTAGAATGGAGTGACTCCAATTAGAGAATATTCTCCTTAGATCCGGAACCATCCCACTCCAAAAAATCCACCGGACGGAGCCGCTCCGTTCCTAGCCCGCTCGCACAGTCACGCTCTGCTCGCATAGTCTGCAACCAAACAAAAAATAGAGCCGCTCCGTTCCAGCCTACCAAACACAGAACAGAGCGGCTCCGTTTCTAGAATCAAGGATGAAACGGCTCCGTTCTATTTGGTTCCTCAACCAAACACTACCTAAGTGGTAGCAAAGATTAATAGCAACTCCAAGAGTTTATCAAAAATTTATTTCCAAAAACTATATGTTGGGGCTTCACTAAAAATACTTACCCTAAAATCTTATCTCCACACAGTAAATTTCTAATAATTAACTCAATAATTTAAACCTTTGACGCATCATCACGACATGGACACTAGCGGAGACGACATGCAGCTTCTAGTCGACGTGCTCATACAGGACATGAGGTCTGTTTGGTTCAGCTTTTTCTGATAAGTTTTTTAAAAATCTAGGTATAAAGAGAATCTAGCTGTGGGTAGAATCTGAGTATCGTGAGGATTACGTGTGGAGAAAAATGAAGTGATCTAAATGGTTTAGGATCTAGAAAGCGACGGATTTGTTAGAAATATAGGCATTTTCCATATCATTTTAATTCCATAAATTAACATTATGATGATGACATATAAAATATGTTTAATTATAAAAATCACTATCTCAAATATATCCATAACAATATGGATCAGGAGAACATAAAGCATACGAATCATAGAAATATAATAAGCATATAAACATGGAACATGTATTATTATGGAACAACTGAAAATAAACAGATAGCAACATAAACAGCATAACTGTAAAATTAAGACAAACAGATTTATCATATTACTAGTATAATCAGGCATCAGACATGTCATGATATAATACGACAAAACAGATTGGATAAATTTATGGCTATAAATAAAACAGCAGGTATGAACATATATAATATGCAGAATGTAAAATAGTGAGGAGATGAATTGATCATACCCTCCCATGCGCTCCGAGGATCTAGATCCTTGTCCAACTTCAATTGTCATGTCTCCAGGAAGAAGACGATTTGGGCAGTCGCGTAGACGCTCCCCAAAAACCTAATTGCCGATCCCCCGTGCAAGGTCTCGAACGGCACCGGCTTCGGAGGCACCTGCCCTCTCGCTTCTCTGTGCGCGCAGAGTCACGAGATGGAAATACCCTCACTCGGCGGCTGGACTGTGGTTCTGAAAGTGGTTTTTCGCGTGTACCGAGTGACAGGGGTGCTCCTCTATTTAACCTCTCGCAGAGGGAAGTTGAAGGAGAAAGGTCGCCTAGTCACGCCAAGAGTCGGCCAGCTCTCGCCGAGTTATGCCATGAGTCGGCCAGCACTCGCCGAGTCAAGGATCACTCGGCTGGCTGACGAAGAGACAGAGTCACTCGGCTGGCTGACGAAGAGACAGAGTCACTCGGCTGACGAAGAGACAGGGTCACTCGGCTGACGTACGCGGTTAGTGAGTGCTAAAAATTAACACAACCACACCACGCCCGCTCGCCTGCCTGCCTGCCTCGCCACGCCACGCCACGCCCGGCCGGCGGCGGCGGCGGCGGCGCGCGCGCGCGCGTGTGGCACGCCCTTGTCCTTTTCTTGACTTCTCAAGTTAAGTGGAATAAATCCCACCATATAAGTCAAGGCAAAAGACCCTTGGACTTCCAATGTGGTACTATTGGTATTCTCCACCATTACACACCATAGAGTTTATTCAATAAATGGGCCAAGCCCATAAAAGATCCAACAGGATTTCTACTATCGTGAGGACTCGGCTGATTTTGTGTTCATATTGATTTTAAACGGTTTTTACCTAAACGAATCTTATAGATACTGGCTGAAAAGCTGGGGCGTTTGGCGGTCTATAGTAACTTTTGGTGGCAAGAAGCTAAGAAAAAAGCCTAAACAAACATGGTCATGGTTGTCGAGTCTGACGACATGTAGGCAGTCTCCTCTAAGTCCTCGACCTCTACTTCCTCTTCTATGGGCTCTCATGTCTTAGCACTCAAGCGCCACCACTCTATGGATATGTTTGGTTCAGCTTTTTTGTGACCATCTTTCTGAGAATTTGGTTGTGGAAATAATCTGGTTGTGAGAAGAATATGTGTATCGTGGGGATTACGTGCGGAGGAAGATGAAGTGGTGCAAATGGTTCAGGATCTAGAAAATGATGGATTTCTACTATCGCGACAATTCAACCGATTCTATGCTCACCTTGATTTTGGACGGTTTTTATCAAAGTGGTTTTTATAGAAGCGGGTTAAAAAGATAGAGTGTTTGACAGCCCGCAGCAGTTTTTAGTGACCAGAAACTAAAAAAATACCAAACAAACACGACCATATGCAAGCACTCCTCGAACAAGAACAAGAAGCAACAACAACGACAGGTGGTTGTGGCCATTGCACCACAGCAGCCGCAGCCACTATGCCCAGCCAGCGTTATAGAGTTGGAGGACCTCCTAGGCGCCGATTATCGTCCAACGTCCGACAGAAGAAGCCTAGACAGAAAAAATGCGTGCCAAAGATGGGAAATAGTGCGCGAGAGATATTGGTGAGGGCAGCTCCATGTGCGGGGTCATGAAAAAATTGGGAAGAGAAAGGAGAGATGCGGGAGATAGAATGAGTTTTCACTCTAAAATGTTTTTGGGTTGGTGTTAGGGGCCTTTCTTTTCTGAAGGTCCTCAAATATATAACTGACATGTTTTCCAGTATAGTTTACTGTCACAGGAAGCTTCGGCTTTGAGATGAAGGTGTGCATGGTATGAAAGACGCGATCTGGAAGAAGGATAAACAAACTCCGAAGCTGTGACTAGAGAAGCTTCGGCTTAGTACAAGGACGGTGGTAGAGGATGAAACCGACCTAAAAATGGAAAAGACTGCTCAGTCCTCGATGGCCTGCCTTTTGGCTAACAGTAGATGTCAGGGACATAAATGTAATTTCGCCCAGGCTGTGTCCTGTGCCTATAAATAGATGAACAGTAACACCGTACTGTTCACGCTGACTTGTAGTCACTCTCGTGTCACTCTTGTACTTCCGTCTTCTGTCAAGCCGAAGGTACAAATGTCATATAAACATTATTTATGTTTGCTCATGTTTACAAAATGCGAATATGAATAATCTAATGATTTGATATGTTTATTTATACCCCTTTTATGCTTTATATGCTTCTATTTACACCTTTGCTCGTCAAAACGATGAAGGTATGCTCTCCATGACCTTCGTCTAAAGATCATTATATCCTAAGGGAGATAATGCTTCGAAGGATGAAGGTCTCTAATCGTTAACGTTTGTGTTGCTTTGTTCCTGGTGTATAACATCTGAGAATAAGGACCAACATTGGCACCCACCTCTGGTGAACTCATTCGACCACCTTCGGCAAGCATTGACCTTCGTCATGCCTCTGAAGAAGACAACCGGGCCAGGGGCTGCACTGCAGCCGCTGGATGTTAATCAGGAGATGCTACGTGAAGCTAGGAGCCAGAAGAGGAGGGCCGTCGGCCCAACACCTCAGGAGGAGGAACTGGACCAAGAGATCAGGGACCTTGAAGCTATCCATCAACAAGTTCAAAAGAAGAAAGAAAAGATGCTTCGGCTCGCCGATCTCCAGAGGAAGATTGATGAGGCCACCGAAGAAATGCGCCATCTTACCGAAGAAGACCAAGACCGAAGGTCCCATCATAGGGATCTTCAGCAAGAGAATTCATAAAATGATGATGAATGGTGTCGGGGACCATAATTAGGGGTACCCTCAAGGCTCCTAAATCTCAGCTGGTAACCCCCATCAGCACAAAGCTGCAAAGGCCTGATGGGTGCGATTAAGTTAAGGATCGGTCCATTCGAGGGACGCGATCACGCCTCGCCCGAGCCTAGCCTCGGGCAAGGGCAGCCGACCCCGGAGGACCTACGTCTAGCTCGAGGACCCCCTCCAGCAACGGACACACCTTCGGCTCGCCCGAGGCCCAGTCTTCACCAAAAAGCAACCTTGGCCATATCGCCACACCAACCGACCAAATCGCAGGAGCATTTAATGCAAAGGTGGCCTGACACCTTTATCCTGACGCACACCCCCCAGTCGACAGCGCCGAAGTGACCGCAGTCACTTCGCCGCTCCACTGACCAGTCTGACAAGAGGACAGCGCCGCCTGCGACGCTCCGACTGCTGAGCCACTCGATAGAGTGAGGCTAACAGCAGCCAAGTCCGGCCTTAGGCGTCATAGGAAACTCCGCTTCGCCCGACCCCAGGGCTCGGACTCGGGCTCGGCCCCGGAAGACGACGAACTCCGCCTCGCCCGACCCCAGGGCTCGGACTCGGGCTCAGCCCCGGAAGACGACGAACTCCGCCTCGCCCGACCCCAGGGCTCAGACTCGGGCTCGGGCCCGGAAGACGACGAACTCCGCTTCGCCCGACCCCAGGGCTCGGACTCGGGCTCAGCCCCGAAAGACGACGAACTCCGCCTCGCCCGACCCCAGGGCTCGGACTCGGGCTCAGCCCCGGAAGACGACGAACTCCGCCTCGCCCGACCCCAGGGCTCGGACTCGGGCTCAGCCCCGGAAGACAACGGACTCCGCTTCGCCCGACCCCAGGGCTCGGACTCAGCCCTGGCCTCAGCCGACGTTCTCCGCCTCGCCCGACCCGGGGACTCGGACTCGACCTCGACCTCGGAAGACAGACTCGACCTCGACCTCAGAGGAGCCTTCACCTCGCCCAGCCTAGGGCACGGACCAACCACGTCAACAGGAAGCGCCATCATTACCCTACCCCGAGCTGACTCAGGCTACGGGGAACAAGACCGGCGTCCCATCTGGCTCGTTCCACCATACGAGTAATGATGGCGCCCCGCATGCCCTGTGACGACGGCGGCTCTCAGCCCCCTTACGGAAGCAAGAGGACGTCAGCAAGGACTCGACAGCCCCGACAGCTGTCCTTCCGCTAGGCTCCAGCGCTCCTCCGACGGCCACGACATCACACAAACTGGGTGCCAAAACCTCTCCGGCTGCCACGATGGCCTGTACTTAGGGCGCCAGCTCTCCCCCGCTAGACACGTTAGCACATTGCTACACTCCCCATTGTACACCTGGATCCTCTCCTTACGCCTATAAAAGGGAGGACCAGGGCCCTCTTACAGAGGGTTGGCCGCGCGGGGAAGGACGGGACAGCGCTCGCGCAAGGCCGCTCGCTCCCTCTCGCGTGGACACTTGTAACCCCCTACTGCAAGCGCACCCGACCTGGGCGCGACGTTAACACGAAGGCCGCGGGTTCCACCTCCCACGCCTGTCTCCCTCCGGCTGCTCTCTCCCCCCTTCGCGTTCCGCCTCGCGCCGACCCATCTGAGCTGGGGCACGCGGCGACGATTTACTCGTCGGTCCAGGGATCCCCCGGGTTTCGAAACACCGACAGTTGGCGCGCCAGGTAGGGGCCTGCTGCGTGTTGACGAACAGCTTCCCGTCAAGCTCCAGATGGGCAGTCTCCAGCAACCTCTCCAACCCGAGACGGTGCTCCGTTTCGGGAGTCTTGAGTTCATGTCCCTCGACGGCAGCTACGACATGATACTCCTTCCCCCGCCGCGCGACAGCGACAATGGCGGTCGACAATCCGCCCGCCGGCGGGGAAATCGACGACGCCTTCCCCACGTGGTGGAAAGACGACATTCGGGCTTGTCCCGTCCCCTCCCCCGCAGACGGAGGAGGAGGCAGGGCAACCAAGGCCAAGCAGGAGGCGGCACCTCGTTGGCTGTCGAGCGAGTCGACGGCGCCGGTGCCCCCACGGAGAGCGCGTCGGGCATCGACCTCGCGTCTGAGACGAAGACGAGCGCCGTCTCCCCGCGACTCACCAACCTCAAGCAAACGGACGACGCCAGCATGCTCGCGAAGGACCTGCCGGGCGTCACCCTCGTACCTGAGACGACGGTGCAGTCAGTCCCTGACGTGACTTCGTCACCGCCCGTCGACCAAAAGGTATCGATCGATTCCCATCTCATGCCTTTTGGATTCGGCCTCGACCCGCCAAGCAACTCCGCTTCGGTGGACACTCTCATAGAGGCGAGTCCAAACCCTCTGGGGTATCGTGTGCGGTCACCCTGGGACCGGCTGACGGCCGTCTCGACCTACGGGCCCTCGGGGTCCGAGGAAGATGGCGAGCCCGACCTCTGTTGGGATTTCTCCGGACTTGGTAACCCCAGCGCCATGCAGGACTTCATGACCGCATGCGACTACTGCTTTTCCGACTGTTCCGATGGTAGCCGCAGCCTCGACGACGAGGACTGCGGCCCAAGTCGCGAATGTTTCCACGTCGATCTAGGGGGTCCCAGCGAAGGCAACCATCTTGGTATGCCGGAGAACGGTGATCCCCCTAGGCCCGTGCCTTACGTCGACATCCTTCGGGAGCTAGCTGTGGTCCCCGTCCCGACGGGGGGTCCTGACCCACAGCTCGAGCAAATCCGCGAGATGCAGGCCAGACTCGACGAGGGAGCAGGAACGCTTGTGCCGATCCGCCGGGACATCGGGCAGGAATGGGCGGGCCAACCCCCGGCCGGAGAAGCACGTCATCTCCCCCAGGGCATCCAGCACCGCATCGCCGACGACATCAGGGTAAGGCCACCACCGGATTCCAGTGGAGTCGGCCAGAACCTGGCTGCAGCGGCAATAGTTCTCCGCGCGATGCCGGAGCCATCAACCACCGAGGGGCGGCGTATCCAGGGAGAGCTCAAGAATCTCCTGGAGGACGCCACGGTCCGACGGGCCAAAAGCTCCACCTCCCGAAGGCAGGGGTACCCCTCGGAACATTGTGCCGCGACTTCCCGATTCATGCGGGAAGCCTCGGTCCACACCAGGCGCACGCGCAACACAGTGCCCGCAGCCCCAGGTCGCCTCGGCAACGAGCACCATCATCACAGCCGTCGGGCCCACCTCGACGAGAGGGTGCACTGAGGCTACCACCCCAGGCGTGGGGGACGCTACGACAGCGGGGAGGATCGGAGCCCTTCGCCCGAACCACCCGGTCCGTAGGCTTTCAGCCGTGCCATACGACGGGCACCGTTCCCGACCTGGTTCCGAACCCCGACTACTATCACAAAGTACTCGGGGGAGACGAGACCGGAACTGTGGCTCGCGGACTATCGGCTGGCCTGCCAACTTGGTGGAACGGAAGATGATAATCTCATCATCCGCAACCTCCCCCTATTCCTCTCCGACACCGCTCGAGCCTGGCTAGAGCACCTGCCTCCGGGGTAGATCTCCAACTGGGACGACCTGGTCCAAGCCTTCGCCGGCAATTTCCAAGGCACGTATGTGCGCCCTGGAAACTCCTGGGATCTCCGAAGCTGCCGCCAGCAGCCGGGAGAATCTCTCCAGGACTACATCCAGCGATTCTCGAAGCAGCGCACCGAGCTGCCCCACGTCACCGATTCGGATGTCATCGGCGCGTTCCTCGCTGGCACCACCTGCCGCGACCTGGTGAGCAAGCTGGGTCGCAAGACCCCCACCAGGGCGAGCGAGCTGATGGATATCGCCACCAAGTTCGCCTCTGGCCAGGAGGCGGTTGAGGCCATCTTCCGGAAGGACAAGTAGCCCCAGGGCCGCCCACCGGAAGATGTTCCCGAGGCGTCAACTCAGCGCGACACCAAGAAGAAGGGTAAGAAGAAGTCGCAAGCGAAACGCGACGCCGCCGACGCGGACCTTGTCGCCGCCGCCGAGTACAAGAACCCTCGGAAACCTCCGGGTGGTGCCAACCTCTTCGACAAGATGCTCAAGGAGCCGTGCCCCTATCATCAAGGGCCCGTCAAGCACACTCTTGAGGAGTGTGCCATGCTTCGACGCCACTTCCACAAGGCCGAGCCACCCGCGGAGGGTGGCAAGGCTCTCGACGACGCCAAGAAGGAAGATCACAAGGCGGGAGAGTTCCCCGAGGTCCGCGACTGCTTCATGATCTACGGTGGGCAAGTGGCGAACGCCTCGGCTCGGCACCGCAAGCAAGAGCGTCGGGAGGTCTACTCGGTAAAGGTGGCGGCGCCAGCCTACCTAGACTGGTCCGACAAGCCCATCACCTTCGACCGGGCCGACCATCCCGACCATGTGCCGAGCCCTGGAAATACCCGCTCGTTGTCGACCCCGCCATCGGCAACGTCAGGCTCACCAAGGTCCTCATGGACGGAGGCAGCAGCCTCAACATCATCTACGCCGAGACCCTCGGGCTCCTGTGGATCGATCTGTCCTCGGTCCGGGCGGGCGCCGCGCCTTTCCACGGGATCATCCCTGGGAAGCGCGTCCAACCCCTCGGCCAACTCGATCTACCCGTCTGCTTCGGGACGCCCTCCAACTTTCGAAGGGAGACCCTCATGTTTGAGGTGGTCGGGTTTCGAGGAACCTACCACGCAGTGCTGGGGAGGCCATGCTACGCCAAGTTCATGGCCGTCCCCAACTACACCTACCTCAAGCTCAAGATGCCGGGCCCCAACGGGGTCATCACCGTTGGGCCCACGTACCGACACGCGTACGAATGCGACGTGGAGTGCGTGGAGTACGCCGAGGCCCTCGCCGAGTCCGAGGCCCTCATCGCCGACCTGGAGAGCCTCTCTAGGGAGGCGCCCGACGTGAAGCGCCACGCCGGTAACTTCGAGCCAGCGGAGACGGTCAAGTCCGTCCCTCTCGACCCCTGCAACGACGCCTCCAAGCAGATCCGGATCGGCTCCGAGCTCGACCCCAAATAGGAAGCAGTGCTCGTCGACTTTCTCCACGCAAATGCCGACGTTTTCTCGTGGAGTCCCTCGGACATGCCCGGCATACCGAGGGAAGTCGCCGAGCACTTGCTGGATATCCGAGCTGGAGCCCGACCCGTGAAGCAGCCTCTACGCTGATTCGACGAAGAAAAGCGCAGAGCCATAGGTGAGGAGATCCACAAGCTAATGGCGGCAGGGTTCATCAAAGAGGTATTCCATCCCGAATGGCTTGCCAACCCTGTGCTTGTGAGAAAGAAAGGAGGGAAATGGCGGATGTGTGTAGACTACACTAGTCTAAACAAAGCATGTCCGAAAGTTCCCTACCCTCTGCCTCGCATCGATCAAATCGTGGATTCCACTGCTGGGTGCGAAACCCTGTCTTTCCTCGATGCCTACTCAGGGTATCACCAGATCAGGATGAAAGAGTCCGACCAACTCGCGACTTCTTTCATCACACCCTTCGGCATGTACTGCTATGTTACCATGCCGTTTGGTTTGAGGAATGCGGGTGCAACGTACCAGTGATGCATGAACCATGTGTTCAGCGAACACATTGGCCGAACGGTCGAGGCCTACGTCGATGACATCGTAGTCAAGACGAGGAAAGCCTCCGACCTCCTTTCCGACCTTGAAGTGACATTCCGATGTCTCAAGGCGAAAGGCGTGAAGCTCAATCCCGAAAAGTGTGTCTTCGGGGTCCCCCGAGGCATGCTCTTGGGGTTCATCGTCTCCGAGCGAGGCATCGAGGCCAACCCGGAGAAGATCGCAGCCATCACCAGCATGGGGCCCATCAAGGACTTGAAAGGCGTACAGAGGGTCATGGGATGCCTCGCGGCTCTGAGCCGCTTCATCTCGCGCCTCGGCGAAAGAGGCCTGCCTCTGTACCGCCTCTTAAGGAAGGCCGAGTGCTTCGCTTGGACCCCTGAGGCCGAGGAAGCCCTCGGGAACCTGAAGGCGCTCCTCACGAACGCACCCATCTTGGTGCCCCCCGCTGCCGGAGAAGCCCTCTTGATCTACGTCACCGCGACCACTCAGGTGGTTAGCGCCGCGATTGTGGTTGAGAGACAAGAAGAGGGGCATGCATTGCCCGTCCAGAGGCCAGTCTACTTCATCAGTGAGGTACTGTCCGAGACCAAGATCTGCTACCCACAAATCCAGAAGCTGCTGTACACGGTGATCCTGACGCGGCGGAAGTTGCGACACTACTTCGAGTCTCATCCAGTAACTGTGGTGTCATCCTTCCCCCTGGGGGAGATCATCCAGTCCTGAGAGGCCTCGGGTAGAATTGCAAAGTGGGCGGTGGAGATCATGGGCGAGACGATCTCGTTCGCCCCTCGGAAGGCCATCAAGTCCCAGGTCTTGGCGGACTTCGTGGCTGAATGGGCCGACACCCAGCTCCCAACAGCTCCGATCCAACCGGAGCTCTGAACCATGTTTTTCGATGGGTCGCTGATGAAGACGGGGGCCGGCGCGGGCCTGCTCTTCATCTCGCCCCTCGGGAAGCACCTACGCTACGTGCTACGCCTCCACTTCCCGGCGTCCAACAACGTGGCTGAGTACGAGGCTCTGGTCAACGGGTTGCGAATCGCCATCGAGCTAGGGGTCCGACGCCTCGACGCTCGCGGTGACTCGCAGCTCGTCATCGACCAAGTCATGAAGAACTCCCACTGCCATGACCCGAAGAGGGAAGCCTACTGCGATGAGGTTCGGTGCCTGGAAGACAAGTTCTACGGGCTCGAGCTCAACCACATCGCCCGACGCTACAACGAGACTACGGACGAGCTGGCTAAAATAGCCTCGGGGCGAACAACGGTTCCCCCGGACGTATTCTCCCGAGACCTGCATCAACCCTCCGTCAAGACCGACGACACGCCCGAGCCCGAGAAGGCCTCGGCCCAGCCCGAGGCACCCTCGGCTCAGTCCGAGGTACCCTCGGCGCGGCTCGAGGTACCCTCGGCCCCCGAGGGTGAGGCACTGCGCGTCGAGGGGGAGCAGAGCGAGGTCATGCCTAATCAAAACTGGCAGACCCCGTACCTGCAGTATCTCCACCGAGGAGAGCTACCCCTCGACCAAGCCGAAGCTCGGCGGTTGGCGCGGCGCGCCAAGTCTTTCGTCTTGCTGGGAGATGGGAAGGAGCTCTACCACCACAGCCCCTCTGGCATCCTCCAGCGATGCATTTCCATCGCCGAAGATCAGGAGCTCTTACAAGAGATACACTCGGGGGCTTGCGGCCAACACGCAGCACCTCGAACCCTTGTTGGAAACGCCTTCCGACAAGGTTTCTACTGGCCGACGGCGGTGGCCGACACCACTAGAATTGTCCGCACCTACGAAGGGTGTCAGTTCTACGCAAGGCAGACCCACCTGCCCGCTCAGGCTCTGCAGACCATACCCATCACCTGGCCGTTTGCTGTGTGGGGTCGAGACCTAGTCGGCCCCTTGCAGAAGGCACCCGGGGGCTACACGCACTTGCTGGTCGCCATCGACAAATTCTCCAAGTGGATCAAGGTCCGACCCCTAAACAACATCAGGTCCGAACAGGCGGTGGCGTTCTTCACCAACATCATCCATCGCTTTGGGGTCCCAAACTCCATCATCACCGACAACGGCACCCAGTTCACCGGCAGAAAGTTCCTGGACTTCTGCGAGGATCACCACATCCGGGTGGACTGGGCCGCCGTGGCTCACCCCATGACGAATGGGCAGGTAGAACGTGCCAACGGCATGATTCTGCAAGGACTCAAGTCGCGGATCTACAACGACCTCAACAAGTTCGGCAAGCGGTGGATGAAGGAACTCCCCTCGGTGGTCTAGAGTCTGAGGACAACGCCGAGCCAAGCCACGGGCTTCACACCGTTCTTTCTAGTCTATGGGGCCGAGGCCATCTTGCCCACGGACTTAGAATACGGTTCCCCGAGGACGAGGGCCTACGCCGACCAAAGCAATCAAGCCAATCGAGAAGACTCACTGGACCAACTGGAGGAGGCTCAGGACATGGCCTTACTACACTCGGCGCGGTACCAGCAGTCCCTGCGACGCTACCACGCCCGGGGGGGGGGGGTTCGGTCCTGAGACCTCCAGGTGGGCGACCTGGTGCTTCGGCTACGACAAGACGCCCGAGGGCGGCACAAACTCACGCCTCCCTGGGAAGGGCCGTTCATCGTCGCCAAAATTCTGAAGCCCGGAACATACAAGTTGGCAAACAGCCAAGGCGAGGTCTACAGCAATGCTTGGAACATCCAACAGCTACGTCGCTTCTACCCTTAAGATGCTTTCAAGTTGCTCGTATACCTCGTTCACACACAAAGTCTGGTCGTCAAGGAAGGGTCAGCCTTGCCTCGGCAAAGCCCGACCCTCCCTCGGGGGCTAGAAGGGGGCAACCCCCTCTGCGTCGAAATTTTCCTCGAAAAAAGAAAAAAAAATCTTTTCTGCCAGAATGCCTTTCGTGCTTTTCGACTACTTCGAAAGTGGATCCTGAAAACGATGGAGTACACGTAAGCAGCCAAGGCTGACCGAGCCGAGGGACTCCTACGCCTCCGGGATACGGATACCTCACTCATCACCTTCTGCGATAAGTAACTCACGCTCGGATAAGTGATTCCGCGGACCGAACAAGTCTTCACGCTCGAAAGCTCCTCTGCCGGAACAATTTTTCGGGCCTTCTCGACTGCGTCGGTGGCAGAACCCTATGGACGAGTAAGAGTGCGCGTAAGCGGCAAGGCCGACCGAGCTGAGGGATTCCTACGCCTCTGGGATACGGATACCTCACTCATCACCTTCCGTGAAAAGCAACTCTCGCCCGCACAAACAATTCTGTTACCGACAAATAAGTCCGGATACTCGAAACAAGAGGAAAAGGAACATAGCTTTACAACACGACGACAGTGTGTTTGGGCCTCGGCGGCCGCAGAAAACATACACACACTACAAGACAACCCGATCCTGCAGGCTCGGACGTCGACAGTTGAAGGGGACAGCAGCACCCTCGGTGTCAACTACACCTTCGACGAGGTCTGACCTAGCCTCGGACGGCGACACGGTCGGAGGATCCCCACTTTGAAGGACGACATCAGCACCACACCCGGGCCATCGTCGCCAGGGTCTTCTCCAAGAATCCGGCTCGAGCAGACGGCTCGGCCGGCCACCCCGAGGCCTCGGCCAGCTATCCCCCGATGACATCAGCCCGGCTTGAGGCCTCGGCAGCTCAACTCCGGCGTCGGTCCCGCCAGTGGACGACCCGGCCAGGCTCCGGCCGACCAAATCTTCTTCCCGAGCCAACTCTGCCTCTGTCCACGCTGACACCGCTACCTCCGGCTTCGGCTCATCAAAGAGCGGCCGAGGGTTCCTTTAACTAAGCAAGAGAAGCCTCGGACAACAAGGCCGACCGAGCCGAGGGATTCCTACACCTCCGGGATACGGATACCTCACTCGTCACCTTCGCATGAGGCAACTCACACTTGGTGAAGCGGTTCAGATAATCAACAGGCGAGTCTTAGTGCTCGAAATGAAGGAAAAACACGGCTCCATGCCAAAGATACATACATGTTTAGGCCTCGACAGCCACAATGAACAAGACACCGGCACTCAAAGTGCCATTACAAACGGAACTCCGGTTCCACCTCCGCAGGCACGAACAACCCCACACGATTGGGGGGCCTGCGGAGCAACAGAAGACCGACGAACGGCTCATCGTCGCCCGCCCCAGCAGCGGTGACGACGACGACTTCTGCTCCGGAGGGCCAAACAGCAGCAGCGATGACCTCAGGGCGGATGCTGCTGCCATGAGGCCCTCGCCCATGCCCCCAACTCGAGAGGCAAGGACGGGCAGAAGGCCATAGAGTTGGAGGTCAGTCCGTGGGCGGCACCGGCTAGCTCGTCGGCGGAGAAACCTCTTCCAGCTGCCGTGGCGGAAGGCGGCGCCGGGAGTGGCTCCGAAGCCACCCGGCTCAGAGAGCCAGGCACGCGGCAGCTGCCAACGCCACGAACGGCGAACACCCTTCCCCCCAATCACTGAGGGAAGGAGCGGGCCACCGCCCGCGCAGGGACCGACCCCAACTCGGCACACTCTCCTCCCCAGCACTGATGATGAACATCCTTGAAGCTGAGGGAGGGGCAGAGGCTGCAGCCCGGTTCGCTTCTCCCCGCCATCAAGCTGGAGGTCACCGTCTTGGGTGACCACCAGCGAGGGGATGCAGCCAGGCTGCATGATGAAAATCCTTGAAGCCGAACGATGGCTGAAAGGTACCAACTTCCTCGAAGTTGCGTCCCTCCGACGATAAGACGGAAGGATTGCAGGCGTCCCCCATCCGGGGGCTCGGAAGATGGAAAGACGCGATGCATGAGGGGAGCGCGAAGACATGGTCATCTTTCAAGGGGGTCACCCTCCTTTTAAAGGCGACTCTCCCCACTTGCGACCTCAGCCGTTGCGGGCTGAGTCTTCTCCAACACGCTCCAAGGTCCTCCCCCCTACGGCACGGGGGCTGGGCCCCACGCGTCATGCAAGCTGGTCCAGGGCAGAAGGAGCCAAACCGCCACGCGCGGTGCATGCAACCGCCCGGCGGTTACAAGCACTCCTCCACTTTCGCCCAGACCAACGGGTGAAAGGGCGGACAGCCATGCAGGCGGCATGCAACCGTGCCAAATGGGCGCGCCCCTTCAACTCCAACGCGCCCAGCATGGAGGTCCAGGCCCACGCGTCAGGCAACCGGCACGCCGGTCGCTACGTGCGAGCAACTGCACCGCCACTCGCACCACTACTGCACCTCCTCGACTGCGGAGCCAATACCGTGACTCGAGGCAACCCTGCATATGACCCAGCAGTGCCAGCCAGGCGCGACGATCAATACGGTCAAAAATGGGCCGACAGTAATGGCGGTGGCAGGCAGGCAGGAGCAGCGGTCATGTCGTCAGCCAAGCTTACATCCCATCCAGGGACAGCGAGAGAATCCTCTCTCATGGCGTGAAGACGGCGCACCCGTGTTCTGTTCCTCGAACGGCTCGCACACGTGCAACGACCGCCTCGCAAACCACTCGCCCCATCGCATTAACTCCGCGGCGGGACAGGCGGCGCCTCAGGCGGGAGAAGCGAGCGACGCTTCGCCTTCGCCATAATGACCGTGTCAAAAAAGGTACGCCACGTCATTCGATTTCGTATCCTTTTCCTTTTCCTCTTTCTCTCTCTTACAACAGGGACCGGGAAAGGGGGATACCCCGGAAAGGATCCTTCTCCGTGAAGGAAACAGGCCCCATGCCCCCCTACTGATCAGAGGTTCAAAGGCTGGCCCCTCGGAGGGGTTCAACGGCCGCCTCAGAGCGCTTGGGTTCTGCGCCCACTACTGGTCAGAGGTTCGATGGCCGGCCCCTCGGAAGGGTTCCACGACCGCCTCAGGCCACTCGGGCTCCGCGCCCACTACTGATCAGGGGTTCGTAGGCTGGCCCTCGAAGGGTTCACAGTCGCCTCAGACACAGAGCGAGGGATGACCCTAGGTATGTTCGATACATAACCAAGGCTCGGGCTACGCTCCCGAGGTACCCTAGGACATTTCCGAGACCAGCGGGAGCGATCTTGTAATGGAATCCCATCAGAGGGAGGCATCGAGCCCTCGGACCCCATCAAAGGGGACCGGGTCCGGCAGATCACCCGCAGGTACTTTTGGAGCGCGCCTCCGGGCCTCTAGCCGACCCCTAACAAATGGGGCACGGGCGTCCACTCGGATTACCCGCCAGCAGCTCACCGGAGACACCATGTTCGGTGCCCTCCGAGGGCAACATGGCGCTTTCCCCCCTCCTCCTTGCGGAAAGGCGACACAGGGGCGTATGTAAAAAAGTCGAGTCTGTCCTTGACCGTTCTCTCGCCCTGTGCAGAGGCTCGAGGGCTGCTCTCGCAAACCCGGCTCCAGCCAAACCGTTGACAGCGTCAACATACCGGCCCGAGAACTTGGGACCCGACCGTGCACCCGGGCTACGGCCAGCTCGCATGAGGGAACAACTAGACCAGCCGAAGTGTTGCGAAACGCACTAAGACCTCGAAGGAGTCAAACTACTCCTCCGAGGCCTCGGGGGCTACACCCGGCGGGTGCGCTCGCGCGCACTCACCGGAACAAAATGCAACCAAGAAAAGGCTGGCCCCCTTGCAAAAAAGTGCGGCAAAAGCCTCCAAGCGAGTATTAACACTCCCTTCGAGGCTCGGGGGCTACTGTCGGGGACCATAATTAGGGGTACCCTCAAGGCTCCTAAATCTCAGCTGGTAACCCCCATCAGCACAAAGCTGCAAAGGCCTGATGGGTGCGATTAAATCAAGGATCGGTCCATTCGAGGGACGCGATCACGCCTCGCCCGAGCCCAGCCTCGGGCAAGGGCAGCCGACCCCGGAGGACCTACGTCTAGCCCGAGGACCCTCTCCAGCAACGGACACACCTTCGGCTCGCCCGAGGCCTAGTCTTCACCAAAAAGCAACCTTGGCCAAATCGCCACACCAACCGACCAAATCGCAGGAGCATTTAATGCAAAGGTGGCCTGACACCTTTATCCTGACGCACGCCCTCCAGTCGACAGAGCCGAAGTGACTGCAGTCACTTCGCCGATCCACTGACCAGTCTGACAAGAGGACAGCGCCGCCTGCGCCGCTCCGCCTGCTGAGCCACTCGACAGAGTGAGGCTGACAGCAGCCAAGTCCGGCCTCAGGCGTCATAGGAAACTCCGCTTCGCCCGACCCTAGGGCTCGGACTCGGGCTCGGCCCCGGAAGACGACGAACTCCGCTTCGCCCGACCCCAAGGCTCGGACTCGGGCTCAGCCCCGGAAGACGACGAACTCCGCCTCGCCCGACCCCAGGGCTCGGACTCAGGCTCGGCCCCGGAAGACGACGAACTCTGCCTCGCCCGACCCCAGGGCTCGGACTCGGGCTCAGCCCCGGAAGACGACGAACTCCGCCTCGCCCGACCCCAGGGCTCGGACTCGGGCTCAGCCCCGGAAGACGACGAACTCCGCCTCGCCCGACCCCAGGGCTCGGACTCGGGCTCAGCCCCGGAAGACGATGGACTCCGCTTCGCCCGACCCCAGGGCTCGGACTCAGCCCTGGCCTCAGCCGACATTCTCCGCCTCGCCCGACCCGGGGACTCGGACTCGACCTCGACCTCGGAAGACAGACTCGACCTCGACCTCGGAGGAGCCTCCACCTCGCCCAGCCTAGGGCACAGACCGACCACGTCAACAGGAAGCGCCATCATTACCCTACCCCGAGCTGACTCAGGCTACGGGGAACAAGACCGGCGTCCCATCTGGCTCGTTCCACCATACGAGTAATGATGGCGCCCCGCATGCCCTGTGACGACGGCGGCTCTCAGCCCCCTTAAGGAAGCAAGAGGATGTCAGCAAGGACTTGACAGCCCCGACAGCTGTCCTTCCGCCAGGCTCCAGCGCTCCTCCGACGGCCACGACATCACACGAACTGGGTGCCAAAACCTCTCTGGCTGCCACGATGGCATGTACTTAGGGCGCTAGCTCTCCCCCGCTAGACACGTTAGCACATTGCTACACTCCCCATTGTACACCTGGATCCTCTCCTTACGCCTATAAAAGGGAGGACCGGGGCCCTCTTACAGAGGGTTGGCCGCGCGGGGAAGGACGGGACGGCGCTCGTGCAAGGCCGCTCGCTCCCTCCCGCGTGGACGCTTGTAACCCCCTACTGCAAGCGCACCCAACCTAGGCGCGGGGTTAACACGAAGGCCGCGGGTTCCACCTCCCACGCCTGTCTCCCTCTGGCTGCTCTCTCCCCCCTTCGCGTTCCGCCTCGCGTCGACCCATCTGGGCTGGGGCACGCGGCGACGATTTACTCATCAGTCCAGGGACCCCCCAGGTTTCGAAACACCGACAAATGGTATGGTGATTTTCATCATAACAATTTTGCTTTTGATAATGCTTCTCCTTTGGCAGCAGAGTTGTAAGCCATTCCATGGCCCCCATCATACAAGCTACCTCAACTTCCTATGTATGATGGACACTCAGACCCTAAGCAGTTTTTGATGAGCTATGAAGCAACCATATCTTCATATGAGAGCAATACTGCAGTAATGGCGAAATCCTTCGTCATGGCAGTCCGAAGTGTGGCTCAGACTTGGTACTCTTCTCTCTGACCAGGGACAATCACATCATGGCAGGAGCTCAAGGATATGTTAATCACTAGTTTCCAAGGTTTTTAGACGAAGCCAGTCACCGCTCAGGCTTTGTTTCAGTGCACGCAAGACCATGAGGAGTACCTTTAGGCGTACGTCCAAAGGTTCCTGCGTCTAAGAGCACAAGCGCCTACAGTGCTTAATGAAATTGTCATTGAGGCCATGATCAAGGGGCTTCGGCTAGGACCTACAGCTCAGTATTTTGCCAGAAAACCCCCACAACCCCTAGAGAAGCTTCTTCAGAAGATGGATGAGTATATTAGGGCTGACAATGATTTCCGTCAGAGAAGGGAAGAAGCATACAAGTTTTCTGAGATGACCAGGGGCTTTGGAGGAAGAATTCACCCCAGACACGTCAGATCGATCCATAATTCCAACCCAAGTGATGACAGAGGAAGTCAACCTCAAAGGTAGCAACACAACTCCCAGTCTTCGGGGTCACAACAAAGCTCCTTCAGGACACCAGCCTCAAGGGGCAGAGGCGGCAGGGGCTTTGGAGGAAGGTACGGAGATCAGCCCAGAAGACTATATTGCTTATTCTGCGGTGAAGACAAGGGCCACACCACAAGAACATGCCAAGTCACAATTCAGAAGCAAAAGGAGATTGTCAAAACTGAGGCACGGCAAGGTCCTACATACTGCCTCATGCTACTCTCCCTATGTCCTAGAGTACGTAGCTAATCAACAGCCTACGACCTCTGTCGCTTCGACAAGTCACTCTCAAGCTTCCTGGGCCCAGCTCCCACCGCCACCACCGCTACCACCTACTTTGACCCGAAGCCAGCAGCCAGAAGGGCACCAACACGCTCAACAGCAACGCGACTTTCAGGAGGAGTCCGAAGCTCGCGCAGTCAATAATACTATGCCTGAATCCAAGCATATCTACTAAAGAATATCCTACCCTTGGTGTACCCTTATCTTTTCTGTCATTTTATTTTTCTTGTATGAAAAACAACTCACGAGGGACTGAATTTTGATTTCATGTAATAATAGTGCTCGAGTCATTGAGTGAAACGCTTAACAAAATTCCGAAGTTACAAAAGCCGTTCCTAAGGCAGCAGAATAGATTTTGAAGCTTCAAAAAATCGTTCCTAAGGGAGTGCAGAGTAAGCTTCGAAGCTACAAAAAGTCGTTCCTAAGAGAGCGCAATGTAAGTTCTGGAGCTCAAAAGTCATTCCTAAGGGAATGCAGAGCAAAAAATACCACCAAAATAGAAGGTGAAGAAGCTCCAAAGTCGTTCCTAAGTGGATGTAGAGCAAAAATACCACCGAAATAGAAGGTGAAGAAGCTCCAAAGTCGTTTCTAAGGGGATGCAGAGCTTAGATACCACCGAAATATAAGGTGAAGAAGCTCCAAAGTCATTCCTAAGGGGATGCAGAGCTTAAAGACTCCAAAGACGTCCCTAAGGGGATGCAGAGTCTCGATTGTTTCAGTGGAGGCGTGTATCTTCGGTATAAACATCATGTTGCATCATATCATCGCATCATTCCACATAGCATTACATCATACATCATATCGCACCAACAACAAAGGTTGAGCACGAACCAGACCTTCGACAACAATTTGTTGAATGAAAATGTGCTGAGGCACGAACCAAACCTTCGACCGATTCGATTTTATCAGGAGAATTGAAAGGAAAATGTGCCCTTGGGCCATTTCTAAGTATTTTGATGATTTAGTATCCAACACAAACGCTTAAGTGTCAATCTATGCCAAGTGATGGACTAAGTGCAAATCAAGATTAAAAGTATGTTTCTAGACTTAGTACATTGTTTTGAAAGCTAATGTATTGTGTCTAAGTGCTGGAAACAGGAAAAATCTCTTTGGAAAGGAGATAGCTTTGTTCAGCCAAAGTCAGCTCAGTCTGGGTGCACCGGACAGTGTCCGGTGCGCCATGCTGGCTCGGGCGAACTGGCTGCTCTCAGGAAGTGATTAACAGCGTACAACTATAAATCACCGGACTGTCCGGTGGTCACCGGACTGTCCGGTGAGCCATTCACAAGCGAAGTCGTCGCTCTCGGGAAGTGATTAACGGCGTACGACTATAAATCACCGGACTGTCCGGTGGTGCACCGGACTGTCCGGTGAGCCAACGGTCGGCCGGGCCAACGGTCGGCCGCGTAATCCGCGCGCGACGCGTGGCCGAGCCAATGGTTAGAAAGGGGCACCAGACTGTCCGGTGTGCCAACGGCTCTGAATCTGCAACGGTCTGCTTCGCCAAATAAGGAAAGAGATCCGCACCGGACAGTGTCCGGTGGTGCACCGGACTGTCCGGTGCGCCAGGCGACAGAAGGCAAGAATTGCCTTCCTGGAATGCTCTCAACGGCTCCTAGCTGCCTTGGGGCTATAAAAGGGACCCCTAGGCGCATGGCGGACTGCACCAAGCATTCTCTAAGCATTCCTAAGCACCAAGACTTCAATTCTGCGCATTCGATTCTTTGTGATAGCAACTAGAGCTCCATTTGAGTAGTGTACTCTTCGGGTTGTGTTGAGAGCTCGTGTTGTGACTTGTGTGCATGTTGTTTCTCTGATTTTGTGTCTTGTGTGCGTTGCTCATCCCAACCTTACTTCCGTGATTCTTTGTGAACATCTTTGTAAGGGCGAGAGGCTCCAAGTTGTGGAGATTCCTCGCAAGCGGGATATAGTAAACAAAGCAAAACACCGTGGTATTCAAGTGGGTCTTTAGACCGCTTGAGAGGGGTTGAGTGCAACCCTCGTCCGTTGGGACGCCACAACGTGGAGTAGGCAAGTGTTGGACTTGGCCGAACCATGGGATAAACCACTGTGCATATCTGTGTTGATCTTCTTGTGGTTATTGTGTTTTGCAAGAACTCCTCTCTAGCCACTTGGCTTTATTGTGCTAACATCTAATCAAGTTTTGTGGCATTAAGTTTCAAGTTTTACAGGATCACCTATTCACCCCCCTCTAGGTGCTCTCAATTGGTATCGGAGCCATTCTCTTCAAGAAAGGGACTAATCGCCCGAAGAGATGAATCCTAAGGGCAAGGGGATGGTGGTCAATGATAAGGAGAAGGAGTCCTTCGTCAATGATCCAAAGGATGACAAGCCTACTGACTCGGGGTCGGGCCACAAAAGAAAAGACGGGAAGAAGAAGAAAATGAGGCGCATCAAGGAGATCATCTACTACGACGACAGCGACGAGTCCTCTTCTTCCCAAAAGGACAACGACGACAACGACTACGAGAAAAAGAAAACGGTCAATTCGAACTTTTCTTTTGATTACTCTCGTATTCTGCAAAGTACCAATGCTCATTTACTCTCCATTCCACTTGGTAAACCTCCTCACTTTGATGGAGAGGACTATGGATTTTGGAGTCACAAAATGCATAGTCACTTGTTCTCTCTCCATCCAAGCATATGGGAGATAGTAGAGAGTGGAATGAAATTTGATAGTACTGATAGTCCCATGTTCATTAATGAGCAAATTCACAAAAATGCACAAGCTACTACTGTTCTTCTAGCTTCATTGTGCAGGGACGAATACCATAAGGTGAGCGGCTTGGATAACGCCAAGCAGATTTGGGACACCCTCAAGATCTCACATGAGGGGAACGACGTCACCATGCTCACCAAGATGGAGTTGGTGGAGGGCGAACTTGGGAGATTCGCAATGATCAGGGGCGAGGAGCCAACCCAAACGTACAACCGGCTCAAGACCCTCGTCAACAAGATAAGGAGCTATGGAAGCACGCGATGGACGGACCACGACGTCGTCCGCCTAATGCTAAGGTCTTTTACCGTCCTTGATCCACATCTTGTGAACAATATTCGTGAGAATCCTAGGTACACCAAGATGTCGCCCGAGGAGATACTTGGAAAGTTTGTAAGCGGGCGGATGATGATCAAGGAGGCTAGATACATTGATGATGCGTTGAATGGCCCAATCCAAGAGCCTCAAACCATTGCTCTCAAAGCAACGAGGAGCAAGGAGGCGCTACCTAGCAAGGTGGCACAAGTTGAGGCGGCCGGACTTAATGATGAAGAAATGGCCCTCATCATCTAGCGTTTCAAGATGGCGCTAAAGGGTCGCAAGGGGCATCCCAACAAGAACAAGACAAAGGGGAAGCGCTCATGCTTCAAATGTGGTAAGATTGGTCATTTTATCGCTAATTGTCCCGATAATGATAGTGACCAGGAACAAGGGAACAAGAGGGAAAAGAAGAAGACTTACAAGAAGGCTAAGGGCGAGGCACACCTTGGCAAGGAGTGGGACTCAGATTGTTCGTCGTCCGACTCCGACAACGAAGGACTCGCCGCCACCGCCTTCAACAAATCGTTCCTCTTCCCCAACGAGCATCACACCTGCCTCATGGCAAGGGAAAAGAAGGTAAGCACTCATGATACTAGTACTTACGCTTCCTCAAGTGATGAAGAATCTTGCGATGATGAAATAGACTATTCATGTTTATTCAAGAGCCTAGATAGAACTAAGGTTGATAAGATTAATGAATTAATTGATGCCTTGAATGATAAGAATAGGTTATTAGAAAAGCAAGAGGATCTTTTGTATGAAGAACATGATAAGTTTGTAGAGGCACAAAAATCCCTTGCTTTAGAAATTAAAAGGAATGAAATGTTCTCTTGTGAATTGTCTACATGCCATGACTCTATTGCTATCTTAAAGAGCATAAATGATGATTTGAATGCTAAGTTAGAAATAGCTAATAAATCAACATCTTGTGTAGAACATGTTGCAATTTGCAATAGGTGTAAAGATTTTAATGTTGATGCTTGTAGTGAACACCTAGTTTCCATTTCTAAATTGAATGATGAAGTGGCTAGTCTTAATGCCCAACTTAAGACTAGCAAGAGTGAATTTGACAAAATAAAATTTGCAAGGGATGCCTACACGATTGGTAGACACCCCTCAATTAAGGATGGTCTTGGCTTCAAGAGGGAAGTCAAGAACTTAACAAGCCATAAGGCTTCCATCTCCGCCAAGGAGAAAGGGAAGGCCCCTATGGCTAGTAGTACTCAAAAGAACCATGCTTTCATGTATCATGATAGGAGACATTCTAGGAATGCTTATAGAAGTTATGATGCTTTTGATTCTCATGCCATGTTTGCTTCTAGTTCCTCTATTATGCATGATAGAAATTTGGCTAGGAAAAATGCTATGCCTAGAAGAAATGTTGTTCATGTTCCTAGAAAAGTAAACAATGAACCTTCTACAATTTTTCATACTTGCAATGCTTCCTTTGCTATTTGTAGAAAGGATAAGAAGGTGATTGCTAGAAAGTTAGGGGCAAGATGCAAGGGAGATAAAACTTGCATTTGGGTCCCTAAGACCATTGTGACTAACCTTGTAGGACCCAACAAGAGTTGGGTACCTAAGACCCAAGCCTAAATTTGCCTTGTAGGTTTATGCATCCGAGGGATTAAGATGGATTATCGACAGCGGATGCACAAACCACATGACGGGGGAGAAGAAGATGTTCTCTTCCTACGTCAAGAACAAAGATTCCCAAGACTCAATCATATTCGGTGACAGGAATCAAGGCAAGGTGAAAGGGTTAGGAAAGATTGCTATTTCATCCGAGCACTCCATTTCTAATGTATTTTTAGTTGAGTCGCTTGGATATAATTTGTTATCCGTTAGTCAATTATGCAATATGGGATATAATTGTTTATTCACAAATGTAGATGTGTCTGTCTTTAGAAGAAGTGATGGTTCATTAGCTTTTAAGGGTGTATTAGACGGCAAACTCTATTTAGTTGATTTTGCAAAAGAGGAGGCCGGTCTAGATGCATGCTTAATTGCTAAGACTAGCATGGGCTGGCTGTGGCATCGCCGTTTAGCTCATGTGGGGATGAAGAACCTTCACAAGCTTCTAAAGGGAGAACACGTGATAGGTCTAACTAATGTAACTTTCGAAAAAGATAGACCTTGTGCAGCTTGTCAAGCAGGTAAACAGGTGGGAAGCTCTCATCATACCAAAAATGTGATGACCACATCAAGACCTTTGGAGTTGCTTCATATGGACCTCTTCGGACCCGTCGCCTATCTAAGCATAGGAGGAAGCAAGTATGGTCTTGTTATAGTTGATGATTTTTCCCGCTTCACTTGGGTATTCTTTTTGCAGGATATATCTGAAACCCAAGGGACCCTCAAGCGCTTCCTAAGAAGAGCTCAAAATGAGTTTGAGCTCAAGGTGAAGAAGATAAGGAGCGACAACGGGTCCGAGTTCAAGAACCTTCAAGTGGAGGAGTACCTTGAGGAGGAAGGGATCAAGCACGAGTTCTCCGCTCCCTACACACCACAGCAAAATGGTGTGGTAGAGAGGAAGAACAGGACGCTCATAGACATGGCGAGGACGATGCTTGGAGAGTTCAAGACCCCCGAGGGGTTTTGGTCGGAAGCCGTGAACACGGCTTGCCACGCCATCAACCGGGTCTACCTTCACCGCCTCCTTAAGAAGACTTCGTATGAGCTTCTAACCGGTAACTGTGGGGGACAGATATCCCCCGGGTCCACTGGAAGGATAGAAGACCTCATGAAAGGCCCGAGGGCCCAATAAATCGTAAGGTCATCCCTTCATGGGTCTGGGGAAGAACGACCAGTGAAGCAGATCGACATAAGGCCGGATCGGCGCGAGCCCGGATGACCCAACAACGTTGAGCAAGCAACCACAACAGAGACCCGACTTTCCCGCGCTGGAGCCCCGTACAATGGAACCAAGCGAGGATGAGTCGGCAGAACTATAGGAAGATAGACTCAACCAGTTCACTATCTCTTAGGTGTGCATTGTTATCATATCTGCATGTATTGCCCCACGGTCGAATATATAAGGCCTAGGGGGCACCCCTTCAGAACAATCGATCTCATTACTTAGCCATCCACCCCAACTCTCTACCCTCTAGCGTTGGAGAGATCCCTTGTAATCCACCACGTAAAGCAGCCTCACCAGGACGTAGGGTGTTACGCATCTCAAAGCAGCCCGAACCTGTAAACACTGTCCATTGTTCCTCGTGCATCCTGCACGAACCATTTAGCTACAGTCGGCAACACCGTCCTACTCCTAAAAACACCTTGAGGGGCAACCCCGGGTGTGTGGTCGGACCCAAAACACCGACAGCTAGTGCGCCAGGTAGGGGGTGTGTCGCCGATCTAAGCTAGCTCAATGGCCGTCACCTTCCACCGCAAGATCACCCTCCGCCCCGGATCCGTGTTCTGCTTTGGAACTATCTCATCCGTAGCAGATGAAGAAGGAACTCTACATCGCATCGCAGATCCGCCAAGGAAGAAGTCTCCTCCAACAAACTCCAAGAATATCGAAGCAAGGAAGGAAAAAGCGCAACCTCCAATGCTCCAAAAAAGATCGCCTTCAGCAAACCAGGGGCCGAGGGCCCACTGACCCGAAAAACTCCACTGTCTACTTCCCCGACGAAAGAATGGACACAAATTGCATGGAAGAAAGAAACAAACAAAACCAGGAGGAAGCAAGTTGCTCTTTCCGTTCCTCCGCCCTCAAAGGAGAACGGAAAGAAGACCGCCACGACCGCCGCACCATTCTACCCCGACGTCCTCTTCATCGAGAGAGAGGAGTCGCCCCCCGTCTCCGACGACGAACCGACCGCACCCGGAGAAGAACCTCCTCAGCAGGAATCCCGCTGACAGAGGAACCGACGCCGAAATGTCCGGCGACATCACGAGGCCGGAGAGCGAGACCCAGAGCAGCCTGTCTCGCGAGACGAGGTCTCAGAGATAGGAGAAACTCCGGAGGAACATGTCTTCAGAGAACGAAGGAACTCCCGACGGCGTGATCGCCGACGAGCTCAGGAACAAGCCGAGCAGGAGGCAAAGCAACGCCGGGAGAATCCACTCTTCGGGCGCAACCTGAACCTCGACTTCGCCCGAGCCATGAACACGCCGAGTGAAGTCGGAGGGGTACTAGCACGGATAGCTGATGGACTCCCTCGGACTCCCGACGCCGAGGGCTATCGACGACTGTTCACCCAAGCAGCCAACCATCTTCTACCTCTCGCTCACCCGCCGAACGACCTACGACACGCCATCAACAGCCACCGGGACGCGCGAAGCTCCATCAATGCTTCGCGCGAACAACGACATGAGAACAAGATCTGCCGCCGGGAGGAGTACGACAGGGATCATGGCATCCCAGCTCGGAGTCAGGCCACCAGAACTGAGTCGGCAATGGCCTCGACTGGCGGTACTACCCGGGGACGGTCGAGGAACCACAACGACTACTCCCCTCCCCGGGACAGACATCATCCCCGACGACAAGAAGACACGTGTGGAGTGTCTGCCCTTACTCCACGCCTTAGGGCCATTCAATGGCCCCCTAACTTCAAAGTATCCAATGTCGACAAATATGAACCTAAGCAGGATCCAGGAAGCTGGCTGGCCGTCTACACCACCGCTGCTCGAGCTGCCGGGGCGTCCGAGGACGTGATGACTGCATACTTACCCATTTCCTCGGGCAAGATGCGTTACAATGGCTGCGACATCTACCCCGACACTGCATCGACGACTGGAGCGACTTCAGTCGACGCTTCACCGCCAACTTTCAGTCCCTTTCCGACAAACCAGCGCAACCATGGGACCTCAAATCCATCAAGCGCCGGGGGGACGAAACTCTCCGGTCATACCTCAAAAGGTTCCAGACCATGAGAAATCGTATCCCCGAGGTCACGGAGGCGGCCGTGATTGAGGACTTCTATAGAGGATCCAACGACTCGGCCTTCGTCCGAGCCATATTGCAAAGGGCGCCAACTACCTCCGAGCAACTGTTCCGGGAAGCCGACCTCTACATCACCGCCGACGAGCGAGCTCAGGACCTCACCGGGGGAGCAAAGCCCGCACCGGCAGCACCACAACGCGACACGAACCAGCAACCCGACAAACGTGGGAGAAGAGGCCTCGCGAAGAAGTGCACGCCGCCGGACCACCTGCCTCTCGTGCCCGGGGAGGACCTCGTGGAGGCGAACGCACACTAGACGACATCCTCGACGCCCAGTGCCCGTACCACAAGGACATGCACCACACCCTTCGGAACTGCAGGGACTTCAAGCACTCCGTTGGACACGGCCGACCCTTCCAACCTCTACCACCTCCTCCGCCACGGGGAGGACCAGGAGAACCGCGACAACCCCAGTAGCAGGAGGAGGGAGGAGGTGGAGCCTTCCCACGCGTCGACAGAGAGGTCAACTTCATCTTCGGCGGACACGGATCGCAGGAGAACAGAAGACAACAAAAGCTCAACGATCGCCAGATATTGGTGGCGACCACCGGTCCTCCCGCTCTGTATCGATGGTCGGAGCACCCGATCACCTTCACTCGGGCAGATCAATGGCTCAACTTCGACCACCCAGGCAAATACCCGCTCCTCGTCGATCCGGTGATCCGAGAGAGCAGGGTGAAGAAAGTATTAGTGGACGGGGGGAGCAGCATCAACGTCACCTTCCCCCGGACACTCCAAGGCTTGGGAGTTCACCTCAAAGAGCTCCACGAGTCAGACACTCCTTTCTTCGGCATCATGCCGACTGAAGGAGAATACCCGCTGGGCCACATCTACATGCCCGTCACCTTCGGGACTCCGGAGAATTACAGAACCGAGTTCCTGAGGTTCGAAGTGGCAAACTTTGACTGCGGATACAACGCCATCATCGGGAGGCCAGGATTGGCAAAATGGCCATTCCGCATTACACATACATGATATTGAAGATGCCAGGGCCGCAAGGAATCATAACTGTGCGTGCTGACTTCCAAGGCGCCGCAGAATGTTTCCGAGTGGCCATCTAGGCGGCCCTCACCACCAAACTGTCAGCAACCTCTTCAACGCAGGCAAACTCTAAGCCTGAGGAAGACCTTGCGGCACCTGCAAATGAAGCTCAAGCCGCGACCTCTATGCGGCCGACTGAAGAAACCAAAAGGATCAACCTGGGATTCGCTGATGAACGCAAGACCGCCATCATCAGCTCCAGCCTGGATGACAAATAGGAAGGCGCGCTCGTCCAGTTTCTGCAAGATAACCGAGACGTATTCGCATGGCAACCTACGGATATGCCGAGAGTCTCGAGAGAACTGGCCGAGCACAAACTGAAGGTCTATCCCCAGGCGAAGTCGATTCGGCAAAAACTACGTCGCTTCACGCCTGACAAGAGAGAGGCCATTCACGCTGAGCTGGCCCGCTTGGTCGCAGCTGGGTTTATTAGAGAGGTGTTACATCCCGAGTGGCTAGCCAACCCTATTCTTGTACTCAAAAATAATAAAGTGGATTGGCGCATGTGCGTCGACTACACGGATCTCAACAAGCACTGTCCAAAGGATCCCTTCGGGCTTCCTAGGATAGATCAGGTGGTAGATTCCACCGCTGGATGTTCTGTGCTGTCCTTCTTGGATTGCTACTCCGGATATCATCAGATTAGCTTGGCGAAAGAAGACGAGGAAAAAGCAGCGTTCATTACTCCGTTCGATGCTTTCTGCTATACCTCCATGTCCTTCAGCCTCAAAAACGCTGGAGCGACTTATCAGAGAGCCATTCAAACATGCTTAGCCGATCACTGGGGCAAGCGTGTGGAAGCCTATGTAGATGATGTGGTAATCAAAACGGAGAACTCGGAAAACTTCATCGAAGACTTACAGCTGGTTTTCAACAGTCTACGGCGATATCGATGGAAGCTTAATCCCGAAAAATGTGTCTTCGGGGTACCAGCAGGAAAGCTACTCGGATTTATTGTCAGCCACCGGGGAATTGAAGCTAATCCGGATAAGATTGAAGCTATCATGAAAATGGAGGCGCCACGTGTAACACCCCTGGTGTTACTATAACTAAAACTTGAGCATGACATCATAGCATTGGCATTGCATATGTTTGATACACTTAGAGTGCATTCACTAGGCAAAAATTTCAAACAAGTTGTATTGTTTAAGTGTTTTTGCAAATAGCACCCTGGATAGGAAACCTAACCCTAAATAGGGAATTAAAGGGGTAAAACTTAACCTAAGATGAGAAAACCTAAAGGCTTTAGGGAAATAGTTGTAAAATATCCCCAAAAACAAAGTTGAACCACAATTATACCCCTGGGATACTAAAAACTCTAAATAGAACCCTGGAAGACCCAAAACTAAACCCTAGGGGCTTATGTGCAAAATTAGTCCACTTTTGGACTAAAGTGCAAAAACCAAGTTAAATAAGTATCTAAAGTCATTTGGGGCACTCATATGTGAATTTACAAGTCAACCCCTAAGTTTTGGACTTAAATGCAAAGAGGACCCCCAATTGAGATTTCTCTAAGTCTGAAACTTAGTGTTATGGGCTCAACTTTTGAGCTTTGTAACTTCCAAACTATAAGGTTTTTGCCCTAGGTCACCACATCAACTATGTAGACCTATCTTAGGTGAAAAACTTTGCTTAAGGTTGCAAGCTCACTTGTTGAGAAAAATCCAGAGATATTTAAGCCTGAAGTCAGGCTGTCAGACTGATTTGGTCTGAATTTTCAGACTAGCAGTGAATTATCACCAACTTCAAACCCAATCCCAGACATGATCCATTGCTCTAATGAGTTCAATCTCTATAGTCGAGTTGTAGCTGGTACATAGCACTACAACTTTGATGCAGAGACTTAGACTTGTTGCCACATGAAATTGGAAGGAAAACCCCCTGCAAATCGCTCTGTCAGACTGTCTGAACCAAACTCGCCATGGTACAGTAGAGCTCAACTGAAGAAGATCACGATTCACCCCTCCTGCCCATCGCCGGTGACCGTCGCCGTCGATTACCGCTCGCCGTGATTCGTGCGCCGTGGACATCAGATAAGCATCACCCAGTAAAAATCTTCACCGCCGTGAGCTGGGCTCCACTCCGGTGACCCCTCCCGTGCCTCCCCCTCTGCTTTGCGGCGGAGCGATAGGCTCGCCGGTGAACCGCCGCCTCCCAGCCGTGCGCTGTGTGGCTCTCACTTTCCACCGCACCGCCACGACTTACTCTAACTCCCTGTCGATCACCGGAACACCCGCCACGCCTCTGGACACGTATTCACCGCGCCTAGTATTCTTCCTCACCTCCGGCCGCCGCGTGCTCGTCCAAAATTCGCGGCCACCGCTCACTCCCCCTATAAATTGAGCCCGTGACTAGTTCCATGAGGTCGTCAGCTAACTAGCCACCGCTAATCAGCCACAATCATCTACCAGCGAGCTTGAATTTCCAATTTCCCCCAATTTCGTTCTCCGCCACCGCGAAGAACAACCCGCCGCGGCCAACGCAAATCAGGTCCAATCCTGTCGTTGTTTGTGTTGTTCGTACATTCTTGTATGTCCACAATGCTCACTGCCCCACTTAATTGAATTATATCACCACCAATCGTCGGGAACACGACGGACTAGCCCCCATGCTCACGGCCACCGTGGCCAGAGCTCCTTAAGTCGATCATGAGCCAAATTAAGTTGGGGAAAACCATCTAGGTAGCCTCGATTTCATGTCGGTTGCTCGGAGAACCCAGACGTAGCCCTAATCGACCGGTTCAGGCGCTCGCCGGAGCTCGGCGGGGCATGAACGCCGTCGAGGATGAGTCGGGTGAAGAAATAGAACATCAGGGGCGTTTCTGTAAACTGTCAGTGATACGTAGAAACAGTGAATGACCTCGTTTGCTGTTTGACAAAAACGCGGGGGCCGTTCTGCAAAACCGCCAGGGCACGGGCGCGCGCAAGCGCTTTCCCCCTCCGAGATGGGCTACTGGGCTGAAATCAGCCTAGTACTATTCATCTATTTTTCTTTTTCTTTTATCTCCAGAGCCAAAACAATTATAGAAAACAGTAGAAAAATAATAAAATTGTGAAACCAATTTTCCTAGGCTTGTTATTTTCCCTAGAATTTAATAAAAATAGTTTTGTGATTTTTAGTGGAAATAAGAAATTTTAGGGCATTTAAAGTAGTTAAAAGTATTAGTTATGGATTTTTAGAAAATAATTGGTAAGTCCAAAAATGCCCAAACTTTTTATGGGAACTTAAAACAATATTTAGAAGCCTTGGGTAGGGTTTGAATTGATTTGGACCTTGTTTGATCACCAAACCCCAAACCACCCCCCTGCTCTATGAACTCCTTTACTGACTCCGGAAACCCTAGGTTCTCGGAGTACCGTGAAGGAAAGTTGTACTCAAGACTTAGATAATAAGTTTATATTATCTTCGCATCCTCATGAGCATCCCATGGCATCCATTCTTATGCATATATATGGTTATGTTAGAACACGAAGAAGAAGAAGAAGTCACTGAAGAGGGGACTCCACCAGCCTCAGATCCTCAAGCAGGCAACTGCTTTTATTTCGATATTTGTGGATCCGAGCAGGACTCACCTATTAACAAAGGCAAGCCCCGGTGCATTTGCCACCTCCCTTGATGTTTTTAAAATCCTTCTCACTGCTTGCTGCATTAGGTGATAGGAGTTGATTGATAAAACAATTCTTGCATTACCTTCCTTGAACTTGATTACCTTCCTTGAAACCCTGTTTTTACAAAAAGGTTTAACTATGCTTAGTCTGGCTTTTAAAAAAACAAAAGGATTTATTTTACCAAAGATGTTTGGCAAAGTGGGAGGGCTGTTTTCAAAAATAAAAATTTGATGGTGGATCCATCAGGGCCTTGATGGATTCAACATCTGGAAAAGATGTACCTCTGCCAGGTACCAAGTTTTTGGGTTGAAAAGATTAAGCTGAGACCGGGCGGGTGACTTGCACGAGAAAGGAGTCTCGGTGTAGTGTCTCCGTCTGAGTCGATTAAGGACCTTGTCGATGTAGGCTTGTTGATCGAGGACCCTTTAGCTGGTCACATGCCTCGTCATGGGTAAGCCTTGCCTCGGGCAGACTAAGGCCGGAATAAGATAACACGAAATGGGCGTGGAGCGGTGGCGAGAGTAGCGTGTACCCTCCGTGGCAAGAGGCTGGACGGTGGTGTATCTGTGCTCTCGGTTTGCGTGAACCTGATCCGGTCTTAAGAACCCCGGTGGCAGGTTGACATATGCAAGGGTTAAGTGCTACATATGTCGTGTGATTGGAGATCCTCAGCTGAGTATAATCGATTCGGATCGCCGTACCTTCGCGGTTATGAAGACTTGGTCACTACCCTACACGTAGCATTCCACTAAAGATAATGGGTATTTGTTAAGAAATTGGCTAGTGCAGGACTAGCGATTGAACTAGGGTAGAAAGAACTCTAGTTGCAGGTAATTGAACTTAACCGGACAAATAAAATTGGATTTTTAAGGATCCACTTTAGTAAGCATTTATGCAAAACAGTCTTTGAGTATTGAGAAGCCTTACCTTGACTCCCTAAAAGCCAGCATACCCTTGAGAGTATTTTCTTTAGTCGGGTAAGTCTTGCTGAGTAATTCCATACTCAGGGTTTATTATATGCAGTACTTCTAACTGCCCGCAAGCTACGTCACTACTTTGACGACCACAAAGTCATAGTAGTCACTGGTTTTCCGGTAGGGGATATTCTTCACAACAAGGAAGCCATTGGCCGAATAGCCAAGTCGGCCTGTGTCACACCCGGTTTTAAAGGACAAAGCCAGATGCATCTCATACATGCGCCAAGAAGACAACATATATAATAACAGAGTGTATAGAGATAAATGTCACAATAATCAGAGTATTTATTACATAGCGGAAGACTTATTACAAAATAAAAGAATAAATATAAAACGAACTAAGGATCGTTAGCGCCAATGTCAACTGAGAAACGCCACCTAGATCAGATCATATTCCTCGACTTGTGGCTCCTCCTGAACCACCTGCTCTTCTCCTGTGGGGGGGGGGGTGTGAGACAGCAAGGGTGAGCTCACACATGATCATAGCTCAACAAGTTGTGGGGAACCAGTGGACATAAACTCACAAAGGTGTGAGTTCATGTGATGTGTTAGGCTAATCAATGACAGGGGTTAAAGCTGAGCATTGCTTTTAAGTAGTTGGTCAAAATTTTATTAGAAGTTACCAAGTGTATGTAAATACCAAACTGTCGGCGTTTCGAGACCGGGGGGACCCTAAGCCGACGAGTGAGTGTGCCGCGTGCCCCAGCCCAGATGGGTCGAGCGCGTGGGCGAGCGCGAAGGGGGGAAAGCGAGGTGGCCGGAGCCGAGTCGTGAGGGAGGTGGAGATCCCGCGGCCTTCGTGTTCGTCCCACGCCCAGGTCGGGTGCGCTTGCAGTAGGGGGTTACAAGCGTCCACGCGGGTGAGGGAAGCGAGCGGCCCCAAGAGAGCGCCTGCCCCGTCCTCGTTCCCGCGCGGCCAACCTCCTCTAAGAAGGCCCTGGTCCTTCCTTTTATAGGCGTAAGGAGAGGATCCAGGTGTACAATGGGGGTGCAGCAGAGTGCTACGTGTCTAGCGGGGGAGAGCTAGCGCCCTCAGTACATGCCAAGGTGGCAGCCGGAGAGATCTTGGCACCCAGCTGGTGTGGTGTCGTGGCTGTCGGTGGAGCAACGGAGCCTGGCGGAGGGACAGCTGTCGGAGCTGTTGGGTCCTTGCTGATGTCCCCCTGCTTCCGTAAGGGAGCTGAGAGCCGCCGCCGTCACAGGGCTAGCGGGGCGCCATCATTGCCTATCTGGCGGAGCTAGCCAGATGGGACGTCGGTCTTGTTCTCTGCGGCCCGAGTCGGCTCGGGGTAGGGTGATGATGGCGCTTTCTGTTGACGTGGCAGACTTGTGCCCTAGGTCGGGCGACGTGGAGGCTCCTCCGAGGTCGAGGTCGAGTCTGTCTTCCATGGCCGGGGCCGAGCCCGAGCTCCTGGGTCGGGCGAGGCGAAGGTCGTTCGGCAGAGGCCAGGGCGGAGTCCGACCCCTGGGGTCGGGCGAAGCGGAGTTCGTCGTCTTCCGGGGCCTTAGCCCGAGTCCGAGCCCTGGGTCGGGCGGAGCGGAGTTCGCCGTCTTCCGGGGCCTTAGCCCGAGTCCGAGCCCTGGGTCGGGCGGAGCGGAGTTCGCCGTCTTCCGGGGCCTTAGCCCGAGTCCGAGCCCTGGGTCGGGCGGAGCGGAGTTCGCCGTCTTCCGGGGCCTTAGCCCGAGTCCGAGCCCTGGGTCGGGCGGAGCGGAGTTTGCCGTCTTCCGGGGCCTTAGCCCGAGTCCGAGCCCTGGGTCAGGCGGAGCTTCCTATGGCGCCTTTGGCAAGGCCTGACTGCCTGTCAGTCTCACTCTGTCAAGTGGCACTGCAGTTGGGATGGCGCAGGCGGCGCTGTCCTTCTGTCAGACCGGTTAGTGGAGCGGCGAAGTGACGGCGGTCACTTCGGCTCTGCCGGGGGGCGCGCGTCAGGATAAAGGTGTCAGGCTACCTTTGCGTTAAATTCCCCTGCGACTCGGTCGGTTGGTGCGGCGATTTAGTCAGGGTTGCTTCTTAGCGAAGGCAAGGCCTCGGGCGAGCCGGAGATGCGTCTGCCGTTAAACGGGGGCCTCGGGTGAGACGGAAACACCTCGGGGTCGGCTGCCCTTGTCCGAGGCTAGGCTCGGGCGAGGCGTGATCGAGTCGCTCGTATGGACTGATCCCTGACTTAATCGCACCCATCAGGCCTCTGCAGCTTTATGCTGATGGGGGTTACCAGCTGAGAATTAGGCGTCTTGAGGGTACCCCTAATTATGGTCCCCGACAGTAGCCCCCGAGCCTCGAAGGGAGTGTTAGCACTCGCTTGGAGGCTTTCGTCGCACTTTTTTGCAAGGGGACCAGCCTTTCTCGGTTGCATTTTGTTCCGGTGGGTGCGCGCGAGCGCACCCGCCGGGTGTAGCCCCCGAGGCCTCGGAGGAGTGGTTTCACTCCTTCGAGGTCTTAATGCCTTGCGTAATGCTTCGGCTGGTCTGGTGGTTCCCTCATGCGAACTGGCCGTAGCCCGGGTGCACGGTCGGGGCCCAAGTTCTCGGGCTGGTATGTTGACGCCGTCAACGGTTTGGCCGGAGCCGGGTTTGCGAGTGCAGCCCCCGAGCCTCCGCACAGGGCGAGAGGGCGATCAGGGACAGACTCGGCTTTTTTACATACGCCCCTACGTCGCCTTTCCGCAAGGAGGAGGGGGGGAGAGCGCCATGTTACCCTCGATGGGCACCGAACATGGTGTCTCCGGTGAGCTGCAAGCGGGTAATCCGAGTGGACGTCCGTGCCCCGTTCGTTGGGGGTCGGCTAGGGGCCCAGAGGCACGCCCAAAAGTACCTGCGGGTGATCTGCCGGACCCGGTCCCCTGGCGACGGGGTCCGAGGGCTCGATGCCTCCCTCCGATGGGATTCCGTTACAGGATCGCTCCCGCTGGTCTCGGAAATGTCCTAGGGTACCTCGGGAGCACAGCCCGAGCCTCGGTTATGTATCGAACGTACCCCTGGTCATCCCTCGCTCGGTGTCTGAGGCGACTGTGAACCCTTCGGGGGGCCAGCCTTCGAACCCCTGATCAGTAATGGGCGCGGAGCCCGAGTAGCCTGAGGCGGCCGTGGAACCTTTCGGGTGGCCGGCCTTCGAACCTCTGACCAGTAGTGGGTGTAGGGCCCACACGATCTAAGGCGGCTGTTGAACCCTTGGGGGCCAGCCTTCGAACCCCTGATCAGTAAGGAGGCTCGGAGCCTAGTTCCTTCACGGGAAAGGATCCCTTTTGGGGTATCCCTCTTTCCCGGTCCCTATCGCAAGAGATAGAGAAAGAGGAAAAAAGGAAAAAAGATACGAAACCGAACGACGCGGCGTACCTTTTTTGGTGCGGTTGTTTTGGCGAAGGCGAAGCGTCGCCCGCTGCTCCTGCCAGAAGCGCCGCCTGTCCAGCCGCGGAGTTAATGTGACGGGGCGAGTAGTTGGCGGGGCTGCCGTTGCGCGTGCGCGAGCCGTTCGAGGAACGGGTCACGGGCGCGTTGTCTTCACGCCGTGAGAGGGGGTTCTCTCGCTGCCTCCGGATGGGACGTGAGCTTGGCTGACGGCGTGATCGCTGCTCCCGCGTGCCTGCCACCGTCATCACTGCCGGCCCACTTTTGACCGCGTCGACCGCTGCGTCAGGCTGGCGCTGCTGGGTCGCGCGCTGGGTCGCCTCGAGTCGCGGTATCGGTTCCGCAATCGAGGAGGTGCGGTGGTGGCGCAAGTGGTACAGTTGCTTGCATGCAGCATCCGGCGCGCCGGTCGCGCGACGCGTGGGCCTGGGCCTCCATGCTGGCGTGTCGGGAGTCGGAGAGGCGCGTCCACTTGGCGCGGTTGCATGCCGCCTGCATGGCTGCCTGCCCCTTTTGCCCGTTGGTCTGGGCAAAAGTGGAGGGTCACTTGTAACCGCTGGGCGGTTGCGTGCGCCATGCGCGGCGGTTTGGCTTCTTCTGCTCGGAGCCGGTCTGCATGACATGCGGGACCCAGCCCCCGCGCCGCAGGGGAGGGCTTTGGAGCGTGTTGGAGAAGACTCAGCCCATGACGGTTGGGGCGCAAGCAGGGAGAGTCGCCTTTAAAAGGAGGGCGACCCCTTTCGTAAGGCGACCTTGTCTTCTTCCTCCCTTATGCACTGTGTCTTTCCACCTTCCAAGCCCCCGGATGGGGGAAACCGCCATCCTTTCGCCCCATCGTTGGAGGAACACAACTCTGTGGGAGTTGGTACCTTTCAGCCATCGTTCGGCTTCAAGGATTTTCATCAGGCGGCCCGGTTGCTCCCCTCCGCTGGCGGTCACCCGAGACGGTGACCACCAGCTCCTGGGTGGGGAGGAGCAAGCCGGGCTGCGATCTTGGTCCCACCCTCAGCTTCAAGGATGTTCATCATCCTCGCTGGGGTGGGTGCCGTGCTGAGCCGGCGCTCTACCTCCCGCACGGGTTCGAGGGAGAGGGCGCTCACTGGCCCTGCGGGCGGCCCGGACTTCGACAACGCGAGGCGGGTCGACGGCAGGCGTCATCACCTCCAGCGTGTCGGGTTCGTCGGTTTGGCTCCCGTCGGCCCCTTCTGCCGGGGGGGGGGGGGGCGGCTGCCGCGCCGTGTACACGGGAGGACCACCCTAGATGCCGCGCGCTGCTAGGGCGGCGCTCGTGTTCTGGGGTGGTCCTGCCTTTGCACCGGGGCGGCGCCTTCACGCGGAGGCCGGTGCCCCACTCATCTGGGAGGACTTGAGTGGGGATCTACCGGAGGGCTGATGGCTCCTGCCGTCGGTGCCGAGGCGGAGGCAGCTCGAGAAGTCCCCGTCGCCGACGGGATTACCGCCACCATCCGCGCTTCGGGCCTCCGGCTCTTTGTACTTGTCCTCGCCCCTCGAGCGTCGGCGTGGGCGAGGGCAAGACTGCAGCGGCGCCTACCCTGAGGCCTGCGCTGCTGCAGTTCGGCCATCCGGAGTGGGAGCCGTCGTCGTCGTGGCCAGAGCGGGCGGCGGCGAGCCGCCCGTCAGTCTTCTGCAGCCCCGCAGGCCCGCCCCTGTCGAGTGGGGTTGTTCGTACCTGCGGGGGGGAACCGGAGTTCCGTTTGTAATGGCACTTCGAATGCCGGTGTTTTTTGTTCATTTCGGCTTTCGGGGCCTGAACATGTATGTAATTACGGCACGGAGCCATGTTTTTTCCTCATTTTTGAGCACTAAGACTCGTCTGTTGACTATCTGAACCGCTTCACCAAGCATGAGTCACCCCGTGTCAAGGTGACGAGTGAGGTATCCGTATCCCGGAGGCGTAGGAGTCCCTCGGCTCGGTCGGCCTTGCTGTCCGAGGTTCCTCTAGCTTAGTTAAAGAGACCCCTCGGCCGCTCTTCGTCGAGCCGAGGCCAGGGGTAGCGATATCAGCATGAACAAAGGTGGAGTCAGCTCGAAAATGAAACCTGGTTGGCCGGAGCCTAGCCGGGTTGTCCGTTGGCCGGATCGACGTCGGAGCTGATCAGCCGAGGCTTCGAACCGGGCTGGCGCCCTCGGAAGATGGTTGACCGAGGCCCAAGGGGTAACCGACCGAGCCGCCTGCTCGGGCCGGACTCCTGGAGAAGTCCCTGGCGGCGATTGTTCGGGCGTGGTGATGACGTCGTCCTTCGGAGCGGAGACCCTCGGACCGCGTCGCCGTCCGAGGCTAGGTCGGGCCTCGCCGAAGGTGTCGCTGATGCCGAGGGTGTTGCTGCCCCCTTCCAGCGCCAAGACCCGAGCCTGCAGGATCAGATTGTCTTGTAGCGTGTGCCTTGTGCGGCCGTCGAGGCCAGAACACACACCCTTACTGCGTTGTAAAGCTGTGTCTCTTTTCCTCTTGTTTCGAGTATCTGGACTTTTTGTCGGTAACAGGGATGTTTGTGCGAGCGAGAGTTGCTTCTCGCGGAAGGTGATGAGTGAGGTATCCGTATCCCGGAGGCGTGGGAGTCCCTCGGCTCGGTCAGCCTTGCCGCTTACGCGTACTCTCACCTGTCCATGAGGCCCTGTCACCGACTCGGTCGAGAAGGCTCGAAGGATCGCTTCGGCAGAAGGGCTTTCGAACGTAAAGACTTGTTCGATCCACGGAGCCACTTTATCCGAACGCGAGTTACTTATCGCAGAAGGTGATGAGTGAGGTATCCGTATCCCGGAGGCGTAGGAGTCCCTCGGCTCGGTCAGCCTTGGCTGCTTACGTGTACTCCGTCGTTTCCAGGACCCATTTTTCGAAGTAGTCAAAAAGCACGAAAGACATTCTGGTAGGACAGATTTTTTTTTCGAGGAAAATTTTGACGCAGAGGGGGTTTCCCCCCTTTTAGCCCCCGAGGGAGGGTCGGGCTTTGCCGAGGCGAGGCCGACCCTTCCTTGTTGACTAAACTTTGCGTGAGTGTGAGGTATATGAACAACTTGGAAACATCTTAAGGGTAGAAGCGACGTAGCTGTTGGATGTTCCATGCGTTGCCGTAGACCTCGCCTTAACTGTTGGCCAGCTTGTACGTTCCGGGCTTCAGGACTTTGGCGATGACGAATGGCCCTTCCCAGGGGGGCGTGAGCTTGTGCCTCCCTCGGGCGTCTTGCCACAGACGAAGCACCAGGTCGCCCACCTGGAGGTCTCGGGGTCGGACCCCTCGGGCGTGGTAGCGTCGCAGGGACTGCTGATACCGCGCCGAGTGTAGTAAGGCCCTGTCCCGAGCCTCTTCCAGCTGGTCCAGCGAGTCTTCTCAGCTAGCTTGGTTGCTTTGATCGTCGTAGGCCCTCGTCCTCGGGGAGCCGTATTCCAGGTCAGTGGGCAAGACGGCCTCGGCCCCGTAGACCAGGAAGAACGGCGTGAAACCCGTGGCTCGGCTCGGCGTTGTCCTCAGGCTCCAGACCACCGAGGGGAGTTCCTTCATCCATCGCTTGCCGAACTTGTTGAGGTCGTTGTAAATCCGAGGCTTGAGCCCTTGTAGAATCATGCCGTTGGCACGCTCTACTTGCCCATTTGACATGGGATGAGCTACGGCAGCCCAGTCCACCCGGATGTGGTGGTCCTCGCAAAAATCCAAGAATTTTCTGCCGGTGAACTGGGTGCCGTTGTCGGTGATGATGGAGTTTGGGACCCCGAAGCGATGGATGATGTTGGTGAAGAACGCCACCGCCTGCTCGGACCTGATGCTGTTTAGGGGTCGGACCTCGATCCACTTGGAGAATTTGTCGACGGCGACCAGTACGTGATGGCCGCAAGCCCCCGAGTGTATCTCTTGCAGGAGTTCCTGACCTTCGGCGATGGAGATGCATCGCTGGAGAATGCCCGAGGGGCTGCGGTGGTAGAGCTCCTTCTCATCGCCCAGCAAGACGAACGACTTGGCGCGTCGCGCTACCCGCCGAGCCTCGGCTTGGTCGAGGGGTAGCTCTCCTTGGCGGAGATATTGCAGGTACGGGGTCTGCCAATCTCGATCAGGCGTGACCCCGCTCCGCTCCTCCTCGATGCGCAGCGCCTCGCCCTCGGGGGCCGAGGGTTCCTCGGGCTGAACCGAGGACGCCTCGGGCTGGGCCGAGGGTACCTCGGACTGGGCCGAGGACGCCTCGGGCTCGGGCGTGTCGTTGATCTTGACGGAGGGTTGGTGCAGATCCCGGGAGAAGACGTCCGGGGGAACCGTCGTTCGCCCCGAGGCTATCTTCGCCAGCTCGTCCGCAGTCTCGTTGTAGCGCCGGGCGATGTGGTTAAGCTCGAGCCCGTAGAACTTGTCTTCTAGGCGCCGAACCTCATCGCAGTAGGCCTCCATCTTCGGGTCGCGGCAGTGGGAGTTCTTCATGACCTGGTCGATGACGAGCTGCGAGTCGCCGCGAGCGTCGAGGCGTCGGACCCCTAGCTCGATGGTGATTCGCAATCCGTTGATCAGAGCTTCGTACTCAGCCACATTGTTGGACGCCGGGAAATGGAGGCGCAGCACGTAGCGCAGGTGTTTCCCGAGGGGCGAGACGAAGAGCAGGCCTGCGCCGGCTCCCGTCTTCATCAGCGACCCGTCGAAAAACATGGTCCAGAGCTCCGGCTGGATCAGAGCCGTCGGCAACTGGGTGTCGACCCATTCGGCTACGAAGTCCGCCAATACCTGGGACTTGATGGCCTTCCGAGGGGCGAACGAGATTGTCTCGCCCATGATTTCCACCGCCCATTTCGCGATCCTGCCCGAGGCCCCTCGGCACTGGATGATCTCCCCCAGGGGGAAGGATGATACCACAGTTACCGGATGAGACTCGAAGTAATGTCGCAACTTTCGCCTCGTCAGGATCACTGCATACAGTAGCTTCTGAACTTGTGGGTAGCGGATCTTGGTTTCGGACAGCACCTCGCTGACGAAGTAAACTGGCCTCTGAACGGGCAATGCATGCCCCTCTTCTTGCCTTTCGACCACAATCGCGGCGCTAACCACCTGAGTGGTCGCGGCGACGTAGACCAAGAGGGCTTCTCCATTAGCTGGGGGTACCAAGATAGGCGCCTTGGTGAGGAGCGCCTTCAGGTTCCCGAGAGCTTCCTCGGCCTCAGGGGTCCAAGTGAAGCATTCGGCCTTCCTTAAGAGGCGGTACAGAGGCAGGCCTCTTTCGCCGAGGCGTGAGATGAAACGGCTCAAGGCCGCGAGACATCCCATGACCCTCTGTACGCCTTTTAAGTCCTTGATGGGCCCCATGCTGGTGATGGCTGCGAGCTTCTCCGGGTTGGCTTCGATGCCTCGCTCGGAGACGATGAACCCCAGGAGCATGCCTCGGGGCACCCCGAAGACACACTTCTCGGGATTGAGCTTGACGTCCTTTGCCTTGAGACACCGGAATGTCACTTCAAGGTCGGAGAGGAGGTCGGAGGCTTTCCTTGTCCTGACTACGATGTCATCGACGTAGGCCTCGACCGTGCGACCGATGTGTTCGCCGAACACATGGTTCATGCACCGCTGGTACGTTGCACCCGCGTTCCTCAAACCGAACGGCATGGTGACATAGCAGTACATGCCGAAGGGCGTGATGAAAGAAGTCGCGAGCTGGTCGGACTCTTTCATCTTGATTTGATGATACCCTGAGTAGGCATCGAGGAAAGACAGGGTTTCACACCCAGCAGTGGAATCCACGATTTGATCGATGCGAGGTAGAGGGTAGGGAACCTTCGGACATGCTTTGTTGAGACCAGTGTAGTCTACACACATCCGCCATTTCCCCCCTTTCTTTCTCACAAGCACAGGGTTGGCAAGCCATTCGGGATGGAATACCTCTTTGATGAACCCTGCTGCCATTAGCTTGTGGATCTCCTCGCCTATCACCCTGCGCTTTTCCTCGTCGAATCGGCGCAGAGGATGCCTGACCGGTCGGGCTCCGGCCCGAATATCCAGCGAGTGCTCGGCGACATCCCTCGGTATGTCGGGCATGTCCGAGGGACTCCACGCAAAGATGTCGGCGTTTGCGCGGAGAAAGTCGACGAGCACTGCTTCCTATTTGGGGTCGAGCCCGGAACCGATCCGGATCTGCTTGGAGGTGTCGCCACTGGGGTCGAGAGGGACAGCCTTAACCGTCTCCGCCGGCTCGAAATTGCCAGCGTGTCGCTTCACGTCTGGCACCTCTTGGGAGAGGTTTTCCAGGTCGGCGATGAGGGCCTCGAACTCGGCGAGGGCCTCGGCGTACTCCACGCACTCCACGTCGCATTCGAACGCGTGTTTGTACGTGGGGCCGACGGTGATGACCCCGTTGGGGCCCGGCATCTTGAGCTTCAGGTAGGTGTAGTTGGGGATGGCCATGAACTTCGCGTAGCATGGCCTCCCCAATACCGCGTGGTAGGTTCCTCGGAACCCGACCACCTCGAACGTCAAAGTCTCCCTTCGGAAGTTGGAGGGTGTTCCGAAGCAGACAGGAAGGTCGAGCCGTCCGAGGGGCTGGACGCGCTTCCCAGGAATGATCCCGTGGAAGGGCGCAGCGCCTGCTCGGACGGAGGACAGATCGACGCGCAGAAGCCTGAGGGTCTCGGCGTAGATGATGTTGAGGCAGCTGCCCCCATCCATCAGGACCTTGGTGAGCCTAACATCGCCGATGATGGGGTCGACGACGAGCGGGTACTTCCCCGGGCTCGGCACGTGGTCGGGGTGGTCAGCTTGGTCGAAGGTGATGGGCTTGTTGGACCAGTCTAGGTAGACTGGCGCCGCCTCCTTCACCGAGTAGACCTCCCGACGCTCTCGCTTGCGATGCCGAGCCGAGGCATTCGCCGCATGCCCTCCGTAGATCATGAAGCAGTCGCGGACCTCGGGGAACTCTCCTGCTTGGTGATCTTCATTTTTGTCGTCACCGTGGGCCCTGCCACCCTCTGCGGGTGGCCCGGCCTTGTGGAAGTGGCGCCGAAGCATGACGCACTTCTCGAGAGTGTGCTTGACGGGCCCCTGATGGTAAGGGCACGGCTCCTTGAGCATCTTGTCGAAAAGGTTAGCACCTCCGGGGGGCTTCCGAGGGTTCTTGTACTCGGCGGCGGCGACAAGGTCCGCGTCGGCGGCGTCGCGTTTCGCTTGCGACTTCTTCCTGCTTTTCTTCTTGGCGTCGCGCGGAGTAGACGCCTCGGGAGCCTCTTCCGATGGGCGGCCCCGGGGCTGCTTGTCCTTTCGGAAGATGGCCTCGACCGCCTCCTGGCCAGAGGCGAACTTGGTGGCGATGTCCATCAGCTCGCTCGCCCTGGTGGGGGTCTTGCGACCCAACTTGCTCACCAGGTCACGACAAGTGGTGCCGGCAAGGAACGCGCCGATGACATCTGAGTCGGTGATGTTGGGCAGCTCGGTGCGCTGCTTCGAGAATCGCCGGATGTAGTCCCGAAGAGACTCTCCCGGCTGTTGCCGGCAGCTTCGGAGGTCCCAGGAGTTCCCGGGGCGCACGTACGTGCCCTGGAAGTTGCCGGCGAAGGCTTGGACCAAATCCTCCCAGTTGGAGATCTGCCCCGGAGGCAGGTGCTCCAACCAGGCGCGAGCAGTGTCGGAGAGGAACAGGGGGAGGTTGCGGATGATGAGGTTGTCGTCGTCCGCTCCACCCAGTTGACAGGCCAGGCAGTAGTCCGCGAGCCACAATTCCGGTCTCGTTTCCCCCGAGTACTTTGTGATAGTAGTCGGGGGTCGGAATCGGGCCGGAAACGGCGCCCGCCGGATGGCCCGGCTGAAGGCCTGCGGACCGGGTGGTTCGGGCGAGGGACTCCGATCCTCCCCGCTGTCGTAGCGTCCCCCACGCCTGGGGTGATAGCCTCGGCGCACCCTTTCGTCGAGGCGGGCCCGACGGTCGCGACGATGGTGCTCGTTGCCGAGGTGGCCCGGGGCCGCAGGCGCGGTGTTGCGCGTGCGCCCGGTGTAGACCGAGGCTTCCCGCATGAATCGGGAAGTCGCGGCATGAGGTTCCGAGGGGTACCCCTGCCTTCGGGAGGCAGAGCTCTCGGCCCGCCGGGCCGCAGCGCCTTCCAGGAGATTCTTGAGCTCTCCCTAGATTCGCCGACCCTCGGTGGTTGATGGCTCCGGCATCGCGCGGAGGAGCATCGCTGCGGCTGCCAGGTTCTGACCGATCCCGCTGGATGCGGGTGGCGGCCTGTCCCGGGCATCGTTGGCGACGCGGTGCTGGAAACCCTGGGGCAGGTGACGTATTTCTCCGGCCGGGGGCTGGCCCGCCCATACCTGCCCGACGTCCCGGCGGATCGACTCGAGCGCTCCTGCTCCCTCGTCGAGCCTGGCCTGTGCCCCGCGGACTTGCTCGAGCTGTGGGTCGTGACCCCCCGCCGGAACGAGGACCACAGCTAGCTCCCGCGGGATGTCGGTGTGAGGCACTGGCCTAGGGAGATCGCCATCCTCCGGCATGCCGAGACGGTTGCCTTCGGAGGGATCCCCTAGCTCGACGTGGAAACATTCGCGACTCGGGCCGCAGTCCTTGTCGTCAAGGCTGCGGCTGCCGTCGGAACAGTCGGAGAGGTAGTAGTCACATGCGGTCATGAAGTCCCGCATGGCACTGGGGTTGCCAGATCCAGAGAAATCCCAGCAGATGCTGGGATCGTCATCTTCCTCGGACCCAGAGGGCCCGTAGGTCGAGACGTCCATCAATCGGTCCCAAGGCGACCGCACACGAAACCCCAGAGGGGTTGCACTCGCCTCAACGTGAGCGCCCGCCAAAGCGAGGTCGCTAGGCGGGTTGAGGTCGAGTCGAAAGGACGTAGGATGGGAAACAGACGGTACCTTTTGGTCGACGGGGAGCGAGGTAGTCACATCGGGGACTGATTGCGCCGTCGTCTTGGGTACGAGGGCGACGTCCTGCAGGCCCTCCACGAGCGTGCTGGCGTCGTCCACTTGCTCGGGATTGGCGTGTCGCGGGGGGACGGCGCCCGCCTTCGTCTCAAACGCGAGGTCGACGCCCGACGCGTCCTCCGTTGGGGCGCTGGGGATGTCGATTCGCTCGACAGCCGACGGAGCGCAGCCTCCCGCTCGGCCTTGGTTGCCCCGCCTCCTCCTCCGATGGCGAGGGAGAGGACGGGGCGAGCTCGAATGTTGTTCTTCCACCACGCGGGGAAGACGCCGTCGATTCCACCGCCGGCGGGCGGGCTGTCGGCCGCCATTGTCGTCGTCGCGCGGCGGTGGAAGGAGTATCATGTCGTAGCTGCCGTCGAGAGACATGAACTCGAGACTCCCGAAACGGAGCACCGTCCTGGGTTGGAGAGGTCGTTGGAGACTGCCCATCTGGAGCTTGACGGGAAACTGCTCGTCAACATGCAGCAGGCCCCTACCTGGCGCGCCAACTGTCAGCGTTTCGAGACCGGGGGGTCCCTAAGCCGACGAGTGAGTGTGCCGCGTGCCCCAGCCCAGATGGGTCGAGCGCGTGGGCGAGCGCGAAGGGGGGAAAGCGAGGTGGCCGGAGCTGAGTCGTGAGGGAGGTGGAGATCCCGCGGCCTTCGTGTTCGTCCCGCGCCCAGGTCGGGTGCGCTTGCAGTAGGAGGTTACAAGCGTCCACGCGGGTGAGGGAAGCGAGCGGCCCCAAGAGAGCGCCTGCCCCGTCCTCGTTCCCGCGCGGCCAACCTTCTCTAAGGAGGCCCTGGTCCTTCCTTTTATAGGCGTAAGGAGAGGATCCAGGTGTACAATGGGGGTGCAGCAGAGTGCTACGTGTCTAGCGGGGGAGAGCTAGCGCCCTAAGTACATGCCAAGGTGGCAGCCGGAGAGATCTTGGCACCCAGCTGGTGTGGTGTCGTGGCTGTCGGTGGAGAAACGGAGCCTGGCGGAGGGACAGCTATCGGAGCTGTTGGGTCCTTGCTGACGTCCCCCTGCTTCCGTAAGGGAGCTGAGAGCCGCCGCCGTCACAGGGCTAGCGGGGCGCCATCATTGCCTATCTGGCGGAGCTAGCCAGATGGGACGTCGGTCTTGTTCTCTGCGGCCCGAGTCGGCTCGGGGTAGGGTGATGATGGCGCTTTCTGTTGACGTGGCGGACTTGTGCCCAAGGTCGGGCGACGTGGAGGCTCCTCCGAGGCCGAGGTCGAGTCTGTCTTCCATGGCCGAGGCCGAGCCCGAGCTCCTGGGTCGGGCGAGGCGGAGGTCGCTCGGCAGAGGCCGGGGCGGAGTCCGACCCCTGGGGTCGGGCGAAGCGGAGTTCGTCGTCTTCTGGGGCCTTAGCCCGAGTCCGAGCCCTGGGTCGGGCGGAGCGGAGTTCGCCGTCTTCCGGGGCCTTAGCCCGAGTCCGAGCCCTGGGTCGGGCGGAGCGGAGTTCGCCGTCTTCCGGGGCCTTAGCCCGAGTCCGAGCCCTAGGTCGGGCGGAGCGGAGTTCGCCGTCTTCCGGGGCCTTAGCCCGAGTCCGAGCCCTGGGTCGGGCGGAGCAGAGTTCGCTGTCTTCCGGGGGCATAGCCCGAGTCCGAGCCCTGGGTCGGGCGGAGCGGAGTTCGCCGTCTTCCGGGGCCTTAGCCCGAGTCCGAGCCCTGGGTCGGGCGGAGCTTCCTATGGCGCCTTTGGCAAGGCCTGACTGCCTGTCAGTCTCACTCTGTCAAGTGGCACTGCAGTCGGGATGGCGCAGGCGGCGCTGCCCTTCTGTCAGACCGGTCAGTGGAGCGGCGAAGTGACGGCGGTCACTTCGGCTCTGCCGGGGGGCGCGCGTCAGGATAAAGGTGTCAGGCTACCTTTGTGTTAAATGCCCCTGCGACTCGGTCGATTGGTGCAGCGATTTAGTCAGGGTTGCTTCTTAGAGAAGGCAAGGCCTCGGGCGAGCCAGAGTAGCGTCTGCCGTTAAAAGGGGGCCTCGGGCGAGACGGAAACACCTCGGGGTCGGCTGCCCTTGCCCGAGGCTAGGCTCGGGCGAGGCGTGATCGAGTCGCTCGTATGGACTGATCCTTGACTTAATCGCACCCATCAGGCCTCTGCAGCTTTATGCTGATGGGGGTTACTGAAAGGGAATTAGGCTTAGACCTAGTTCCTAAATAATTTTGGTGGTTGAATTGCCCAACACAAATATTGGACTAACTAGTTTACTCTAGTGCATAAGTTATACAGGTGCAAAAAGTTCACAATCAGCCAATAAAAAGACCAAGTGTTGGATTCAACAAAGGAGCAGCAAGGCAACCGAGGGCTCCTCTGGCCGGAGGCACCGGACTGTCCGGTGTGCACCGGACTGTCCGGTGCGGCCAGAGGACTTCGACTTCAAACTCTTCACCCTCGGGATTTCTCGGAAGCCGGCGCGCTATAATTCACCGGACTGTCCGGTGTGCACCGGACATGTCCGGTGCTCCAAGGAAACGCGGCCTCCGGAACTCGCCAGCCTCGGGTTCGCTCAGAAGCCACTCCGCTAAAATTCACCGGACTGTCCGGTGTGCACCGGACTGTCCGGTGTGCCAGCGGAGCAACGGCTCTCTGCGGCGCCAACGGCTCCCTGCGGTGCATTAAATGCGCGCGCAGCGCGCGCAGTCGTCAGGCACGCCCATGCCGGTGCACCGGACATCAAACAGTTCATGTCCGGTGTGCACCGGACACCCAGGAGGGCCCACAAGTCAGAAGCTCCAACGGTCAGAATCCAACGGCAACCGTGACGTGGCAGGGGCACCGGACTGTCCGGTGTGCACCGGACTGTCCGGTGCGCCATCGAACAGAGGACTCCAGCCAACGGTCACTTGTGGTGGTTGGGGCTATAAATACCCCAACCACCCCACATTCATTGCCATCCAAGTTTTCCACTTCTCAACCACTACAAGAGCTCTAGCATTCAATTCTAGACACACCAAATAGATCAAGTCCTCTCCAAATTCCACACAATTCCATAGTGACTAGAGAGAGTGATTTGCTTGTGTTCTTTCGAGCTCTTGCGCTTGGATCGCATTCTTTTCTTTCTCACTTGTTCTTGAGATCATCACTCAATTGTAACCAAGGCAAGAGGCACCAATTGTGTGGTGGCCCTTGCGGGGAAGTTTTGTTCCCGATTGATTGAGAAGAAGAGAAAGCTCACTCGATCCGTGGGATCGTTTGAGAGAGGGAAGGGTTGAAAGAGACCCGGCCTTTGTGGCCTCCTCAACGGGGAGTAGGTTTGCGAGAACCGAACCTCGGTAAAACAAATCCTCGTGTCACACTCTTATTTGCTTGCGATTTGTTTTGCGCCCTCTCTCGCGGACTCGTTTCTTTATTACTAACGCTAACCCGGCTTGTAGTTGTGATTATTTTTGTAAATTTCAGTTTCGCCCTATTCACCCCCCCTCTAGGCGACTATCAATTGGTATCAGAGCCCGGTACTTCATTAGAGCCTAACCGCTCGAAGTGATGTCGGGAGATCCCGCCAAGAAGGAGATGGAGACCGGCGATGACAAGCCCACTACAAGCCAAGGGAGCACCTCATCTTCATCGGAAGAGTCCCGCACCAAGAGAAGGGAGAAGAAGAAGAGATCCTCCAAGCGAAAGGAGAAAAGATCTTCCTCTTCTCACCACAAGGAGAAGAAGGAAAAATCTTCTTCTCACAAGCCGCATCGGAGTGGGGACAAGCACAAAAGGATGAGGAAGGTGGTCTTCTACGAGACCGACACTTCATCGACCTCCACCTCCGGCTCCGACGCGGCGTCCGTCACTTCTAAACGCCAAGAGCGTAAGAAGTATAGTAAGATTCCCCTACGCTACCCTCGCATTCCTAAACATACACCTTTACTTTCCGTCCCATTAGGCAAACCACCAACTTTTAATGGTGAAGATTATGCTATGTGGAGTAATTTGATGCGATTTCATCTAACTTCTCTCCACAAAAGATTATGGGATGTTGTTGAGTTTGGTGTACAGGTACCATCCGTAGGGGATGAAGACTACGACACGGACGAAGTGGCCCAAATCGAGCACTTCAACTCCCAGGCCACAACCATTCTCCTTGCCTCACTAAGCAAGGAGGAATACAACAAAGTTCAAGGGTTGAAGAACGCCAAGGAGATTTGGGACCTACTCAAGACGGCGCACGAAGGTGATGAACTCACCAAGATCACCAAGCGGGAAACGATCGAGGGGGAGCTCGGTCGCTTCCGTCTTCGCCAAGGGGAGGAGCCACAAGACATGTACAACCGGCTCAAGACCTTGGTGAACCAAGTGCGCAACCTCGGGAGCGCAAAATGGGATGACCACGAGGTGGTTAAGGTTATTCTAAGAGCCCTTATTTTCCTTAACCCTACTCAAGTTCAATTAATCCGTGGCAATCCTAGATATACACAAATGACCCCCGAGGAAGTTATCGGGAATTTTGTTAGTTTTGAATGCATGATTAAGGGCTCCAAGAAGATCAACGAGCTTGACGAGCCGTCCACATCCGAGGCGCAACCCGTGGCCTTCAAGGCAACGGAGGAGAAGAAGGAGGAGTCTACACCAAGTAGACAACCAATTGACGCCTCCAAGCTCGACAACGAGGAGATGGCCTTAATCATCAAAAGCTTCCGGCAAATCCTCAAGCAACGGAAGGGGAAGGACTACAAATCCCGTTCCAAGAAGGTTTGCTACAAGTGTGGTAAGCCCGGTCACTTTATTGCTAAATGTCCATTATCAAGTGATAGTGACAGGGACAACGACAAGAAGGGCAAGAGGAAGGAGAAGAAGAAGTACTACAAGAAGAAGGGCGGCGATGCCCATGTTTGTCGGGAGTGGGACTCCGACGAAAGCTCAAGCGACTCCTCCGACGACGAGGACGCCGCCAACATCGCCGTCACCAAGGGCCTCCTCTTCCCCAACGTCGGCCACAAGTGCCTCATGGCCAAGGACGGCAAAAAGAAGGTAAAATCAAAGTCCTCCACTAAATATGAAACATCTAGTGATGAGGATGATGATAAAAATGAAGAGGATAATTTGCGTATTCTTTTTGCCAACCTTAACATGGAACAAAAAGAAAAATTAAATGAATTGATTAGTGCCATCCATGAAAAGGATGATCTCTTGGACTCCCAAGAGGACTTCCTAATCAAGGAAAACAAAAAACATGTTAAGGTTAAAAATGCTTATGCTCTAGAAAGAGAAAAATGTGAAAAATTGTCTAGTGAGCTAAGTATTTGCCATGAGACTTTAGACAACCTTAGAAAAGAAAATGCAAATTTGTTAGCTAAGGTTGATTCTCATGTTTGCATTGATCCTAGAAATGATAACGTTGATTTGCTTGCTAGGATTAATGAGTTAAATATTTCCATTGCTAGCCTTAGAAATGAAAATGAGAAATTAATTGCTAAGGCTAAGGATTTTGATGTTTGCAATGCTACTATTTCCGACCTTAGAACTAAAAATGATATGTTGCATGCTAAGGTTGTTGAACTTAAAACTTGCAAACCCTCTACATCGAATATCGAGCATATTTCCATTTGCACTAGATGTAGAGATATTAATGTTGATGCTATCCATGATCACCTAGCTTTAATTAAGAAACAAAATGATCACATAGCACAACTTAATGCTAAGATTAGAGAGCATGACTTAGAAAATGAAAAATTTAAACTTGCTAGAAGCATGCTCTATAATGGGAGACGCCCGGGCATTAAGGACGGCATTGGCTTCCAAAGGGGAGACAATGTCAAAATTAATGCCCCTCCTAAAAACTTGTCTAACTTTGTTAAGGGCAAGGCTCCCATGCCTCAGGATAACGAGGGTTACATTTTGTACCCTGCCGGGTATCCTGAGAGTAAAATTAAGAAAATTCATTCTAGGAAGTCTCACTCTGGCCCTAATTATGCTTTTATGTATAAGGGTGAGACATCTAGATCTAGGCAACCAACCCATGCCAAGTTGCCTAGAAAGAAAACTACTAATGCATCAAATGATCATGCCATTTCATTTAAAACTTTTGATGCATCTTATGTTTTGACTAGCAAATCTGGCAAGGTAGTTGCCAAAATTGTTGGGGGCAAACACAAGGGCTCCAAGACTTGTGTTTGGGTACCCAAAGTTCTTGTATCTAATGCCAAAGGACCCAAAACCGTTTGGGTACCTAAAACAAAGAACTAAACTTGTTTTGTAGGTTTATGCATCCGGGGGCACAAGTTGGATACTCGACAGCGGGTGCACAAACCACATGACCGGGGAGAAAAGGATGTTCTCCTCATACGAGAAAAACCAAGATCCCCAACGAGCTATCACATTCGGGGATGGAAATCAAGGTTTGGTCAAAGGTTTGGGTAAAATTGCTATATCTCCTGACCATACTATTTCCAATGTTTTTCTTGTAGATTCCTTAGATTACAATTTGCTTTCCGTATCCCAATTATGTCGAATGGGCTACAACTGTCTTTTTACTGATACAGGTGTTACTGTCTTTAGAAGAAGTGATGATTCAATAGCATTTAAGGGTGTGTTAGAGGGTCAGCTATACTTAGTAGATTTTAAAAGAGCTGAACTCGACACATGCTTAATTGCTAAGACTAACTTGGGTTGGCTATGGCACCGTCGACTAGCCCATGTTGGAATGAAGAATCTTCACAAACTTCTAAAGGGAGAACACATTTTGGGACTAACCGATGTTCATTTTGAGAAAGACAGGATTTGTAGCGCTTGCCAAGCCGGGAAGCAAGTTGGTGTCCATCATCCACACAAAAACATCATGACTACCGACAGGCCACTGGAGCTCCTTCACATGGATTTGTTTGGCCCGATCGCTTACATAAGCATCGGCGGTAGTAAGTATTGTCTTGTAATTGTGGATGATTATTCTCGCTTCACTTGGGTATTCTTTTTGCAGGAAAAATCACAAACCCAAGAGACCTTAAAGGGATTCTTGAGACGAGCTCAAAATGAGTTCGGCTTAAGGATCAAGAAAATTAGAAGCGACAATGGAACGGAGTTCAAAAACGCTCAAATTGAAGGTTTTCTTGAGGAGGAGGGCATCAAGCATGAGTTCTCTTCTCCCTACACTCCACAACAAAATGGTGTAGTGGAGAGGAAGAATCGAACTCTATTGGACATGGCAAGAACCATGCTTGATGAGTACAAGACACCGGATCGGTTTTGGGCCGAGGCGGTCAACACCGCCTGCTACGCCATCAACCGGTTATATCTTCACCGAATCCTCAAGAAGACATCTTATGAACTCCTAACCGGTAAAAAGCCCAATATTTCATATTTTAGAGTTTTTGGTAGCAAATGTTTTATACTTGTTAAAAGAGGTAGAAAATCTAAATTTGCTCCTAAAACTGTAGAAGGCTTTTTACTAGGATATGACTCAAACACAAGGGCATATAGAGTCTTTAACAAGTCCTCAGGACTTGTTGAAGTTTCTTGTGACGTTGTGTTTGATGAGTCTAACGGCTCTCAAGTAGAGCAAGTTGATCTTGATGATGTAGGTGAAGAACAGGCTCCATGCATAGCGCTAAGGAACATGTCCATTGGGGATGTGTGTCCTAAAGAATCCGAAGAGCCTCCAAATGCACAAGATCAACCATCCTCCTCCATGCAAGCATCTCCACCAACTCAAGTTGAGGATGAGGCTCATGATGTTGAACAAGAAAATCAAGAAGATGAGCCACCTCAAAATGACGGCAACGATCAAGGGAGAGATTCAAATGATGAAGACAAGGAGGATGAACAACCAAGGCCGCCACACCCAAGAGTCCACCAAGCAATTCAACGAGATCACCCCGTCGACACCATCCTCGGCGACATTCATAAGGGGGTAACTACTCGATCTCGTGTTGCTCATTTTTGTGAACATTACTCGTTTGTTTCCTCTATTGAGCCAACCAGGGTAGAGGAGGCACTTCAAGATTCGGATTGGGTGATGGCGATGCAAGAGGAGCTCAACAATTTCACAAGGAACGAGGTATGGCACTTAGTTCCACGTCCTAATCAAAATGTTGTAGGAACCAAGTGGGTCTTCCGCAACAAGCAAGACGAGCATGGTGTGGTGACTAGGAACAAAGCTCGACTCGTGGCCAAGGGGTATTCACAAGTCGAAGGTTTGGATTTTGGTGAAACCTATGCACCCGTAGCTAGGCTTGAGTCAATTCGTATATTATTAGCCTATGCTACTTACCATGGCTTCAAGCTCTACCAAATGGACGTGAAGAGTGCCTTCCTCAATGGACCAATTAAGGAGGAGGTCTATGTTGAGCAACCTCCCGGCTTTGAAGACAGTGAGTACCCTAACCATGTTTATAGACTCTCTAAGGCGCTTTATGGGCTTAAGCAAGCCCCAAGAGCATGGTATGAATGCCTTAGAGATTTTCTTATTGCTAATGGCTTCAAAGTCGGCAAGGCCGATCCTACATTATTCACTAAGACTCTTGATAATGATTTGTTTGTGTGCCAAATTTATGTTGATGATATCATATTTGGGTCTACTAACAAATCTACATGTGAAGAATTTAGTAGGATCATGACACAAAAATTCGAGATGTCAATGATGGGGGAGTTGAAGTACTTTCTAGGATTCCAAGTGAAGCAACTCCAAGAAGGCACCTTCATTAGCCAAACGAAGTATACTCAAGATATCCTAAGCAAGTTTGGAATGAAGGATGCCAAGCCCATCAAGACACCCATGGGAACTAATGGGCATCTCGACCTCGACACGGGAGGTAAGTCCGTGGATCAACAGGTATACCGGTCGATGATTGGATCATTGCTTTATTTATGTGCATCTCGACCGGACATTATGCTTTCCGTTTGCATGTGTGCAAGATTCCAAGCCGACCCTAAGGAATCACACCTTACGGCCGTAAAACGAATCTTGAGATATTTGGCTTTTACTCCTAAGTTTGGGCTTTGGTACCCTCGGGGATCCACTTTTGATTTGATTGGATATTCGGATGCCGATTGGGCGGGATGTAGGATTAATAGGAAGAGCACATCGGGGACTTGCCAGTTCTTGGGAAGATCCTTGGTGTCATGGGCTTCAAAGAAGCAAAATTCGGTCGCTCTTTCCACCGCCGAAGCCGAGTATATTGCCGCAGGCCATTGTTGCGCGCAATTGCTTTGGATGAGGCAAACCCTGCGGGACTACGGTTACAAATTAACCAAAGTCCCTTTGCTATGTGACAATGAGAGTGCAATCAAAATGGCCGACAATCCCGTCGAGCACAGCCGCACTAAGCACATAGCCATTCGGTATCATTTTCTTCGGGATCACCAACAAAAGGGGGATATCGAGATTTCTTATATTAATACTAAAGAACAATTAGCCGATATCTTTACCAAACCACTTGATGAACAATCTTTTACCCGACTTAGGCATGAGCTCAATATTCTTGATTCTAGGAATTTCTTTTGCTAGTCTTGCATACATAGCTCATAAATATACCTTTGATCATGTCTCTTTTATATATGCTATGACTAATATGTTTCCAAGTGTATTTCAAACAAGTCATAGGTATATTGAAAGGGAATTGGAGTCTTCGGCGAAGACAAAGGCTTCCACTCCACTCCACTACTCACCCTTCGCCGTCGCTCCGCCTCATCTCTCCAACGTTGGTATAACCTTCACTCATTTCTTTCATGACCAAAGGGGGAGAATGCGCTTTTTGGGCTCTAATGATTCCGTTTTTGGCGATTCATGCCAAAGGGGGAGAAAATATGAGCCCAAAGCAAAAGGACCGCACCACCACCCCTAATTTTAAATTTGATGATTTTCAATGATAAATTTCAAAATTGGTATCTCTTTGTGTTCTAAAAGGGGGAGCAAGTAGTGTTTTCAAAATTAATGGAAAACCCTCTTGAACACTAAGAGGAGACCTCATTTGAGGGGGAGTTTTGCTTAGTCAAAGGAAAAGCATTGGAAATAGGGGGAGAAAATTCCATATCTTGAAAATGCTTTGCAAAATCTTTTTCATTTACCTTTGACTATCTTGCAAAAGTACTTTGAAAAGAATTTACAAAAGAATTTGCAAAAACAAAACTCGTGGTGCAAATGTGGTCCAATATGTGAAAAATAAAGAAAACCATCCATGCGCATCATATAAATTTATATTGGCTCAATTCCAAGCAACCTTTGCACTTACATTATGAAAACTAGTTCAATTATGCACTTCTATATTTGCTTTGGTTTGTGTTGGCATCAATCACCAAAAAGGGGGAGATTGAAAGGGAATTAGGCTTAGACCTAGTTCCTAAATAATTTTGGTGGTTGAATTGCCCAACACAAATATTGGACTAACTAGTTTACTCTAGTGCATAAGTTATACAGGTGCAAAAAGTTCACAATCAGCCAATAAAAAGACCAAGTGTTGGATTCAACAAAGGAGCAGCAAGGCAACCGAGGGCTCCTCTGGCCGGAGGCACCGGACTGTCCGGTGTGCACCGGACTGTCCGGTGCGGCCAGAGGACTTCGACTTCAAACTCTTCACCCTCGGGATTTCTCGGAAGCCGGCGCGCTATAATTCACCGGACTGTCCGGTGTGCACCGGACATGTCCGGTGCTCCAAGGAAACGCGGCCTCCGGAACTCGCCAGCCTCGGGTTCGCTCAGAAGCCACTCCGCTAAAATTCACCGGACTGTCCGGTGTGCACCGGACTGTCCGGTGTGCCAGCGGAGCAACGGCTCTCTGCGGCGCCAACGGCTCCCTGCGGTGCATTAAATGCGCGCGCAGCGCGCGCAGTCGTCAGGCACGCCCATGCCGGTGCACCGGACATCAAACAGTTCATGTCCGGTGTGCACCGGACACCCAGGAGGGCCCACAAGTCAGAAGCTCCAACGGTCAGAATCCAACGGCAACCGTGACGTGGCAGGGGCACCGGACTGTCCGGTGTGCACCGGACTGTCCGGTGCGCCATCGAACAGAGGACTCCAGCCAACGGTCACTTGTGGTGGTTGGGGCTATAAATACCCCAACCACCCCACATTCATTGCCATCCAAGTTTTCCACTTCTCAACCACTACAAGAGCTCTAGCATTCAATTCTAGACACACCAAATAGATCAAGTCCTCTCCAAATTCCACACAATTCCATAGTGACTAGAGAGAGTGATTTGCTTGTGTTCTTTCGAGCTCTTGCGCTTGGATCGCATTCTTTTCTTTCTCACTTGTTCTTGAGATCATCACTCAATTGTAACCAAGGCAAGAGGCACCAATTGTGTGGTGGCCCTTGCGGGGAAGTTTTGTTCCCGATTGATTGAGAAGAAGAGAAAGCTCACTCGATCCGTGGGATCGTTTGAGAGAGGGAAGGGTTGAAAGAGACCCGGCCTTTGTGGCCTCCTCAACGGGGAGTAGGTTTGCGAGAACCGAACCTCGGTAAAACAAATCCTCGTGTCACACTCTTATTTGCTTGCGATTTGTTTTGCGCCCTCTCTCGCGGACTCGTTTCTTTATTACTAACGCTAACCCGGCTTGTAGTTGTGATTATTTTTGTAAATTTCAGTTTCGCCCTATTCACCCCCCCTCTAGGCGACTATCAGTTACCAGCTGAGAATTAGGCGTCTTGAGGGTACCCCTAATTATGGTCCCCGACAAATAGACTATCCGGTAACTCAAGTTGGTATGCCATCTCTCCAACTCTCCTAAAGATCAAGAATGGTCCAATGTAGTGAGGGGACAATTTGCCCTTAACTTTAAATCTCCTCATTCCACGAAGTGGTGACACCTTGAGGTACACATAATCTCCTTCTTCGAATTCCAGTGGCCTCCTTCTATTATCAGCATAGCTCTTTTGCCTGGTTTGAGCCAGTCTCAAATTCTCTCGAATTATACGGACTTGTTCTTCTGCTTCTTGAATCAATTCAGGCCCAAAGAACTGTCTCTCTCCAGTCTGATCCCAATATAGAGGAGTCCTGCACTTCCTCCCATACAAAGCTTCAAAAGGTGACATCTTCAGACTGGCCTGATAGCTATTATTATATGAGAACTCAGCATAAGGTAGACTCTTATCCCAACTTCCTCCATGCTGAAGGGCACAAGATCTCAACATATCTTCCAATACTTGATTGGTCCTTTCAGTCTGTCCATCAGTCTGAGGGTGATAAGCCGTACTGAAATTCAACTTTGTACTCATATTTTCATGAAAGCTTCTCCAAAATCTTGAGGTAAACTGTGAACCTCGATCAGACACGATCTTCTTTGGTACTCCATGCAAACACACAATCTGAGCCATATATAACTCTGCTAGCTGAGAACCTTTATAAGTAGTCTTCACAGGAATAAAGTGAGCCACTTTAGTCAATCTATCCACAATCACCCATATAGCATCATATCCTTTCTGGGTGCGAGGCAATCCAGTAATGAAATCCATACCAACCTCTTCCCATTTCCACTCGGGTATCTTCAGTGGATGCAATAGCCCAGCTGGCCTCTGGTGTTCAGCCTTAACTCTTTGACATACATCGCACATAGCCACATGTGCAGCCACATCTCTTTTCAATCCATACCACCAATACTTCCGTTTCAAATCCTGATACATCTTGGTACTACCAGGATGAATAGAATAATCCGAATCATGGGCCTCTTTTAAAATAGTCTCTCGAAGGCTTTCAATATCAGGAACACATATCCTGTTCTTGAACCATACAGTTCCTTGCTCATCTTCCGTAAATTCCGGAACTCGACCTTCAGTAATCAGATCCTTAATCTCTTTTATTTTAGCATCCTCAAGTTGACCTTTGCGGATTTCTTGCTCCAAGGTAGGTTCCACATCAATAGTGACTCCTTCAGTATGAGCAACTATCCCCAGGTTAAGTCTCCTGAAATCCTCAACAATCTCATCGGGTAGCTGGGCAACAATAGCTAAATGAACATGCTCCTTGCGACTCAAGGCATCTGCAACCAAATTTGCCTTGCCCGGGTGATAGTGAATCTCCAAATCATAATCCTTAATAAGCTCCAACCAACGACGTTGCCTAAGGTTGAGATCCTTCTGAGTGAATATATACTTCAAACTCTTATGATCCGTATATACTTGGCACTTGGTCCCCATGATATAATGTCTCCAAATCTTAAGAGCATGCACAACTGCTGCTAGTTCCAAGTCGTGAGTGGGGTAGTTCAATTCATGTTTCCGCAACTGACGGGATGCATAGGCGATCACATGTCCTTCTTGTATGAGCACACATCCCAATCCTTGGCCACATGCATCACAATAGATATCAAATCCTTTCTATAAGTCTGGCATTACCAACACTGGAGGTGTCATCAATCTCTCCTTCAATTGATCAAAGCTCTCTTGACATTTCTCATCCCACTTAAATTCTTTTCCTTTCTCCAAGAGCGATGTCATAGGCTTGGCAATCTTAGAGAATCCTTCAATAAATCTCCGATAGTAGCCTGCTAATCCCAAGAAACTCCGAATCTCAGTAACTGTAGTGGGTGCTCTCCACTCCATTATCTCCTTAACTTTAGCAGGATCCACTGATATTCCTCCATTAGAAATAATATGTCCAAGGAATGGTACCTTGTCAATCCAAAACTCGCACTTGCTGAACTTGGCATATAGCTGGTTATCTCGAAGCTTCTGTAGCACCAACCTCAGATGTTCCTCATGATCGTTATCACTCTAAGAATAAATGAGAATATCGTCGATGAACACCACGACGAATCTGTCCAAGTACTCCATAAACACCTTGTCCATTAAGTTCATAAAATAAGCTGGTGCATTGGTTAATCCAAACGACATAACAGTAAACTCATATAATCCATATCGAGTCGAGAAAGCCGTCTTGGGAATATCCGATGGTCTAATCCTCATCTGATGGTATCCCGATCGGAGATCAATCTTCGAAAATACTCTTGCACCTCTCATCTGATCAAATAAATCCTCAATACGGGGCAACGGATACTTGTTCTTCACTGTAACATCATTAAGAGATCTATAATCCACACACATCCGCTGCGATCCATCCTTCTTCTGTACAAACAAGACAGGCGCTCCCCAAGGTGAGGAACTCGGACGAATGTACCCAGCATCTTGTAACTCAGTTAACTGCTTCTTAAGTTCCTTCAACTCCTCTACGGACATCCTATATGACCGTTTAGAAATAGGGGCGGTTCCAGGTATGAGATCAATAACAAACTCAACTTCTCTATCAGGTGGCATCCCTGGTAACTCCTCTGGAAAGACATCCGGAAAATCTCTAACCACCCGGATGTTGTCACCAACAAACTCCTCCGGCATAAAGAACATTGCACGCATGGATGAGGAGGTTACTGCAATATTAACTAGAAACCTTTCTCCTTTGGTGGTAGTGAGTTCTACAGTACCTCTACCACATGCTATAACGGCCTTTGCCTTTCTTAGCCATGACATACCAAGGATCAGATCTATACTGCTTGACTCTAATATTATAGCAGTAGCTCCAAATTCTCTACCCATAATGGTCAATGTCAATCTACGTGTCATTTGATTCGCCTCAACAGGCCCTTTAGGTGTAATTACTATCATGGGTTTTCTCATATTTAGCAGTGGTATTTCATTTGTGTTGGCATATCTAGCAGACATGAATGAATGTGTAGCACCAGAATCAAATAATATGGTTGCAAGAATTGCATTAACATAAAACATACCAATTACGAGGTCCCCACCCTCCGGGGTAGCATCGACGCTGACTTGATTAACTTTGGCAATAGAATATCCTTTGCCAGATCCTGGAGTTTGTTGCCTGTTCTGAACTGGAGTAGTAGCAATCCTCTGTGGGCAGACATTTGCATAGTGTCCAGCCTTCCCACACTTGAAACAAGTAGTGCCTGGACTCTGTCCTGAAAACTTCGTCGGGGTGCCAGTGGGGGTAGCCTGCCGAGGAGGTGGAGTCCTCAGTGGTGATTGCTGAACTGGGCGCGGTCCTCCTGGTCGAGTCGGTGTACCCTGTGGTGAACTGTAGCGAGGACGAACACTGCTGCTTCCTTGTCCTTGAGATATAGCCTTTCTCTTCAAATCTCCCAGCTGAACACGCTTGTGTTCAATAGCCAGGGCCTTATCAAGCAGCCTCTGAAATGATGGAAATGTGTGTGCCACTAGAGCATACTGCAGTGGTCCATTAAGTCCTTCAATAAAATGCTCCTGCTTCCTCTCGTCTTCAGCAACTTCTTCAGGGGCATATCTGGATAACTGAATAAACTTGTCGCGGTACTCGCTGACTGACATACTTCTTTGCTTCAGCGACAGAAACTCCTTCTTCTTGATCTTTATCATCCCAGCTAGAATATGGTAGTTCCTGAACTGCGTACTGAACTCTGCCCAGGTAATAGTATCAGCAGCGTCATGGGCAGCAGTATAAGAATCCCACCAGTCAGCAGCAGGACCTGTCAGACGTCCAGAAGCATATAAAACCTTCTCCCGATCAGTGCATTGTGCAATATTTAACATCTTCTCAACAGACTTCAGCCAATCATCCGCGTCCAGTGGATCAGGTGAGCTAGCGAATGTAGGTGGCTTATGACTCATAAACTCCCGGTGCTTATCACGAGGTGGAACTGGTGGTGGTGGAGGAGGCAATGGCACTTGCTGCTGTTGCTGCTGTTGTTGAAGTTGTTGTTGCAGCTGCTGTTGTTGCGCCCTCCTTTCTTGGCGTATCTCATCTCTCTCCTGGCGCAACTCCTGGCGTATATCTTCTCTTTCCTGACGCATTTCCTGGCGTTCTTGCTGCATCTGGGCACGCATATCAGCCATAGTGTCTGCCATTTGCTGCATCACCGCCATCTGAGCAGCAACCAGTGGGTCAACTCCACCTGGTGGAGGATTAGGAGGATTCATCTCTGCAGGCTGTGGCTGAGGTTGTCTATATATCCTTCGAGTGTGTCGATTAGGAGGCAAATCAATTCCACCACCCCGCCTGGTATTTACCATCTGAGTTAGATACATATGGTAAGAAAATAGTAGACAAGGCAGGTATTTACAAATCAGGTTACTTTGGGGAATTTTATTAGCTAAGCAGATTAATATTTTACCTACCCTAGCTAATTCAATACCTTATGGTGGTACATACTAAGATGTCCATCTATAATAATTCAATCAATCAAAGAAGCAAATCAGGCATTTAGCATCAGCACAATCAAACAACATTTTAAATAGAGAAAATAGTTTTAATTTTGTCTTAGGTTCCCTATCTCTTAGAAAGATCATAGTCATAGGATTCCAAGGTGTGATATCCATCTTGTCTTAGAGTAGAAAAGATAAGAATGATCAGAGCAGAATAGCAAAAGGTGAGAGAGGATCAAGATAAGGTAAGTATAGAAAGAATCAGATTAAGGTAAGTAGGTAAGGGATGTCCATTTCTATCTAGGTTTCATCCTACAGTCAACATTTCCTCTGATACCACTTCTGTCACACCCGGTTTTAAAGGACAAAGCCGGATGCATCTCATACATGCGCCAAGAAGACAACATATATAATAACAGAGTGTATAGAGATAAATGTCACAATAATCAGAGTATTTATTACATAGCGGAAGACTTATTACAAAATAAAAGAATAAATATAAAACGAACTAAGGATCGTTGGCGCCAATGTCAACTGAGAAACGCCACCTAGATCAGATCATACTCCTCGCCTTGTGGCTCCTCCTGAACCACCTGCTCTTCTCCTGTGGGGGGGGTGTGAGACAGCAAGGGTGAGCTCACACATGATCATAGCTCAACAAGTTGTGGGGAACCAGTGGACATAAACTCACAAAGGTGTGAGTTCATGTGATGTGTAAGGCTAATCAATGACAGGGGTTAAAGCTGAGCATTGCTTTTAAGTAGTTGGTCAAAATTTTATTAGCAGTTACCAAGTGTATGTAAATACCAAACCATAAGTAAAGTAATAGAACAGAATTAATAATAAACCCATGCAATACAAATGACAAAATTGAATTTAAGTTCCATAATTTAAACATCAGAGAGTCCTGAGCCGCTCATGACCGTGAGCTCGGCTAGTATACCAGTTTTACACTCTGCAGAGGTTGTACCCTTTACCCACAAGTCATGTTACCCATCTGCCAAGGGGTCGCGAATCCCATACACCTCTACCTAGGAAGCGCGGCAGGGCAACACTACGAGGCCTTTACAAAGTTCCACTAGCTTCCGAAAACCCTCTACAGTTTATAGGAAGTTCCAATGCAGGGTTCTTGGCTGACCGCCATCGCAGCAAAATCAACTAAGGACCTCCCTACACTGACCACTCCCCTACTGCCCTTGCCCCTTTCGGGTAAGGTAGTCTTCCACTAGCTTTCCTAATTAGTCAGCCAAGGGCGTCCCATTAAACCCTTGTGGTGGCACGTGGTTCTCAAGTTAAGCTCTATGTTCCAATTAACATTAATGATCTCAACATGAACGTAAATAGAATAACAAAAAGAATTGGAACATAGAGGTAATAAATGATTATCCCAAAACCATGTAAAGCAATAGCAAACTACCCAAGTGATTCAGGGGTAAACAAGGTAATGAGATAAACAATCTAGGGTAACCTATTGGGTCCCATCAAAATTAACGTATGCATGGATAAGTGATATTAAAGAATATTATTGGGTAAAAAGTGGTCAAGGGCACAACTTGCCTTCAATGAGCTCCTGCTCAGCTACTTCAATCTGCTGCTCACCAGGATCCTCAGTCACGTGTTCTTCTACTCGCACAATACAAACAAGCACAATATACAGGCGAAAATTAACATCACACCAAGCATGTGAACAAAATACACAGCAATATTCTACATATTAAAATAAAATCCTAGGAACAGAAATCATAATTTTTGGAGTTATAGATTTTAAGTTATGAATTTTCAAAGGTTTTATGTGCTTAAAATAGGATTAAGTGATAAATAAATTTTAATATTGTTTTCATGACGAAACAGAGGCTCTAAGTGCTAGAGAATAAAATTACAAAATTTTAGAAAGTGGAATGGATTAATTTGGAGCTCATATGAATTTTCTATGAATTATTGAAGTTCTAGCACTCATTTCTATAATAAAAACCTAAATTCTAATTCATTTATTCATTTTATCACGCCACTGGACTGGGCCTCAATTACCAGAAAGGTCAGGGACCCCGGCGCATAATTGTCTAAGACTCAGAATACTATACAGTGGACGGCGGGTTTATTCCTCAGTTTTCTAGGGTTTCTTTTACAAAACTGACCCGCGAAGGGGTATCGGTGAATCTGAGCCGTTGGATCTCCATTTTGCGGCCCAGATTACATCTGTGCTTCACCCGAATCGGTACGCAATGCAGGCCCCAGGATCTGGAATCCACGGTGTGGATTTTATTTACACTAGAGTCTCCTGATCCATCCGATCAGATACGAACGGATCAGATTTCCCGACCTAAGCGTTACGCAGGTTCTAATCTCGGTCATTGGCCGCCAGATCAACGACTGGCGATCCATTCACCCAACCCGCCCAAAGACACGGGGGAACCGTCCGCGCCGCGGCGGCGTACACGCCGGCGAGCAAGCAATCCGGCCAAACCTCGCCCTAAACTTCAATTCGCCGCGCCATCGCAGAATTGGGAACGAAACAAACACAGTTGAGGGTTTCTCACCACAGATGGCGCCCAACAGAGCTCTGTTGACGTGGGCGGCACGGCCACGGCGGATGCCCCAGCCCCGGCGGCGAATTCCGGGAGCACTGGCCACCAATCCACGACCGAGACGACACCGGATCAAACCCCGACGCACGGCGAGGCCTACGGACCCGAATTCGTGGGTGCGACGGCGGAGTACACGAAACTGGACCGACGGCGGCGAAGGTCTCACCCGTGCGGTGCGCGGCGGCGTTCTGGTGGTGGCGAGAGGTTGGGGATAAAGATGGGAGAGGGGAAAGGTGCGCGTGCGCGACCTACTTGTATCCCGTTCGGGAGGCCGGGGAGTGGGCGCGAGCCGGTCAAGTCTCCGGCGAAGTCACGGCGGTAGTTGCGCGTGGATTCGGTGGAGCTAGAGCTGACAAACGAGCCTCACACGTCAGAGGGCACGCGCGGAAGCCAGCGACTGATGCGTGGGCCCATCGCGACAGAGGACGCATGCGCGGAGCCAGCGACTGACAGCCGGGCCCAGGTGTCGGCGCCGCGGCTAGGAGGTGGGCTGCGCGCGAGTACACCAGAAGGTGGGCCAAAATGGTGGTTGTTGGCCCATGGAGTCTTTTATCTTTTTTATTTTATTTTATTCTCTATCCCATTTTCTCTATTTCCAAGTGTAAATTTGAATTTCGAATTTAAATTCAAACATGTGATAAATTTATTCTTAATCATATTGTAAAATTAAGTAGCATCAACTCTGAAAATATAGTTTCTCTTTGTATTATATACTCTCCTTTTCTTCTCTTTTCTTCCCATTTCCTTTAATTCTCCACCTCATTGTCAATATTATATTTTCATTTATTTTATTGCGATTATATTAAATGCACAAACAAAATTCCAACATGATGCACTTTGTTTTATTTTAGAATCATTTGTTTTGATAAATCACTTAAATTTTGAGTATGCTCTTTTTATGATGCAAATGAGGCACATAGAATTGAGGATAACTCTCTATTACCCTTGGTACACAACTTTGAGTATTACAGCCTATGAACTGGGATCTCATGACATCGAATTTCGACCTCGCACTGCCATCAAAACTCAAGCATTGGTTGACTTCGTATCAGAATGGACTGAACAACAAGTACCAGACAACCCAGAAACTGCAGAAGTATGGCGAATGTATTTTGACGGCTCGTTGAAACTGCAGGGAGCAGGCGCGGGAATTCTCTTTACCGCACCTGGAGGCGAGCACCTCAAATATGCCCTCCAGTTGCTATTTCCAGCCTCCAACAATGCAGCCGAATATGAAGCTCTGATTCATGGACTGAACATTGCTATATCGCTAGGCATCAAGAGACTGATGGTATACGGAGATTCTTTGGTAGTCATAAGCCAGATAAACAAAGAATGGGACTGTTCGAGCGATTCAATGGGAAAGTACTGCGCCGCCGTCCGGAAACTAGAAGATAAATTCGAAGGTCTAGAATTTCACCATGTGGAAAGAGATCGAAACACGGCAGCTGATGTATTGTCCAAGCTAGGATCCGGTCGAACTCAGGCCCCACCTGGAGTCTTCGTACAAGAAATACCGCATCCAAGCATCTCAATGGACCAGGCAGAAGAATGTAATATCGTGAACCAACCAGAGTCAGATTCTAATGACTGGAGAAGGCCGATCATCAGATATATAAAGAATGAAGAGGAACCAGATGACAAAAATGCAGCCGAGCGCATTGCTAGACAGTCAGCTCACTACACACTCATTGGGGAGACACTATACAGAAGGGGTGCATCGGGCGTCTTCATGAAATGCGTTCTCTCATCTACTGGGAAGCAACTTCTAGATGAGGTCCATGCTGGGCAATGTGGAATATACGCAGCATCCAAGACACTAGTCGGGAAAGTCTTCAGGTCGGGATTCTATTGGCCAACAGCGAAAAGTGATGCAGCCGAGCTAGTTCAGAGGTGCGAAGCTTGCCAGTACTTGTCAAAGCAACAACATCTACCAGCACATCAACTGCAGACCATACCAGTAACTTGGCCGTTCGCATGCTGGGGACTGGATATGATTGAACCTTTCAAGAAAGCTCAAGGAGGATACACTCATGTACTGGTAGCAATCGACAAATTCACTAAATGGATAGAGTTCAAACCCATTGCTTCTTTAACCTCAGCTAAGGCCGTGGAATTCATACAAGACATAATATTCAGATTCGGAATACCGAACAGTATCATAACTGACCTAGGATCCAACTTCACAAGTTCAGAGTTCTTCAATTTCTGCGAGCAAAAGAACATTCAGATCAAGTATGCTTCGGTGGCACACCCAAGAGCCAACGGGCAGGTTGAACGAGCTAACGGGATGATATTAGAGGCACTCAGGAAAAAGGTCTTCGATAAAAATGAAAAGTTCGCAGGAAAATGGATAAGGGAGTTGCCCTACGTCGTTTGGAGCCTAAGAACTCAACCTAGTCGAGCTCTGCACGGAAATACTCCCTTCTTCATGGTCTATGGGTCAGAGGCAGTATTACCCGCTGATCTCAAGTTTGGGGCGCCAAGGTTGGTCTTTGAAAACATAGCAGAAGCCGAAGCTACTAGGCTGGAGGATATTGATGTACTCGAAGAAGAACGGTTGAACACAGTAATTCAATCAGCACGATACCAGCAAACTCTGAGACTCTATCACGACAAGGCAGTGCGACGACGATCCTTTGCAGTGGGAGATCTCGTCCTCCGCCGAATTCTAATGGGGGAGGGACGACACAACTTGTCACCCTTATGGGAAGGACCATTCATAGTAGCAGAAGTCACTCGGCCGGGATCATATCGCCTCACTCAGATGGGCGGCACGGAAATTGGGAACTCCTGGAATATAGAACACCTCAGGAAGTTTTATCCCTAGCTGTATTTCAAAAGCTATTGGGATGACAATGTACTCTGTAAAATGGGAAATATGTCATCAATAAAGAAGACTTCAAGAATACTCAGTTTGTTCATGATCGACCTACATTCTTACTTAACTCGGGGTGACCACTATGCCCTGCTAACGGAGCAATCGTCTTAAGTCGGCAACGACTTAAGATGGTGCAACATGCTCACGCTTACTCAGGGTGACCACTATGCCCTGCTAACGGAGCAATCGGCTTAAGTCAGCAACGACTTAAGACGGTGCAACATGCTCACGCTTACTTAACTCGGGGTTACCACTATGCCCTGCTAATGGAGCAATCGGCTTAAGTCGGCAACGACTTAAGACGGTGCAACATGCTCACGCTTACTCAGGGTGACCACTATGCCCTGCTAACGGAGCAATCGGCTTAAGTCGACAACGACTTAAGACGGTGCAACATGCTCACGCTTACCTGACTCGGGGTGACCACTATGCCCTGCTAACGGAGCAATCGACTTAAGTCGGCAACGACTTAAGACGGTGCAACATGCTCACGCTTACTTACCTCAGGGCGACCACTATGCCCTGCTAACGGAGCAATTGGCTTAAGTTGGCAACGACTTAAGACGGTACAACATGCTCGCGCTTATTTAACTCGGGACTACTACTATGCCCTATTAACAAAAGCAATCAATTTAAGTCAGCAACGACTTAAGGCGATTCCACATGCTTACGATTACTCATATAGGGGTGACCTCTATATCCCGTGAAGAAGTTTCAAAATCATCCTACAGCATTTTACTCCTGCAAATTTACGCATTGCTAAATTCTAAAACAATAGGAGAGTAACAGTAGCATTCAGATGTCGAGCTGGTGTCCTCTAACAAATATCCAAGCACGATAACCGCGCGCTCAAAGCACGCAATGTTTCTCTATTTTGCAACATTCTTCTCAGGAGCAACCGACGAAGAAGGGCGACTTGAGGAATCAGGAGCAGCGTCCACATCAGCCCTTATATCGTCGGGAACAATCACGCCGGGTCTCCTCATCAAGATCCGCCCCACGCGAATGGCTTTATCCATGGCTCTGTCGCGCTGGGCCCTCGGAGTAACTGAAGTTTCTTCAGCAGCTTTGACAGCCAACTGAGCGGTCTCTAGCTCTTGGGCGATGGACTTCTTGGAAGCACGCAGTTCCTTGATAGCAGCATCCTTAGCTGATATCAACTACCTGAGACGGATCATGTCGTCCGTGGATTCCTGCAGCTTATAGCGATGATTGTCTAACTCCTCCATGGTGAAGCGATGACTCCTCTCCAGGATGGTCAACGAGTTGCTAGAGTCACGATATAGCCTGTCAAGATTGTCGCGAGAAGCAACAAGGGCACGTTTTTCTTCCTGCAAACAAGAATTAGCTTCTTCAAACATCGAGCAAGCAATAAGAACACGACAACACAAGGCGCAGATTCATAAGTCACCTTTTCAGAATCAAGCTGAGCGTGAAAAGTAGAATTCAGCATGTTAGCGTCATTCAGAGCAGCAGAGACCTGGGCCAGCTCAGTCTGGCTTTGAGAATACTTTTCCTCAAAATCAGAGCACCGCCGGACCAGTTCAACCTGACTCTGAGAATGTTTCTCTTCAAGAATAGAAAACTGCCGAGCCATATCTAGCGAGAAACAATCAAGCAAAAGAACCAAATTGAGAAGCAGTTTAATGAGGTAGACGAAGGGAAGCAGAGAAGCACTAACCAGCATTCGTCACCTCTAAATCAGAGACACGCTGTTGAAGCAGCACCGGATTCCAACATGCCAGAGACGAAGCTCTTTCTGGAACAGAAGCACCCTGCAACTTCAGCTGACTCGCCATCTCGTCCACCAATGCCTGATATTGAGAGCGGATGAGTGTAAAGACAGCAGTTCGTCAGGTGTAAAAAGTCAAACTAGAATATATCATAGTACCTGGAGGATGGAGAAGAATGAGGGGACTCCCAAATCGTGAGAAATCAATTGATGGCTTGGCGTGGGGTCACCATCCGGAGCAGCTTGCAATGAACCAGCAGGAACCAATTCAGTGTCATCAGCAGAGCCCAAAACTTGGTCATCAGGAACGCTAGCCTCTAAAGCGACTCCCTGACCCAAAGCTTGGGCTACTACCATGCAACCAGAGTGTGGAGGAGATCCTGCATGAACATCCATGGAAGTATAAGAGGGAGACCCCGCTCAGACACCCTCGAGGGTTGGGTCATAGTTTGCACGACCCACTTCAGCCGGATCGTCTCCGGCAATACCCTCGGGGGCTGGGCCGCGGCTTACGCTTCCCACCCGAGCCGAATCATCCCCGGCAACACCCTCGGGGGCTGGGTAAGTGTCAACACCATCCTTAAGGACCAAGTTCTCTGCGGTAGCCGCCTTTAAGGCTGAAGGTCCCTCAGTTACTTCCATGGGAGCAAGACAATCCAAGTCAGTTTCCTGACCCTCAAGACCACGCTCCAAGGTCGATGAGGCGCGGGACGCTGCCCGAGATGACCCCAACCCGGCGTCAGACACACCAGCACAAACATCCGTCGCATCACCATCCGCTGGCTCTGATAACAGATCCTCTGGAACCATATCTTCAAGAGTCTGATCAAAGTTCACCAGAGACAATTCTTGTAGACCAATGAGGGCAGACAGAGCAGGAGAAGGAACTCCACTACTTTCCCCACTAACTAAATATTGCCGACTGTTCTTCCGAGTCAAAGGGACCTCATCTTCTTCCTCCCCCTCGTTTTCATCAGCAACACAGACAGCACACCCATTGGGATCAGTGACAGATGGATCACACCTATTGGGATCAGCGACAGATGAATCACACCCATTGGGTTCAGCATCGATAAACACAGGCACAGGCACTCCCTCAGCAGCAGGAACCGAAGGACCAACATCCCGATCCAAGCTAGATACTCGCCGAAGACGTCTCTTTTTGTTTTTCTTCTCATCAGCAGGAGAATCAAGTTGATTGGCTCGGCAAGGACGTTTAGGGCGAATGCTGACAGGCCTCTGAATATCCAAGGTTGTACCAGCTTCCGGGAGAGGCGCCACCACCAACGTCCCAGCAGGAGCAGCATCATAAGAGTCCTCAGCCAGCATATCAAGCATAGCATTTATCTCTACATCACTAGGATCTAAAGGCACCTCAAAGTGGACCTGCCGTTCATCATCAAGAATTTCTCCGATCGAAGCAACCAAAGCACTAACTTCTTTGGCAGAGGGTCGTACTCTAAGGCCCAAACCGCCATCAACAGCAGGAGGATTCGACACAAAATAAGCAAAGGCCTTGGAAGGAGGCAGGTTCCAGACCGAGTATGCGATAGGGGCGCCAACTTTTGATACCTTGCCTCTAAGTATCATTTCAAGCCGGTTCACCAAGTCTACAGCGGGAATTCTTCTGTTGGTGACCCGGGTTGAGTCAGCTAGACCTCGGTACAGATAAGCCGGGTATGCCCTGTCCTTCAAAGGCTGAATGTTCTTGAAGACAAAATCAGCAACTACAGCCTCTGCAGTCAGAGCCATCTCCTTCAGCAGTCCAACTTCAGCCAGCAAAGCCCCTGTCTCAGCCACCTCCTGGTCCGTGGGGGACTCGGTCCAACTCGGAGTACGAACATCCGGCTGTCTCCCTGACCGTGGAGGGAGAGATTTTTTGTGGTTCTCAACAATAAACCACTCCAAGCGCCATCCTTTGATGCTATCCTTGAGTGGGATTTCAAGGTAGTCAGTCTTCCTCCCACGACGCATCTCCAAACTCGCACCCCCCACCAGCTGATGCTGCCCCCCAGCCATTCCAGGGCGACAGTGATACAAGTACTTCCACAATCCAAAATGTGGCAGGACGCCAAGAAAAGCCTCGCATAAATGAACATAAATGGAAATTTGCAGAATGGAATTCGGATTCAGATGGGTCAAATTAAGGCGATAGAAATCAAGGAGACCACGGAAAAAGGGAGAAATAGGAAGAGCGAGACCGTGGAGAAGAAAAGGAACATAAATCACGGATTTGTGGGTATCCTCTGTTGGAACAGTGACCCCGTGGCAATTCCGCCAAGAACAGAGCTCCTTCGGAGGAAGGACCCCGATGGACACGAGATGGAGAAGGTCAGGCTCAGAAATGACAGACATATGGTTACCTGCAAAGGCAACTGGCTGTTGGGGTCGATAGGGGGAATCACCGCAGCGAATGAACTCGAGGCCTTTCGCTTGGGCGCCATCTCAATTCCACCGGCGAACAGAGCGGGAGCCGAATTACAAAAGGACAGAGAGGATCTGGAGGCAGGAAAGCACGAACTAGGGCACGAAAAGCAGAGGCGGCTGAAAGCGCAGTACATATGGGATCTTCCCGGGTTGGATACTGTTTCCAAAAAGTGCCCAGTCATCACCCGACGGTTACTTCTAAAACACCGGCGTGCCATGTCATCACCCGGCGGTTACTTCTAAAGCACCGGTGTGCCACATCATCACTCGGCTATTACCTTCAAAGTGGCTGACGCAGCCCGTTCTAGCTCGGCTGTTATTTCTAAAACGCCGACGTTACCATCATTCACTTGGCAGTTATCTCTAAAACGCCGACGTCGTCTTCAGTCACTCGACAGTTATCTCTAAAACACCGACATAGTCTTCAGTCACTCGACAGTTATCTCTAAGACGCCGACATCGTCATAGGTCACTCGGTTGTTACCTCTAAAAGCGCCGACGTGGTCATCAGTCATTCCAACGCTGATGTGGCTTCGTCATCATTTGGACGCTACTTCAGAAGCATAAATGTTGACAATAATAACTCGGCCATCACCCCTAAAAGCGACGATATGATGCCCGAGTTACTCAGCTACTATTCCAGAGGAATCAACTTCACAGATAAGGGAAACGGAGGAATGATTCGAAAACTCCAAGTTACGACACAAGCATAGCAGACAGAGAACATCACAAACAATAAATGTCGCGACGATCATCAACTGACTATGAAGCGAAATAATCAACACAGGAGGAGACAAAATCATTCTTCATTAAGGGAAGTTACAGAACTTACAAATCAACTCGTTATGAGTTGATACTTCCCTACTACTACTACTACTACTACTACTACTACTACTACTACTACTACTACTACTACTACTACTACTACTACTACTACTACTACTACTACACTACACTACACTCTACTACTCTACACTACTAACTACTACTACATTATTTCATTATACTACTTCTAATCTATACTAACATCTAAAAACCAGTGGCATCTAGCCACTGGCCTTGTTGCTGCCCTTGCTGCTGCCGCCGCCGTTGCCGCCCCTGCTGCCGCCGCCATTGCTGCCCCTGCTGCCGCCACCGTTGCTGCCCTTGCTGCCGCCGTCACCGCCCCTGCTGCTGTCGCCGTCGTCACCGTCGCCTCCGTCGTCGTTGTCGCCTCCGCCATCACTGCCGCCGCCCTCCTCGGACGAGTCCGAAGAGTCGTCCTCGTCCGAGGAGTACTCCGACTCATCCGAGCCCTCGAGCCCGGAGCGCTCGACGACCCGGATATAAGTCCAGACCTCCGCGGCAATCCCCTGGGAGTCGTCTGAATCGTCAGACGACGCCGAGGGAGAGACGGGAGCCGGAGACCCCTCGGACTCGGAGGAGAACTCCTCCGAGTATTCCGAGTCACCGAAGTCCTCCGATGGAGGAGTCGGCTCGCGCTTGCGTTTGTTACTCTTGCCCATGGTGGAAATGAAGGGAGAAGAAGAAAGCAAGCAGCAGAGAGCAGCAAGAGATGTGAAAAAACCGGAGAGGCAAAGGCACTATTTATAGAAGAAGAAGGCAACCGCTCACCTCCTACCACGGTCACTGAACAGTCGCAAAAAAAATTCAATATACACTTCAAACCGTCTGAAGATACGTCAGGCGGCTGACACCGTTTCACGCAACGCAACACCCATTGGGACTCCAGTCAACTACGCGGGCGATATGATTACACCCGCCATCACATCACATTACTACTCAGAAGCAGCCGGCTAAAACAATCAGCGTAACAAGTCATCCCTTGCCCACACCCATTGGGGGGGACGCCCAGGAATTATCAGTATATTTTTCAAAACTGTCACATCCGGGCAGGGCATGCAATGAATACCTCAAGACAAAAATGAGATATCAGTAAGGATCAAAGGAAAGCCAAATATAGCCGGTGAAGTACAAAGTCTGACCGACAGAAGCGACATGAAGACTAGCCAGGGGACGTCCATCGAACGTCCAATCAGTCGTAGATCAAATAAATTGCACCACCTAGCAAGATATGAGCAGATCACGAACTCGGCTTCAAAGACAAAATACATGCTGACCTCTAAAGCATAATATCGATGACATAATGCTGACCTCTAAGGCATTCGGAAAAAGAAAGGATGACTCTCAGCAAAAGGGCACGAAATGAAGACCTTCGAGTGGATTATTTTCAAAAATCCACTCGAAGCTCGGGGCTACACCCATTGGGTGCACCTCCGGTGCACCCCATGAATCGCCATTTCAAGTCAAGATAAAGCTAACTTCTAAAGCATAGGGCAAGATCAAAGGCAAGGCTGACCTCCAACAAAGTGCAAGCGGGAAATAAAAATGATTTCTGATGAAGACCTTCGAGTGGATTATTTTCAAAAATCCGCTCGAAGCTCGGGGGCTACACTCATTGGGTGCACCTCTGGTGCACCCAATGAAGTTCAGGGTCCTACAGTACGAAATGCTGATCTCCAAAGCACGAGAGTGAGACAGAACACCAGTTTTCGAGTGACCAAAGCAGAAGGAGACAATAAGAAATTGTTTTTACCAAACAACCCGGAAAGCATTTCTTGTCATAAACGAAGACCGCAAGCTGGACCTAGGATCTTTGGGCCGATTATCTCAAAATCAACCCAAAGATCGGGGGCTTGTGGGGGACAGATATCCCCCGGGTCCACTGGAAGGATAGAAGACCTCACGAAAGGCCCGAGGGCCCAATAAATCGTAAGGTCATCCCTTCATGGGCCTGGGGAAGAATGACCAGTGAAGCAGATCGACATAAGGCCGGATCGGCGCGAGCCCGGATGACCCAACAACGTTGAGCAAGCAACCACAACAGAGACCCGACTTTCCCGCGCTGGAGCCCCGTACAATGGAACCAAGCGAGGATGAGTCGGCAGAACTATAGGAAGATAGACTCAACCAGTTCACTATCTCTTAGGTGCGCGTTGTTATCATATCTGCATGTATTGCCCCACGGTCGAATATATAAGGCCTAGGGGGCACCCCTTCAGAACGATCGATCTCATTACTCAGCCATCCACCCCTACTCTCTACCCTCTAGCGTTGGAGAGATCCCTTGTAATCCACCACGTAAAGCATCCTCACCAGGACGTAGGGTGTTACGCATCTCAAAGCGACCCGAACCTGTAAACACTGTCCATTGTTCCTTGTGCATCCGACACGAACCATTTAGCTACAGTCGGCAACACCGTCCTACTCCTAAAAACACCTTGAGGGGCAACCCCGGGTGTGCGGACGGACCCAAAACACCGACAGTAACAAACCCAATGTGTCTTACTTTCGTGTATTTGGGAGCAAATGCTATATTCTAGTGAAGAAAGGTAGAAATTCTAAGTTTGCTCCCAAAGCTGTAGAAGGGTTTTTGTTAGGTTATGACTCAAATACAAAGGCATATAGAGTCTTCAACAAATCATCGGGTTTGGTTGAAGTCTCTAGAGACGTTGTATTTGATGAGACTAATGGCTCTCCAAGAGAGCAAATTGTTGATCTTGATGATGTAGATGAAGAAGACGTTCCAACGGCCGCAATACGCACCATGGCGATTGGAGATGTGCGGCCACAGGAACAAAAGGAGCAAGATCAACCTTCTTCCTCAACAATGGTGCATCCCCCAACTCAAGACGATGAACAGGTTCATCAAGAAGAGGCATGTGATCAAGGGGGAGCACAAGATGATCATGTGATGGAGGAAGAAGCACAACCGGCACCTCCAACCCAAGTTCGAGCGACGATTCAAAGGAATCATCCCGTCGACCAAATTTTGGGTGATATTAGCAAGGGAGTAACTACTCGCTCTAGATTAGTTAATTTTTGTGAGCATTACTCTTTTGTCTCCTCTATTGAGCCTTTCAGGGTAGAAGAGGCTTTGCTAGATCCGGACTGGGTGTTGGCCATGCAGGAAGAGCTCAACAACTTCAAGAGAAATGAAGTTTGGACACTGGTGCCTCGTCCCAAGCAAAATGTTGTGGGAACCAAGTGGGTGTTCCGCAACAAACAAGACGAGCACGGGGTGGTGACAAGGAACAAGGCTCGACTTGTGGCAAAAGGTTATGCCCAAGTCGCAGGTTTGGACTTTGAGGAGACTTTTGCTCCTGTGGCTAGGCTAGAGTCCATTCGTATTTTGCTAGCATATGCCGCTCACCATTCTTTCAGGTTGTTCCAAATGGATGTGAAGAGCGCTTTCCTCAACGGGCCAATCAAGGAGGAGGTGTACGTGGAGCAACCCCCTGGCTTTGAGGATGAACGGTACCCCGACCACGTGTGTAAGCTCTCTAAGGCGCTCTATGGACTTAAGCAAGCCCCAAGAGCCTGGTATGAATGCCTTAGAGACTTTTTAATTGCTAATGCTTTCAAGGTTGGGAAAGCCGATCTGACTCTTTTCACTAAGACATGTGATGGTGACTTATTTGTGTGCCAAATTTATGTCGATGACATAATATTTGGTTCTACTAACCAAAAGTCTTGTGAAGAGTTCAGCAGGGTGATGACTCAAAAGTTTGAGATGTCGATGATGGGCGAGTTGAACTACTTCCTTGGGTTCGAAGTGAAGCAACTCAAGGACGACACTTTCATCTCCCAAACGAAGTACACGCAAGACTTGCTAACACGGTTTGGGATGAAGGACGCCAAGCCCGCAAAGACTCCGATGGGAACTGACGGACACGTCGACCTCAACAAAGGAGGTAAGTCCGTTGATCAAAAAGCATACCGGTCCATGATAGGTTCTTTGCTTTATTTATGCGCTAGTAGACCGGATATTATGCTTAGTGTATGCATGTGTGCTAGATTTCAATCCGATCCAAGGGAGTGTCACTTAGTGGTCGTGAAGCGAATTCTTAAATATTTAGCCGCTACGCCTTGCTTCGGGATCTGGTATCCAAAGGGGTCTAACTTTGACTTAATTGGATATTCAGACTCCGATTATGCTGGATGTAAGGTCGATAGGAAGAGTACATCAGGGACGTGCCAATTCTTAGGAAGGTCCCTGGTGTCATGGAGTTCTAAGAAACAAACTTCCGTTGCCCTATCCACCGCTGAGACCGAGTACGTTGCCGCAGGACAGTGTTGCGCGCAACTACTTTGGATGAGGCAAACCCTCCGGGACTTTGGCTACAATCTGAGCAAAGTCCCACTCCTATGTGACAATGAGAGTGCTATCCGCATAGCGGACAATCCTGTTGAGCACAGCCGCACAAAGCACATTGACATCCGGCATCACTTTTTGAGAGACCACCAGCAAAAGGGAGATATCGAAGTGTTTTATATTAGCACCGAGAACCAGCTAGCCGATATCTTTACCAAGCCTTTAGATGAGAAGACCTTTTGCAGGCTGCATAGTGAGCTAAATGTCTTAGATTCGTGGAACTTGGATTGATTTATAGCATACATGTGTATTATGCTTTGATCATGTTCCCTTATGCATTTTGTTTATTTATGGTGCTCAAGTTGTACATACATTCCCCGGACCTCAAAAGTACATGTGTGAGTGATGCACATATTTAGGGGGAGATGTGCTACAACTTGACTCTTTGAGACTAACCGTGTGCTTGAGTTGTTTGATTTAGTCTCAAAGGTGGATTGAAAGGGAAAGGTGGACTTGGACCATGCAAGACTTCCACTGCACTCCGATGAGAGGGTAACTTACTCCAAGTCCATCTCAATATCCTTATTGCCTTGGTACTCTTATTTGAAGATTTTGTTGAGGCAATGGGGTTTAGGGGCCAAGATTGATCCCGTTTTGGTGCTTGATGCCAAAGGGGGAGAAAATAAGGCCAAAGCAATAAATGGATCAGCTACCACTTGAGAATTTTGAAAATAGTAGAATAGAGCTTTTGGTTTGTCAAAACTCTCTTGTTGTCTCTTTTGTCAAAAGTTGGCTTCTTGTGGGGAGAATAGTTGATTATGGGAAAAAGGGGAGTTTTTGAAATCGTTGATCAATTTCTCTTGGAACAACTCTCTTTATGTCTCAACAAGTATGTTTGACTTAGAAATAGGAAATTGAGGTTGATTTGCAAAAACAAAACCAAGTGGTGGCAAAGTGTGATCCAAATATGCCAAATTTTGAATCAAAACAATTTGTGTTCTTATTTTCATTGATTTTGCACTTCTTTTAGTTGCTTTATGTTGTGTTGGCATAAATCACCAAAAAGGGGGAGATTGAAAGGGAAATGTGCCCTTGGGCCATTTCTAAGTATTTTGGTGATTTAGTATCCAACACAAATGCTTAAGTGTCAATCTATGCCAAGTGATGGACTAATTGCAAATCAAGATTAAAGGTATGTTTCTAGACTTAGTACATTGTTTTGAAAGGTAATGTATTGTGTCTAAGTGCTAGAAACAGGAAAAATCTCTTTGGAAAGGAGATAGCTTTGTTCAGCCAAAGTGAGCTCAGTCTGGGTGCACCGGACTGTCCCGTGCTGCACCGGACAGTGTCTGGTGGTGCAGCGGACAGTGTCTGGTGCGCCATGCTGGCTTGGGCGAACTGGCTGCTCTCGGGAAGTGATTAACGGCGTACGGCTATAAATCACCGGACTGTCCGGTGGTCACCGGACTGTCCGGTGAGCCATTCACAGGCGAAGTCGTCGCTCTCGGGAAGTGATTAACTGTCACACCCGGCTTTAAGGAACAAAGCCAGGTGCATCTCATACATGCGCCAAGAAGACAACATATATAATAACAGAGTGTATAGAGATAAATGTCATAAAACATCAGAGTATTTATTACAAAGCGGAAGACTTATTACAAAATAAAATAATAAATATAAAACGAACTAAGGATCGTCGGCGCCAATGTCGACTGAGAAACGCCACCTAGATCAGATCATACTCCTTGCCTTGTGGCTCCTCCTGAACCACCTGCTCTTCTCCTGTGGGGGGGGTGTGAGACAGCAAGGGTGAGCTCACACATGATCATAGCTCAACAAGTTGTGGGGAAACAGTGGACATAAACTCACAAAGGTGTGAGTTCATGTGATGTGTAAGGCTAATCAATGATAGGGGTTAAAGCTGAGCATTGCTTTTAAGTAGTTGGTCAAAATTTTATTAGCAATTACTAAGTGTAAGTAAATACCAAACCATAAATAAAGTAATAGAACAAAATTAATAATAAACCCATGCAATGCAAATGACAAAATTAAATTTAAGTTCCATAATTTAAACATCAGAGAGTCCTGAGCTGCTCATGACCGTGAGCTCGGCTAGTATACCAGTTTTACACTCTGCAGAGGTTGTACCCTTTACCCACAATTCATGTTACCCATCTGCCAAGGGATCGCGACTTCCCATACACCTCTACCTAGGAAGCGCGGCAGGGCAACACTACGAGGCCTTTACAAAGTTCCACTAGCTTCCGAAAACCCGCTACAGTTTATAGGAAGTTCCAATGCAGGGTTCTTGGCTGACCGCCATCGCAGCAAAATCAACCAGGGACCTCCCTACACTGACCACTCCCCTACTGCCCTTGCCCCTTTCGGGTAAGGTAGACTTCCACTAGCTTTCCTAATTAGTCAGCTAAGGGCGTCCCATTAAACCCTTGTGGTGGCACGTGGTTCTCAAGTTAAGCTCTATGTTCCAATTAACATTAATGAACTTGACATGAACATAAATAGAATAACAACAGAATTGGAACATAGAGGTAATAAATGATTATCCCAAAACCAGGTAAAGCAATAGCAAACTACCCTAGTGAATCAGGGGTAAACAAGGTAATGAGATAAACAATCTAGGGTGACCTATTGGGTCCCATCAAAATTAACCTATGCATGAGTATGTGATATTAAAGAACATTATTGGGTAAAAAGTGGTCAAGGGCACAACTTGCCTTCAATGAGCTCCTGCTCAGCTACTTCAACCTGCTGCTCACTAGGATCCTCAGCAACGGGCTCTTCTACTCGCCACAATACAAACAAGCACAGTGTATATAGAGAAATTAACATCACACCAAACATATAAACAAAATACACAGTAATAATCTACACATTAAAATAAAATCCTAGGAACAGGAATCATAATTTTTGGAGTTATAGATTTTAAGTTATGAATTTTCAAAGGTTTTATGTGTTTTAAATAGGATTAAGTGAGGAATTAATTTTATTACTGTTTTCATGATAAAACAGAGACACTAAGTGCTAGAGAATAAAATTACAAAATTTTAGGAACTGGAATGAAGTAATTTGGAGTTCATATGCATTTTCTATGAATTATTGAAGTTATAGCAATTATTTTCCTATTAAAAATCTATTTTCTATTTCATTTATACAGTTTAAATAGGTTCTGGACTGGGCCTCAAATCTAGAGAAACCCAGGGGGCTAAACTATAAAGATTCCCGAGACTCAGATTACTGACACATGGATGGCGGGTTGATTCAGGGATAACACAGGGTCTCTTTTATAAATTTCTCGGCCGAAGGGGTATCGGCCAAGGTGGGCCGTCCGATTAAACGTGAGTGATCCAGATTAAATCCCGAGCCAATCAAATGGATACAGCACGGAACCCTTGGATTAGGATCCAACGGTGTGGATGATTATGCACCCAGATCTAATCGCAGCCAATGGATCTAAGGCCTACGGTTTGGATTTAATATCGCGAGTGTGTGATGGTTGCTTTGATCTGCACCATCAATCCACGGATCAACGACCTAGGATAGCTTCTAATTCTAGCCGCACAGTCAAGATCTGATGGCCAGGACCCCATCGTCCCCACACGCCGAACTCCGCACCGAACAGAGCCGGCCACCCCGCACAGCATAGCACGCCGTCGAGCATGCAAATCGAGGACCCCGTTGCTGACCGGATCGAAACGGAGGTCCGCCCGCCGTGAGTTCGATAGCCAATTGAACGGCCAGGGATGCGTCTTCTTCTCTCGCGCTACCGAGCGACTGCGCCCAAGCCGTGGCGGCGAACACACAACGGCGAGCAATTCCTGCTATCCGACGCGTTGAGCTTCTACGCCCCCCGATGCTACGCGACGCAAAGAGGGTAGGGATTGACAGGAGGGAAGTGTTACCGTTGTGATGTCGTGGAGATCTCTCACTTCTACGCGCTTCTCGTTCCCGCAGACGCTCGAGGTATGCCAACGGTGGTGGTCGCGAGAGGCAGAGAGGGGAAGGCAGCAAGGGGGTTTTGGCCGTGGCTTCCTAAATAGGCGGGTAGTGGGATTAGTTGGGTATCCGCTAGATCCGCGCTCGGCAGCTGGAGGACTCCATGCACGCGCCGGAGTCGCCAACAGATCGAAGAAGATGGGCCTGACGAGACGGGTCCACACGCCATGTTCCCAGCGTCGCGCACCGTGTGGGTTGGAGGGCGCCGACTACCCGGCCCCACCAGTCAGTGGCAGCGGCGCGCGGTTGGTCTTGGGCCGCGCGGTGTCTTTCCCTCAGGTGGGCCGAACTCGGATACGGCAGCCCAGGTAAGCCTTTCCCCTTTCTTTTTATTTTATTTTCTGCATTATGTTCAATTTGAATTTGAACTCAAATTTAAATTCCAGCTTCTATGGCTCATCACCCCAAATTATATTTATGAGACTAAATATACCAATCTTTGAGAATTTAATTTATTATCTATATTTTTATATCATTTCTCTTCTCCTCTTTTCCAAAATCCAATTTTCAATCTAGGGTTTAATTCAACTTCTAGTAATTATTATTCTATTATTTTATCCTTTCTATTTTATTTAATGCACAGACATATAGAACTCCAACATGATGCATTTTTTTTAATCATTTGTTTGCATTAAACTCTAAATTCTGTGTATGCTCTTTTTATGATGCAAATGAGGCACAGGAAATTGAGGAGCTCTTTTCTCTCTCTCTCCATTATTCTTTGTATACAGCTTTGAGTATTACAAATCCTACCCCCCTTAAAGATAATCTCGTCCTCGAGATTTAAGAAGATCTAGGGAAAAGGTGGGGAAAATCTATACGAAGCTCTTCTTCTCTTTCCCAAGTTGCTTCATCTTCACCGTGGTGACTCCATTGAACTTTGCACATCTTTATAACCTTATTCCTCGTAACTCGAGTCAATGTATCAAGAATCTTGATGGGGTACTCAGCATAAGTTAAATCTTCTTGAACACTAAGGTCTTCCATTGGTAATTGCTCCTCAGGTACCCTGAGGCATTTCTTCAGCTGAGATACATGAAAGACATCATGAACATCCGCAAGATGATCCGGTAACTCCAATTGATATGCAACTTCTCCCACTCGCTTTAAGATTAAGAAGGGTCCAATAAAGCGAGGGGACAACTTTCCTTTGACTTTGAATCTTCTCATACCCCGGAGTGGTGACACCTTCAAATAGACATAATCTCCCTCCTTAAACTCAAGTAGTCTTCTCCGGGTGTCAGCATAACTTTTCTGCCTGGATTGTGCAGTTCTCAAATTCTCCCTTACTTGCTGAACTTGTTCCTCTGCTTCTTGTATAATCTCAGGCCCAAACAACTGTCTTTCACCAGTTTGATTCCAATACAAGGGAGTCCTACACTTTCTGCCATACAAAGCCTCAAACGATGACATCTTCAAACTGGCCTGGTAGCTATTATTATATGAGAACTCCGCATACGGCAAACTCTTATCCCAACTTCCACCATGTTTAAGAGCACAAGCTCTTAACATATATTCCAGTACTTGGTTAGTCCTCTCAGTCTGCCCATCAGTCTGTGGATGGTAAGCCGAACTAAAATTCAATCTCGTATCCAATGACTCGTGCAACTTCTTCCAATATCGAGAGGTAAACTGTGATCCCCGGTCTGACACAATCTTCTTTGGTACACCATGCAGGCATACAATCCGTGCCATGTACAACTCTGCCAACTTGGCTCCTGAATACGTGGTCTTCACTGGAATAAAGTGGGCTACTTTAGTTAGCCTGTCCACAATCACCCATATAGAATCATATCCAGCAGACGTGCGGGGTAATCCAACAATGAAGTCCATGCCAATCTCTTCCCATTTCCACTCAGGTATCTTCAGTGGGTGCAATAGTCCGGCTGGCCTCTGGTGTTCAGCCTTAACTCTTTGGCATACATCGCACATAGCCACATGTGCAGCCACATCTCTCTTTAAACCATACCACCAATACTTTTGCTTCAAATCCTGATACATCTTAGTGCTCCCAGGATGAATAGAATAAATTGAGTCATGTGCTTCCTTCAATATGGTTTCCCGAAGACTATCAATATCGGGAACACAGATCTGATTCTTGAACCATATCGTGCCTTGTTCATCCTCCGTGAACTCTGGGCCTCTACCCTCTGTTATCAGATCCTTGATCTCCTGGATTTTAGCATCACCAACCTGGCCTTTACGAATTTCTTGCTCCAAGGTAGGTTCCAATTCAATAGTAACTCCTTCCGTATGTGTAACAATTCCCAGGTTGAGTCTCTTAAAATCTTTTGCTAATTCATCAGGTAGCTGGACAACGAAAGCGGAGTGAACATGCTCCTTCCGACTCAAGGCATCTGCAACCAAATTTGCCTTGCCTGGGTGATAGTGAATCTCCAAATCATAATCCTTAATGAGCTCCAACCAACGGCGTTGCCTAAGGTTGAGATCCTTCTGAGTGAATATATACTTCAAACTCTTATGATCCGTATATACTTGACACTTGGTTCCCATAACGTAATGTCTCCAAATCTTAAGCGCATGCACAACGGCTGCCAATTCCAAGTCATGAGTGGGGTAGTTCAATTCATGTTTCCGTAACTGATGAGACGCATAGGCAATCACATGTCCTTCTTGCATAAGTACACATCCTAAGCCTTGGCCACATGCATCACAATAGATATCAAATCCTTTCTGTAGGTCTGGCATAACCAATACGGGTGGCGACATCAATCTTTTCTTCAATTGATCAAAGCTATCTTGGCACTTCTCATCCCACTTAAATTCTCTTCCTTTCTCCAAAAGCGAAGTCATAGGTTTGGCAATCTTAGAGAAACCTTCAATAAATCTCCGATAATATCCTGCGAGTCCCAAGAAACTCCGAATCTCCGTAACTGTAGTGGGTACTCTCCACTCCATTATCTCCTTAACTTTAGCAGGATCCACTGCTATTCCTCCATTAGAAATAATATGTCCAAGGAATGGTACCTTATCAATCCAAAACTCGCACTTGCTGAACTTGGCATATAGCTGGTTATCTCGTAGCTTCTGTAGCACCATCCTCAGATGTTCCTCATGATCGTTATCACTCTGAGAATAAATGAGAATATCGTCGATGAATACCACGACGAATCTGTCCAAATACTCCATAAACACCTTATTCATCAAGTTCATAAAATAAGCTGGTGCATTGGTGTCGGGGACCATAATTAGGGGTACCCTCAAGACGCCTAATTCTCAGCTGGTAACCCCCATCAGCATAAAGCTGCAGAGGCCTGATGGGTTTGATTAAGTCAGGGATCAGTCCATACGAGTGACTTGATCACGCCACGCCCGAGCCTAGCCTCGGGCGAGGGCAGCCGACCCTAAGATGACTCCGTCTCGCCTGAGGCCTCCTCTTTCACGGCAGACGCATCTCCGGCTCGCCCGAGGCCCCGCCTTCGATAAGAAGAAACCCTGACTAAATCACCGCGCCAACCGACCGAGTCACCGGGGCGTTTAACGCGAAAGGTAAGACCGACGGGCGACCAGACTTCGCCAGAGGTGCCATAGGAGGCTCTGCCCGACCCAGGGCTCGGACTCGGGCTAAGGCCCCGGAAGACGGCGAACTCCGCTCCGCCCGACCCAGGGCTCGGACTCGGGCTAAGGCCCCGGAAGACGGCGAACTCCGCTCCGCCCGACCCAGGGCTCGGACTCGGGCTAAGGCCCCGGAAGACGGCGAACTCCGCTCCGCCCAACCCAGGGCTCGGACACGGGCCAAGGCCCCAGAAGACGACGAACTCCGCCTCGCCCGACCCAGGGCTCGGACTCCGCCTCAGCCTCTGCCGAACGATCTCCGTCTCGCCCGACCCAGGGCTCGGACTCTGCCTCTGTCTTGCAGGACGGACTCGACCTCGGCTTCGGAGGAACCTCCACGACGCTCGACCTAGGACACGAGACCGCCACGTCAACAGGAAGTGTCATCATCACCCTGCCCTGAGCCGACTTGGGTCGCAGAGAACAAGACCGACGTCCCATCTGGCCAGCTACGCCAGACAGGCAAATGATGGCGCCCCGCTAGACCATGACGACGGCGGCTCTCAGCTCCCTTACGAAAGCAGGAGGACGTCAGCAAGGGTCCAGCCACTCCGACAGCTGTCCCCCCCGTCCGGCTCCGTTACTCCTCCAACAGCCACGACGCCATACCAACAGGGTGCCAAGATCTCTCCGGCTGCCACCTCGGCATGTACTTAGGGCGCTAGCTCTCCCTCGCTAGACACGTAGCACCTTGCTACACCCCCATTTTGTACACCTGGATCCTCTCCTTGCGACTATAAAAGGAAGGACCAGGGCCTTCTTAGAGAAGGTTGGCCTCGCGGGGACGAAGGGCAGGGGCAGGCGCTCTCTCGGGGCCGCTCGCTTCCCCTCACCTCGTGCGGACGCTTGTAACCCCCTACTGCAAGCGCACCCGACCTGGGCGCGGGACGAACACGAAGGCCGCGGGAATTCTCCGACTCCCTCACGACCCGGCTCCGGCCACCGACCGCTCTCTCTGTTCCCCCCTTCGCGCTCGCCCACGCGCTCGACCCATCTGGGCTGGGGCATGCGGCACACTCACTCGTCGGCTCGGGGACCCCCCGGTCTCGGAACGCCGACAGTTGGCGCGCCAGGTAGGGGCCTGCTGCGTGTTGACGAGCAGTTTCCCGTCAAGCTCCAGATGGGCAGTCTCCAACGACCTCTTCAACCCGGGACGGTGCTCCGTTTCGGGAGTCTCGAGTTCATGTCCTTCGACGGCAGCTACGACATGATACTCCTTCCACCGCCGCGCGACAGCGACAATGGTGGCGGACAGCCCGCCCGCCGGCGGCGGAATCGACGACGCCTTTCCCGCGTGGGGGAAGGACAACTTTCGAGCTCGCTCCGTCCTCTCCCTCGCCATCGAAGGAGGAGGCGGGGCAACCAAGGCCGAGCGGGAGGCCGCGCTCCGGTGGCTGTCGAGCAAATCGACATCCCCAGTGCCCCGACGGAGGACACGCTAGGCGTCACCCTCGCGTTCGAGGCAAAGGCGAGCGCCATCCCCCCGCAACACGTCGACCCCAAGCAGGTGGACGACGCCAGCACGCTCACGGAGGGCCTGCAGGACGTCGCCCTCGTACCCAAGACGACGGCGCGGTCAGCCCCCGACGTGACTTCATCGCTCCTCGTCGACAAAAAGGTACCGACTGCTACCCATCTTTCGTTATTTCGACTCGACCTCAGCCCGCCTGGCGACCTCGCTTTGGCGGGCGCTCACGTTGAGGCGAGTGCAACCTCTCTGGGGTTTCGTGTGCGGTCGCCTTGGGACCGATTGACGGGTGTCTCGACCTACGGACCCTCTGGGTCCGAGGAAGATGACGACCCCAGCATCTGCTGGGATTTCTCCGGATCTGGCAACCCTAGTGCCATGCGGGACTTCATGACCGCATGTGACTACTGCCTCTCCGACTGTTCCGACGGCAGCCGCAGCCTTGGCGACAAGGACTGCGGCCCGAGTCGCGAATGTTTCCACATCGAGCTAGGGGATCCCTCCGGAGGCGGCTGTCTCGGCATGCCGGAGGATGGTGATCCCCCTAGGCCAGCGCCTCGCGCTGACATCCCGCGGGAGCTAGCTGTGGTCCCCGTTCCGACGGGGGGTCACGACCCACAGCTCGAGCAAGTCCGCGGGGCGCAGGCCGGGCTCGATGAGGGAGCGGGAGCGCTCGAGGTAATCCGCCAGAACATCGGGCAGGTATGGGCGAGCCAGCCCCCGGCCGGAGGAATACGTCACCTGCCCCAAGGTCTCCAGCACCGCATCACCAACGATGCCAGGGACAGACCGCCACCCGCGTCCGGCGGAACCGGTCAGGACCTGGCCGCCGCAGCGATGCTCCTCCGCGCAATGCCGGAGTCATCAACCACCGAGGGTCGGCGAATCCAGGGAGAACTCAAGCATCTCCTGGAAGGCGCTGCGGCCCGGCGGGCCGAAAGCTCTGCCTCCCGAAGGCAGGGGTACCCCTCGGAACCTCGTGCCACGACTTCCCGACTCACGCGGGAGGCCTCGGTCTTCACCGGGCGCACGCGCAACACCGCGCCTGCGGCCCCGGGCCACCTCGGCGACGAGCACCCTCATCGCGACCGTCGGGCACGCCTCGACGAAAGGGTGCGCCGAGGCTATCACCCCAGGCATGGGGGACGCTACGACAGCGGGGAGGATTGGAGTCCCTCGCCCGAACCACCCGGTCCGCAGGTCTTTAGCCGAGCCATTCGGCGGGCGCCGTTTCCGCCCCGATTCCGACCCCCGACTACTATCACGAAGTACTCGGGGGAAACGAGACCGGAATTGTGGCTTGCGGACTACCGCCTGGCCTGTCAACTGGGTGGGACGGACGATGACAACCTCATCATCCGAAACCTCCCCCTGTTTCTCTCCGACACCGCTCGTGCCTGGTTGGAGCACCTGCCTCCGGGGCAGATTTCCAACTGGGAAGATCTGGTCCAGGCTTTCGCCGGCAACTTCCAGGGCACGTATGTGCGCCCCGGGAATTCCTGGGACCTCCGAAGCTGTCGGCAACTGCCGGGAGAGTCTCTCCGAGACTACATCCGGCGGTTCTCAAAGCAGTGCACCGAGCTGCCCAACATCACCGACTCCGATGTCATCGGCGCGTTCCTCGCCGGCACCACCTGCCGTGACCTGGTGAGCAAGTTGGGTCGCAAGACCCCCACCAGGGCGAGCGAGCTGATGGACATCGCCACCAAGTTCGCCTCCGGCCAAGAGGCGGTCGAGGCCATCTTCCGAAAGGACAAGCAGCCCCAGGGCCGCCCGTCAGAAGATGCTCCCGAGGCGTCTACTCCGCGCGGCGCCAAGAAGAAAGGCAGGAGGAAGTCGCAAGCGAAACGCGACGTTCCCGATGCAGACCTTGTCGCCGCCGCCGAGCACAAGAACCCTCGGAAGCCCCCCGGAGGTGCTAACCTCTTCGACAAGGCACTCAAGGAGACGTGCCCCTACCATCAGGGGCCCGTCAAGCACACCCTCGAGGAGTGCGTCATGCTTCGGCGCCACTTCCACAGGGCCGGGCCACCCGCAGAGGGTGGCAAGGCCCGCGACGACGACAAAAGGGAGGATCGCCAAGCAGGAGAGTTCCCAGAGGTCCGCGACTGCTTCATGATCTACGGAGGGCATGTGGCAAACGCCTCGGCTCGGCATCGTAAGCAGGAGCGTCGGGAGGTCTGCTCGGTGAAGGTGGCGGCGCCAGTCTACCTAGACTGGTCCGACAAGCCCATCACCTTCGACCGGGATGACCATCCCGACCACGTGCCGAGCCCAGGGAAGTACCCGCTCGTCGTCGATCCCGTCATCGGCGACGTCAGGCTCACCAAGGTCTTGATGGATGGGGGCAGCTGCCTCAACATCATCTACGCTGAGACCCTCAGGCTCCTGCGCGTCGATCTGTCATCCGTCCGAGCAGGCGCTGCGCCCTTCCATGGGATCATCCCCGGGAAGCGCGTCCAGCCCCTCGGACAGCTCGACCTCCCTGTCTGCTTCGGAACGCCCTCCAACTTCCGAAGGGAGACTTTGACATTCGAGGTGGTCGGGTTCCGAGGAACCTACCACGCAGTGTTGGGGAGGCCATGCTACGCGAAGTTCATGGCCATCCCCAACTACACCTACCTGAAGCTCAAGATGCCGGGCCCCAACGGGGTCATCACCGTCGGCCCCACGTACAAACACGCATTCGAATGCGATGTGGAGTGCGTGGAGTACGCCGAGGCCCTCACCGAGTCCGAGGCCCTCATTGCCGACCTGGAAAGCCTCTCTCGAGAGGTGCCGGACGTGAAGCGACATGCCGGCAACTTCGAGCCAGCGGAGACGGTCAAGGCCGTCCCTCTCGACCCCAGTGACGACGGCTCCAAGCATGTCCAGATCAGTTCTGGGCTCGGCCCCAAATAAGAAGCAGTACTCGTCGACTTTCCTCGCGCAAACGTCGACATTTTTGCGTGGGGTCCCTCGGGCATGCCCGGCATGCCGAGGGATGTCACCGAGCACTCCCCGGATATCTGGGCAGGAGCCTGACTCGCCAAACGGCCTCTGCGCGAACGACGCCCGGGGGCTGCGCCCTTTCCCCACTCACACATAAGAATCAGTCATCAAGGAAGGGTCGGCCTCGCCCCGGCAGAGCCCGACCCTCCCTCGGGGGCTAAAAAGGGGGAACCCCTCTCGTCGAGTTTGGACGTACCGTTCCGCGTCAGAAAAACTCTTTTTCGGTCAAGAAGGGTTTTTTGCGTTCTCCCGGATGCGTCAGAAGCAGGGTCCTGAGGAGCGAACTTGGGTACGAGTAAATGGCGAGACCGACTGAGCTGGGGAATACCTATGCCTCCGGGCTAGGGACACCTCACTCGTCGCCTGCCACGAAAAAGGACCCAGCTCGGGAAATCACCCTGTTGTCGACACTACGGGCCAGGCGCGAAAATCGAAACGAAAAGGAGCATGACTTCACGGAAGAAGAAGTAAAATGTCCAGGCCTCAGTGGCCGCGGCAAATCACACATCCAACAGAAATTGTCCCAACTAAAATCAGGCGTCGCCTCGGGCAGGAGCCGCGCCCTCAACTCCACCCCCCCCGTCGGTAAGGTCCACCTCCGCTTCCGGCGGCGGCGCAGGAGGAAGAATCTCCGCTTCGAAGACGGTCGCCAGCGCCGCGCTCGGACCCGCAGCGACCGCGTCGAGCCGCTGAACCTCCGCCAGGGCCGCCTCGTCTTCGTCAGGCAGGCAGTACCCCTCGCTGACCCGCTCCAAGTCCATGACGTAGTGGGAAGCGAGCACGGCGAAGGCCCGCCTGACGCCGTGGTGCAGCGCCCCGCGGACTTTACCGCGCGCGTAATCACCTAGGGCTTGAAGACGGCTTTGGGGAGAGCTCCCTGAAGGGACGTCGCCGGGACCGAGTTTCCGATAGACCTCCGAGACGGCCTCGGACATGGCCGCGAGATCGGCCTCCCTTTGCTCAGCAGCCCCGTCGAGCGCCTCGGCAAGCGCCTTGGCAGACTCGTCGAGGGCAGACTCGAGCTCTGCGAACAACCAGAAGAAAGACCTCAAACCCAAGCGGAAGAAACGGACAAGATTGAGAACCGAGGACGGTCGAGCCATACCTCTGGCTCGGACGTGCTGCTCCGAGGCTGCGACTTGGGCTGCGGCCAGATCGGCCGCAAGGATCTTGGCCCGGCCCTCGGCCTCGGCAGCCTGGCCCCGAGTTTGGTCCCGCTCCTCGGCAACCTGGGCGAGCTCCGACCGCCGTTGTAGCACCTCCGTGCGCGCTGCCGCCGCCTCGGCCTTCAGGTCAGCGCAGAGCAACTGGAGGTCCGCTATCTTAGCGTCTTGCTGAGAAAGGCGCGCGGTAGCCCCGGCGAGCGAAGTCCTCAGGGACCGCAGCGAGCCCCAGACGACGGCCTCGCGGCGAATGAACGACGACTTGGCAGCGCTCCGGTCCGTCAGGTCCTGGAAAGGAAAACAAGATATCATGACGAACGCCTCACTCGCAGAAGCGAGAAGGTATGCCTGAAACCATTACCTGAAGGATTTTGGGGACGTCCCCGCAGAGAACCTCCAGCGACGATCGGAGCAACCCCACTGTCGCCTCCGCACGCTTGCGGAGCTCGTCCCAGGACTGGTCCTCCTCTTCGTCGTCAAGAACGAAGATAGGGCCCGAAGCCTCACGGGTCCGGAATCGGAGCAACTGGCCCCGGGCCTCGGGGCTCCGCCCCACAGCGACAAGGCTGCCGCCCGCCCGGGAGCACTGCGCGTCCGCGCCCACCTCTTCCGAGGCTCCGGGCGCCGACGCTGCGGCCGTCCCGACGTCGGCGGCGACCGTACGCTCTCCGACCGGGACGGTGCCAACTGCGGTAGCGGCAGATGCCGGCATGGCCGACATGGCAGGCGAGCTCGGGACCGCATCGGCGCCGGCCGCCTCCCCAATCACGATGGCCACCTCGGCAGAGGAGCCCGCCTCGGGGACCTTGAAAGGGAAATGTGCCCTTGGGCCATTTCTAAGTATTTTGGTGATTGAGTGCCAACACATGTGCTTAATTGTGAATTTATGTACATGGATGAACAAGGTGCAAATCATGAAGTAAAGGTATGTTTCTAAGCCTTAGTACATTGGTTTTGTGTACTAATATATTTGTCTAAGTGTTAGAAACAGAAAGGAGAAGAAGAGAGAAGAGGAGAAAAGACTTGGCTGTGTGCTGCCAAGACCCAGCTCGGTCTGGAGCACCGGACTGTCCGGTGTGCACCAGACAGTGTCCGGTGCGCCAGGCCGACTCGACTCGAACTGGCTGCTCTCGGGAATTCGCCGACGGCGTACGGCTAAAATTCATCGGACTGTCCGGTGTGCACCGGACTGTCCGGTGAGCCAACGGTCGGCCAGGGCCAACGGTCGGCCGCGCAATCCGCGCGGGACACGTGGCCGGGCCAACGGTCGGAAGACGGCACCGGACTGTCCGGTGTGCACCGGACTGTCCGGTGCGCCAACGGCTCCAGATCTTCCAACGGTCGGCAACGGTCAGAAGCGCCTGTTATGGAAACAAATCGGGCACCGGACACTGTCCGGTGTGCACCGGACTGTCCGGTGCCCCCGACGACAGAAGGCAAGGATGGCCTTCCGGATTTGCTCTCAACGGCTCCTAGCTGCCTTGGGGCTATAAAAGGGGCCCCTAGGCGCATGGAGGAGATACACAAGCAACCTTTGAGCATTCTTGATCATCCACACTAAGTCTCTGCGCATTCGTTTGAGTTTCTAAGTGATTCGAGCTCTGTTCTAAGTGAGAACTCTGTGATAGTCTTGTGAGCTCGATTCTTGGCCGTGTGTGTGCGCTTTTGCTGTGGATTTGTGTGTGTTGCTTCCCTCCCTTACTCTGTGCTTCTTGTGATCATATACTTGTAAGGGCAAGAGACTCCAATTTGTGGAGATTCCTTGCAAACGGGATAGTGAAAAGTAAAGCAAAACACCGTGGTATTCAAGTGGGTCTTTGGACCGCTTGAGAGGGGTTGATTGCAACCCTCGTCCGTTGGGACGCCACAACGTGGAGTAGGCAAGCGTTGGTCTTGGCCGAACCACAGGATAAAACCACTGTGTCACCTCTGTGCTTGATTTTCTTGTGGTACTGTGTTTTGTTGAGACTTCACCTTAGCCACTTGGCAATAATCGTGCTAACACTTAACAAGTTTTTGTGGCTTAAGTTTGAAGTTTTTACAGGATCACCTATTCACCCCCCCCCCCCCTCTAGGTGCTCTCAATTGGTATCAGAGCCGTTCTCTTCACAAAGGGACTAACCGCCCGAAGAGATGGATCCTAAGGGGAAGGGTATTGTGATCAATGACAAAGAGAAGGAATCCTTCGTCAACGAGCCGAAGGACGATAAGCCTACCGACTCCGGCTCGGGCCAAAGACGGAAGGAAGGGAAGAAGAAGAAGACAAGGCGCATCAAGGAGATCGTCTACTACGACAGCGACGAGTCTACTTCTTCCCAAAAGGACGAGGACCACAACGACTACGAGAGAAGGAAACCGGTTAATTCGAACTTTTCCTTTGATTACTCTCGTATTCCGCAAAGTTCACACTCTCATTTGCTCTCCATTCCACTCGGCAAGCCCCCACACTTTGATGGAGAGGACTACGGATTTTGGAGCCACAAAATGCGTAGTCACTTATTCTCTCTCCATCCTAGTATATGGGAGATTGTAGAGAGTGGAATGCACTTTGATAGTTCGGATAGTCCCATGTTCATTAATGAACAAATTCATAAGAATGCACAAGCTACTACTGTTCTTCTAGCTTCTTTGTGCAGGGATGAATATCATAAAGTGAGTGGCTTGGATAACGCCAAGCAAATCTGGGACACCCTCAAGATTTCTCATGAGGGGAACGACGTCACCTTGCTCACCAAGATGGAGTTGGTGGAGGGTGAGCTTGGACGGTTCGCAATGATAAGGGGCGAGGAGCCGACGCAAACATACAACCGGCTCAAGACCCTTATCAACAAGATAAGGAGCTACGGAAGCACACGATGGACGGACCACGACGTCGTCCGCCTAATGCTCAGGTCATTTACCGTTCTTGATCCTCATTTGGTGAACAATATACGTGAAAATCCCAGGTACACCAAGATGTCGCCCGAAGAAGTTCTTGGGAAATTCGTTAGCGGGCGAATGATGATCAAGGAGGCGAGGTATGTGGACGACGCCTTGAATGGTCCGATCAATGAGCCGCAACCCCTTGCTCTCAAGGCAACACGAAGCAAGGAGGCGCTACCTAGCAAGGTGGCACAGATTGAGGCGGCTGGCCTTAATGATGAAGAGATGGCTCTCATCATCAAAAGATTCAAGACGGTGCTTAAAGGTCACAAGGGACAACCAAGTAAGACCAAAGCCAAGGGGAAGCGCTCATGCTTCAAATGCGGTAAGCTTGGTCATTTCATTGCTAACTGTCCCGATAATGAAAGTGACCAGGAAAAGGGGAACAAAAGAGAGAAGAAGAAGCAATACAAGAAGGCAAAAGGCGAGGCACATCTAGGAAAGGAGTGGGACTCGGATTGCTCCTCCTCCGACTCCGACAATGAAGGACTCGCTGCTACTGCCTTCAACAAGTCTTCCCTCTTCCCCAACGAGCGTCTCACATGTCTTATGGCAAGGGAGAAGAAGGTGAGTACTCAAGACTCCACTTATGCTTCTTCTAGTGATAGTGAGTCTAGTGATGATGATGATATAGATTATTCTTGCTTGTTCAAAGGCTTAGATAGATCTAAAATTAATAAGATTAATGAGTTGATTGATGCTTTAAATGACAAGAATAGATTACTAGAAAAACAAGAGGATCTTTTATATGAGGAGCATGATAAATTTGTTAGTGCACAAAATTATCTTGCTCTAGAAATTAAAAGAAATGAAATGCTTTCTAGTGAACTATCTACCTGTCATGAAACCATTTCTACCTTACAAGGTGTTAACAATGATTTAAGTGCTAAATTAGAAGTAGCATATAAATCTAATTCCTGTGTTGAACATGTTGAAATTTGCACTAGGTGTAAAGATTTTGATGTTAATGCTTGTAGTGAACACTTAGTGTCAATTTCAAAACTAAATGATGAAGTGGCTAGTCTTAATGCCCAACTTAAGACTAGCAAGAATGAAGTTGATAAAATAAAATTTGCAAGGGATGCCTACACGGTTGGTAGACACCCCTCAATTAAGGATGGTCTTGGCTTCAAGAGAGAGGCCAAGAACTTAACAAGCCATAAGGCTCCCATCTTCGTCAAGGAGAAAGGGAAGGCCCCTATGGCTAGTAGTGCAAAAAGGAACCATGCTTTCTTATACCATGATAGGAGACATGCTAGAAATGCTTATAATGACTTTGATTCACATGTTTATGATTCTCATGCCATGTTTGCTTCTAGTTCTTCTTATAAGCATGATAGGGATATGTGTAGAAGAAATGTTGTACATATGCCTAGGAGAAATATTGCTCATGTGCCTAGAAAGAATGTTATTCATGCTCCTAGGAAAGTAGTGAACAAACCTTCTACAATTTATTGTGCTTTAAATGCTTCTTATGCTATTTGTAGAAAGGATAGGAAAATTGTTGCTAGGAAATTAGGGGCAAAATGCAAGGGAGATAAATCTTGCATTTGGGTCCCTAAGGATATTTGTGCTAACCTTGCAGGACCCAACATGAGTTGGGTACCTAAGACCCAAGCCTAAATTTGCCTTGCAGGTTTATGCATCCGGGGGTTCAAGCTGGATTATCGACAGCGGATGCACAAACCATATGACGGGGGAGAAGAAGATGTTCACCTCCTACGTCAAGAATAAGGATTCCCAAGATTCAATTATATTCGGTGATGGGAATCAAGGCAAGGTAAAAGGGTTAGGTAAAATTGCAATTTCTAATGAGCATTCTATCTCAAATGTATTCTTAGTGGAGAGTCTTGGATATAATTTGCTATCTGTTAGTCAATTATGTCAAATGGGATATAACTGTTTATTTACAAATGTAGATGTGTCTGTCTTTAGAAGATGTGATGGTTCACTAGCTTTTAAGGGTGTACTAGACGGCAAGCTTTATTTAGTTGATTTTGCAAAAGAAGAGGCCGGTCTAGATGCATGCTTAATGGCTAAGACTTGCATGGGCTGGCTGTGGCATCGCCGCTTAGCACATGTGGGGATGAAGAACCTCCACAAGCTTCTAAAGGGAGAACACGTGATAGGTCTAACCAATGTTTATTTCGAAAAAGATAGACCTTGTGCAGCTTGTCAGGCAGGTAAACAAGTTGGAGGAGCACATCACAGCAAGAATGTGATGACCACGTCAAGACCTCTGGAGCTGCTGCATATGGACCTCTTCGGACCCGTCGCCTATCTAAGCATAGGAGGAAGTAAGTATGGTTTAGTTATTGTTGATGACTTTTCCCGCTTCACTTGGGTGTTCTTTTTGCAGGATAAGTCTGAAACCCAAGGGACCATCAAGCGCTTCCTCAGGAGAGCTCAAAATGAGTTTGAGCTCAAGGTGAAGAAGATAAGGAGCGACAACGGGTCCGAGTTCAAGAACCTTCAAGTGGAGGAGTTTCTTGAGGAGGAAGGGATCAAGCACGAGTTCTCCGCTCCCTACACACCACAGCAAAATGGTGTGGTAGAGAGGAAGAACAGGACGCTAATCGATATGGCGAGGACGATGCTTGGAGAGTTCAAGACCCCCGAGTGCTTTTGGTCGGAAGCTGTGAACACGGCTTGCCACGCCATCAACAGGGTCTACCTTCACCGCCTCCTCAAGAAGACTTCGTATGAGCTACTAACCGGTAACAAACCCAATGTATCTTACTTTCGTGTTTTTGGGAGCAAGTGCTACATTCTAGTGAAGAAGGGTAGAAATTCTAAGTTTGCTCCCAAAGCTGTAGAAGGGTTTTTATTAGGTTATGATTCAAATACAAAGGCGTATAGGGTCTTCAACAAATCATCGGGTTTGGTTGAAGTCTCTAGCGACATTGTATTTGATGAGACTAATGGCTCTCCAAGAGAGCAAGTTGTTGATTGTGATGATGTAGATGAAGAAGATGTTCCAACGGCCGCTATACGAACCATGGCGATTGGAGACGTTCGGCCACAGGAACAAGAAGAACGAGATCAGCCTTCTTCCTCAACAACCGTGCATCCCCCAACTCAAGACGACGAACAGGTTCATCAAAAGGAGGCGTGTGATCAAGGGGGAGCACAAGATGATCATGTGATGGAGGAAGAAGCGCTACCGGCACCTCCAACCCAAGTTCGAGCGATGATTCAAAGGGATCATCCCGTCGACCAAATTTTGGGTGACATTAGCAAGGGAGTAACTACTCGATCTCGATTAGTTAATTTTTGTGAGCATTACTCTTTTGTCTCCTCCATTGAGCCTTTCAGGGTAGAGGAGGCCTTGCTAGATCCGGATTGGGTGTTGGCCATGTAGGAGGAACTCAACAACTTCAAGCGCAATGAAGTTTGGACGCTGGTGCCTCGTCCCAAGCAAAATGTTGTGGGAACCAAGTGGGTGTTCCGCAACAAACAGGACGAGCACGGAGTGGTGACAAGGAACAAGGCTCGACTTGTGGCAAAAGGTTATGCCCAAGTCGCAGGTTTGGACTTTGAGGAGACTTTTGCTCCTGTGGCTAGGCTAGAGTCCATTCGTATCTTGCTAGCATATGCCGCTCACCATTCTTTCAGGTTGTACCAAATGGATGTGAAGAGCGCTTTCCTCAACGGGCCGATAAAGGAGGAGGTGTACGTGGAGCAACCCCCTGGCTTCGAGGATGAACGGTACCCCGACCACGTGTGTAAGCTCTCTAAGGCGCTCTATGGACTTAAACAAGCCCCAAGAGCATGGTATGAATGCCTTAGAGATTTCTTAATTGCTAATGCTTTCAAGGTTGGGAAAGCCGATCCAACTCTTTTCACTAAGACTTGTGATGGTGATTTGTTTGTGTGCCAAATTTATGTCGATGACATAATATTTGGTTCTACTAATCAAAAGTCTTGTGAAGAGTTTAGCAGGGTGATGACGCAGAAATTCGAGATGTCGATGATGGGCGAGTTGAACTACTTCCTTGGGTTCCAAGTGAAGCAACTCAAGGACGGCACCTTCATCTCCCAGACGAAGTACACGCAAGATCTGCTAAAGAGGTTTGGGATGAAGGACGCCAAGCCCGCAAAGACGCCGATGGGAACGGACGGACACACCGACCTCAACAAAGGAGGTAAGTCCGTTGATCAAAAAGCATACCGGTCAATGATAGGGTCTTTACTTTATTTATGTGCTAGTAGACCGGATATTATGCTTAGCGTATGCATGTGTGCTAGATTTCAATCCGATCCTAAGGAGTGTCACTTGGTGGCGGTGAAGCGAATTCTTAGATATTTAGTCGCTACGCCTTGCTTCGGGATCTGGTATCCAAAGGGGTCTAACTTTGACTTGATTGGGTACTCAGATTCCGACTATGCTGGATGTAAGGTCGATAGGAAGAGTACATCAGGGACGTGCCAATTCTTAGGAAGGTCCCTGGTGTCATGGAATTCTAAGAAACAAACCTCCGTTGCCCTATCCACCGCTGAGGCCGAGTACGTTGCCGCAGGTCAGTGTTGCGCGCAACTACTTTGGATGAGGCAAACCCTCAGGGACTTTGGCTACAATCTGAGCAAAGTCCCACTCCTATGTGATAATGAGAGTGCTATCCGAATAGCGGAAAATCCTGTTGAGCACAGCCGCACAAAGCACATTGATATCCGGCATCACTTTTTGAGAGACCACCAGCAAAAGGGAGATATCGAAGTGTTTTATGTTAGCACCGAGAACCAGCTAGCCGATATCTTTACCAAGCCTTTAGATGAGAAGACCTTTTGCAGGCTGCGTAGTGAGCTAAATGTCTTAGATTCGCGGAACTTGGATTGAATTGTAGCATACATGTATTTATGCCTTTGATCATGTTCATTCTGCATTTTGTTGCTTATTATGGTGCTCAAGTTGTACAAACACTCCCTGGACCTCACAAGTCCGTTGCAAAGTGATGCACATGTTTAGGGGGAGATGTGTTACAACTTGATCCCTTGAGACTAACCATATGTTTGAGTCTGCTTGTTTTAGTCACAAAGGAGAATTGAAAGAGAAAAGGTGGACTTGGACCCTGAAAGACTTCCACTGCACTCCGATGAGGGGTAACTTATTTCCAAGTCCATCTCATGAACTCTTGTCGCCATTTGCTCTTAATTGAAGATTTTTGGTGAGGCAATGGGGTTAATGGGCCAAAATTGATCCCGTTTTGGTGGTTGATGCCAAAGGGGGAGAAAATAAAGGCCAAAGCAATAAATGGATCAGCTACCACTTGAGAAATTTGAAAATAGTAGAGTAGAGTTTTTGGTTTGGCAAAACCCTTTTATTGTCTCTTTTGGCTTCTTGTGGGGAGAAGTAGCAATTATGGGAAAAAGGGGGAGTTTTTCAAATCTTTGATCAATCTCTTTTGGAATGACTCTCTTTATGCTTCAACATGTGTGTTTAACTTAGAGATAGAGATTTGAGTTTGATTTGCAAAAACAAACCAAGTGGTGGCAAAGGATGATCCATATATGCCAAAATTGATTCAAAATAAATTTAAGTTTTATTTGAAGTGAGTTTGCACTTGTTCTATTTGCTTTATGTTGTGTTGGCATAAATCACCAAAAAGGGGGAGATTGAAAGGGAAATGTGCCCTTGGGCCATTTCTAAGTATTTTGGTGATTGAGTGCCAACACATGTGCTTAATTGTGAATTTATGTACATGGATGAACAAGGTGCAAATCATGAAGTAAAGGTATGTTTCTAAGCCTTAGTACATTGGTTTTGTGTACTAATATATTTGTCTAAGTGTTAGAAACAGAAAGGAGAAGAAGAGAGAAGAGGAGAAAAGACTTGGCTGTGTGCTGCCAAGACCCAGCTCGGTCTGGAGCACCGGACTGTCCGGTGTGCACCGGACAGTGTCCGGTGCGCCAGGCCGACTCGACTCGAACTGGCTGCTCTCGGGAATTCGCCGACGGCGTACGGCTAAAATTCACCGGACTGTCCGGTGTGCACCGGACTGTCCAGTGAGCCAACGGTCGGCCAGGGCCAACGGTCGGCCGCGCAATCCGCGCGGGACACGTGGCCGGGCCAACGGTCGGAAGACGGCACCGGACTGTCCGGTGTGCACCGGACTGTCCGGTGCGCCAACGGCTCCAGATCTTCCAACGGTCGGCAACGGTCAGAAGCGCCTGTTATGGAAACAAATCGGGCACCGGACACTGTCCGGTGTGCACCGGACTGTCCGGTGCCCCCGACGACAGAAGGCAAGGATGGCCTTCCGGATTTGCTCTCAACGGCTCCTAGCTGCCTTGGGGCTATAAAAGGGGCCCCTAGGCGCATGGAGGAGATACACAAGCAACCTTTGAGCATTCTTGATCATCCACACTAAGTCTCTGCGCATTCGTTTGAGTTTCTAAGTGATTCGAGCTCTGTTCTAAGTGAGAACTCTGTGATAGTCTTGTGAGCTCGATTCTTGGCCGTGTGTGTGCGCTTTTGCTGTGGATTTGTGTGTGTTGCTTCCCTCCCTTACTCTGTGCTTCTTGTGATCATATACTTGTAAGGGCAAGAGACTCCAATTTGTGGAGATTCCTTGCAAACGGGATAGTGAAAAGTAAAGCAAAACACCGTGGTATTCAAGTGGGTCTTTGGACCGCTTGAGAGGGGTTGATTGCAACCCTCGTCCGTTGGGACGCCACAACGTGGAGTAGGCAAGCGTTGGTCTTGGCCGAACCACGGGATAAAACCACTGTGTCACCTCTGTGCTTGATTTTCTTGTGGTACTGTGTTTTGTTGAGACTTCACCTTAGCCACTTGGCAATAATCGTGCTAACACTTAACAAGTTTTTGTGGCTTAAGTTTGAAGTTTTTACAGGATCACCTATTCACCCCCCCCCCCCTCTAGGTGCTCTCAGACCTGCTCCCCCGGAACATGCGACGCCTGAGCCCCGTGCGGCGGAGCACCCTGCGAAAGGGTCGGCTGAGCGGCAGGGCCCGAGGTGGCGCCAGCTGCCTGGACCAACGCCGTCTTGAGGGCCTTCCGAGGCGCCAGGTCAGTAGGGCCATGGCTCCGTTTGCTGGAGAAAACAAGAAAGGGAAAATCACGGCCCAGACATATGAATGAAGCGCCGGGACGGAGACATTCCAAGGTACCTACCCGCTCCGGATCATGATCCACGGTGTCTGGGGGGAGGTCTCTTGGCTCCCGCTTCCTGGAACCACCGCCGAGGTCCGCCTCACCAACAGCCCCGGCGCCGCCCTCGCCTCGGACGCCCCTGAGGCCCGGGAGGCGGACTGCCCAGGCGCCGCCATGGCAACCTGAGGACCGCTCCCCCATGCTGCCGGCGCGGGCGACGGTTCCCGAGGAACGGACCCCTCGGCCCGGCTCCCTGGAGTGGCGTCAGCTCCTCCAGCCGAGGGGTCAAGAACCCTCTCGGGTTGCCCCCGCCCCTCAGGTCGGAGATCCGGCGCCTCGGCTCCAGGGACCGACGACGTAGGCCCGCTCGGGGGCTGACTCGACGGCTCCCGGCCACGCCCCAAGCCGGGGCTGAGACCGAGACGGGCGGCCATGTCGTCCTCCTCCTCTTCGTCGTCGTCGTCGTCATCATCGGACGTCTCCGGCGACAGCTCCCTGGGAAGTCCTTCCCTCTCCTGCTGACGACGGCGTTTCTCCAAGGCGTCCCGAGCCCGCCTCCGCCTGCGGGCCCGGGCCTTCTCCGCATCCTTTTTCTTCTTCTCCTCCTCCGCGGCGACCCGCCGCGCCGCCCGACCCACCGCGTCCTCCGGGACCGGCGGCAGGGAGGGTTTGTGCCGTCCCACCTCCTAAAAAGGGGGGAGAAAGAAACCCGATAGTGAGAATCAGGAGCAACCCGGTATGTGAAGAAGGAAGGGACGAACACTCACCAGAGCGACGCACCCCTGGTCGGGGCGCATTCGAGGCTGGGAGAAGGCGTGGGGGTCCGACTTCCCCATCGCGGCCGACACCCGCCGGTGGAGGGCATCGTGGGGAAGAGGATCAGGGGACATCCGTGACCCCTCCCAGTCGGCCTCCTGGGTCATCTCCCAAAGCGACAACCGCCGCTCCACCAGGGGGAGCACCCTCCGGCGGTGGATGGCGGCAACCACTCCCGCGGCGGTGAGCCCTTCCTCCCGCAACGCCTTCAGGGCCTGGAGAAGAGGTTCGAGTTTCTTCTGCCTCTCGTGTGGAGTCCCGTGGCGCCAGGCGTCGGGGGCGGCGGTAACAACCCGCTGAGAGAACGGCGGGAGCGACCCTTCGTCATTCCGGAGGTAGAACCACCGGCGCTGCCAACCCTTGTTTGAGGATGAAAGGACGGCAGGGATATACTGCAACGACCGCGACTGCCTCAGCAAGAGGGTGCAGCCGCCGGCCCGCACCGCCGCACGGACCTTCCTCTCCCCCGTCGACGAAGCAAAAAGCTCGGCAAAGAAGAGGTGAGTCCACAAATCCCAATGGGGGGCGATCCCTAGATACCCCTCGCACACCGCTACAAAGATAGCGGCTTGCGCGATGGAGTTGGGAGTGAGGTTGTGCAGTTCCACCCCGTAGTGGAACAGGATGGCCCGCATGAAGCGGCTCGACGGCACTCCAAATCCCCGCTCATGGAAGGAGATGAAGCTCACGACATACCCCGGCGGAGGGGATGGAGCGACTCCGCCCGCGGGAGGAATCCATTCCGGCCGCTCCTTATCGGTGAGGGGGCGGAGCAAACCCTCGCCGACGAGGTCCTCCAGATCACCCGCCGTCACCGTGGAGAAGGGCCACGGGTCGCGCGGCGCGAGGATGGTCACCCGGTCAGCCATCGCCAAGGCAGAAGGGGTGGCGGCGTGAAGGACAGGGGAGGGCGGTTTCCTTTTCCTGGCTAGATCTCTCAGGCTGCAAAAAACCTGAGAAGGAGGCGAGAAGTGGAGTCGAGAACCGTCACTGGACCCTCTCCGGGGCACATAAAGGCCAAGGTCGAGACGGTTCCAACGTACCGCCCGAACCGGACGCGGGGTTCAAAAAACGCGAAGCGAAACAGCCGTTCCTCGAACGGCTCGCGCACGCAACGGCAGCCTCGCCGACTGCTTACCCCGGCGCATTAACTCCGCGGCGGAACAGGTGACGTTTCTGGCAGGGGCAGCTGGCGACGCTTCGCCTCCGCCAAAACGACCACGCCGAAAAAGGTACGCCACGACGTTCAATTTCGAATCCTTTTTCCCTTTTCCTTCTTTCTCTATCTCTTGCAACAGGGACCGAGAAGGGGGATAACCCCAAAGGGATCCTTCCCCGTGAAGGAACTAGGCTCCGAGCCTCCCTACTGATCAGGGGTTCGAAGGCTGGCCCCCCGAAGGGTTCAACAGCCGCCTCAGATCGCGTGGGCCCGACACCCACTACTGGTCAGGGGTTCGAAGGTCGGCCCCCGAAAGGTCCCACGACCGCCTCAGGCTACTCGGGCTCCGTGCCCCCTACTGATCAGGGGTTCGAAGGCTGGCCTGTCGAAGGGTTCACAGTCGCCTCAGACGCCGAGCGAGGGATGACCAGGGGTACGTTCGATACATAACCAAGGCTCGGGCTGCGCTCCCGAGGTACCCTAGGACATTTCCGAGACCAGCGGGAACGACTCTGTAACGGAATCCCATCGGAGGGAGGCAACGAGCCCTCGGACCCCGTCGCTAGGGGACCGGGTCCGGCAGATCACCCGCAGGTACTTTTGGGCGTGCCTCCGGGCCCCTAGCCGACCCCCAACGAACGGGGCACGGACGTCCACTCGGATTACCCGATCGCAGCTCACCGGAGACACCATGTTCGGTGCCCATCGAGGGTAACATGGCGCACTCCCCCCCTCCTCCTTGCGGAAAGGCGACGTAGGGGCGTATATAAAAAAGCCGAGTCTGTCCCTGATCGTCCTCTCGCTCCGTGCGGAGGCTCGGGGGCTGCTCTCGCAAACCCGGCTCCGGCCAAACCGTTGACAGCGTCAACATACCAGCCCGAGAACTTGGGCCCCGACAGTGCACCTGGGCTACGCCCTGCTCGCATGAGGGAACCGCCAGACCAGCCGAGGCATTACGCAAGGCATTAAGACCTCGAAGGAGTGAAACCACTCTTCCAAGGCCTCGGGGGCTACACCCGGCGGGTGCGCTCGCGCGCACCCACCGGAACAAAGTACCACCGAGAAAGGCTGGTCCCCTTGCAAAAAAGTGCGACGCAAGCCTCCAAGCGAGTGTTAACACTCTCTTCGAGGCTCGGGGGCTACTGTCGGGGACCATAATTAGGGGTACCCTCAAGACGCCTAATTCTCAGCTGGTAACCCCCATCAGCATAAAGTTGCAGAGGCCTGATGGGTTTGATTAAGTCAGGGATCAGTCCATACGAGTGACTTGATCACGCCACGCCCGAGCCTAGCCTCGGGCGAGGGCAGCCGACCCTAAGATGACTCCGTCTCGCCTGAGGCCTCCTCTTTCACGGCAGACGCATCTCTGGCTCGCCCGAGGCCCCGCCTTCGATAAGAAGAAACCCTGACTAAATCACCGCGCCAACCGACCGAGTCACCGGGGCGTTTAACGCGAAAGGTAAGACCGACGGGCGACCAGACTTCGCCAGAGGTGCCATAGGAGGCTCTGCCCGACCCAGGGCTCAGACTCGGGCTAAGGCCCCGGAAGACGGCGAACTCCGCTCCGCCCGACCCAGGGCTCGGACTCGGGCTAAGGCCCCGGAAGACGGCGAACTCCGCTCCGCCCGACCCAGGGCTCGGACTCGGGCTAAGGCCCCGGAAGACGGCGAACTCCGCTCCGCCCAACCCAGGGCTCGGACACGGGCCAAGGCCCCGGAAGACGACGAACTCCGCCTCGCCCGACCCAGGGCTCGGACTCCGCCTCAGCCTCTGCCGAACGATCTCCGCCTCGCCCGACCCAGGGCTCGGACTCTGCCTCTGTCTTGCAGGACGGACTCGACCTCGGCTTCGGAGGAACCTCCACGACGCTCGACCTAGGACACGAGACCGCCACGTCAACAGGAAGTGTCATCATCACCCTGCCCTGAGCCGACTTGGGTCGCAGAGAACAAGACCGGCGTCCCATCTGGCCAGCTACGCCAGACAGGCAAATGATGGCGCCCCGCTAGACCATGACGACGGCGGCTCTCAGCTCCCTTACGAAAGCAGGAGGACGTCAGCAAGGGTCCAGCCACTCCGACAGCTGTCCCCCCCGTCCGGCTCCGTTACTCCTCCAACAGCCACGACGCCATACCAACAGGGTGCCAAGATCTCTCCGGTGCCACCTCGGCATGTACTTAGGGCGCTAGCTCTCCCTCGCTAGACACGTAGCACCTCGCTACACCCCCATTTTGTACACCTGGATCCTCTCCTTGCGACTATAAAAGGAAGGACCAGGGCCTTCTTAGAGAAGGTTGGCCTCGCGGGGACGAAGGGCAGGGGCAGGCGCTCTCTCGGGGCCGCTCGCTTCCCCTCACCTCGTGCGGACGCTTGTAACCCCCTACTGCAAGCGCACCCGACCTGGGCGCGGGACGAACACGAAGGCCGCGGGAATTCTCCGACTCCCTCACGACCCGGCTCCGGCCACCGACCGCTCTCTCTGTTCCCCCCTTCGCGCTCGCCCACGCGCTCGACCCATCTGGGCTGGGGCACGCGGCACACTCACTCATCGGCTCGGGGACCCCCCGGTCTCGGAACGCCGACAATTGGTTAATCCAAACGACATAACAGTAAACTCATATAATCCATATCGAGTCGAGAAAGCTGTCTTGGGAATATCCGATGGTCTAATCCTCATCTGATGGTAACCGGATCGGAGATCAATCTTCGAGAATACTCTAGCACCTCTCATCTGGTCAAATAAATCCTCAATACGGGGCAACGGATACTTGTTCTTCACCGTAACATCATTAAGAGATCTATAATCCACACACATCCGTTGCGATCCATCCTTCTTCTGTACAAACAAGACCGGTGCTCCCCAAGGTGAGGAACTCGGACGAATGTACCCAGCCTCTTGTAACTCAGTTAACTGCTTCTTAAGTTCCTTCAACTCCTCTACGGACATCCTATATGGCCGTTTAGAAATAGGGGCGGTTCCAGGTAAGAGGTCAATAACAAACTCAACTTCTCTATCAGGTGGCATCCCTGGTAACTCCTCTGGAAAGACATCCGGAAAATCTCTAACCACCCGAATGTTGTCACCAACAAACTCCTCAGGCATAAAGAACATTGCACGCATGGATGAGGAGGTTACTGCAATATTAACTTGAAATCTTTCTCCTTTAGTGGTAGTGAGTTCTACGGTACCTCTACCACATGCTATAATGGCCTTTGCCTTTCTTAGCCATGACATACCAAGGATCAAATCTATACTGCTTGACTCCAATATTATAGCAGTAGCTCCAAATTCTCTACCCATAATGGTTAATGTCAATCTACGTGTCATTTGATTCGCCTCAACAGGCCCTTTAGGTGTAATTACTATCATGGGTTTTCTCATATTTAGCAGTGGTATTTCATTTGTGTTGGCATATCTAGCAGACATGAATGAATGTGTAGCACCAGAATCAAATAATATGGTTGCAGGAATTGCATTAACATAAAACATACCAATTACGAGGTCCCCTCCATCCGGAGTAGCATCAACGCTGACTTGATTAACCTTGGCAATAGAATATCCCTTGCCAGAGCTTGGTGTTTGCTGCCTGTTCTGAACTGGAGTAGCAGCAATCCTCTGTGGGCAGACATTTGCATAGTGACCAGCCTTCCCACACTTGAAACAAGTAGTGCCTGGACTCTGTCCTGAAAACTTCGTCGGAGTGCCAGTAGGGGTAGCCTGTCGAGGAGGTGGAGTCCTCAGTGGTGATTGCTGAACTGGGCGCGGTCCTCCTGGTCGAGTCGGTGTACCCTGTGGTGAACTGTAGCGAGGACGAACACTGCTGCTTCCTTGTCCTTGAGATATTGCCTTTCTCTTCAAATCACCCAGCTGAACACGCTTGTGTTCAATAGCAAGAGCCTTATCCAACAGTCTCTGAAATGATGGAAATGTGTGTGCCACTAGAGCATACTGCAGTGGTCCATTAAGTCCTTCAATGAAATGCTCCTGCTTCCTCTCGTCTTCAGCAACTTCTTCAGGGGCATATCTGGATAACTGAATAAACTTGTCGCGGTACTCGCTGACTGACATACTTCCTTGCTTCAGCGACAGAAATTCCTTCTTCTTGATCTTTATCATACCAGCGGGAATATGGTAGTTCCTGAATTGTGTACTGAACTCTGCCCAAGTAATAGTATCCGCAGCATCATGGGCAGCAGTATAAGAATCCCACCAGTCAGCAGCAGGACCCGTCAGACGTCCAGAAGCATATAAAACCTTCTCCCGGTCAGTGCATTGTGCAATGTTGAGCATCTTCTCAATTGCTTTCAGCCAATCATCTGCATCAAGTGGATCTGGCGAACTTGCAAATGTAGGTGGCTTATGACTCATGAACTCTCGGTGCTTATCACGAGGTGGAACTGGTGGTGGTGGTGGAGGCAATGGCACTTGTTGCTGTTGTTGCTGTTGTTGAAGTTGTTGTTGCAGCTGCTGTTGTTGCGCCCTCCTTTCTTGGCGTATCTCATCTCTCTCCTGGCGCAACTCCTGGCGTATATCTTCTCTTTCCTGACGCATTTCCTGGCGTTCTTGCTGCATCTGGGCACGCATATCAGCCATAGTGTCCGCCATTTGCTGCATCACCGCCATCTGAGCAGCAACCAGTGGATCAACTCCGCCTGGTGGAGGATTAGGAGGATTCATCTCTGCAGGTTGTGGCTGAGGTTGTCTATACATCCTTCAAGTGTGTTGGTTAGGAGGCAAATCAATTCCACCACCCCTCCTGGTATTGACCATCTGAGTTAGATACATATGGTAAGAAAGAGCAGTAGACAAGGCAGTAATTACAATCATGTTACTTTGGGGGATTTATTAGCTAAGCAGTTTAATGTTTTACCTACCATAGCTAATTTATTACCTTACGCTGGCACATGCTAAGATGTCCATATATAATATCTCAATCAATCAAAGAAGCAAATCAGGCATTGATCATCAGAACAATCAACCAACATTTTTGATAGAGAAAATAAATTTTACTTTTGTCTTAGGCTTCCTATCTCTTAAAATTGTCATAGGGGTAGGGATTCCAAGGTGTGAAATCCATCTTGTCTCAGAGTAGAAAAGGTAAGAATGATCAAAGTAGAACAGTAGAAGGTGAGACAGGATCAAGATAAGTGTAGAAAGAATCAGAGTAAGGTAAGTAGGTAAGGGCTTTATCCATTTCTATCTAAGTTTCGTCCTACAGTCAACATTCCTCTGATACCACTTCTGTCACACCCGGCTTTAAGGAACAAAGCCAGGTGCATCTCATACATGCGCCAAGAAGACAACATATATAATAACAGAGTGTATAGAGATAAATGTCATAAAACATCAGAGTATTTATTACATAGCGGAAGACTTATTACAAAATAAAATAATAAATATAAAACGAACTAAGGATCGTCGGCGCCAATGTCGACTGAGAAACGCCACCTAGATCAGATCATACTCCTTGCCTTGTGGCTCCTCCTGAACCACCTGCTCTTCTCCTGTGGGGGGGGTGTGAGACAGCAAGGGTGAGCTCACACATGATCATAGCTCAACAAGTTGTGGGGAACCAGTGGACATAAACTCACAAAGGTGTGAGTTCATGTGATGTGTAAGGCTAATCAATGATAGGGGTTAAAGCTGAGCATTGCTTTTAAGTAGTTGGTCAAAATTTTATTAGCAATTACTAAGTGTAAGTAAATACCGAACCATAAATAAACCCATGCAATGCAAATGACAAAATTAAATTTAAGTTCCATAATTTAAACATCAGAGAGTCCTGAGCTGCTCATGACCGTGAGCTCGGCTAGTATACCAGTTTTACACTCTGCAGAGGTTGTACCCTTTACCCACAAGTCATGTTACCCATCTGCCAAGGGATCGCGACTTCCCATACACCTCTACCTAGGAAGCGCGGCAGGGCAACACTACGAGGCCTTTACAAAGTTCCACTAGCTTCCGAAAACCCGCTACAGTTTATAGGAAGTTCCAATGCAGGGTTCCTGGCTGACCGCCATCGCAGCAAAATCAACCAGGGACCTCCCTACACTGACCACTCCCCTACTGCCCTTGCCCCTTTCGGGTAAGGTAGACTTCCACTAGCTTTCCTAATTAGTCAGCCAAGGGCGTCCCATTAAACCCTTGTGGTGGCACGTGGTTCTCAAGTTAAGCTCTATGTTCCAATTAACATTAATGAACTTGACATGAACATAAATAGAATAACAACAGAATTGGAACATAGAGGTAATAAATGATTATCCCAAAACCAGGTAAAGCAATAGCAAACTACCCTAGTGAATCAGGGGTAAACAAGGTAATGAGATAAACAATCTAGGGTGACCTATTGGGTCCCATCAAAATTAACCTATGCATGAGTATGTGATATTAAAGAACATTATTGGGTAAAAAGTGGTCAAGGGCACAACTTGCCTTCAATGAGCTCCTGCTCAGCTACTTCAACCTGCTGCTCACCAGGATCCTCAGCAACGGGCTCTTCTACTCGCCACAATACAAACAAGCACAGTGTATATAGAGAAATTAACATCACACCAAACATATAAACAAAATACACAGTAATAATCTACACATTAAAATAAAATCCTAGGAACAGGAATCATAATTTTTGGAGTTATAGATTTTAAGTTATGAATTTTCAAAGGTTTTATGTGTTTTAAATAGGATTAAGTGAGGAATTAATTTTATTACTGTTGTCATGATAAAACAGAGACACTAAGTGCTAGAGAATAAAATTACAAAATTTTAGGAACTGGAATGAAGTAATTTGGAGTTCATATGCATTTTCTATGAATTATTGAAGTTATAGCAATTATTTTCCTATTAAAAATCTATTTTCTATTTCATTTATACAGTTTAAATAGGTTCTGGACTGGGCCTCAAATCTAGAGAAACCCAGGGGGCTAAACTATAAAGATTCCCGAGACTCAGATTACTGACACATGGATGGCGGGTTGATTCAGGGATAACACAGGGTCTCTTTTATAAATTTCTCGGCCGAAGGGGTATCGGCCAAGGTGGACCGTCCGATTAAACGTGAGTGATCCAGATTAAATCCCGAGCCAATCAAACGGATACAGCACGGAACCCTTGGATTAGGATCCAACGGTGTGGATGATTATGCACCCAGATCTAATCGCAGCCAATGGATCTAAGGCCTACGGTTTGGATTTAATATCGCGAGTGTGTGATGGTTGCTTTGATCTGCACCATCAATCCACGGATCAATGACCTAGGATAGCTTCTAATTCTAGCCGCACAGTCAAGATCCGATGGCCAGGACCCCATCGTCCCCACACGCCGAACTCCGCACCAAACAGAGCCGGCCACCCCGCACAGCATAGCACGCCGTCGAGCATGCAAATCGAGGACCCCGTTGCTGACCGGATCGAAACGGAGGTCCGCCCGCCGTGAGTTCGATAGCCAATTGAACGGCCAGGGATGCGTCTTCTTCTCTCGCACTACCGAGCGACTGCGCCCAAGCCGTGGCGGCGAACACACAACAGCGAGCAATTCCTGTTATCCGACGCGTTGAGCTTCTACGCCCCCCGATGCTACGCGACGCAAAGAGGGTAGGGATTGACAGGAGGGAAGTGTTACCGTTGTGATGTCGTGGAGATCTCTCACTTCTACGCGCTTCTCGTTCTCGCAGACGCTCGAGGTATGCCAACGGTGGTGGTCGCGAGAGGCAGAGAGGGGAAGGCAGCAAGGGGGTTTTGGCCGTGGCTTCCTAAATAGGCGGGTAGTGGGATTAGTTGGGTATCCGCTAGATCCGCGCTCGGCAGCTGGAGGACTCCATGCACGCGCCGGAGTCGCCAACAGATCGAAGAAGATGGGCCTGACGAGACGGGTCCACACGCCATGTTCCCAGCGTCGCGCACCGTGTGGGTTGGAGGGCGCCGACTACCCGGCCCCACCAGTCAGTGGCAGCGGCGCGCGGTTGGTCTTGGGCCGCGCGGTGTCTTTCCCTCAGGTGGGCCGAACTCGGATACGGCAGCCCAGGTAAGCCTTTCCCCTTTCTTTTTATTTTATTTTCTGCATTATGTTCAATTTGAATTTGAACTCAAATTTAAATTCCAGCTTCTATGGCTCATCACCCCAAATTATATTTATGAGACTAAATATACCAATCTTTGAGAATTTAATTTATTATCTATATTTTTATATCATTTCTCTTCTCCTCTTTTCCAAAATCCAATTTTCAATCTAGGGTTTAATTCAACTTCTAGTAATTATTATTCTATTATTTTATCCTTTCTATTTTATTTAATGCACAGACATATAGAACTCCAACATGATGCATTTTTTTTAATCATTTGTTTGCATTAAACTCTAAATTCTGTGTATGCTCTTTTTATGATGCAAATGAGGCACAGGAAATTGAGGAGCTCTTTTCTCTCTCTCTCCATTATTCTTTGTATACAGCTTTGAGTATTACATTAACGGCGTACGGCTATAAATCACTGAACTGTCCGGTGGTGCACCGGACTGTCCGGTGAGCCAACGATCGGCCGCGTAATCCGCGCGCGACGCGTGGCCGAGCCAACGGTCAGAAAGGGGCATCGGACTGTTCGGTGTGCACCGGACAGTGTTCGGTGTGCCAACGGCTCTGAATCTACAACGGTCGGCTTCGCCAAATAAGGAAAGAGATCCGCACCGGACAGTGTCCGGTGGTGCACCGGACTGTCCGGTGCACCAGGCGACAGAAGGCAAGAATTGCCTTCCTGGAATGCTCTCAACGGCTCCTAGCTACCTTGGAGCTATAAAAGGGGCCCCTAGGCGCATGGAGGACTGCACCAAGCATTCTCTAAGCATTCCTAAGCACCAAGACTCCAATTCTGCGCATTCGATTCTTTGTGATAGCAACTAGAGCTCCATTTGAGTAGTGTACTCTTCGGGTTGTGTTGCGAGCTCGTGTTGTGACTTGTGTGCGTGTTGTTTCTCTGATTTTGTGTCTTGTGTGCGTTGCTCATCCCAACCTTACTTCCGTGATTCTTTGTGAACATCTTTGTAAGGGCGAGAGGCTCCAAGTTGTGGAGATTCCTCGCAAGCGGGATATAGTAAACAAAGCAAAACACCATGGTATTCAAGTGGGTCTTTGGACCGCTTGAGAGGGCTTGAGTGCAACCCTCGTCCGTTGGGACGCCACAACGTGGAGTAGGCAAGTGTTGGACTTGGCCAAACCACGGGATAAACCACTGTGCATATCTGTGTTGATCTTCTTGTGGTTATTGTGTTTTGCAAGAACTCCTCTCTAGCCACTTGGCTTTATTGTGCTAACATCTAATCAAGTTTTGTGGCATTAAGTTTCAAGTTTTACAGGATCACCTATTCACCCCCCCTCTAGGTGCTCTCAAGAATCTATTAACAGTAACACACAACAGATTCGCCATAAAAAGAGGTTTCTTTCTTTATGAAGCATGAAAAGAAGGGAAGGTATTTTTTCGCCGAAAGCTAAAAAACGGTATGTGCGTAAATTTCATGCATCGCAAAGAAATATATGACATTAATTTACATATCTGTTAATTGTTTCATACACAGAATGTTACATTGTATCATTACAATAAAATCCTAATCTTCTTTAAGAATTCTCTCCGCAACTTCATTCAGCAGCCTATCGACAACTTCGTCGATGATGGAATTAGCAACGCTCATTACATCCAACGCTTCTTTCATGACGGGATCAGCCTAGGGGTCGTATGGCTTGGGCAGTGGTGAGAGTTCAGCTGTAGTAGACAAACCATTAGTCTGAAGCCAGAAAATAAACACCGAAGCTGAAATTCCATAATGATACCTATATGCCTTGCGTGTTCGGCAGCTTCTTTGGCTCGCTTAGCTTCTTCTCGAGCATCATGGGTTTCTTTTTCATTTTTCTTTATGATTTTGTTGGCTAATTCTAGGCCACCGTTCACCCAGACATCAGAATAAAACTTCTCACTCACCAAGGTAGCTTTGGCCGAGGGGTCCTTGTGTCGTCTGTGGAGAAGGCGGCTTCAGTCTGGGCTGCAGCTTTAACATGGTCACAACCAGCCTTTTCCAGAATTGCTGCAACCCCTCACGCGCCGGAAAAGGCACAAATATCACCGCGATCACTAAGGATCTCTTCAAAAGCTTCGGCTTGTGCGCTTATCCAATCAATAACCCCCTCGGGGTCACCTCGAATGAAATTCTCTTCGGAAGAATATGCACCCACCTTGGCAAAGCTGGTTTTCAATTTTCTTACGCAATCCAAGGATTTCTCAAAGCATCTTTTCTTGGATTCACGAAGCTCCTCAACATTCTTTTCTAATCTTGTGTTCTTCCATTCACTTATTTCTTGACTCGCTTTCGCAACTTCGAAATTCTCATTAACTTCGGCAAGTTGTTTTCGCAGGCTTTCAATTTTGGCCTCGTGTACTTTGGATTGAGTATTGAATTTTGCCTCATCTTTATTCACTCTGTCTACTAAGGAAAGCAGAATTTTACCTTTTTCTGCAGCTTCGTTCCTCAGTTTAATAACCTCCGTCCGAAGGTTGCTAAGCGCCATATGTCAACTTTCATCTTCAGCATTCTTCTGCGCTCTCAAGGCGTTTCTAAGAATTAAGCCCTGCAAAAAGAAGGGAGGAAAAGGATTAGCACAAGAATAACAGATATAGAAAAAATAATTTACTTAAAAGTCCATAACTCCCGTACCTTTAGAGTATTGTAAGCAAGGCTGTCTGTGAGGTCATCCTTTGACATGGCAGAGAGACCAGCTTCAAGCTTCGGAAATCCCATATTTTTGGTCATCTCCCAGCAAACGGATATTTTCTTGTTATTTGGGAGACAGTATAGTAAATCATCTTCGTCCGAGCCATTATACACCAAGGCCCCCTTCGGGTATTTCAGTTCCCGGGCGTAGTGTTTGGCTTCCGCGATTTCTTCAGCAAATAACCTTTTTCCTGAAGCATGTCGAATAATAAAGTCAAGATCTTCGAACGGTGCTTCGGGAATAGGAGATTTAGCTTTTTTGGACGCGTCTTTCTTCTCCACAGCCAAACCAACATCTGGAGATTCTTGTTCATTTCCTGGCCCAGTTCTAGCAGACTCTGCCTTAGTGGGCACTGAGGGCCCGGCTTCGGCTTCAACGCGAGCCATAGCAGCTTCGGCAACCTTCTTCACAGGGGTAGGAGTTAATGCCCTTGTTGTCTCCATGACAGCGTCCAGCACGCTTGCCATCCTCCTCCTCTTAGGAGTTATTGCAGGAGTTTTTGCCACCTTCGACAATTCTGGCTCTGGTGGTCCTGCCATTTCCTCTTGGTTTGGCTTCTCGACTGCCTTTCCTTTAACTTTGGCATTATGTTTCGGCACTTCGGCCGATCCGGTTGCAGAAACCTTTGGTACTGCAGCCGATTCTTCGGCGCTCCGACCGGCACGAGTAGCTTGTTCTGCCTCGGCAGTGGAAGATGTCCCTTCACCAAGCTTCGGCACTGTGGCCGTTTCAATGTATCTTGGTCGGTGGGTCAAGACCTTGATCTTTTTGCCCTTCGGCACAACAGAGATGGCCGAGGCAGCAGTTTTCCTTTTCTTCCCCTGTTTTCGCGAGGGGTAAGTGTAGTCCGGGTACATGAAGCCGATAACGTCAAAAACTCTGTTCAACCTTTTCTTGCCTCGCCCTCTGAAGGCTAAGGTCATAGCATCATCTTCGGCTCTCGTGTATGCTCCAAGTAACTCATCGCTAGTCGCCTCAACACATGTCAGCCAGTCGTCATTTGGGTCGTCAAACTGGTCTCTATACCTGAAGGTGTATTTCAAGTAAACCAAACCACCTTGACTGGACCCGGCAACAGTTTCCTTCGGCATCTCCCAGTCATTCACAAGTGGCCATACCCTGTAGGCTATGTGCTCCTGAGCTAGGTCTCTTGTACCAATGAAGGCACAAACATTATTGAAAGCCTTCTGGCATGCTTCGGTATCATTCCCAAGCGTAGTAGCCGGCATTCTGAGGCCAAAGCGAGACCAGATGGGGCGTTGGATAATCCCCTTTATGTCTTCCCTTTCAATCAGATTATTCTTAACATAAAACCATTCCTCCATCCAGGTCCTAGGCCACCTTTTTCAAAATGTTGGAACTGGGTAACTTACATCAGAATGAGGAACGAAGCCATAACAACCGAAGTTGTTGTGATATTGCTCTTTGCCAGTGGCCTTCGTCTCGTACAATAGTTCGTGCATCTTACAAAAGCACTTTGCGCTTGGTTCTAGCCCTTGGCTTCTCACGGCGCAAACAAAAACACCCATTCTGATTATTGCTTCGGGAGTAATTTGATGAAGAAAGATCTCAAATGTCTTCAAAACTTCAACCAAAAATTTGCTCAATGGGAACCGAAAACCTGCCTTCATAAAGCTTTTATAAACAACAACTTCATCTTCCTCGGGGGCAGGGGCAGCGCTGTCCCCCCCAACTCTCACAATAGAAATATCACGGAAATATCTTCCCTTCATGGCATCAACCTGACTCTGTTTGATGGATGACTTTCCGAAGATGGTATGACTTGGCCGCCAGGGCCGATCTTCAGCATCTTCATTCCCGCTTTCCACATCAAAGTTATCGCTATCATCAGAATCCTCAGACAACCCAACTAATATTCCATTTGTAATCTTTTCTGTGTTTGTTTTTTTCCATTGCTTCATAAAACCTAGCTAGAGAAGGGTCCACAATCTTCTTCTGCTCAGACATCTTCTCTCCAGACATCTAACAAGCATGTGTCCAAATGACAAAGCTCTCAAATCAAGCAAGATCTGACAGCAAAAAATTTCAAGCTTGAAATAATAGCACAAGCAATTGAAAGGTCCAGCAAATGCTATCACTGTAGGTCCCTATTTATATGCCTAGCATGTTGTAGCTTGGCGGGTCCCATTTGTCATTGACTTTCGCTATTCTAGCGAAGGGAAGGTGTTTTTTCGAACCTTCGGCTAAAGGGCTTCGTTCATATCGTAGTCTGAATTTGTTTAACGCAAAAACAAATCAATACTGCGAGGGGCTACTGTTGGGGGCCTTCCTTTTCCGAAGATCCTCAAAAATATAACTGACATGTTTTCTAGTATAGTATACTGTCACAGGAAGCTTCGACTTTGAGATGAAGGTGTGCATGGTATGAGAGGCGTGATCTAGAAGAAGGATAAACCAACTCCGAAGGTGTGACTGGAGAAGCTTCGACTTAGCACAAGGACGGTGGTGGAGGATGAAACCGACCTAAAAAGGGAAAAGACTGCTCAGTCCTCGACAGCCTGCCTTTTAGCTATCAGTAGATGTCAGGGACATAAATGTAATTTCGCTTAGGCTGCGTCCTGTGCCTATAAATAGATGAATAGTAATACCGTACTGTTCACGCTGATTTGTAGTCACTCTTGTACTTCCGTCTTCTGTCAAGCCGAAGGTACAAATGTCATATAAACATTATTTATGTTTGCTCATGTTTACAAAATGCGAATATGAATAATCTAATGATTTGATATGTTTATTTATACCCCTTTTATGCTTTATATGCTTCTATTTACACCTTTGCTCGTTAAAACAATGAAGGTATGCTCTCCATGACCTTCGTCTAAAGATCATTATATCCTAAGGGAGATAATGCTTCGAAGGACGAAGGTCTCTAATCGTTAACGTTTGTGTTGCTTTGTTCCTGGTGTATAGCATCCGAGAACAAGGACCAACAATTGGTTTCCGTGATTTGCTATAGTTTCTCTAAGGCCTTGGAACGTATCTGGTGCAAACCAATCCCTCCGTGCAACCATGCAAACTTTTAATCTGAACCACATGATGTTGATACAAGAGAGCGTGCGGGGAGAGTGGGAGGGGGGTTTAAAAAAGTGTGATTAGCAGCGAGTGGTTAAGTGTAAAATTATCCACGCCCCTGTGTCCCTTGGATCAACATCATGTCGCCCAGATTAGAAGTTTGCATGGTTGCACGGAGGGGTTGGTTTGCACCAGATATGTTCCCCTGTTTCAAACCTCTAAAACTAATAGTTAGCAGTTAAAATTAGTTGAGAGGTTTAGAACGGGTCAACTAATAGACTAACTAATTGTTAGTTATACCTCATAAATAGCTATTAGTTTGTTAACTGCTCCAACCTAGCTAACATGTTATTAATAGTTAGCTCGAGAGGTTTGGAACCATGCCTAAGATACTTAGATATTTGTAAACTAATGGTGATTTACAGGAAGGGGCGAACACAAAGGGAAGGTGGGATCAAAGTGCGCCATGGCCTCCCTCAATTGTTTATAACGACTTAGACCTAATGTTCATGTGATGTCATATGCCTATGTCAGATCGGTCCAGTCCTCCCGTCTCCTGTTCTCCTCGATCTAGTTCTCGCATCTATCCATCCGGTCCCATTTTTTCAACGCCGCTCGAGCCAGTCCGCTCTGTATCCCCCTTCCTGACAAATGACACGGACCAACCCTGACCCATTCATGGTGCCCCCGCCTCGCTCGTCCTCGTCGCGAAGTCGGCCCACCTAGTAGGTCCGATCTCGCTTGTCACGATGATACGACCTGTCCCTAGCGGTTGACGAGCTTGACAAACTAGCGAGCTCTGGCTCTCAGCCGGAGACGTCGGCCCACTTAGTAGGCCCGATCTCGCTCGTCACGACGATACGACCTGTCCTTAGCGGTTGACGAGCTTGACAAACTAGCAAGCCCTGGCTCTCAGCCGGAGACGTCGGCCCACCTATTGTAGGTCCGATCTCGCTCGTCACGACGATACGATCCGTCCTTGGCGGTTGACGAGATTGACAAACTAGCGAGCCTTAGCTCTCAGCTGGAGACGTCGGCTAACCCCAGCCATTTTTTGATGCCCTCGTCCTTGATTCGGTAAGTATACTTTTGATTCGGTCAGCAAGAAGCCAAGAACTTAGTGGTATGTTTGATTTCTTTTATTCATATATTTTTCTTATTTAAACTTGTATCATGTATTGATATAAAATTTAAACTTTATACAATACTAGTTTTTTGCGCTCTTGCTTGATTTTGTCACGTGGTCTTCTTGGTCTCGCATAAATTCTGGTTCGGTGTTCGCCACTGCTTGCAGGTGTAATGAGAGAGCCATATTTACCTGCGTACTTCCTATGTATTTCTACTCCTTTCTGTTTTGATCGCATTCATTCTACTTAACTGTGTCTGCTTTCCTTTGAGTTCTATCTCAGTGTATTTCAGTGCTAAAAACTGATGAATTACTATCTCTCGGTTTTATGTATTCCCGTAACTCAATGAGTGCATCTTTGTGTTATTGTTATTGCTGATACAAATACACTCCTTCCATTCAAAAATATAATTCATTTTATAATAAACATACATTCATTAATCAAATTATAAATGTAGTTTGTAATTTATATGTATGTTTATATTTATTATCATTTTTATGAATGCGGATAGAAAAAAAGAGAGTTAAAAATAACTATATTTTGGAAGAACGAAGGAAGCATTAATTAGAATAACACACTTTCTTTCCATGTGGCTTGCCCACGTATTTTTCAGTATTAACTTGTTCATAATGTCCATAAATCATATCTGGGACTGGGAGGAATACCTGCTCACTTGTTCTATGTTTAGTAGTCAATCTTCCAAAGGAATATTTGTTGATAATTAGTAATCCCGCGCTCGCGACAATTAAGAATATGTGCCATCACTACCGGAATCGCGTTCTTTGCCGAGTGTCTAAAACACTCGGCAAAGGCTATTTTACACTCGGCAAAGGCTTTGCCGAGTGTAACACTCGGCAAAGAACACTCGGCAAAGATTTCTTTGTGACACTCGGCAAAGAGCCCTTTGCCGAGTGTCAAAAAAAGACACTCGGCAAAGAAACTCTTTGCCGAGTGTCAAAAATAAAACACTCGGCAAAGAGCTTCTTCGCCGAGTGTTTTCTTTTACCGAGGGTTTTTTGCGTGGCACTCGGCAAATAGCTCTTTGCCGAGTGCCCGAAATAAAACACTCGGCAAAGAATATGACACTCGGCAAAGAGCCAAATTCCGGTAGTGCATCTTGGATTAAATTACTTGTTCCATCCTCTAGTTCCTTTTCATCTTTTTCCTGTTTCATTTTAGAGCCTCACAAAACAACACATTCTTGCATAAGCAAATACATACCATTTTTTTTTTGATGTCGTGACACTGGTTGCTTCACACTTAATTAAAAATGCCCCTTTCTGAGTGCAGTATCAAATACAACTCGGTGAATAAGGAAATGAATGGGTAGTAAGTAGTAACCGTATGTTTATATTTACAGGATGCACTATGCAGTAGGGAAATTACCTGGTATTCTTAAATTTTCATCTGGGTATTTCATATATTTTTTTCCTCTTTGGAAATGCTTGGGTGAATATGGCATATGCCAAATTTGGTACTAATGGAATCGGAGCCATATGGAGTGTGCCAATATTTATATTGGTGCAGGGTAGATGATTGGTCGGTTACCTGTAGAAACCTGGTATTTATTGGACCTGGTGCTGTTTTCGTGTTTTGCATGAGAATAAAATTCCTGCTATTAGAAGGGTTCTATCTGTTAGCAACTCGGGGTCGGTGATAACCTCATGGAGCGATCTCCGGAGTATAGAAGCTGCTGTTACCTACCTAATTTTTTGTATCTTGATTCTTTTCTTGAAAAATATTCACGTTTATACTCTTATATAACTTAATCTTGTTTTTAGACACTTTGCTCGGCGTCACAGGCTATGGCGTCGAAGTAACACAGCTCGACGCCACAGATTTTGACGCTAAGGTGCGTGCTTCACTGGCGACAACGGACTGACGTGTCTGAGCTCTCCCACCGCGGCCAATGGATCCCACCGCTTCGCTGGTTGCTCTTTCTGAGTGTTTTTGTTGGACCTAGCAGGAAAATAGGAAATAGATCCCATCGTTCTCTAATTAATCGCATTGAATGAGTCCCGGCTTGGCAGCAGCAGCGCGCGCACCTGGATAGATGGCCATGCGTGCGTGCCCTGTGCCCATGCATGCATCATGTGCTGCTACCATGGTGGCTCGCTTGCGTTGCAAAGCAGTGCAGGTGGCCGGGGCGGGCATATAGCACAAAACAGCTACATACCAAATTCGGCTGTTACCTACAACAAAATCAAGTATGAGGAAATAACTCCTGCCCTTTTAGAACTGATTTGGTGGACAGATTATTGTCCATAAAATCAGCCCTTAGAGCTTTTCTTCAATATCAAAGAGCGAGCGGTGAGCCTCGTTGGCACTGGGATGGTAAAGAAGGCCAGGGTATTTTTTTTCTTTTATGGCTAGTTTGGAAACCTTATTTTTTCTAAAAGATTTCCATTTCTCCAAGAGAAATTAGTTCATTTCCCTCATAAAAATAGAAAAACCTTCGAAAAATAGAGTTTTCAAACTAGCCCTCAAAAGCAGTGGCGGATCCAGTATTAATTTAAGATGAGGGCTACTAAGTTAAAACTATAAAAAAAACTTCAAATCAAGCTTTAAATTACAGTTCACAAACCCTCTGGCCTCTGTGTCGCTGCGGGCTGCGCAGTGCTCTGGAGTCTGACCTCTGCTGCTGGCGGCGGCTCCGGCCTCCAGGCTCCAGCCGCTCTAGGCGAGCAGGAGCAGGCGAGGACGCGAGGTGCGGGCGGCCGTGCGGCGGGGCGTGGCCGGGCCGCGTGGGTCGTGCGGCGGCGTTGCTGGGCGCCTGGGCGGTGGTCCGCTGGTGGCGCGGTGCCGTGGAAGTAGAACTGGACCGTGGTGGCCGCCGCCCGCCGGTGCCGCGTGCGTCCGCCGTCCGCCGTCCGCCGTCCGCCGTCCGCCGCGCTGCTGGGGCTGCGCGCTGCTGGTGGCTGGCGCTTGGCGGCTCCCTCTGCTGGAGCGTCCGTGCGCGCTGCCGAAGTTTAGACTGTCTCCAGCAACGTCCTCTATATTCATTCTCTATATCTGTCCTTTACAGTCTCCTCTAAAAGATTTCATCCTCTATATCTCATTTCTCTCCAACAACGTCCTCTAAATCACGTCCTCTATACTCAAATACCCACATTAAAGACATTTTTTAATTTTATTTTTTGTACATACGTATTTATCATACTCTCAAATGTATTGTACATATTTTAGTTTTGCTAAACGGTTATTTAAAAGTAGTCAAATGGATAGAGGACCGTTTAGAGAAACTCTATATATAGAGAATCCAGCAGCGTCCTCTAAATTTAAAGGACCGTTTAGAGGACGTTGCTGGAGAGCGTAGAGGACCGTTTGGTCCTCTATATTTAGGGTAGAGAACCCTTTAGGGGACCTTGTTGGAGCCACCCTTAGGTTAGGGGCTGGCGGCTGTGGGCATGGCGCATGGGCCTATTCCCTCCTCCACGCGTTGTTGGGCCGCGACCGGGGCTGCAGCCCAGGCAGCCCCGGTCGCAAATCCGCCCCTGCAGTCAAAAGGGTATGGAAAGTCTGATCATCTTGGTGCTTCATTCCCTGCGATGCGCTTCACTTGTTATCAGTTATCCTGCCCATCAACGGATCAAAGGGAAGGTGCTCAACTATTCAGCAGGTGTTGCTGCTTGGTATGGAAAATCTGTCATGCAAGATAGTGAGCAAAGGAAACATACTAATCTTTAGATATCCGACTAGGTTCTTTTCAACTTAAGACCTTGCGTAAATATCTATCGAATAAATCTTCATCTCTGACACTGATCCTTGATCCTTTGTTGCCCCTCCTTTTCTCAATAAATTACTCCAAAATCTGAATCAATAGTTGCTCCTATATGAAACCTACATAGGAGATGAAATAAAAGCACCGTTGAATATATAATCATTTATACAAAGCCATATAGACCACAGAACATTAGCTCCACCCATGAAAATGAGCTTCTTAACACTGGGTTTAGCTCCCTTAGTCCACTGCCCAAAATAGTGTGTGCAGCATTTTGTGGAGCCATAATTTCAGTGCAAATTTCAACTAATCTCCAAAGGAATCTAGCAAAGAAACATTTGAAGAAGAGATGATCAATGCTTTTATTATAGCTACACTAACAACATTTTAAACTACCCTTCCACTTCTTTTTAACTACATTATCTTTGGTGAGTGTAACTCCTTCATGGATATACCAAAGAAACACCTTCATCTTCCGGGTCACTTTTTGTTTTCCGTATTGATACATGTTTAGGTGCAATATTAAGATTACACAACTTATCATACATGGAGCCCACAGAAAATTTGTCATTTTTTAAGGAAGCCAAAAAAATCCCTATCACTGGTAAGTTGTATAGGTTGTACTCTTAGCAAAAAGATGTTGCAATTTAGCCTCAATTCTTCGCACTATTCCCTCCTGAAAATAATTTCGGTGGATCAAAACCAACTACCTCAGCCATAGATGCTTGCTTTCTAAAGGCTATGTTATATAGACATAGATAATGATTTTAAGGCATTTGTACCGAGCCATATGGCATCCCCAAACCTAACTAGCTCCTCATCTTGGAGTGCAAAACGACCAAACTGTATAAACTGGTCTCTAACCCCAAAAGGCCAAACCAAAATTGAGAGTCACCCTGTTTACGTTGTACTTGTGTAAGTGCCTTCCTAGTGAGATACTTTTTCCTAATCAGATTCTGCCATTTACTGTCTTCATTGAAAAGCCTAAATAACCATTTACTAAGGAGGCATGTATTATGTAGTCCTAAGTCCTTTATCCCCAGACTGCCCTGCTCAACTGGTCTATACATAATATTCCATCTTGCTAGTCTATATTTTTCCTTCTGTTGGCCTCCTTGCCTAAAGAATATTGATCTAAAGTTTCAAGCCCTCTTTAGGAATTTCAAAGCAATAAACCATATAAACCACCAAATCACTCAGCACAAAATTTACTAGTGTCAACCTTCCTCCATAGATTAAGTATTTGGCTTTCCAAGAATTTCGTTTTCTTTCAAACTTTTCTTCCACTATTGTCCAATCCTTGTTGTGTAGTCCAGTACGATGCATGGGAAATGAATTTTGCTGGCACACCAGCAGGTCCGCCTGATATCTGATCTGAGCTGCTTATTTATGTTACTGTATATGCCTGCTTTTTTTCTTACATTATCACTGATGATTTCTGTGTCTGCGTTGCATAGTAAGAGCAACTCCAGTAGTTCTCTAAAAAATAGCTTGCTAAAATCATGTTTAGTAAGTTGCTAAATAGCTATTGGAAGTAAAAAGTAACTTAGTCTCCAATAGTTGCTCATATTTAAGAAGTATTTCGATTTTGAATCTAGCTTTAGCGGCCCTGCCCCTATGAGATCTGCCTGATAATAAGGTTGAGGGCAGAGGATATGAGGGCGGAAGAAAAAAGGTCGGTCGATATGAACTATGAATGAGTGGTGGCCCGGTGGCGCAACCTATGAGGAAGTTGGGTTCGACGGTGAAGGAGAAACTTGTGTCATACGTGTTTGACCTAGCTACCTCATTATGCTAGAAAATGAAAAAAGAGTGTGCTATACCTGGCTATCTCACTGTGTGGGAAAGGGAAAAATAATCACGTTAGTGTGAAGAAATTGACGTCAACTGTATTTAGGGAGTTCCTACCGAGTTGCTAAATGTGGAGAGTAAATAGAGTTGAATAGTAACTAAGTAAATTTAGCAAGTCTATTTAGAAAACCATTGGAGAAGCATTTTTCTGTTCACTTCTTAAATTTAAGATTTAGAGTGTTGTTTAGAGAACTATTGGAGTTGCTCTAAGGTTCACCTGTCAGCGAAGAGCTTTACAAGCCAAGGCCCAATAGCTAGGAGGCCCAGCTATGGAAGCCTAAACACAGCTTCCCAGGCCAGGCCTCCCTCACAAACCGCCCCAATCCCCAAAGAGTATCAGTAGACGCAACGGCACAACGCAAGCGCGCGCTCTGCAACTAACCAAGAAGAGGGGAGAGGCAAAGCGCAGAGCGAAGCCAAGAAGATGGCCGCGGCTGCCGCCGTCCCGGACGGCGTCTCCTCCTGCGGGAGCACCAACATGCGCCGCGCCGACCACCTTCCTCAGCTCCCGATCCCGCTGCCCTGCATGGGCGAGCCCACCGCCGCCTCCCGCGTCTCGCCGGGCTCCTCCCCGGCCCGCTCCGAGGCCTCGCGAGGCGCCCCCTGCTACAACGCCGACGCCGAGCCGGACCCGGACCCGGAGCCGGAGCCCGAGGCTTCCGTGGGGCGGAGCACGCAGATGCTGCTCGCGATGGCCGCCATGGGCGGGCACGGCGGGCACTACGGCCGCCGCCCGGCCTCGTCCTACGGCAGCTGCGCCGCGTGGAGCGCCGGGTCGCTCACCAGGCACCGCCCCGCATCGCCGTCCCCGATCTGCAGCCCCGCGAACAGCCACGATGGCGGCGGCGGGGAGGAGGAGGACCGCGAACCGCACGGCGGTGACGACGCCTCCTCGTTTGTCACGCCACGGGTGGTCAGTTTTCGTGCTCTTTTAAGTCTTAACTTGTTGGCGCCCCTTTTGTTCCTGGACTGATTCTTGCTCGATATGGAGCGAAGGTGCCTCCGTGGTCCTCGGTTCTCCACCTGGCCTGCATTTGATCTTGATTCCATGCTTAGTAGTTTGCAGCCTTGAATGCTGTCAGGATGCGCTGATACATTCTGCTAGTCCATGCTGGCGTAGAGATGGTTTCTTTTCTTGGACGGAGGTGGTTTCTTTTCTTACAATTGTCTAGGCTTTTTGATAAATTATTAAATGTGTTAATGTTGCTGGACTAGTGGGATTGCTCCCCAGACCTAGGTAACTGACTAGCAGCAAAGCCTGCTCCTTCACGATTTGGGCTTCTCGTCAGTTACCACATTTCTGCAGAGGGCCAAAACCCATAGCATCATGTACTTGTTCATCTAGATTTCTGCATTACCTTGTTAACTTCTGCTCATCTAACTTCTGTGTCTGATTCCATCCGATTGTTATGCATGAAGGTCCCATTTTCTTTGTAAACTTTATTATTTTTTCAATCCCTTTGGTACTTCACAACCTAGATTGAAGCAGAAACTAACAATCCAAATCTATTCTGAAGGAAGAAGAGCAAGGCAGGACCAGAGCAGATTTCATGAATCCTTCTGCTATGCCACGGAATATCAGATTGCAGACACCCAGGCACCCTTCTCTGCTGGATAGGAGAGGTGCCTCCTTTTGCTTGTCGCCTCTGTTCATATATTAGGCACACATCTTTTTTCTTGCAATTCATGTTCAATAATATGCAGTTGAAGGCGCCAATCAAATGCCTCCGAGATTCATCCACAAGACCACACCAGCTAGATTTATGCGCCGAGTTCGCTCCTCACATAATTTCCGACAGCGCGTGGATGCATTAGATGCTACCAATGAATGGAGATTGCCCAAAGTCAGTGAAGGGGATGACGAGGGAGGTGATAAAAAAGACTGGCAGAGTAATACCGTGTCATCTCGCGTATCTTCAGGTAAGCCTGAACCTCATGGAGTTCATCAGATATCCAGCCTAATCTGAACTTTGACACAGTCGTGTATGCTGCAGCCCGTGATTGGAATTTTGAGTCTGACGGTGCCTATCAGGGTAGCAATCGTAGTGATCGTGCATTTGGCGATTCAGATGGTGAGAACTGTCCAGTTGAAGTGCAAAGGACAGAGAGATGGACCCCGAGCTCTGTGTTAAAACCCCAAGGCAATTTAGTCCATGCTAAGTTGGTTGCCTGGAAGGATGCGCAGATTGCAAAGCTCATAGAAAAGTAATCCTTCTTATCCCATTTTTCATAACATCCAAACTTGATATTTATTACCAATTAATTCTGGACGTGTTCAGAGAGAGAATCATAGTATAAGAATATTGTATTGCTACGGTGGTCAGATTTGAATTTTTGACATGTACAACGTCACTTCAGCCTGAAATTGTGTTTTGAAGTTACAAGCTCAATTCATTACTGGTGTTATGGTGTGGGTATGAAAACATGGACTCCTGTGAGTAATCATTATGCATTATTTTTCAAATCTTCAAATTTCATAACCCACAGGTCTTAATTTTCTAGTCAGAGTACTAATGTTACTTGAACCATATAGGCTGAAAAAGAAAGAAGCCGATATTGATGATTGGCAGAGGAAGAAGACCATAAAGGCCAGGCAGAAGATGAGAAGCGCTGAGGTATGGTCTATAATGGCAGTCAGCAGTTCTACTTGAAATGGACAGATTTGCTTTCCTAATTTCACACACCCCTTTGTACCTCTCGACTGGGAACAGTTGAAGCTGGAGAAGAAGAGAGCGGAAATCGCAGAAAAGATGCAAAAGGCAATAAAGCGTGCACAAAAAAAGGCTGATAAGAAGAAAGTCAAGGAGCAGGTAGCCACTAAAGTTCAGATAGATGGTGTTGAGAGAGCATTGGATAAGATGTCAAGGACAGGAAAACTCCCCTGGTCACTGGCTTTTCTGTGATCCAGCTCTTCGTATGTGCCTGTCCTAGATAAGCTGGTTTGCCAAACTGTGGAAGCTACTGGTGATGGCAGCATGGCAAGAGCAATACGAGTGAAATCAGCTGCTAAATGATTGAAATCGGCAGATTGCGTATTAAGGAAAAGAGAAGAGGATATGCTGGTGATTGACCATTCTTTGGCAATGGAAGTTTTGGCTTATGTAACACTATGATTTGTTTGAGGCAATAGTTACTAGCAATCGAACACTGTTTTTGAACACGACTTGGATAACTCGGGGTGAACTTTTGGTACATTACTGTATGTTGTCCGATAACTCTTCTAGTGTTCTGACATCTGAGACAAACATTCTTGATCCTTACAGCTTTGCTGTGATAGTGTACAGCACTTCAACTTTGTGAGTATGATGCGATGAACAAATGAACAATGCTTTGCTTATTTATATTTGTTTACGTGGCTAAGTTCTCTTCTCTCTCTGTTCTTTTGTGCAACGTGTATCCGAAACTATTCCAACAATTTATGCATGGTGGCATGGTTTGGATGCAAAGTATTTGAAGAATACCGTAGTTTTGTAAAAAAAGAAAAAGAAAAAATAGTTTGGTTTTACAAAATTGCAGTGTGTTTTGGATGCAACATATATTGTATAGTTTAAATTCATTTAGAAACCCCACTCAATACCTCTTTTTTCTAATCTACAGCTTTGCATGTATTTGGATTATTGAACCATACTAGGTTGCTAAAATTACAGCATCCTAATAGGCACTCAAAACATTCTTGCAGGCAGTGCGCGATGGTTCATGTGAAATTCGTGCATTATCCTTGATAAATTCGAACGTCCAAACATATCCACGTAAGGCCTTGTTTGATCGCACTCTGACCCACCTCAATCTACAAGTAATGGACTAGATTCAAGTGAAAAACCAGTTATTTTTTGACCCCCAATCCACCCTAATACGAATGAACTGGATGTATTGAGATGCAGATAAACAAGTCCAAACTCAAGAAACTGCGAGGCATCCAAGTATTTGCTTGAAAAGCCCTCAAGTAAAAGAATAACATGCCAAAGAGGGATTAAGAAATAGGAGGAACAAATATGTTGGCACTGCCAGCCGGCTTTACCTGATCTAGTGATCTGCATCCACTAGGGTTCTATACAGTTCAAAAACCCTAAACCAGCAACATTTGTATGTCTAGACGCAGTGGCGGATCCACCTCCCGGACGGGCGCACAGGCTATTTGCGAGTAAGGCCATGTTTTGTTTCTTTAGTCTAGAGACTAAAGTTTAGTTAGTGGACTAAAGTTTAGTCCCTAACATATTTTGTTTTAGGGGCTAAAAATAGTAAGAATATACTAAATGACTCGTAAGAAGACTAAATTGACCTTTAACATTCTCCTGCTATTAGTACAATTGAACTAAATGAAGGATAAGGCCCTGTTTGGAAGTTTAGTATTTTTGCAGTTTTGAAACAATACTATGGTATTTGATGATACTATAGTATTATAACTCAAAAGGTGTTTGGTTTGTGCAGGCAAAACACAGTTTTAAATACTATGGTTTACCCAAAACCGTGGTATTTTTGGAGTTTTCGAAACTCCACTCCGGACCTCAGTTTTCTTCTCTTCTCTCTACATATACTTTGTTTTTCTAATGGAACCAAACATATCTCGGTTTTGAGCAATACTGTGGTTTTACTGTGGTAAAGTAATACCATAGTATTTGTGTCATGTACAATTGTAAACTGTGGTATCTCAAAATTACAGTATTTCAAAACCGCATTTCCAAACAGGCCCTAAATGTAGAATTAATATGGTTTAGTCCCTTTTAGTAAATATGTGAAGGACTAAAGACTAAATTATTTTAGTTCATATTTTAGTTGTAATGTTTAATAAAAAAGGGACTAAATGAGATTTAAAAATTAGAGATTAATATTTAGTCCCTCTAACAAATACCCCTAAAATGGCAATAGCAGCGACTTGTGCGCCATGCAACTCTGTATTACTTCACGTCATGGAAACTGGATAGGTTCATTCACGTGTCGACCTGGACAGGTTCATGGGAATCTAGGCGTAGCTAACTTGTCGCTTTCTCTCGTTGTTTGTGCAGAATTTATGTTTGCAGTTACAAGTTTCCACTTGAATACATGTTCCTTTTGCACTGTTCTCATGAATGTGTAATAGAGGAAGGGAAAAATTTTGTCATATAACCACAAAGACTGCGTAGGAGCCATTTTGATTTTATACGAAGAAGAAAACAGGTACCCAAAGTCGGAAACTAGCTAAAGACGTGATTGTGAGGTTAATAAAAGAATACTGGATTTATTTTCTTCCCAACGACAACTAGCTTAGGAAACATCATCCCCTTTTCAGTTTCTCTGTTCATTATTTTACTCTGGCCATTATTATATATATTTATATTGTAGGGTATCTTTTTATAAATTATATTTACTATATTAAATCATCAGTTTTTCAACGGTCGTTCCGCATCATCTTTGTAACTACAGGCTTGTTAGGCTCGACGCCCATGGGTCGCAGCTCCGGCCCGGGCACGACACACTGGCCTACTGACCGTGTCAGGGCGGCCTGTTAGCCCATCGGGTCATTTGATTAAATCAACGTAAAATGTTAGCCCATCGGGTCATTTGATTAAATCAACATAAAATGTGGCCCAGGCACGACACACTGGCCTGCTGACCGTGTCAGGTCGGCCTGTTAGCCAATCGGGTCATTTGATTAAATCAGCGTAAAATATTAAAAAGCGATGCAGGAGGTGGGATTTGAACCCACGTCGTGGTGGAAGAAGGGCATGAGACACTAAGTGAAGTCATCTAACTAGTAGAACTTCATGCCTATGTGTTTTTAATATTGAATATATACGATTTTTTGTAAAATAAAAAAATTGTTTCGGCCCGGGCCAGCACTACGGGCCGAGGCTACGGCCCAAGCACGGCACGATGTTCATGCCGGGTTGGCCTAGGCACTATTAAATGGGTCGTGCCTCGGGCCGGCCCACCGGACACGGTCCATTTGGCCATTGTCACACCCGGGTTTCGGGGCACCAAGATCCGGGCGCGAACATAATCACCAGGTGTGCTGGGACCAAGTCTCACACATATGATGAATCATGGCACAGGATCAAATGTCACATCTTTACTATATAATAGGAGTTCTGTACAAAATAAATAAATAATTACATTATAAAGAGACAACGGTCCAGCAACCCAAAGTTGACTGGGAGACGACGGCCTAGACCTCTCACGAACACATCGTAACATCCTTCATGCGCATCATCTTGCGGTACCTGTTCTTGACCTGTGGGGGGTTGTGAGACAGTAAGAGTGAGCTCACATACGTTCATAGCTCAACAAGTTGTGCGGAATAATGTGCATGAACTCGCCAAAGGTGGGAGCTCACGTGAAGTATAAGGCTTACCAAAGAGGATGTTAGAGCTGAGCATTGCTTTTAAAGTTGGTCAAAATTTTATTAGCAGTTACTAAGTATAAGTAAATATCAACCCAATTAAGTAGTAGAACAAAAGTAACAACATCATCTGCGATGCAATGCATATGACAATTTGAATTTAGTTCCATAAATTAATCATGTGAGTGTCTGAGCTGCTCATGACCATGAGCATGGCTAGTATACCAGTTTTACACTCTGCAGAGGTTGCGCATCTTTACCCACAAGTCATGTTACCCATCTGCCAAGAGACGGCCAATCCCATACACCTCTACCGAGGAGGCGAGGCAGGGTAACACTACGAGGCCTTTACAAAGTTCCACTAGCTTCAGAAAACCCGCTACAGTTTATAGGAAGCTCCAATACAGGAATCCCTCGTCTGACCGCCATCGCAGCAAAATCAACCCGAGGACCTCCCTACACTGACCACTCCCCTACTGTCCTTGCCCCTTTCGGGTAAGGTAGTCTTCCACTAGCTTTCCTAGTTAGTTGGCCAAGGGCGTCCCATTAAACCCTTGTGGTAGCACTGTTTTCCCGGGTGGTTCTCCATGTTCCAATTAACATAATGATCTTATCATAAACAATAAATAATAACTGATAATAAAAGATAATCATGAATAAAATGTATCTCCATACCCATAACCATATACAGCAATAGCAGATGCTACCCAAAAATTCAGTGGTAAACAAGGTATAGAGATTGTCGGGGACCATAATTAGGGGTACCCTCAAGACGCCTAATTCTCAGCTGGTAACCCCCATCAGCATAAAGCTGCAGAGGCCTGATGGGTTTGATTAAGTCAGGGATCAGTCCATACGAGCGACTCGATCGCGCCTCGCCCGAGCCTAGCCTCGGGCAAGGGCAGCCGACCCTGAGGTGTTTCCGTCTCGCCCGAGGCCCCCTTTTTTACGGCAGACGCATCTCCGGCTCGCCCGAGGCCTTGCCTTCGTTAAGAAGCAACCCTGACTAAATCACCGCGCCAACCGACCAAGTCACTGGGGCATTTAACGCAAAGAGTGAGACCGACGGGCGACCAGGCTTTGCCAGAGGCACCATAGGAGGCTCCGCCCGACCCAGGGCTCGGACTCGGGCTGAGGCCCCGGAAGACGGCGAACTCCGCTCCGCCCAACCCAGGGCTCGGACTCGGGCTAAGGCCCCGGAAGACGGCGAACTCCGCTCCGCCCGACCCAGGGCTCGGACTCGGGCTAAGGCCCCGGAAGACGGCGAACTCCGCTCCGCCCGACCCAGGGCTCGGACTCAGGCTAAGGCCCCGGAAGACGGCGAACTCCGCTCCGCCCGACCCAGGGCTCGGACTCGGGCTAAGGCCCCGGAAGACGACGAACTCCGCTTCGCCCGACCCAGGGCTCGGACTCCGCCCTGGCCTCTGCCGAACGACCTCCGCCTCGCCCGACCCAGGAGCTCGGGCTCGGCCTCGGCCATGCAGGACAGACTCGACCTCGACTTCGGAGGAGCCTCCACGTCGCCCGACCTAGGACACCAGTCCGCCACGTCAACAGGAAGCGTCATCATCACCCTGCCCTGAGCCGACTTGGGTCGCAGAGAACAAGACCGGCGTCCCATCTGGCCAGCTCCGCCAGATAGGCAATGATGGCGCCCCGCTAGACCCATGACGACGGCGGCTCTCGGCTCCCTTACGGAAGCAGGGAGACGTCAGCAAGAGCACAGCTGTTCCAACAGCTGTCCCTCCACCAGGCTCCGTTACTCCTCCGACAGCCACGATGCCACACCAGCTGGGTGCCAAGATCTCTCCGGCTGCCACCTTGGCATGTACTTAGGGCACTAGCTCTCCCCCGCTAGACACGTAGCACCTTGCTACACCCCCATTTTGTACACCTGGATCCTCTCCTTACGCTTATAAAAGGAAGGACCAGGGCCTTCTTAGAGAAGGTTGGCCTCGCGGGAACGAGGGCAGGGGCAGGCGCTCTCTTGGGGCCGCTCGCTCCCCTCACCCGCGCGGACGCTTGTAACCCCCTACTGCAAGCGCACCCGACCTGGGCGCGGGACGAACACGAAGGCCGCGGGATCTCCGCTTCTCTCATCACGACCCGGCTCCGGCCACCTTGCTCTCTCCCCCCTTCGCGCTCGCCCACGCGCTCGACCCATCTGGGCTGGGGCACGCGGCACACTCACTCGTCGGCTCGGGGACCCCCCGGTCTCGAAACACCGACAGTTGGCGCGCCAGGTAGGGGCCCGCTGCGTGTTGACGAGCAGTTTCCCGTCAAGCTCCAGATGGGCAGTCTCCGATGACCTCTTCAACCCGGGACGGTGCTCCGTTTCGGGAGCCTCGAGTTCATGTCTTTCGACGACAGCTACGACATGATACTCCTTCCACCGCCGCGCGACAGCGACAATGGTGGCGGACAGCCCGCCCGCCGGCGGCGGAATCGACGACGTCTTTCCCGCGTGGGGGAAGGACAACTTTCGAGCTCGCCCCATCCTCTCCCTCGCCATCGGAGGAGAAGGCGGGGCAACCAGGGCCGAGCGGGAGGCTGCGCTCAGTCGGCCGTCGAGCAAGTCGACATCCCCAGCGCCCCAACGGAGGACGCGTCGGGCGTCACCCTCGCGTTTGAGGCAAAGGCGAGCGCCGTCCCCCCGCGACACGCCGACTCCGAGCAAGTGGACGACGCCAGCACGCTCGCGGAGGGCCTGCAGGACGTCGCCCTCGTACCCAAGACGACGGCGCGATCAGCCCCCGATGTGACTTCGTCGCTCCTCGTCGACAAAAAGGTACCGACTGCTTCCCATCCTTCGTCATTTCGACTCGACCTCAACCCGCCTAGCGACCTCGCTTTGGCGGGCGCTCGCGTTGAGGTGAATGCAACCCCTTTCGGGTTTCGTGTGCGGTCGCCCTGGGACCGATTGACGGGCGTCTCGACCTACGGACCCTCTGGGTCCGAGGAAGATGACGACCCCAGCACCTGCTGGGATTTCTCTGGATCTGGCAACCCCAGTGCCATGCGGGACTTCATGACCGCATGCGACTACTGCCTCTCCGACTGTTCCGACGGCAGCCGCAGCCTTGACGACAAGGACTGCGGCCCGAGCCGCGAATGTTTCCACGTCGAGCTAGGGGATCCCTCCGGAGGCAGCTGTCTCGGCATGCCGGAGGATGGTGATCCCCCTAGGCCAGCGCCTCGCGCCGACATCCCGCGGGAGCTAGCTGTGGTCCCCGTTCCGGCGGGGGGTCACGACCCACAGCTCGAGCAAGTCCGTGGGGCGCAGGCCGGGCTCGATGAGGGAGCAGGAGCGCTCGAGGCAATCCGCCGGGACGTCGGGCAGGTATGGGCGGGCCAGCCCCCGGCCGGAGAAATACGTCACCTGCCCCAGGGTCTCCAGCACCGCATCGCCAATGATGCCAGGGGCAGACCGCCACCCGCATCCGGCGGAACCGGTCAGGACCTGGCAGCCGCAGCGATGCTCCTCCGCGCGATGCCGGAGTCATCAACCACCGAGGGTCGGCGAATCCAGGGAGAGCTCAAGCATCTCCTGGAAGGCGCTGCGGCCCGGCGGGCCAAGAGCTCTGCCTCCCGAAGGCAGGGGTACCCCTCGGAACCTCGTGCCGCGACTTCCCGACTCATGCGGGAAGCCTCGGTCTACACCGGGCGCACGCGCAACACCGCGCCTGCGGCTCCGGGCCACCTCAGCGACGAGCACCCTCATCGCGACCGTCGGGCCCGCCTCGACGAAAGGGTGCGCCGGGGTTATCACCCCAGGCGTGGGGGACGCTACGACAGCGGGGAGGATCGGAGTCCTTCGCCTGAACCACCCGGTCCGCAGGTCTTCAGCCGGGCCATTCGGCGGGCGCCGTTTCCGACCCAATTCCGACCCCCGACTACTATCGCAAAGTACTCGGGGGAAACGAGACCGGAATTGTGGCTCGCGGACTACCGCCTGGCCTGTCAACTGGGTGGAACGGACGACGACAACCTCATCATCCGCAACCTCCCCCTGTTCCTCTCCGACACTGCTCGCGCTTGGTTGGAGCACCTGCCTCCGGGGCAGATTTCCAACTAGGAGGATCTGGTCCAAGCTTTCGCCGGCAACTTCCAGGGCACGTACGTGTGCCCCGGGAATTCCTGGGACCTCCGAAGCTGCCGGCAACAGCCGGGAGAGTCTCTTCGGGACTACATCCGGCGATTCTCGAAGCAGCGCACCGAGCTGCCCAACATCACCGACTCCGATGTCATCGGCGCGTTCCTTGTCGGCACCACCTGCCGTGACCTGGTGAGCAAGTTGGGTCGCAAGACCCCCACCAGGGCGAGCGAGCTGATGGACATCGCCACCAAGTTCGCCTCTGGTCAGGAGGCGGTCGAGGCCATCTTCCGAAAGGACAAGCAGCCCCAGGGCCGCCCGTCGGAAGATGCTCCCGAGGCGTCTACTCCGCTCGACGCCAAGAAGAAAGGCAGGAGGAAGTCGCAAGCGAAACGCGACGCCGCCAGCACGGACCTTGTCGCCGCCGCCGAACACAAGAACCCTCGGAAGCCCCCCGGAGGCGCCAACCTCTTCGACAAGGCACTCAAGGAGACGTGCCCCTACCATCAGGGGCCCATCAAGCACACCCTCGAGGAGTGCGTCATGCTTCGGCGCCACTTCCACCGGGCCGGGCCACCCGCAGAGGGTGGCAGGGCCCGCGACGACGACAAAAAAGAAGATCGCCAAGCAGGAGAGTTCCCCGAGGTCCACGACTGCTTCATGATCTACGGAGGGCATGCGGCGAATGCCTCGGCTCGGCATCGTAAGCAAGAGCGTCGGGAGGTCTGCTCGGTGAAGGTGGCGGACATACAAGCTGGCCAACAGTCAAGGCGAGGTCTACGGCAACGCTTGGAACATCCAACAGCTACGTCGCTCACGAACACGAAGGCCGCGGGATCTCCGCTTCTCTCATCACGACCCGGCTCCGGCCACCTCGCTCTCTCCCCCCTTCGCGCTTCGCCCACGCGCTCGACCCATCTGGGCAGAAGCGACGTAGCTGTTGGATGTTCCAAGCGTTGCCGTAGACCTCGCCTTGACTGTTGGCCAGCTTGTATGTTCCAGGTTTCAGAACTTTGGCGATGACGAATGGCCCCTCCCAGGGGGGCGTGAGCTTGTGCCTCCCTCTGGCGTCTTGCCGCAGTCGAAGCACCAGGTCGCCCACCTGGAGGTCTCGGGGTCGGATCCCTCGGGCGTGGTAGCATCGCAGGGACTGCTGATACCGCGCCGAGTGTAGTAAGGCCTTGTCCGAGCCTCTTCCAGCTGGTCCAGCGAGTCTTCTCGGCTAGCTTGGTTGCTTTGATCGTCGTAGGCTCTCGTCCTCGGGGAGCCGTATTCCAGGTCCGTGGGAAAGACGGCCTCGGCCCCGTAGACCAGGAAGAACGGCGTAAAACCCGTGGCTCGGCTCGGCGTCGTCCTCAGGCTCCAGACCACCGAGGGGAGTTCCTTCATCCACCGCTTGCCGAACTTGTTGAGGTCGTTGTAAATCCGAGGCTTGAGCCCTTGTAGAATCATGCCATTGGCGCGCTCTACTTGCCCATTCAACATGGGATGAGCTACGGCGGCCCAGTCCACCCGGATGTTGTGATCCTCGCAAAAATCCAAGAATTTTTTGCCGGTGAACTGGGTGCCATTGTCGGTGATGATGGAGTTCGGGACCCCGAAGCGATGGATGATGTTGGTGAAGAACGCCACCGCCTGCTCGGACCTGATGCTGTTCAGGGGTCGGACCTCGATCCACTTGGAGAATTTGTCGACGGCGACCAACAGGTGCGTGTAGCCCCTGGGCGCCTTCTGCAGAGGGCCAACGAGGTCCAAACCCCACACAGCGAAGGGCCAGGTGATGGGTATCGTCTGCAGAGCCTGAGCGGGCAGGTGGGTCTGCTTCGCATAGAATTGGCACCCTTCGCAGGCGCGGACAATTCTAGTGGCGTCAGCCACCGCCGTCGGCCAGTAGAAGCCTTGTCGGAAAGCGTTCCCGACGAGGGTTCGAGGTGCTGCATGATGGCCGCAAGCCCCCGAGTGTATTTCCTGCAGGAGTTCCTGGCCTTCGGTGATGGAGATGCATCGCTGGAGGATGCCCGAGGGGCTCCGCTGGTAGAGCTCCTTCTCATCGCCCATCAAGACGAACGACTTGGCGCGTCGCGCTACCCGCCGAGCCTCGACTCGGTCGAGGGGCAGTTCTCCTTGGCGGAGATATTGCAGGTACGGGGTCTGCCAATCTTGATCTGGCGTGACCCCGCTCCGCTCCTCCTCGATGCGTAGTGCTTCGCCCTTGGGGGCCGAGGGCGCCTCGGGCTGAACCGAGGATGGCTCGGGCTGGTCCGAGGTCACCTCGGACGGGGCCGAAGGCGTCTCGGGCTCGGGCGCGTCGCCGATCTTGACGGAGGGTTGGTGCAGATCCCGGGAAAAGACGTCCGGGGGAACCGTCGTTCGCCCCGAGGCTATCTTTGCCAGCTCATCCGCAGTTTCGTTGTAGCGCCGGGCGACGTGGTTAAGCTCGAGCCCGTAGAACTTGTCTTCTAGGCGTCGAACCTCATCACAATAGGCCTCCATCTTCGGGTCGCGGCAGTGGGAGTTCTTCACGACTTGATCGATGACGAGCTGCGAGTCGCCGCGAGCATCGAGGCGTCGGACCCCTAGCTCGATGGCGATTCGCAATCCGTTGATCAGAGCCTCGTACTCAGCCACATTGTTGGACGCCGGGAAATGGAGGCGGAGCGCGTAGCGCAGGTGTTTCCCGAGGGGCGAGACGAAAAGCAGGCCCGCGCCGGCTCCTGTCTTCATCAGCGACCCGTCGAAAAACATGGTCCAGAGCTCCGGTTGGATCGGAGCCGTCGGCAACTGGGTGTCGACCCATTCGGCTACGAAGTCCGCCAGTACCTGGGACTTGATGGCCTTCCGAGGGGCGAACGAGATTGTCTCGCCCATGATTTCCACCGCCCACTTTGCGATCCGTCCCGAGGCTTCTCGGCACTGGATGATCTCCCCCAGGGGGAAGGATGACACCACAGTCACCGGATGAGACTCGAAGTAATGTTGCAGCTTTCGCCTCGTCAGGATCACTGCATACAGCAGCTTCTGGACTTGTGGGTAGCGGATCTTGGTCTCGGACAGCACCTCGCTGACGAAGTAAACTGGCCTCTGAATGGGCAAAGCATGCCCCTCTTCCCGCCTTTCGACCACGATCGCGGCGCTGACCACCTGGGTGGTAGCGGCGACGTAGACCAAGAGGGCTTCTCCATCAGCTGGGGGTACCAAGACGGGCGCCTGGGTGAGGAGCGCCTTCAGGTTCCCGAGGGCTTCCTCGGCCTCGGGAGTCCAAGTGAAGCACTCAGCCTTCCTTAAGAGACGGTACAGGGGCAGGCCTCTTTCGCCGAGGCGCGAGATGAAACGGCTCAAGGCCGCGAGACATCCCATGACCCTCTGTACGCCTTTTAAGTCCTTGATGGGCCCCATGCTGGTGATGGCTGCGATCTTCTCCGGGTTGGCTTCGATGCCCCGCTCGGAGACGATGAATCCCAAGAGCATGCCTCGGGGCACCCCGAAGACGCACTTCTCGGGATTGAGCTTGACGCCCTTCGCCTTGAGACACCGGAATGTCACTTCAAGGTCGGAGAGAAGGTCGGAGGCTTTCTTCGTCTTGACCACGATGTCATTGACGTAGGCCTCGACCGTGCGACCGATGTGTTCGCCGAACACATGGTTCATGCACCGCTGGTACGTTGCACCCGCGTTCCTCAAACCGAACGGCATGGTGACATAACAGTACATGCCGAAGGGCGTGATGAAAGAAGTCGCGAGCTGGTCGGATTCTTTCATCTTGATTTGATGATACCCTGAGTAGGCATCGAGGAAAGACAGGGTTTCGCACCCCGCAGTGGAGTCCACGATTTGATCGATGCGAGGTAGAGGGTAGGGGACCTTCGGACATGCTTTGTTGAGACCAGTGTAGTCTACACACATCCGCCATTTCCCCCCTTTCTTCCTTACAAGTACAGGGTTGGCAAGCCATTCGGGATGGAATACCTCTTTGATAAACCCTGCAGCCATCAGCTTGTGGATCTCCTCGCCTATCACCCTGCGCCTTTCCTCGTCGAATCGGCGCAGAGGCTGTCTGACCGGTCGGGCCCCGGCCCGAATATCCAGCGAGTGCTCGGCGACATCCCTCGGTATGCCGGGCATGTCCGAGGGACTCCACGCAAAGACGTCGGCGTTTGCGCGGAGGAAGTCGACGAGCACTGCTTCCTATTTGGGGTCGAGCCCGGAACCGATCTGGATCTGCTTGGAGGTGTCGCCACTGGGGTCGAGAGGGACGGCCTTAACCGTCTCCGCTGGCTCGAAGTTGCCGGCATGTCGCTTCACGTCCGGCACCTCTCGGGAGAGGCTTTCCGGGTCGGCGATGAGGGCCTCGGACTCGGCGAGGGCCTTAGCGTACTCCACGCACTCCACATCGCATTCGAATGCGTGTTTGTACGTGGGGCCGACGGTGATGACCCCATTGGGGCCCGGCATCTTGAGCTTCAGGTAGGTGTAGTTGGGGATGGCCATGAACTTCGCGTAGCATGGCCTTCCCAACACTGCGTGGTAGGTTCCTCGGAACCCGACCACCTCGAACGTCAAAGTCTCCCTTCGGAAGTTGGAGGGTGTTCCGAAGCAGACAGGAAGGTCGAGCTGTCCGAGGGGCTGGACGCGCTTCCCAGGAATGATCCCGTGGAAGGGCGCAGCGCCTGCTCGGACGGCTGACAGATCGACGCGCAGGAGCCTGAGGGTCTCGGCGTAGATGATGTTGAGGCAGCTGCCCCCATCCATCAGGACCTTGGTGAGCCTGACGTCGCCGATGACGGGGTCGACGACGAGCGGGTACTTCCCCGGGCTCGGCACGTGGTCGGGGTGGTCATCTTGGTCGAAGGTGATGGGCTTGTCGGACCAGTCTAGGTAGACTGGCGCCGCCACCTTCACCGAGCAGACCTCCTGACGCTCTTGCTTACGATGCCGAGCCGAGGCATTCGCCGCATGCCCTCCGTAGATCATGAAGCAGTCGCGGACCTCGGGGAACTCTCCTGCTTGGCGATCTTCTTTTTTGTCGTCGTCGCGGGCCCTGCCACCCTCTGCGGGTGGCCCGGCCCGGTGGAAGTGGCGCCGAAGCATGACGCACTCCTCGAGGGTGTGCTTGACGGGCCCCTGATGGTAGGGGCACGTCTCCTTGAGTGCCTTGTCGAAGAGGTTGGCGCCTCCGGGGGGCTTCCGAGGGTTCTTGTGTTCGGCGGCGGCGACAAGGTCCGTGCTGGCGGCGTCGCGTTTTGCTTGCGACTTCCTCCTGCCTTTCTTCTTGGCGTCGAGCGGAGTAGACGCCTCGGGAGCATCTTCCGACGGGCGGCCCTAGGGCTGCTTGTCCTTTCGGAAGATGGCCTCGACCGCCTCCTGACCAGAGGCGAACTTGGTGGCGATGTCCATCAGCTCGCTCGCCCTGGTGGGGGTCTTGCGACCCAACTTGCTCACCAGGTCACGGCAGGTGGTGCCGGCAAGGAACGCGCCGATGACATCGGAGTCGGTGATGTTGGGCAGCTCGGTGCGCTGCTTCGAGAATCGCCGGATGTAGTCCCGAAGAGACTCTCCCGGCTGTTGCCGGTAGCTTCGGAGGTCCCAGGAATTCCCGGGGCGCACGTACGTGCCCTGGAAGTTGCCGGCGAAAGCTTGGACCAGATCCTCCCAGTTGGAAATCTGCCCCGGAGGCAGGTGCTCCAACCAAGCACGAGCAGTGTCGGAGAGGAACAGGGGGAGGTTGCGGATGATGAGGTTGTCGTCGTCCGTTCCACCCAGTTGACAGGCCAGGCGGTAGTCCGCGAGCCACAATTCCGGTCTTGTTTCCCCCGAGTACTTTGCGATAGTAGTCGGGGGTCGGAATCGGGTCGGAAACGGCGCCCGCCGAATGGCCCGGCTGAAGACCTGCGGACCGGGTGGTTCGGGCGAAGGACTCTGATCCTCCCCGCTGTCGTAGCGTCCCCCACGCCTGGGGTGATAACCCCGGCGCACCCTTTCGTCGAGTTGCCCTACGGTCGCGATGAGGGTGCTCGTCGCCGAGGTGGCCCGGAGCCGCAGGCGCGGTGTTGCGCGTGCGCCCGGTGTAGATCGAGGCTTCCCGCATGAGTCGGGAAGTCGCGGCACGAGGTTCCAAGGGGTACCCCTGCCTTCGAGAGGCAGAGCTCTCGGCCCGCCGGGCCGCAGCGCCTTCCAGGAGATGCTTGAGCTCTCCCTGGATTCGCCGACCCTCGGTGGTTGATGACTCCGGCATCGCGCGGAGGAGCATCGCTGCGGCTGCCAGGTCCTGACCGGTTCTGCCGGATGCGGGTGGCGGTCTGCCCCTGGCATCGTTGGCGATGCGGTGCTGGAGACCCTGGGGCAGGTGACGTATTTCTCCGGCCGGGGGCTGGCCTGCCCATACCTGCCCGACGTCCCGGCGGATTGCCTCGAGCGCTCCTGCTCCCTCATCGAGCCCGGCCTGCGCCCCGCGGACTTGCTCGAGCTGTGGGTCGTGACCCCCCGCCGGAACGGGGACCACAGCTAGCTCCCGCGGGATGTCGGCGCGAGGCGCTGGCCTAGGGGGATCACCATCCTCCGGCATGCCGAGACAGCTGCCTCCGGAGGGATCCCCTAGCTTGACGTGGAAACATTCGCGGCTCGGGCCGCAGTCCTTGTCGTCAAGGCTGCGGCTGCCGTCGGAACAGTCAGAGAGGCAGTAGTCGCATGCGGTCATGAAGTCCCGCATGGCACTGGGGTTGCCAGATCCAGAGAAATCCCAGCAGGTGCTGGGGTTGTCATCTTCCTCGGACCCAGAGGGTCCGTAGGTCGAGACGCCCGTCAATCGGTCCCAGGGCGACCGCACACGAAACCCGAAAGGGGTTGCATTCACCTCAACGCGAGCGCCCGCCAAAGCGAGGTCGCTAGGTGGGTTGAGGTCGAGTCGAAATGACGAAGGATGGGAAGCAGTCGGTACCTTTTTGTCGACGAGGAGCGACGAAATCACATCGGGGGCTGATCGCGCCGTCGTCTTGGGTACGAGGGCGACGTCCTGCAGGCCCTTCGTGAGCGTGCTGGCGTCGTCCACCTGCTCGGGGTCGACGTGTTGCGGGGGGATGGCGCTCGCCTTCGCCTCGAACGCGAGGGTGACGCCTAGCGTGTCCTCCGTTGGGGCACTGGGGATGTCGATTTGCTCGACAGCCGTCGGAGCGCAGCCTCCCGCTCGGCCCTGGTTGCCCCGCCTCCTCCTCCAATGGCGAGGGAGAGGATGGGGCGAGCTCGAATGTTGTTCTTCCCCCACGCGGGAAAGACGTCGTCGATCCCGCCGCCGGCGGGCGGACTGTCCGCCACCATTGTCGCCGTCGCGCGGCGGTGGAAGGAGTATCATGTCGTAGCTGCCGTCGAAAGACATGAACTCGAGGCTCCCGAAACGGAGCACCGTCCCGGGTTGGAGAGGTCGTTGGAGACTGCCCATCTGGAGCTTGACGGGAAACTGCTCGTCAACACGCAGCAGGCCCCTACCTGGCGCGCCAACTGTCGGCGTTTCGAGACCGGGGGGTCCCCGAGCCGACGAGTGAGTGTGCCGCGTGCCCCAGCCCAGATGGGTCGAGCGCGTGGGCGAGCGCGAAGGGGGGAAGAGCGAGGTGGCCGGAGCCGGGTCGTGATGAGGGAGACAGAGATCCCGCGACCTTCATGTTCGTCCCGCGCCCAGGTCGGGTGCGCTTGCAGTAGGGCGTTACAAGCGTCCGCGCGGGTGAGGGGAGCGAGCGGCCCCAAGAGAGCGCCTGCCCCTGCCCTCGTTCCCGCGAGGCCAACCTTCTCTAAGAAGGCCCTGGTCCTTCCTTTTATAAGCGTAAGGAGAGGATCCAGGTGTACAAAATGGGGGTGTAGCAAGGTGCTACGTGTCTAGCGGGGGAGAGCTAGTGCCCTAAGTACATGCCAAGGTGGCAGCCGGAGAGATCTTGGCACCCAGCTGGTGTGGCGTCGTGGCTGTCGGAGGAGTAACGGAGCCTGGTGGAGGGACAGCTATTGGAACAGCTGTGCTCTTGCTGACGTCTCCCTGCTTCCGTAAGGGAGCCGAGAGCCGCCGTCGTCATGGGTCTAGCGGGGCGCCATCATTGCCTATCTGGCGGAGCTGGCCAGATGGGACGCCGGTCTTGTTCTCTGCGACCCAAGTTGGCTCAGGGCAGGGTGATGATGACGCTTCCTGTTGACGTGGCGGACTGGTGTCCTAGGTCGGGCGACGTGGAGGCTCCTCCGAAGTCGAGGTCGAGTCTGTCCTGCATGGCCGAGGCCGAGCCCGAGCTCCTGGGTTGGGCGAGGCGGAGGTCGTTCGGCAGAGGCCAGGGCAGAGTCTGAGCCCTGGGTCGGGCGAAGCGGAGTTCATCGTCTTCCGGGGCCTTAGCCCGAGTCCGAGCCCTGGGTCGGGCGGAGCGGAGTTCGCCGTCTTCCGGGGCCTTAGCCCGAGTTCGAGCCCTCGGTCGGGCGGAGCGGAGTTCGCCGTCTTCCGGGGCCTTAGCCCGAGTCCGAGCCCTGGGTCGGGCGGAGCGGAGTTCGCCGTCTTCCGGGGCCTTAGCCCGAGTCCGAGCCCTGGGTCGGGTGGAGCGGAGTTCGCCGTCTTCCGGGGCCTTAGCCCGAGTCCGAGCCCTGGGTTGGGCGGAGCGGAGTTCGCCGTCTTCCGGGGCCTCAGCCCGAGTCCGAGCCCTGGGTCGGGCGGAGCCTCCTATGGTGCCTCTGGTAAAGCCTGGTCGCCCGTCGGTCTCACTCTTTGCGTTAAATGCCCCAGTGACTTGGTCGGTTGGCGCGGTGATTTAGTCAGGGTTGCTTCTTAACGAAGGCAAGGCCTCGGGCGAGCCGGAGATGCGTCTGCCGTAAAAAAGGGGGCCTCAGGCGAGACGGAAACACCTCAGGGTCGGCTGCCCTTGCCCGAGGCTAGGCTCGGGCGAGGCGTGATCGAGTCGCTCGTATGGACTGATCCCTGACTTAATCAAACCCATCAGGCCTCTGCAGCTTTATGCTGATGGGGGTTACCAGCTGAGAATTAGGCGTCTTGAGGGTACCCCTAATTATGGTCCCCGACAGTAGCCCCCGAGCCTCGAAGGGAGTGTTAGCACTCGCTTGGAGGCTTTCGTCGCACTTTTTTGCAAGGGGACCAGCCTTTCTCGGTTGCACTTTGTTCCGGTGGGTGCGCGCGAGCGCACCCGCCGGGTGTAGCCCCTGAGGCCTCGGAGGAGTGGTTTCACTCCTTCGAGGTCTTAATGCCTTGCTTAACGCTGCGGCTGGTCTGGCGGTTCCCTCATGCGAACAGGCCGTAGCCCGGGTGCACTGTCGGGGCCCAAGTTCTCGGGCTGGTATGTTGACGCTGTCAACGGTTCGGCCGGAGCCGGGTTTGCGAGAGCAGCCCCCGAGCCTCCGCACAGGGCGAGAGGACGATCAGGGACAGACTCGGCTTTTTTACATACGCCCCTACGTCGCCTTTCCGCAAGGAGGAGGGGGGGAGAGCGCCATGTTACCCTCGATGGGCACCGAACATGGTGTCTCCGGTGAGCTGCAATCGGGTAATCCGAGTGGACATCCGTGCCCCGTTCATTGGGGGTCGGCTAGGGGCCCGGAGGCACGCCCAAAAGTACCTGCGGGTGATCTGCCGGACCCGGTCCCCTGGCGACGGGGTCCGAGGGCTCGTTGCCTCCCTCCGATGGGATTCCGTTACAGGATCGTTCCCGCTGGTCTCGGAAATGTCCTAGGGTACCTCGGGAGCGCAGCCCGAGCCTTGGTTATGTATCGAACGTACCCCTGGTCATCCCTCGCTCGGTGTCTGAGGCGACTATGAACCCTTCGGAGGGCCAGCCTCCGAACCCCTGATCAGTAATGGGCGCGGAGCCCGAGTAGCCTGAGGCGGTCGTGGAACCTTTCGGGAGGCCGACCTTCGAACCCCTGACCAGTAGTGGGTGTCGGGCCCACGCGATCTGAGGCGGCCGTTGAACCCTTCGGGGGGCCAGCCTTCGAACCCCTGATCAGTAAGGAGGCTCGGAGCCTAGTTCCTTCGCAGGGAAGGATCCCTTTGGGGGTATCCCCCTTCCCGGTCCCAGTTGCAAGAGATAGAGAAAGAGGAAAAAGGGAAAAAGGATACGAAATTGAACGACGTGGCGTACCTTTTTTGGCATGGTCGTTTTGGCGAAGGCGAAACGTCGCCAGCCGCTCCTGCTAGAACCGTCGCCTGTCCAGCCGTGGAGTTAATGCGCCGGGGCGAGTAGTTGGTGAGGCTGCCGCTGCGCGTGCGCGAGCCGTTCGAGGAACGGGTCACGGGCGCGTCGTCTTCACACCGTGAGAGAGGGTTCTCTCGCTGCCTCCGGATGGGACGTGAGCTTGGCTGACGGCGTGACTGCTGCTCTCGCGCGCCTGCCACCGTCATCACTGCCGGCCCACTTTTGACCGCGTTTGACCGCTGCGTCCGGCTGGTGCTGCTGGGTCGCGCGCTGGGTCGCCTCGAGTCGCGGTATCGGTTCCGCAATCGAGGAGGTGCGGTGGTGGCGCAAGTGGTACAGCGGCTTGCATGCAGCATCCGGCGCGCCGGTTGCGCGACGCGTGGGCTTGGGCCTCTGTGCTGGCCTGTCAGGAGTCGGAGAGGCGCGTCCACTTGGCGCGGTTGCATGCCGCCCGCATGGCTGCCCGCCCCTTTCGCCCGCTGGTCTGGGCAAAAGTGGAGGGTCACTTGTAACCGCCGGGTGGTTGCGCGCGCCGTGCGTGGCGGTTCGGCTTCTTCCGCTCGGAGCCGGTCTCCATGACATGTGGGTCCCAGCCCCCGCGCCGCGGGGGAGGGCTTTGGAGGCGTGTTGGAGAAGACTCAGCCCGTGACGATCGGGGGCGCAAGCAGGGGGAGTTGCCTTTAAAAGGAGGGCGACCCCTTTTGTAAGGCGACCATGTCTTTCTTCCTCCCTTATGCATCGTGTCTTTCCACCTCTCAAGCCCCCGGATGGGGGAAACCGCCGTCTCCGTGCCTCATCGTCGGAGGACACCACTCCGTGGGAGTGGGTACCTTTCAGCCATCGTTCGGCTTCAAGGATTTTCATCATGCAGCCCGGCTGCACCCCTCCACCGGCGGTCACCCAGGATGGCGACCTCCGGCTTGATGGTAGGGGAAAGCGAGCTGGGCTGCGGCCTCCGCCCCTTCCTCAGCCTCAAGGATTTTCATCACCAGGGCTGAGGAGGGGAGTGTGCCGAGTTGGGGTTGGCCCCTGCGCGGGCGGTGGCCCGCTCCTTCCCTCAGTGATCGGGGGGAAGGGCGGGAGTCGTCCGTGGCGCTAACAGCTGCACCGTGCCCGGCTCTCTGAGCCGAGCAGTCTCGGAGCCGCTCCCGGTGCCGCCTCCCGCCACGGCAGCTGGAAGAGGTTCTTCCGCCGGCGCGACAGCCAAGGTTGGCCACGGACCGACCTCCAACTCTACGGCCTTCTGCCCGTCCTTGCCTCTCGAGTTTGGGCAAGGGCGGGGGCCTCCTAGCAGCAGCATCCGCCCTGAGGCCATCATTGCTGCTGTTCGGTCCCCCGGGGCAGAAGTCTTCATCGTCGCCGCTGCCGGGGCGGGCGGCGACATGCCGTTCGTCGGTCTTCTGCTGCCCCGCAGGCCCACCCCCATCGAGTGGGGTTGTTCGTACCTGCGGAGGGGGAACCAGAGTTCCGTTTGTAATGGCACTTCGAGTGCCGGGTTTTTTGTTCATTTCGGCTTTCGGGGCCTGAACATGTATGTAACTTCGGCACGGAGCCGTGTTTTTTCCTCATTTCCGAGCATTAAGACTCGTCTGCCGATTGTCTGAACCGCTTCACCAAGCGTGAGTCGCCCCGTGTCAAGGTGACGAGTGAGGTATCCGTATCCCGGAGGCGTAGGAGTCCCTCGGCTCGGTCGGCCCTGTTGTCCGAGGCTCCTCTAGCTTAGTTAAAGAGACCCCTCGGCTGCTCTTCGACGAGCCGAGGCCGGGGGTAGCGATATCAGCATGAGCAGAGGCGGAGTTGGCTCGAAAATAAAACCTGTTTGGCTGGAGCCTAGCCGAGTTGTCCGTTGGCGGGAACGACGTCGGAGTTGATCAGCCGAGGCTTCGGACCGGGCTGGCACCCTCGGAAGGTGGTTGGCCGAGGCCCTGGAGGTGGCCGGCCGAGTCGCCCGCTCGGGCCGGATCCCGGAGAAGTCCCTGACAGCGATCGCTCGGGCGTGGTGATGACGTCGTCCTTCGGAGCGGAGGCCCTCGGACCGCGTCGCCGTCCGAGGCTAGGTCGGGCCTCGCCGAAGGTGCCGTCGATGCCGAGGGTGTCGCCGCCCCCTTCCAGCGTCAAGACCCGAGCCTGCAGGATCAAATTGTCTTGTAGCGTGGGCCTTGTGCGGCCGTCGAGGCCAGAACACACACCCTTGCTGGGTTGTAAAGCTGCGTCTCTTTTCCTCTTGTTTCGAGTATCTGGACTTTTTGTCGGTAACAGGGATGTTAGTGCGAGCGAGAGTTGCTTCTCGCGGAAGGTGATGAGTGAGGTATCCGTATCCCGGAGGCGTGGGAGTCCCTCGGCTCGGTCGGCCTCGCCGCTTACGCATACTTTCACCCGTCCATGAGGCCCTGTCACCGACTCGGTCGAGAAGGCTCGAAGGATCGCTTCGACAGAAGGGCTTCCGAACGTAGAGACTTGTTCGATCCGCGGAGTCACCTTATCCGAACGCGAGTTACTTATCGCAGAAGGTGATGAGTGAGGTATCCGTATCCCGGAGGCGTAGGAGTCCCTCGGCTCGGTCAGCCTTGACTGCTTACGTGTACCCCGTCGTTTCCAGGACCCACTTTTCGAAGTAGTCAAAAAGCACGAAAGATGTTCTGGTAAAAGAGATTTTCTTTTCGAGGAAAATTTTGACGCAGAGGGGGTTTCCCCCCTTTTAGCCCCCGAGGGAGGGTTGGGCCTTGCCGAGGCGAGGCCGACCCTTCCTTGCTGACTAAACTTTGCGTGGGTGCGAGGTATATGAACAACTTGGAAACATCTTAAGGGTAGAAGCGACGTAGCTGTTGGATGTTCCAAGCGTTGCCGTAGACCTCGCCTTGACTGTTGGCCAGCTTGTACGTTCCAGGCTTCAGAACTTTGGCGATGACGAATGGCCCCTCCCAGGGGGGCGTGAGCTTGTGCCTCCCTCTGGCGTCTTGCCACAGTCGAAGCACCAGGTCGCCCACCTGGAGGTCTCGGGGTCGGACCCCTCGGGCGTGGTAGCGTCGCAGGGACTGCTGATACCGCGCCGAGTGTAGTAAGGCTCTGTCCCGAGCCTCGTCCAGCTGGTCCAGCGAGTCTTCTCGGCTAGCTTGATTGCTTTGATCGTCGTAGGCTCTCGTCCTCGGGGAGCCGTATTCCAGGTCCGTGGGCAAGACGGCCTCGGCCCCGTAGACCAGGAAGAACGGCGTAAAACCCGTGGCTCGGCTCGGCGTCGTCCTCAGGCTCCAGACCACCGAGGGGAGTTCCTTCATCCACCGCTTGCCGAACTTGTTGAGGTCATTGTAAATCCGAGGCTTGAGCCCTTGTAGAATCATGCCATTGGTGCGCTCTACTTGCCCATTCGACATGGGATGAGCTACGGCGGCCCAGTCCACCCGGATGTTGTGATCCTCGCAAAAATCCAAGAATTTTTTGCCGGTGAACTGGGTGCCATTGTCGGTGATGATGGAGTTCGGGACCCCGAAGCGATGGATGATGTTGGTGAAGAACGCCACCGCCTGCTCAGACCTGATGCTGTTCAGGGGTCGGACCTCGATCCACTTGGAGAATTTGTCGACGGCGACCAACAGGTGCGTGTAGCCCCCGGGCGCCTTCTGCAGAGGGCCAACGAGGTCCAGACCCCACACAGCGAAGGGCTAGGTGATGGGTATCGTCTGCAGAGCCTGAGCGGGCAGGTGGGTCTGCTTCACATAGAATTGGCACCCTTCGCAGGCGCGGACAATTCTAGTGGCGTCAGCCACCGCCGTCGGCCAGTAGAAGCCTTGTCGGAAAGCGTTCCCGACGAGGGTTCGAGGTGCTGCATGATGGCCGCAAGCCCCCGAGTGTATTTCCTGCAGGAGTTCCTGGCCTTCGGTGATGGAGATGCATCGCTGGAGGATGCCCGAGGGGCTCCGGTGGTAGAGCTCCTTCTCATCGCCCATCAAGACGAACGACTTGGCGCGTCGCGCTACCCGCCGAGCCTCGACTCGGTCGAGGGGCAGTTCTCCTTGGCGGAGATATTGTAGGTACGGGGTCTGCCAATCTTGATCTGGCGTGACCCCGCTCCGCTCCTCCTCGATGCGTGATCTGGCGTGACGTCGGGCAGGTATGGGCGGGCTAGCCCCCGGCCGGAGAAATACGTCACCTGCCCCAGGGTCTCCAGCACCGCATCGCCAACGATGCCAGGGGCAGACCGCCACCCGCATCCGGCGGAACCGGTCAGGACCTGGCAGCCGCAGCGATGCTCCTCCGCGTGATGCCGGAGTCATCAACCACCGAGGGTCGGCGAATCCAGGGAGAGCTCAAGCATCTCCTGGAAGGCGCTGCGGCCCGGTGGGCCGAGAGCTCTGCCTCCCGAAGGCAGGGGTACCCCTCGGAACCTCGTGCCGCGACTTCCCGACTCATGCGGGAAGCCTCGGTCTACACCGGGCGCACGCGCAACACCGCGCCTGCGGCTCCGGGCCACCTCGGCGACGAGCACCCTCATCGCGACCGTCGGGCCCGCCTCGACGAAAGGGTGCGCCGGGGTTATCACCCCAGGCGTGGGGGACGCTACGACAGCGGGGAGGATCGGAGTCCTTCGCCCGAACCACCCGGTCCACAGGTCTTCAGCCGGGCCATTCGGCGGGCGCCGTTTCCGACCCGATTCCGACCCCCGACTACTATCGCAAAGTACTCGGGGGAAACGAGACCGGAATTGTGGCTCGCGGACTACCGCCTGGCCTGTCAACTGGGTGGAACGGACGACGACAACCTCATCATCCGCAACCTCCCCCTGTTCCTCTCCGACACTGCTCGCGCTTGGTTGGAGCACCTGCCTCCGGGGCAGATTTCCAACTAAGAGGATCTGGTCCAAGCTTTCGCCGGCAACTTCCAGGGCACGTACGTGCGCCCCGGGAATTCCTGGGACCTCCGAAGCTGCCGGCAACAGCCAGGAGAGTCTCTTCGGGACTACATCCGGCGATTCTCGAAGCAGCGCACCGAGCTGCCCAACATCACCGACTCCGATGTCATCGGCGCGTTCCTAGCCGGCACCACCTGCCGTGACCTGGTGAGCAAGTTGGGTCGCAAGACCCCCACCAGGGCGAGCGAGCTGATGGACATCGCCACCAAGTTCGCCTCTGGTCAGGAGGCGGTCGAGGCCATCTTCCGAAAGGACAAGCAGCCCCAGGGCCGCCCGTCGGAAGATGCTCCCAAGGCGTCTACTCCGCTCGGCGCCAAGAAGAAAGGCAGGAGGAAGTCGCAAGCGAAACGCGACGCCGCCAGCACGGACCTTGTCGCCGCCGCCGAACACAAGAACCCTCGGAAGCCCCCCGGAGGCGCCAACCTCTTCGACAAGGCACTCAAGGAGACGTGCCCCTACCATCAGGGGCCCGTCAAGCACACCCTCGAGGAGTGCGTCATGCTTCGGCGCCACTTCCACCGGGCCGGGCCACCCGCAGAGGGTGGCAGGGCCCGCGACGACGACAAAAAAGAAGATCGCCAAGCAGGAGAGTTCCCCGAGGTCCGCGACTGCTTCATGATCTACGGAGGGCATGCGGCGAATGCCTCGGCTCGACATCATAAGCAAGAGCGTCGGGAGGTCTGCTCGGTGAAGGTGGCGGCGCCAGTCTACCTAGACTGGTCCGACAAGCCCATCACCTTCGACCAAGATGACCACCCCGACCACGTGCCGAGCCCGGGGAAGTACCCGCTCGTCGTCGACCCCGTCATCGGCGACGTCAGGCTCACCAAGGTCCTGATGGATGGGGGCAGCTGCCTCAACATCATCTACGCCGAGACCCTCAGGCTCCTGCGCGTCGATCTGTCAGCCGTCCGAGCAGGCGCTGCGCCCTTCCACGGGATCATTCCTGGGAAGCGCGTCCAGCCCCTCGGACAGCTCGACCTTCCTGTCTGCTTCGGAACACCCTCCAACTTCCGAAGGGAGACTTTGACATTCGCGGTGGTCGGGTTCCGAGGAACCTACCACGCAGTGTTGGGGAGGCCATGCTACGCGAAGTTCATGGCCATCCCCAACTACACTTACCTGAAGCTCAAGATGCCGGGCCCCAATGGGGTCATCACCGTCGGCCCCACGTACAAACACGCATTCGAATGCGATGTGGAGTGCGTGGAGTACGCCGAGGCCCTCGCCGAGTCCGAGGCCCTCATCGCCGACCTGGAAAGCCTCTCCCGAGAGGTGCCGGACGTGAAGCGACACGCCGGCAACTTCGAGCCAGCGGAGACAGTTAAGGCCGTCCCTCTCGACCCCAGTGGCGACACCTCCAAGCAGATCCGGATCGGTTCCGGGCTCGACCCCAAATAGGAAGCAGTGCTCATCGACTTCCTCCGCGCAAACGCCGACGTCTTTGCGTGGAGTCCCTCGGACATGCCCGGCATACCGAGGGATGTCGCCGAGCACTCGCTGGATATTCGGGCCGGGGCCCGACCGGTCAGACAGCCTCTGCGCCGATTCGACGAGGAAAGGCGCAGGGTGATAGGCGAGGAGATCCACAAGCTGATGGCTGCAGGGTTTATCAAAGAGGTATTCCATCCCGAATGGCTTGCCAACCCTGTACTTGTAAGGAAGAAAGGGGGGAAATGGCGGATGTGTGTAGACTACACTGGTCTCAACAAAGCATGTCCGAAGGTCCCCTACCCTCTACCTCGCATCGATCAAATCGTGGACTCCACTGCGGGGTGCGAAACCCTGTCTTTCCTCGATGCCTACTCAGGGTATCATCAAATCAAGATGAAAGAATCCGACCAGCTCACGACTTCTTTCATCACGCCCTTCGGCATGTACTGTTATGTCACCATGCCGTTCGGTTTGAGGAACGCGGGTGCAACGTACCAGCGGTGCATGAACCATGTGTTCGGCGAACACATCGGTCGCACGGTCGAGGCCTACGTCGATGACATCGTGGTCAAGACGAAGAAAGCCTCCGACCTTCTCTCCGACCTTGAAGTGACATTCCGGTGTCTCAAGGCGAAGGGCGTCAAGCTCAATCCCGAGAAGTGCGTCTTCGGGGCGCCTGTCCAGCCGTGGAGTTAATGCGCCGGGGCGAGTAGTTGGCGAGGCTGCCGCTGCGCGTGCGCGAGCCGTTCGAGGAACGGGTCACGGGCGCGTCGTCTTCACACCGTGAGAGAGGGTTCTCTCGCTGCCTCCGGATGGGACGTGAGCTTGGCTGACGGCGTGACTGCTGCTCTCGCGCGCCTGCCACCGTCATCACTGCCGGCCCACTTTTGACCGCGTTTGACCGCTGCGTCCGGCTGGTGCTGCTGGGTCACGCGCTGGGTCGCCTCGAGTCGCGGTATCGGTTCCGCAATCGAGGAGGTGCGGTGGTGGCGCAAGTGGTACAGCGGCTTGCATGCAGCATCCGGCGCGCCGGTTGCGCGACGCGTGGGCTTGGGCCTCTGTGCTGGCCTGTCAGGAGTCGGAGAGGCGCGTCCACTTGGCGCGGTTGCATGCCGCCCGCATGGCTGCCCGCCCCTTTCGCCCGCTGGTCTGGGCAAAAGTGGAGGGTCACTTGTAACCGCCGGGTGGTTGCGCGCGCCGTGCGCGGCGGTTCGGCTTCTTCCGCTCGGAGCCGGTCTCCATGACATGTGGGTCCCAGCCCCCGCGCCGCGGGGGAGGGCTTTGGAGGCGTGTTGGAGAAGACTCAGCCCGTGACGGTCGGGGGCGCAAGCAGGGGGAGTTGCCTTTAAAAGGAGGGCGACCCCTTTCGTAAGGCGACCATGTCTTTCTTCCTCCCTTATGCATCGTGTCTTTCCACCTCTCAAGCCCCCGGATGGGGGAAACCGCCGTCTCCGTGCCTCATCGTCGGAGGACACCACTCCGTGGGAGTGGGTACCTTTCAGCCATCGTTCGGCTTCAAGGATTTTCATCATGCAGCCCGGCTGCACCCCTCCACCGGCGGTCACCCAGGATGGCGACCTCCGGCTTGATGGTGGGGGAAAGCGAGCCGGGCTGCGGCCTCCGCCCCTTCCTCAGCCTCAAGGATTTTCATCACCAGGGCTGAGGAGGGGAGTGTGCCGCTCCCCCTCGATGCTCGCAGCGACTCGCAGCTCGTCATCGATCAAGTCATGAAGAACTCCCACTGCCGCGACCCGAAGATGGAGGCCTATTGTGATGAGGTTCGACGCCTAGAAGACAAGTTCTACGGGCTCGAGCTTAACCACATCGCCCGGCGCTACAACGAAACTGCGGATGAGCTGGCAAAGATAGCCTCGGGGCGAACGACGGTTCCCCCGGACGTCTTTTCCCGGGATCTGCACCAACCCTCCGTCAAGATCGGCGACGCGCCCGAGCCCGAGACGCCTTCGGCCCCGTCCGAGGTGACCTCGGACCAGCCCGAGCCATCCTCGGTTCAGCCCGAGGCGCCCTCGGCCCCCGAGGGCGAAGCACTACGCATCGAGGGGGAGCGGAGCGGGGTCACGCCAGATCAAGATTGGCAGACCCCGTACCTGCAATATCTCCGCCAAGGAGAACTGCCCCTCGACCGAGTCGAGGCTCGGCGGGTAGCGCGACGCGCCAAGTCGTTCGTCTTGATGGGCGATGAGAAGGAGCTCTACCACCGGAGCCCCTCGGGCATCCTCCAGCGATGCATCTCCATCACCGAAGGCCAGGAACTCCTGCAGGAAATACACTCGGGGGCTTGCGGCCATCATGCAGCACCTCGAACCCTCGTCGGGAACGCTTTCCGACAAGACTTCTACTGGCCGACGGCGGTGGCTGACGCCACTAGAATTGTCCGCGCCTGCGAAGGGTGCCAATTCTATGCGAAGCAGACCCACCTGCCCGCTCAGGCTCTGCAGACGATACCCATCACCTGGCCCTTCGCTGTGTGGGGTCTGGACCTCGTTGGCCCTCTGCAGAAGGCGCCCGGGGGCTACACGCACCTGTTGGTCGCCATCGACAAATTCTCCAAGTGGATCGAGGTCCGACCCCTGAACAGCATCAGGTCCGAGCAGGTGGTGGCGTTCTTCACCAACATCATCCATCGCTTCGGGGTCCCGAACTCCATCATCACCGACAATGGCACCCAGTTCACCGGCAAAAAATTCTTGGATTTTTGCGAGGATCACAACATCCGGGTGGACTGGGCCGCCGTAGCTCATCCCATGTCGAATGGGCAAGTAGAGCGCGCCAATGGCATGATTCTACAAGGGCTCAAGCCTCGGATTTACAACGACCTCAACAAGTTCGGCAAGCGGTGGATGAAGGAACTCCCCTCGGTGGTCTGGAGCCTGAGGACGACGCCGAGCCGAGCCACGGGTTTTACGCCGTTCTTCCTGGTCTACGGGGCCGAGGCCGTCTTGCCCACGGACCTGGAATACGGCTCCCCGAGGACGAGAGCCTACGACGATCAAAGCAACCAAGCTAGCCGAGAAGACTCGCTGGACCAGCTGGAAGAGGCTCGGGACAAGGCCTTACTACACTCGGCGCGGTATCAGCAGTCCCTGCGACGCTACCACGCCCGAGGGATCCGACCCCGAGACCTCCAGGTGGGCGACCTGGTGCTTCGACTGCGGCAAGACGCCAGAGGGAGGCACAAGCTCACGCCCCCCTGGGAGGGGCCATTCGTCATCGCCAAAGTTCTGAAGCCTGGAACATACAAGCTGGCCAACAGTCAAGGCGAGGTCTACGGCAACGCTTGGAACATCCAACAGCTACGTCGCTTCTACCCTTAAGATGTTTCCAAGTTGTTCATATACCTCGCACCCACGCAAAGTTTAGTCAGCAAGGAAGGGTCGGCCTCGCCTCGGCAAGGCCCGACCCTCCCTCGGGGGCTAAAAGGGGGGAAACCCCCTCTGCGTCAAAATTTTCCTCGAAAAGAAAATCTCTTTTACCAGAACATCTTTCGTGCTTTTTGACTACTTCAAAAAGTGGGTCCTGGAAACGACGGGGTACACGTAAGCAGTCAAGGCTGACCGAGCCGAGGGACTCCCACGCCTCCGGGATACGGATACCTCACTCATCACCTTCCGCGAGAAGCAACTCTCGCTCGCACCAACATCCCTGTTACCGACAAAAAGTCCAGATACTCGAAACAAGAGGAAAAGAGACGCAGCTTTACAACCCAGCAAGGGTGTGTGTTCTGGCCTCGACGGCCGCACAAGGCCCACGCTACAAGACAATTTGATCCTGCAGGCTCGGGTCTTGACGCTGGAAGGGGGCGGCGACACCCTCGGCATCGACGGCACCTTCGGCGAGACCCGACCTAGCCTCGGACGGCGACGCGGTCCGAGGGCCTCCGCTCCGAAGGACGACGTCATCACCACGCCCGAGCGATCGCTGTCAGGGACTTCTCCGGGATCCGGCCCGAGCGGGCGACTCGGCCGGCCACCTCCGGGGCCTCGGCCAACCACCTTCCGAGGGCGCCAGCCCGGTCCGAAGCCTCGGCTGATCAACTCCGACGTCGTTCCCGCCAACGGACAACTCGGCTAGGCTCCGGCCAAACAGGTTTTATTTTCGAGCCAACTCCGCCTCTGCTCATGCTGATATCGCTACCCCCGGCCTCGGCTCGTCGAAGAGCGGCCGAGGGGTCTCTTTAACTAAGCTAGAGGAGCCTCGGACAACAGGGCCGACCGAGCCGAGGGACTCCTACGCCTCCGGGATACGGATACCTCACTCGTCACCTTGACACGGGGCGACTCATGCTTGGTGAAGCGGTTCAGATAATCAGCAGACGAGTCCTAGTGCTCGAGAATGAGGAAAAAACACGGCTCTGTGCCGGCGTTACATATATGTTCAGGCCCCGAAAGCCGAAATGAACAAAAAACCCGGCATCCAAGGTGCCATCACAGACGGAACTCCGGTTCCGTCTCCACGGGTATGGACGACCTCCCCGCCCGGGAAGCCCGTGAAGCGACAAGCTCTGGGCGAATCACCAGCAAAACGCGGGACGCCCTTAAGCACCCCGGCTGATCCTCGCAGCCGTCCTCGCCGCGAATGCGAGGAGGAAGACGGAATGTTGCATCCTAGCTGGGAAGCAACAGTTCGCCTTCCCCGGCATGGCTGGAGGATGTCTCCGCCGTGGGGCTAAAGGGCGATTGCCACCACCAGAAGCTGGAGGATGAGGTGGTCCGCCGACCCGCGCAGGAGGTGGAGCCCCGACTCGCCTCGCTCCCCGCCCCGGCGAGGATGACGAACACCCTCAACACTGAGGGCGAGGCCGGGACCACAGCCCGGTTTGCCTCCCCCCCTCCGGGAGCTGGAGGTCACCACCTTGGGTGATCACCAGCGAAGGGAAGCAACCGGGCTGTGTGATGAAAATCCTTGAAGCCGAACGATGGCTGAAAGGTACCCACTCCCACGGAGTGGTGTCCTCCGACGATGAGGCACGGAGACGGCGGTTTCCCCCATCCGGGGGCTTGAGAGGTGGAAAGACACGATGCATAAGGGAGGAAGAAAGACATGGTCGCCTTACGAAAGGGGTCGCCCTCCTTTTAAAAGCAACTCCCCCTGCTTGCGCCCCCGACCGTCACGGGCTGAGTCTTCTCCAACACGCCTCCAAAGCCCTCCCCCGCGGCGCGGGGGCTGGGACCCACATGTCATGGAGACCGGCTCCGAGTGGAAGAAGCCGAACCGCCGCGCACGGCGCGCGCAACCACCCGACGGTTACAAGTGACCCTCCACTTTTGCCTAGACCAGCGGGCGAAAGGGGCGGGCAGCCATGCGGGCGGCATGCAACCGCGCCAAGTGGACGCGCCTCTCCGACTCCTGACAGGCCAGCACAGAGGCCCAAGCCCACGCGTCGCGCAACCGGCGCGCCGGATGCTGCATGCAAGCCACTGTACCACTTGCGCCACCACCGCACCTCCTCGATTGCGGAACCGATACCGCGACTCGAGGCGACCCAGCGCGCGACCCAGCAGCACCAGCCGGACGCAGCGGTCAAACGCGGTCAAAAGTGGGCCGGCAGTGATGACGGTGGCAGGCGCGCGAGAGCAGCAGTCACGCCGTCAGCCAAGCTCACGTCCCATCCGGAGGCAGCGAGAGAACCCTCTCTCACGGTGTGAAGACGACGCGCCCGTGACCCGTTCCTCGAACGGCTCGCGCACGCGCAGCTGCAGCCTCGCCAACTACTCGCCCCGGCGCATTAACTCCACGGCTGGACAGGCGACGGTTCTAGCAGGAGCGGCTGGCGACGTTTCGCCTTCGCCAAAACGACCATGCCAAAAAAGGTACGCCCCGTCGTTCAATTTCGTATCCTTTTTCCCTTTTTCCTCTTTCTCTATCTCTTGCAACAGGGACCGGGAAGGGGGATACCCCCAAAGGGATCCTTCCCCGCGAAGGAACTAGGCTCCGAGCCTCCTTACTGATCAGGGGTTCGAAGGCTGGCCCCCCGAAGGGTTCAACGGCCGCCTCAGATCGCGTGGGCCCGACACCCACTACTGGTCAGGGGTTCGAAGGTCGGCCTCCCGAAAGGTTCCACGACTGCCTCAGGCTACTCGGGCTCCGCGCCCATTACTGATCAGGGGTTCGAAGGCTGGCCCTCCGAAGGGTTCACAGTCGCCTCAGACACCGAGCGAGGGATGACCAGGGGTACGTTCGATACATAACCAAGGCTCGGGCTGCGCTCCCGAGGTACCCTAGGACATTTCCGAGACCAGCGGGAACGATCCTGTAACGGAATCCCATCGGATGGAGGCAACGAGCCCTCGGACCCCGTCGCCAGGGGACCGGGTCCGGCAGATCACCCGCAGGTACTTTTGGGCGTGCCTCCGGGCCCCTAGCCGACCCCCAACGAACGGGGCACGGACGTCCACTCAGATTACCCGATTGCAGCTCACCGGAGACACCATGTTCGGTGCCCATCGAGGGTAACATGGCGCTCTCCCCCCTCCTCCTTGCGGAAAGGCGACGTAGGGGCGTATGTAAAAAAGCCGAGTCTGTCCCTGATCGTCCTCTCGCCCTGTGCGGAGGCTCGGGGGCTGCTCTCGCAAACCCGGCTCCGGCCGAACCGTTGACAGCGTCAACATACCAGCCCGAGAACTTGGGCCCCGACAGTGCACCCGGGCTACGGCCTGTTCGCATGAGGGAACCGCCAGACCAGCCGCAGCGTTACGCAAGGCATTAAGACCTCGAAGGAGTGAAACCACTCCTCCGAGGCCTCGGGGGCTACACCCGGCGGGTACGCTCGCGCGCACCCACCGGAACAAAGTGCAACCGAGAAAGGCTCGTCCCCTTGCAAAAAAGTGCGACGAAAGCCTCCAAGCGAGTGCTAACACTCCCTTCGAGGCTCGGGGGCTACTGTCGGGGACCATAATTAGGGGTACCCTCAAGACGCCTAATTCTCAGCTGGTAACCCCCATCAGCATAAAGCTGCAGAGGCCTGATGGGTTTGATTAAGTCAGGGATCAGTCCATACGAGCGACTCGATCGCGCCTCGCCCGAGCCTAGCCTCGGGCAAGGGCAGCCGACCCTGAGGTGTTTCCGTCTCGCCCGAGGCCCCCTTTTTTACGGCAGACGCATCTCCGGCTCGCCCGAGGCCTTGCCTTCGTTAAGAAGCAACCCTGACTAAATCACCGCGCCAACCGACCAAGTCACTGGGGCATTTAACGCAAAGAGTGAGACCGACGGGCGACCAGGCTTTGCCAGAGGCACCATAGGAGGCTTCGCCCGACCTAGGGCTCGGACTCGGGCTGAGGCCCCGGAAGACGGCGAACTCCGCTCCGCCCAACCCAGGGCTCGGACTCGGGCTAAGGCCCCGGAAGACGACGAACTCCGCTCCGCCCGACCCAGGGCTCGGACTCGGGCTAAGGCCCCGGAAGACGGCGAACTCCGCTCCGCCTGACCCAGGGCTCGGACTCGGGCTAAGGCCCCGGAAGACGGCGAACTCCGCTCCGCCCGACCCAGGGCTCGGACTCGGGCTAAGGCCCCGGAAGACGACGAACTCCGCTTCGCCCGACCCAGGGCTCGGACTCCGCCCTGGCCTCTGCCGAACGACCTCCGCCTCGCCCGACCCAGGAGCTCGGGCTCGGCCTCGGCCATGCAGGACAGACTCGACCTCGACTTCGGAGGAGCCTCCACGTCGCCCGACCTAGGACACCAGTCCGCCACGTCAACAGGAAGCGTCATCATCACCCTGCCCTGAGCTGACTTGGGTCGCAGAGAACAAGACCGGCGTCCCATCTGGCCAGCTCCGCCAGATAGGCAATGATGGCGCCCCGCTAGACCCATGACGACGGCGGCTCTCGGCTCCCTTACGGAAGCAGGGAGATGTCAGCAAGAGCACAGCTGTTCCAACAGCTGTCCCTCCACCAGGCTCCGTTACTCCTCCGACAGCCACGACGCCACACCAGCTGGGTGCCAAGATCTCTCCGGCTGCCACCTTGGCATGTACTTAGGGCACTAGCTCTCCCCCGCTAGACACGTAGCACCTTGCTACACCCCCATTTTGTACACCTGGATCCTCTCCTTACGCTTATAAAAGGAAGGACCAGGGCCTTCTTAGAGAAGGTTGGCCTCGCGGGAACGAGGGCAGGGGCAGGCGCTCTCTTGGGGCCGCTCGCTCCCCTCACCCGCGCGGACGCTTGTAACCCCCTACTGCAAGCGCACCCGACCTGGGCGCGGGACGAACACGAAGGCCGTGGGATCTCCGCTTCTCTCATCACGACCCGGCTCCGGCCACCTCGCTCTCTCCCCCCTTCGCGCTTCGCCCACGCGCTCGACCCATCTGGGCTGGGGCACGCGGCACACTCACTCGTCGGCTCGGGGACCCCCCGGCAGATGGGTCGAGCGCGTGGGCGAAGCGCGAAGGGGGGAGAGAGCGAGGTGGCCGGAGCCGGGTCGTGATGAGAGAAGCGGAGATCCCGCGGCCTTCGTGTTCGTCCCGCGCCCAGGTCGGGTGCGCTTGCAGTAGGGGGTTACAAGCGTCCGCGCGGGTGAGGGGAGCGAGCGGCCCCAAGAGAGCGCCTGCCCCTGCCCTCGTTCCCGCGAGGCCAACCTCTTCTAAGAAGGCCCTGGTCCTTCCTTTTATAAGCGTAAGGAGAGGATCCAGGTGTACAAAATGGGGGTGTAGCAAGGTGCTACGTGTCTAGCGGGGGAGAGCTAGTGCCCTAAGTACATGCCAAGGTGGCAGCCGGAGAGATCTTGGCACCCAGCTGGTGTGGCGTCGTGGCTGTCGGAGGAGTAACGGAGCCTGGTGGAGGGACAACTGTTGGAACAGCTGTGCTCTTGCTGACGTCTCCCTGCTTCCGTAAGGGAGCCGAGAGCCGCCGTCGTCATGGGTCTAGCGGGGCGCCATCATTGCCTATCTGGCGGAGCTGGCCAGATGGGACACCGGTCTTGTTCTCTGCGACCCAAGTCGGCTCAGGGCAGGGTGATGATGACGCTTCCTGTTGACGTGGCGGACTGGTGTCCTAGGTCGGGCGACGTGGAGGCTCCTCCGAAGTCGAGGTCGAGTCTGTCCTGCATGGCCGAGGCCGAGCCCGAGCTCCTGGGTCGGGCGAGGCGGAGGTCGTTCGGCAGAGGCCAGGGCGGAGTCCGAGCCCTGGGTCGGGCGAAGCGGAGTTCGTCGTCTTCCGGGGCCTTAGCCCGAGTCCGAGCCCTGGGTCGGGCGGAGCGGAGTTCGCCGTCTTCCGGGGCCTTAGCCTGAGTCCGAGCCCTGGGTCGGGCGGAGCGGAGTTCGCCGTCTTCCGGGGCCTTAGCCCGAGTCCGAGCCCTGGGTCGGGCGGAGCGGAGTTCGCCGTCTTCCGGGGCCTTAGCCCGAGTCCGAGCCCTGGGTTGGGCGGAGCGGAGTTCGCCGTCTTCCGGGGCCTCAGCCCGAGTCCGAGCCCTGGGTCGGGCGGAGCCTCCTATGGTGCCTCTGGCAAAGCCTGGTCGCCCGTCGGTCTCACTCTTTGCGTTAAATGCCCCAGTGACTTGGTCGGTTGGCGCGGTGATTTAGTCAGGGTTGCTTCTTAACGAAGGCAAGGCCTCGGGCGAGCCGGAGATGCGTCTGCCGTAAAAAAGGGGGCCTCAGGCGAGACGGAAACACCTCAGGGTCGGCTGCCCTTGCCCGAGGCTAGGCTCGGGCGAGGCACGATCGAGTCGCTCGTATGGACTGATCCCTGACTTAATCAAACCCATCAGGCCTCTGCAGCTTTATGCTGATGGGGGTTACCAGCTGAGAATTAGGCGTCTTGAGGGTACCCCTAATTATGGTCCCCGACAGTAGCCCCCGAGCCTCGAAGGGAGTGTTAGCACTCGCTTGGAGGCTTTCGTCGCACTTTTTTGCAAGGGGACCAGCCTTTCTCGGTTGCACTTTGTTCCGGTGGGTGCGCGCGAGCGCACCCGCCGGGTGTAGCCCCCGAGGCCTCGGAGGAGTGGTTTCACTCCTTCGAGGTCTTAATGCCTTGCGTAACGCTGCGGCTGGTCTGGCGGTTCCCTCATGCGAACAGGCCATAGCCCGGGTGCACTGTCGGGGCCCCAGTTCTCGGGCTGGTATGTTGACGCTGTCAACGGTTCGGCCGGAGCCGGGTTTGCGAGAGCAGCCCCTGAGCCTCCGCACAGGGCGAGAGGACGATCAGGGACAGACTCGACTTTTTTACATACGCCCCTACGTCGCCTTTCCGCAAGGAGGAGGGGGGAGAGCACCATGTTACCCTCGATGGGCACCGAACATGGTGTCTCCGGTGAGCTGCAATCGGGTAATCCGAGTGGACGTCCGTGCCCCGTTCGTTGGGGGTCGGCTAGGGGCCCGGAGGCACGCCCAAAAGTACCTGCGGGTGATCTGCCGGACCCGGTCCCCTGGCGACGGGGTCCGAGGGCTCGTTGCCTCCCTCCGATGGGATTCCGTTACAGGATCGTTCCCGCTGGTCTCGGAAATGTCCTAGGGTACCTCGGGAGCGCAGCCCGAGCCTTGGTTATGTATCGAACGTACCCCTGGTCATCCCTCGCTCGGTGTCTGAGGCGACTGTGAACCCTTCGGAGGGCCAGCCTTCGAACCCCTGATCAGTAATGGGCGCGGAGCCCGAGTAGCCTGAGGCGGTCGTGGAACCTTTCGGGAGGCCGACCTTCGAACCCCTGACCAGTAGTGGGTGTCGGGCCCACGCGATCTGAGGCGGCCGTTGAACCCTTCGGGGGGCCAGCCTTCGAACCCCTGATCAGTAAGGAGGCTCGGAGCCTAGTTCCTTCGCGGGGAAGGATCCCTTTGGGGGTATCCCCCTTCCCGGTCCCAGTTGCTAGAGATAGAGAAAGAGGAAAAAGGGAAAAAGGATACAAAATTGAACGACGTGGCGTACCTTTTTTGGCATGGTCGTTTTGGCGAAGGCGAAACGTCGCCAGCCGCTCCTGCTAGAACCGTCGCCTGTCCAGCCGTGGAGTTAATGCGCCGGGGCGAGTAGTTGGCGAGGCTGCCGCTGCGCGTGCGCGAGCCGTTCGAGGAACGGGGCCGGGGCGCGAGCCGTTCGAGGAACGGGGCCGCGTCGTCTTCACACTGCTGCTCTCGTGCGCCTGCCACCGTCATCACTGCCGGCCCACTTTTGACCGCGTTTGACCGCTGCGTCCGGCTGGTGCTGCTGGGTCGCGCGCTGGGTCGCCTCGAGTCGCGGTATCGGTTCCGCAATCGAGGAGGTGCGGTGGTGGTGCAAGTGGTACAGCGGCTTGCATGCAGCATCCGGCGCGCCGGTTGCGCGACGCGTGGGCTTGGGCCTCTGTGCTGGCCTGTCAGGAGTCGGAGAGGTGCGTCCACTTGGCGCGGTTGCATGCCGCCCGCATGGCTGCCCGCCCCTTTCGCCCGCTGGTCTGGGCAAAAGTGGAGGGTCACTTGTAACCGTCGGGTGGTTGCGCGCGCCGTGCGCGGCGGTTCGGCTTCTTCCGCTCGGAGCCGGTCTCCATGACATGTGGGTCCCAGCCCCCGCGCCGCGGGGGAGGGCTTTGGAGGCGTGTTGGAGAAGACTTAGCTCGTGACGATCGGGGGCGCAAGCAGGGGGAGTTGCTTTTAAAAGGAGGGCGACCCCTTTCGTAAGGCGACCATGTCTTTCTTCCTCCCTTATGCATCGTGTCTTTCCACCTCTCAAGCCCCCGGATGGGGGAAACCGCCGTCTCCGTGCCTCATCGTCGGAGGACACCACTCCGTGGGAGTGGGTACCTTTCAGCCATCGTTCGGCTTCAAGGATTTTCATCACACAGCCCGGTTGCTTCCCTTCGCTGGTGATCACCCAAGGTGGAGACCTCCAGCTCCCGGAGGGGGGAGGCAAACCGGGCTGTGGTCCCGGCCTCGCCCTCAGTGTTGAGGGTGTTCGTCATCCTCGCCGGGGCGGGGAGCGAGGCGAGCCGGGGCTCCACCTCCTGCGCGGGTCGGCGGACCACCTCATCCTCCAGCTTCTGGTGGTGGCAATCGCCCTTTAGCCCCACGGCGGAGACATCCTCCAGCCATGCCGGGGAAGGCGAACTGTTGCTTCCCAGCTAGGATGCAACATTCCGTCTTCCTCCTCGCATTCGCGGTGAGGACGGCTACGAGGATCTGCCGGGGTGCTTAAGGGCGTCCCGCGTTTTGCTGGTGATTCGCCCAGAGCTTGTCGCTTCACGGGCTTCCCGGGCGGGGAGGTCGTCCATACCCGTGGAGACAGAACCGGAGTTCCGTCTGTGATGGCACCTTGGATGCCGGGTTTTTTGTTCATTTCGGCTTTTGGGGCCTGAACATATATGTAACGCCGGCACAGAGCCGTGTTTTTTCCTCATTCTCGAGCACTAGGACTCGTCTGCTGATTATCTGAACCGCTTCACCAAGCATGAGTCGCCCCGTGTCAAGGTGACGAGTGAGGTATCCGTATCCCGGAGGCGTAGGAGTCCCTCGGCTCGGTCGGCCCTGTTGTCCGAGGCTCCTCTAGCTTAGTTAAAGAGACCCCTCGGCCGCTCTTCGACGAGCCGAGGCCGGGGGTAGCGATATCAGCATGAGCAGAGGCGGAGTTGGCTCGAAAATAAAACCTGTTTGGCCGGAGCCTAGCCGAGTTGTCCGTGTGACGGAACCTCCCAAGTAATCAGGCCCACCTACAGTTGTCCTTGTCAAACAGACATCAGACACCCTGTAGATGTTCCTAAGTTACTTGACAAGCTCGGTATCTTTTCCGACCTTACCAGGAACGTTTCACCCGTCTTGCAGACATTACAGACCATCGGAGATAAAGATATGCGGAAGCGAATTTCATAAACTTACATTTATTTCAAAAGCAAGCTCGAGTTATTTATTTACAGACCAGTCTAAAAGTGAGTGCATAGAAGTAATAATTATACAAACCAAGGAGACACAAACTTCTCCCGAAAGACTATAAACAAAAGATCCTAGATGGAGGACCGAGTCCTCCCGCACTTCAGTCTTGTTTTTCTTCTTTGAGAACCACCTTGGCACAGAAGCAGCAAAAGTCTGCTACTTCCCCACCTAAAAACAACAAAGGGATAAACCCTGAGTATGGAATTACTCGGCAAGTCTTACCCGACTAAGGAAAAGACTCTCAAGGGTATGCTGGTTATATGGGAGTCAAGGTAAGGCTTCTCAATAATCAAAGACTCTGTTTTGCAGAAATGCTTACTAAAGTGGATCCTTAAAAATCCAATTTTATTTGTCAAGTTAGGTAAAATTACCTGCACTAGAGTTCTTTCTACCCTAGTTCAATCACTGGTCCTGCACTAGCCAATTTCTTTAACAAAAACCCATCATCTTTAGTGGAATGCTACGTGTAAGTCAGTGGCCAAGTCTCCATAACCGCGGAGGTACGGCGATCCGAATCGATTATACTCAGCTGAGGATCTCCAATCACACGACATATGTAGCACTTAACCCTTGCATATGTCAACCCGCCATCGGGGTTCTTAAGACCAGATCAGGTTCACGCAAACCGAGAGCACAGATACACCACCGTCCAGCCTCTTGCCACGGAGGGTACACGCTACTCTCGCCACCGCTCCACTCCCATTTCGTGTTATCTTATTCCGGCCTTAGTCTGCCCGAGGCAAGGCTTACCCATGACGAGGCATGTGACCAGTTAAAGGGTCCTCGGTCAGCAGGCTTACATCGAGACGGCCCTTAATCGACTCAGACGGAGACACTACACCGAGACTCTCTTCTCGTGCAAGTCACCCGCCCGGTCTCAGCTTAATCATTTATCCCCAAAGGTTGGTACCTGGCAGAGGTACATCTTTTCCGATGTTGGACCCATCAAGGCCTTGATGGATCCACCATCAAGTTTTATTTTTGAAAACATCCCTCCCACTTTGCCAAACATCTTTTGTAAAACAAATCCTTTTGTTTTTCTAAAGCAATACTAAGCAAAGTAAAACCTTTTTGTAAAAACAGGATTTCAAGGAGGGTAATCAAGATCAAGGAAGGTAATGCAGGAATTGTTTAATCAATCAACTCCTATCACCTAATGCAGCAAGCAAGTGAGAAAGATTTTAAAAACATCAAGGGAGGTGGCAAATGCACCGGGGCTTGCCTTTGTTATCAGGTGTGTCCTGCTCGGATCCACAAATATCGAAATAAAAGCAGTTGTCTGCTTGAGGATCAGAGGTGGGTGGTATCCCTTCTTCAGAGACTTCTTCTTCTTCTTCGTGCTCTAACATAACCATATACATGCATAAGAATGGATGTCATGGGATGCTCATGAGGATGCAAAGATAGCATAAACTTATTATTTATGTCTTGAGTACAACTTTCCTTCACGGTACTCCGAGAACCTAGGGTTTCCGGAGTCAGTAAAGGAGTTCATGGAGCAGGGGGTGGTTTTGGGTTTAGTGATCAAACAAAGTTCAAATCAAACCAAACTCTACCCATGGCTTCTAAATAATGTGAAAAGCTCACATAAAAAGTTTGGGAAATTTTGGACTTATTATTTATTTTCTAAAAATCCAGAATCAATGGTTTAGGCTATTTTAAATACCCTAAAATTCCCTGTTCAAACTAAAAATCATAAAACTATTTTTATTAAATACTATGGAAAATAACAAGCCTAGGAAAATTGGTCTCATATTTTTAGGATTTTTCTACAATTTTCTACCGATTTCTAAAGCTCTGCTGTAAAAGAAAAAGAAAAACGATTAAACAGAACTGGGCCGGATTCAGCCCAGCGGCCCAGGCCCAAGGAGGACAGCGCGCTCGCGCCCGCGCGCGATGGCGGCATTGCAGAAAAGTCCTCGGCTTAACAGCTAAACAGAAATAGGTCCATTCACTATTGTGTTAAGTCACTGACAGTTTCAGAAAAGCCCCTGCGTTTCTATTCTTTTACACGCCGACACCCTCGACGGCGGACGGCGTCGTGCAGAGCTCCGACGAGCACGCGCATCGGACAAATTGCTCAAAGACTGGCGCCCTTCTTTGGCCGAACCCAAATTCGAGATCTAGTGAGCGTTTTCCCTCTACTAATTCCAAGAATGGCTATTCAGTTTGCACTGGCCACGGTGACCGCCGGTATCGGGGAAGAACACGGGTGTTCACGGCAACCCAGGGTGGTCTAGCTCAATTAGGCGGGTTGTAGAGCTTGAGGAGGGTCTAGGGACACTAGAACAAGCAACAGAGACACTGGAACTAACCTGAGTTGGGCTGGCGACGGTGAGCTCAGTTCCACGACGGCGGGGATCGGATTTGGGGGAAATTCCAAATTCAAGCTCTCTGGTGGGAGGTTTGGGATGCAAGCGGGTGTGATAGCTAGCAAAGTACATGGCGAAGCCGAGGGGGGGCTCAATTTATAGACTCCGAGAGCGGTGGCCCTCAATTTGTCCGCGACGAGCTGGCGGCCGGAGGCAAGGAAGAAGCTTGGCGCGCGGTGAATACGTGTCGACTGCCGTGGCAAGCTCCCCGTCGACGATGGGATGGCCTAGAGGAGTCACGACGGCGCGGTGGAAAAGCTTGGACACGCGGCGCACGGTGATAATCGACCAACGGCGGCGAACTCTTATCCCGACCAACCGATGAGTAAGGGGGAGGTGTACCGCGGCTGACCGGGTGGCCTCCAGCTCATCGACGGCGAGGACACATACCGGCTGTGCTTATCCAAGGACCACAGAGCGCGAATCTCGGCGAGCGATGATCGACGGCGACGGCTATCGGCGACGAGCACGAACATAATCTTCGTCAGTTAATCAGGCACTGTACCATGGCTAGGACCATTCTGATGGACTGACAGCCAGAGTTGAGGGTCGATTTTCTTCCAAATTTCTGTGGCAACACCCCCAAGTCACTGCATCAAAGTTGTAGTGCTACATACCAGCTACAATTCGATTATAGGGATCAAGCTGAGTTGAGCACTGGATCCAAATCAAAATCGAGCTCAAAGTTCACCCCATAGCACTGTAACTCTGAAATTCAACTTCAAGCAGTCTGACAGCCAGTTTTGGACTGGGTTTTTCTCCAAATTTCTCATGACAACTATGCTTGCACTCTTTAGCAAAGTTGTTCTCCTATAATGGGTCTTCAACTTTGATGTGGTGACCTAGGGTAAAAACCCTATACTTTGTAAGTTACAAAGCCCCAAAGTTGAGCCCATTCACTGATTTTTCAGACTTAGAATAAAACTCAAATGAGGTCCATTTTGCATTTAAGTCCAAAACTTAGGGTTTGGCCTTCAAGTCCACATATTTGTGATCCAATTGACTTAAAATACTTATTTGACTTGGTTTTTGCACTTTAGCCCAAAAGTGGACAAATTTTGCACTTAGGTCCCTAGGGTTTGGTTTTAGGGCTTTCCAGGGTTCCAATTAGGGTTTCTGGTATCCCAGGGGTATAAAAGGAATTCAAGTTTGTTCTTAGAGTCATTTTATGACTTTTACCCTAAAGCCTTTAGGTTTTCTTAACTTGGGTCAAGTTTTACCCCTTTAATCACTATTTAGGGTTAAGTCCTTGAACCAGGGTGCTATTTGCAAAAACACTTAAAACAATACAACTTGTTTGAAATTTTTGCCTAGTGAATGCACTCTAGGTGTGTCAAACATATGCAATGCCAATGCTTATGATGTCATGCTCAAGTTTTAGTTATAGTAACACCAGGGGTGTTACAGTCCGTTGGCGGGAACGACGTCGGAGTTGATCAGCCGAGGCTTCGGACCGGGCTGGCGCCCTCGGAAGGTGGTTGGCCGAGGCCCCGGAGGTGGCCGGCCGAGTCGCCCGCTCGGGCCGGATCCCAGAGAAGTCCCTGACAGCGATCGCTCGGGCGTGGTGATGACGTCGTCCTTCGGAGCGGAGGCCCTCGGACCGCGTCGCCGTCCGAGGCTAGGTCGGGCCTCGCCGAAGGTGCCGTCGATGCCGAGGGTGTCGCCGCCCCCTTCCAGCGTCAAGACCCGAGCCTGCAGGATCAAATTGTCTTGTAGCGTGGGCCTTGTGCGGCCGTCGAGGCCAGAACACACACCCTTGCTGGGTTGTAAAGCTGCGTCTCTTTTCCTCTTGTTTCGAGTATCTGGACTTTTTGTCGGTAATAGGGATGTTAGTGCGAGCGAGAGTTGCTTCTCGCGGAAGGTGATGAGTGAGGTATCCGTATCCCGGAGGCGTGGGAGTCCCTCGGCTCGGTCGGCCTCGCCGCTTACGCGTACTTTCACCCGTCCATGAGGCCCTGTCACCGACTCGGTCGAGAAGGCTCGAAGGATCGCTTCGACAGAAGGGCTTCCGAACGTAGAGACTTGTTCGATCCGCGGAGTCACCTTATCCGAACGCGAGTTACTTATCGCAGAAGGTGATGAGTGAGGTATCCGTATCCCGGAGGCGTAGGAGTCCCTTGGCTCGGTCAGCCTTGACTGCTTACGTGTACCCCGTCGTTTCCAGGACCCACTTTTCGAAGTAGTCAAAAAGCACGAAAGATGTTCTGGTAAAAGAGATTTTCTTTTCGAGGAAAATTTTGACGCAGAGGGGGTTTCCCCCCTTTTAGCCCCAGAGGGAGGGTTGGGCCTTGCCGAGGCGAGGCCGACCCTTCCTTGTTGACTAAACTTTGCGTGTGTGCGAGGTATATGAACAACTTGGAAACATCTTAAGGGTAGAAGCGACGTAGCTGTTGGATGTTCCAAGCGTTGCCGTAGACCTCGCCTTGACTGTTGGCCAGCTTGTACGTTCCAGGCTTCAGAACTTTGGCGATGACGAATGGCCCCTCCCAGGGGGGCGTGAGCTTGTGCCTCCCTCTGGCGTCTTGCCGCAGTCGAAGCACCAGGTCGCCCACCTGGAGGTCTCGGGGTCGGACCCCTCGGGCGTGGTAGCGTCGCAGGGACTGCTGATACCGCGCCGAGTGTAGTAAGGCCTTGTCCCGAGCCTCTTCCAGCTGGTCCAGCGAGTCTTCTCGGCTAGCTTGGTTGCTTTGATCGTCGTAGGCTCTCGTCCTCGGGGAGCTGTATTCCAGGTCCGTGGGCAAGACGGCCTCGGCCCCGTAGACCAGGAAGAACGGCGTAAAACCCGTGGCTCGGCTCGGCGTCGTCCTCAGGCTCCAGACCACCGAGGGGAGTTCCTTCATCCACCGCTTGCCGAACTTGTTGAGGTCGTTGTAAATCCGAGGCTTGAGCCCTTGTAGAATCATGCCATTGGCGCGCTCTACTTGCCCATTCGACATGGGATGAGCTACGGCGGCCCGGTCCACCCGGATGTTGTGATCCTCGCAAAAATCCAAGAATTTTTTGCCGGTGAACTAGGTGCCATTGTCGGTGATGATGGAGTTCGGGACCCCGAAGCGATGGATGATGTTGGTGAAGAACGCCACCGCCTGCTCGGACCTGATGCTGTTCAGGGGTCGGACCTTGATCCACTTGGAGAATTTGTCGACGGCGACCAACAGGTGCGTGTAGCCCCCGGGCGCCTTCTGCAGAGGGCCAACGAGGTCCAGACCCCACACAGCGAAGGGCCAGGTGATGGGTATCGTCTGCAGAGCCTGAGCGGGCAGGTGGGTCTGCTTCGCATAGAATTGGCACCCTTCGCAGGCGCGGACAATTCTAGTGGCGTCAGCCACCGCCGTCGGCCAGTAGAAGCCTTGTCGGAAAGCGTTCCTGACGAGGGTTCGAGGTGCTGCATGATGGCCGCAAGCCCCCGAGTGTATTTCCTGCAGGAGTTCCTGGCCTTCGGTGATGGAGATGCATCGCTGGAGGATGCCCGAGGGGCTCCGGTGGTAGAGCTCCTTCTCATCGCCCATCAAGACGAACGACTTGGCGCGTCGCGCTACCCGCCGAGCCTCGACTCGGTCGAGGGGCAGTTCTCCTTGGCGGAGATATTGCAGGTACGGGGTCTGCCAATCTTGATCTGGCGTGACCCCGCTCCGCTCCTCCTCGATGCGTAGTGCTTCGCCCTCGGGGGCCGAGAGCGCCTTGGGCTGAACCGAGGATGGCTCGGGCTGGTCTGAGGTCACCTCGGACGGGGCCGAAGGCGTCTCGGGCTCGGGCGCGTCGCCGATCTTGACGGAGGGTTGGTGCAGATCCCGGGAAAAGACGTCCGGGGGAACCGTCATTCGCCCCGAGGCTATCTTTGCCAGCTCATCCGCAGTTTCGTTGTAGCGCCGGGCGATGTGGTTAAGCTCGAGCCCGTAGAACTTGTCTTCTAGGCATCGAACCTCATCACAATAGGCCTCCATCTTCGGGTCGCGGCAGTGGGAGTTCTTCATGACTTGATCGATGACGAGCTGCGAGTCGCCGCGAGCATCGAGGCGTCGGACCCCTAGCTCGATGGTGATTCGCAATCCGTTGATCAGAGCCTCGTACTCAGCCACATTGTTGGACGCCGGGAAATGGAGGCGGAGCACGTAGCGCAGGTGTTTCCCGAGGGGCGAGATGAAGAGCAGGCCCGCGCCGGCTCCCGTCTTCATCAGCGACCCGTCGAAAAACATGGTCCAGAGCTCCGGTTGGATCGGAGCCGTCGGCAACTGGGTGTCGACCCATTCGGCTACGAAGTCCGCCAGTACCTGGGACTTGATGGCCTTCCGAGGGGCGAACGAGATTGTCTCGCCCATGATTTCCACCGCCCACTTTGCGATCCGTCCCGAGGCTTCTCGGCACTGGATGATCTCCCCCAGGAGGAAGGATGACACCACGGTCACCGGATGAGACTCGAAGTAATGTCGCAGCTTTTGCCTCGTCAGGATCACTGCATACAGCAGCTTCTGGACTTGTGGGTAGCGGATCTTGGTCTCGGACAGCACCTCGCTGACGAAGTAAACTGGCCTCTGAATGGGCAAAGCATGCCCCTCTTCCCGCCTTTCGACCACGATCGCGGCGCTGACCACCTGGGTGGTAGCGGCGACGTAGACCAAGAGGGCTTCTCCATCAGCTGGGGGTACCAAGACGGGCGCCTGGGTGAGGAGCGCCTTCAGGTTCCCGAGGGCTTCCTCGGCCTCGGGAGTCCAAGTGAAGCACTCAGCCTTCCTTAAGAGACGGTACAGGGGCAGGCCTCTTTCGCCGAGGCGCGAGATGAAACGGCTCAAGGCCGCGAGACATCCCATGACCCTCTGTACGCCTTTTAAGTCCTTGATGGGCCCCATGCTGGTGATGGCTGCGATCTTCTCTGGGTTGGCTTCGATGCCCCGCTCGGAGACGATGAATCCCAAGAGCGTGCCTCGGGGCACCCCGAAGACGCACTTCTCGGGATTGAGCTTGACGCCCTTCGCCTTGAGACACCGGAATGTCACTTCAAGGTCGGAGAGAAGGTCGGAGGCTTTCTTCATCTTGACCACGATGTCATCGACGTAGGCCTCGACCGTGCGACCGATGTGTTCATTTAACGCAAAGTTTAGTCAACAAGGAAGGGTCGGCCTCGCCTCGGCAAGGCCCAACCCTCCCTCGGGGGCTAAAAGGGGGGAAACCCCCTCTGCGTCAAAATTTTCCTCGAAAAGAAAATCTCTTTTACCAGAACATCTTTCGTGCTTTTTGACTACTTCGAAAAGTGGGTCCTGGAAACGACGGGGTACACGTAAGCAGTCAAGGCTGACCGAGCCGAGGGACTCCTACGCCTCCGGGATACGGATACCTCACTCATCACCTTCTGCGATAAGTAACTCGCGTTCGGATAAGGTGACTCCGCGGATCGAACAGGTCTCTATGTTCGGAAGCCCTTCTGTCGAAGCGATCCTTCGAGCCTTCTCGACCGAGTCGGTGACAGGGCCTCATGGACGGGTGAAAGTACGCGTAAGCGGCGAGGCCGACCGAGCCGAGGGACTCCCACGCCTCCGGGATACGGATACCTCACTCATCACCTTCCGCGAGAAGCAACTCTCGCTCGCACTAACATCCCTGTTACCGACAAAAAGTCCAGATACTCGAAACAAGAGGAAAAGAGACGCAGCTTTACAACCCAGCAAGGGTGTGTGTTCTGGCCTCGACGGCCGCACAAGGCCCACGCTACAAGACAATTTGATCCTGCAGGCTCGGGTCTTGACGTTGGAAGGGGGCGGCGACACCCTCGGCATCGACGGCACCTTCGGCGAGGCCCGACCTAGCCTCGGACGGCGACGCGGTCCGAGGGCCTCCGCTCCGAAGGACGACGTCATCACCACGCCCGAGCGATCGCTGTCAGGGACTTCTCCGGGATCCGGCCCGAGCGGGCGACTCGGCCGGCCACCTCCGGGGCCTCGGCCAACCACCTTCCGAGGGCGCCAGCCCGGTCCGAAGCCTCGGCTGATCAACTCCGACGTCGTTCCCACCAACGGACAACTCGGCTAGGCTCCGGCCAAACAGGTTTTATTTTCGAGCCAACTCCGCCTCTGCTCATGCTGATATCGCTACCCCCGGCCTCAGCTCGTCGAAGAGCGGCCGAGGGGTCTCTTTAACTAAGCTAGAGGAGCCTCGGACAACAGGGCCGACCGAGCCAAGGGACTCCTACGCCTCCGGGATACGGATACCTCACTCGTCACCTTGACACGGGGCGACTCACGCTTGGTGAAGCGGTTCAGACAATCGGCAGACGAGTCTTAATTCTCGGAAATGAGGAAAAAACACGGCTCCGTGCCGAAGTTACATACATGTTCAGGCCCCGAAAGCCGAAATGAACAAAAAACCCGGCACTCGAAGTGCCATTACAAACGGAACTCTGGTTCCCCCTCCGCAGGTATGAACAACCCCACTCGATGGGGGTGGGCCTGCGGGGCAGCAGAAGACCGATGAATGGCATGTCGCCGCCCGCCCCGGCAGCGGCGACGATGAAGACTTCTGCCCCGGGGGACCGAACAGCAGCAATGATGGCCTCAGGGCGGATGCTGCTGCTAGGAGGCCCCCGCCCTTGCCCAAACTCGAGAGGCAAGGACGGGCAGAAGGCCGTAGAGTTGGAGGTCGGTCCGTGGCCAACCTTGGCTGTCGCGCCGGCGGAAGAACCTCTTCCAGCTGCCGTGGCGGGAGGCGGCACCGGGAGCGGCTCCGAGACTGCTCGGCTCAGAGAGCCGGGCACGGTGCAGCTGTTAGCGCCACGGACGACTCCCGCCCTTCCCCCCGATCACTGAGGGAAGGAGCGGGCCACCGCCCGCGCAGGGGCCAACCCCAACTCGGCACAATCCCCTCCTCAGCCCTGGTGATGAAAATCCTTGAGGCTGAGGAAGGGGCGGAGGCCGCAGCCCGGCTCGCTTTCCCCCACCATCAAGCCGGAGGTCGCCATCCTGGGTGACCGCCGGTGGAGGGGTGCAGCCGGGCTGCATGATGAAAATCCTTGAAGCCGAACGATGGCTGAAAGGTACCCACTCCCACGGAGTGGTGTCCTCCGACGATGAGGCACGGAGACGGCGGTTTCCCCCATCCGGGGGCTTGAGAGGTGGAAAGACACGATGCATAAGGGAGGAAGAAAGACATGGTCGCCTTACGAAAGGGGTCGCCCTCCTTTTAAAGGCAACTCCCCCTGCTTGCGCCCCCGACCGTCACGGGCTGAGTCTTCTCCAACACGCCTCCAAAGCCCTCCCCCGCGGCGCGGGGGCTGGGACCCACATGTCATGGAGACCGGCTCCGAGCGGAAGAAGCCGAACCGCCGCGCACGGCGCGCGCAACCACCCGGCGGTTACAAGTGACCCTCCACTTTTGCCCAGACCAGCGGGCGAAAGGGGCGGGCAGCCATGCAGGCGGCATGCAACCGCGCCAAGTGGACGCGCCTCTCCGACTCCTGACAGGCCAGCACAGAGGCCCAAGCCCACGCGTCGCGCAACCGGCGCGCCGGATGCTGCATGCAAGACGCTGTACCACTTGCGCCACCACCGCACCTCCTCGATTGCGGAACCGATACCGCGACACGAGGCGACCCAGCGCGCGACCCAGCAGCACCAGCCGGACGCAGCGGTCAAACGCGGTCAAAAGTGGGCCGGCAGTGATGACGGTGGCAGGCGCGCGAGAGCAGCAGTCACGCCGTCAGCCAAGCTCACGTCCCATCCGGAGGCAGCGAGAGAACCCTCTCTCACGGTGTGAAGACGACGCGCCCGTGACCCGTTCCTCGAACGGCTCGCGCACGCGCAGCGGCAGCCTCGCCAACTACTCGCCCCGGCGCATTAACTCCACAGCTGGACAGACGACGGTTCTAGCAGGAGCGGCTGGCGACGTTTCGCCTTCGCCAAAACGACCATGCCAAAAAAGGTACGCCACGTCGTTCAATTTCGTATCCTTTTTCCCTTTTTCCTCTTTCTCTATCTCTTGCAACAGGGACCGGGAAGGGGGATACCCCCAAAGGGATCCTTCCCCACGAAGGAACTAGGCTCCGAGCCTCCTTACTGATCAGGGGTTCGAAGGCTGGCCCCCCGAAGGGTTCAACGGCCGCCTCAGATCGCGTGGGCCCGACACCCACTACTGGTCAGGGGTTCGAAGGTCGGCCTCCCGAAAGGTTCCACGACCGCCTCAGGCTACTCGGGCTCCGCGCCCATTACTGATCAGGGGTTCGAAGGCTGGCCCTCCGAAGGGTTCACAGTCGCCTCAGACACCGAGCGAGGGATGACCAGGGGTACGTTCGATACATAACCAAGGCTCGGGCTGCGCTCCCGAGGTACCCTAGGACATTTCCGAGACCAGCGGGAACGATCCTGTAACGGAATCCCATCGGAGGGAGGCAACGAGCCCTCGGACCCCGTCGCCAGGGGACCGGGTCCGGCAGATCACCCGCAGGTACTTTTGGGCGTGCCTCCGGGCCCCTAGCCGACCCCCAACGAACGGGGCACGGACGTCCACTCGGATTACCCGATTGCAGCTCACCGGAGACACCATGTTCGGTGCCCATCGAGGGTAACATGGCGCTCTCCCCCCCTCCTCCTTACGGAAAGGCGACGTAGGGGCGTATGTAAAAAAGCCGAGTCTGTCCCTGATCGTCCTCTCGCCCTGTGCGGAGGCTCGGGGGCTACTCTCGCAAACCCGGCTCCGGCCGAACCGTTGACAGCGTCAACATACCAGCCCGAGAACTTGGGCCCCGACAGTGCACCCGGGCTACGGCCTGTTCGCATGAGGGAACCGCCAGACCAGCCGCAGCGTTACGCAAGGCATTAAGACCTCGAAGGAGTGAAACCACTCCTCCGAGGCCTCGGGGGCTACACCCGGCGGGTGCGCTCGCGCGCACCCACCGGAACAAAGTGCAACCGAGAAAGGCTGGTCCCCTTGCAAAAAAGTGCGACGAAAGCCTCCAAGCGAGTGCTAACACTCCCTTCGAGGCTCGGGGGCTACTGTCGGGGACCATAATTAGGGGTACCCTCAAGACGCCTAATTCTCAGCTGGTAACCCCCATCAGCATAAAGCTGCAGAGGCCTGATGGGTTTGATTAAGTCAGGGATCAGTCCATACGAGCGACTCGATCGCGCCTCGCCCGAGCCTAGCCTCGAGCAAGGGCAGCCGACCCTGAGGTGTTTCCGTCTCGCCCGAGGCCCCCTTTTTTACGGCAGACGCATCTCCGGCTCGCCCGAGGCCTTGCCTTCGTTAAGAAGCAACCCTGACTAAATCACCGCGCCAACTGACCAAGTCACTGGGGCATTTAACGCAAAGAGTGAGACCGACGGGCGACCAGGCTTTGCCAGAGGCACCATAGGAGGCTCCGCCCGACCCAGGGCTCGGACTCGGGCTGAGGCCCCGGAAGACGGCGAACTCCGCTCCGCCCAACCCAGGGCTCGGACTCGGGCTAAGGCCCCGGAAGACGGCGAACTCCGCTCTGCCCGACCCAGGGCTCGAACTCGGGCTAAGGCCCCGGAAGACGGCGAACCCCGCTCCGCCCGACCCAGGGCTCGGACTCGGGCTAAGGCCCCGGAAGACGGCGAACTCCGCTCCGCCCGACCCAGGGCTCGGACTCGGGCTAAGGCCCCGGAAGACGACGAACTCCGCTTCGCCCGACCCAGGGCTCGGACTCTGCCCTGGCCTCTACCGAACGACCTCCGCCTCGCCCGACCCAGGAGCTCGGGCTCGGCCTCGGCCATGCAGGACAGATTCGACCTCGACTTCGGAGGAGCCTCCACGTCGCCCGACCTAGGACACCAGTCCGCCACGTCAACAGGAAGCGTCATCATCACCCTGCCCTGAGCCGACTTGGGTCGCAGAGAACAAGACCGGCGTCCCATCTGGCCAGCTCCGCCAGATAGGCAATGATGGCGCCCCGCTAGACCCATGACGACGGCGGCTCTCGGCTCCCTTACGGAAGCAGGGAGACGTCAGCAAGAGCACAGCTGTTCCAACAGCTGTCCCTCCACCAGGCTCCGTTACTCCTCCGACAGCCACGACGCCACACCAGCTGGGTGCCAAGATCTCTCCGGCTGCCACCTTGGCATGTACTTAGGGCACTAGCTCTCCCCCGCTAGACATGTAGCACCTTGCTACACCCCCATTTTGTACACCTGGATCCTCTCCTTACGCTTATAAAAGGAAGGACCAGGGCCTTCTTAGAGAAGGTTGGCCTCGCGGGAACGAGGGCAGGGGCAGGCGCTCTCTTGGGGCCGCTCGCTCCCCTCACCCGCGCGGACGCTTGTAACCCCCTACTGCAAGCGCACCCGACCTGGGCGCGGGACGAACACGAAGGCCGCGGGATCTCCGTCTCCCTCATCACGACCCGGCTCCGGCCACCTCGCTCTTCCCCCCTTCGCGCTCGCCCACGCGCTCGACCCATCTGGGCTGGGGCACGCGGCACACTCACTCGTCGGCTCGGGGACCCCCCGGTCTCGAAACGCCGACAGAGATAATCAAACTAGGGTAACCTATTGGGTCCCATCAAAATTAACCTATGCAGATCATTATGATTAATTAGAACATGACTGGGTAAAAAGAAGTAATCAAGAGCACAACTTGCCTGGCACTTGAGATTCCAGTTAACAGGGTGATTCTTCAGATGCTCGTGACCTCACCGCTAGTCGTAGCAATACAAACAAACAGTATATAGACAAGATTAACATTACACCAAACATAAGTACAAACTGAATAATAATGATCTACGCATCGTAACGAGATCGTGGGATCGAGAACTGCTACGATCAAAGTTATGATTAAGGAGTTATGCTTTTTATAGAAGATCTGCACGATTAAAATATTAAACTATATTATAAATTGGTTAATATAAATCACATGAGAGATTATTCTATAAATAATTAACTCACTTTGATCTAAGTTATAAATTGACCCTAGATCATATTTTAGTAAATAATGATGAGCACATTAACAAGACTAACCAACATAATTTAAATAAAGATCTAATCATAAAATAATGAGACATGGTATAATAAATGTTGTTATTGCATAGTAAATATTTATATGAGATTAACGCAACTGGAACGGATCAAATCGGAGTTAAAACGGAGGAGTTATGAATTTCCTAAGGTTTTATGTATTTGATATAAGATTAATTAGGAAATGAATTTTAAAGTGACTTTCATGTCAAAATAGAGTCATTAGGTGATAAACAATATTAATACAAAATTATAGAAATTGGAACGGGTCAAAAATGAGTTAAAATGAATTTTCTATGATTTAAACAAGATTCTGGAATTAATTTTGCACTATTAATCATGCGCTTTAAATAATCAGAAGCACAGGGGCTATCACGCGAGATTTCCTAGACTCAGCGCATAGTAGCACGGGACTGCGGTTCTATTCACTAAAACGTGAGGGCTCTTTTGCAAATGGCGTGACCGAAGGGGTACTGGTGAATTCTGGTCGTTGGATGCAACTCTGAGGGCCACGATTAGATCCACTTAAGTCAGAACCGGTATGCAACTGTGTCCCTTGGATCCGAAATCGACGGCGTTGATTTCAGAGGACTGAGAGCACTTCGGATCCGCCCGATCACGATCTAAGGGCCCATAACCGATCACGAACCGGTACGCGATCTCTACCGTTGGATAAAGATCAAATGGCCCAAGCTTTATCACGCCTAGGTCTAATCCGAACTGCTCGCCAGGGATTCAACGGCCCGGATCACACGACAACTAGCATACACCTGATTAAATCCACCCCGTTGGTGGCCTATCTGATTAGCAGATCAACGGTCACAAGACCTTCTTCCCCAACTGATCCCCAGAACACGGCGGCGCGCATCCGATGCGGCGGACGCCATGGCCAGTCCACGCCATCCCCCAATTCCTAGCCTTGAACTATGATCTGACTAGGGATACACGACGGGGCAATAACAGTGAACGCAGACATGGGTTACATACCGGCGATAAGGCGATGAAGGTGCCGATCCACGACGTGGACAGAAACAGCGGCGCGCCCCACGTCGACAAGCAATCCCCGGGGTTTAGGTTGGAGATCCCGCGCTCGTCTACCCTCACAGGGAGAAACACCCTACTGCCGCCGTGCCCTAGCATACGCGCCCAATCGCCTCACTGAGGCATGGCCATCCCGCAGCCCACGCCCGACGACCATAGCAATGGCAGACCCAGCTCCCAGTCGCTCCTTCTCTCCTCCCTGGCACTACGATGGCACATGGCACAACATTTATAGGAGTGTCAAGTCCACGAGGATAGGCAAGCCACGAACCCCATTCAGGTAGCAAGGTCATCGCGACGAGCCATGGATGACGCGTATTCCGCGGAAGTCTGTTGCAACAGAACCCGAGCATCGCGTGGGGAAGAAGGGATGATGGCCGAGGGGGTCCCACATGGCGGTGTCAGGAGCGAGGGTGTAAATGGGCAGGTCAAAGCCATTTTGGCCCAGCAGCAGAAGGAGGATGGGCAGGGACAAGATGGGCTGAACTGCATTCGGCCCAGGAACATGTTTCTTCTTTTCTATTTCCCATTTTCAGTTTTATTCCAAGTCTCAATTTCATAAATCTAATTTGATTCAAAGTTCAAGGTTTGCAAGATTAAATGCAACAGCAAATAACTCCCATATGATGTGCATAAATACATATATACGTTTAGTTTTGTTTATTTTATCCAAACATTTTAATTATTCAATGCACACACTTAAAAATTATTTCCTTGAACGAATATTCCGTTTAGAAATATGTTCATGGTTATTTTAAAATGAGATTTTCTAGTGTATACTGTTTATTAAAGTATTTCTTAAACTTAATTCTTTTGAAGAATGTCTCTAATCTCCTTATTCAACAAAGGTTGATTTAACTTATACGAGGGTCTTTTATTTAATCTCTTATTATAAAAGACTTAAATCTTGGAATACTCCCTACTAGGTCTCAAAGTAGATTTTTTTATACAAATTTTGGGCTTTACAGCCATCTATACCTCCGCACGAAAATGATGATCCTCGCCTCAGTTGCCACCACCTCGTTCGCCATCCTGCTTCTTTTCTCTCTCCCCTCATGACTCCGCCTTCGCGCCACCCCATTCTCGGCAGAGGGCGTGGGAGCAGGCGTCTCCTCCCTGTATTCGTCCGACACCAGCCCCAACATCGACCCACGCAATGGCTATTGCGCGTCCACGAGGACGTTTCACAACATGCACGCTCCATCGTTTTCACCATCGTCGGACGTCTCGTTCGTCTTCCCGGCCTTTGCCATGTTCTTCCTCCCCAACCTGCTGCCCTCGCCCACGGTTGCAACCGCGAGCCGATCGACGCTCGTCGACACGGGTACGAGGCGAGTCGGTCTTGCTCCTGGTTTTTCTTCGTGCGTGCCTCCGATGAGGACACGGTGACGCCTGCCACGCTTAGGTTATCTTGGCGATGAGGAGTCCAGGTCTGAGACATTGGACAACCAAGACTCGTAGCCCAGCAGCAATCAGCATATGCTATAGAGTTGGTGGTGGTGGTGTGTCGTCTCGGCAGGTCCAGGGATGGGAAGGCACTCGCATTATCTCACCCTTCTCGGTCTGACACCTGGTGCGGGTGCCTCTCGGTTTGGAGCTGCTCCGTCTGGGCTTCTTTCTCCGCTTGTGTGCTCTCTACCTATATGTATCTAGCGGTATACTACCTATGTCGCCTCCAGATACTCTGGTCTTCATCGTGTCCTTCTTCGACAACGAACAAGTATGCCCGCCTCTTCCCTTCCCTTCCCGCTCTATGAAACCTTGTAAGTGGGGGAGACGAGGGATGTGGGTTCCTGATTTACTGCCTATGTTACATGTTGGATGGCTCGGCATCTCCTGTCCAAATGGCATTTCCCTTACCATGGTGTTGACTCGGTATGCTTCTACCACTTCTATGTACTTGTCACCCATCCTTCTGGTATTGCAAAAATTATTGTATTGTTCCTCTATTGTTTTGGGTGTTAGTTTTTTGTTGTGCTAAGGACTGAACATAATTTGAGTGTGTTAATACTTTATTTATTGTCTGCACATGGTTTGTGTTCTTCTGATGATGGCTCATGGATCCTGCAAAATATGTGTTAGGATTTGGAGATCCATGCAGGCACTACTACAAGGTGCTCGATCCTTGTGTTCTTGGCTCTTACATGCATTAGGTCGTTTCTGAGACTATATTGGCGCAATGGACTCTATGGTATTTGAGGTTGCTGAATTGGATGGAGCAACAATGATTTGTCACACTAACAGTGAAAGGAAATGTTATTTGTTGGTTTTAAACGTTAGTAATTGCTAAGAAGTACCATAATTTAGCATATCCAGTTATTATTGATGTCTGACTTTAGCAAACACTCCATATTTTGATCTATCTTTTTTATAAGTTTGAGTTCATGTGACTTATTTTAGAAACTTGAGCTCATAAACTTCCTCTTATTTGGTCTATGTATGGTAGAATTATATCATTCTATAATATTTGTTCGTTCAGTCAGTCGTTGTGAACTCTCTTCTAATCGCTCTATTCATTGGTCGTGTTGTACCAAGACATATTGGATGGAGTAAACAACATCATCAGTTAGTCAAATAAAAAAAATATTATGCGAAGAGAGGAAACAATCAATAAAAAAATCTTGAGATCCTTTTGATTTATAGTTTATATGGGTATTGTTGTGAGCCGTCGCAACGCACGGACAACCGACTAGTAATATATTATGTATCGTTACAGTTTAGAATGCAAACCAATCAAAATCTTCTACTTTTGTGAACATTTTTAGAAGTATTATCGTTATCTTTTAATTTTTATTTTAAATGTTTGCATATGTATTAGGTAATGCATTAGCAAAAAAAATTATTGGTGATGAATAAATTTATACATGTCTTTATATATTCGGTTGTTCCAGGCTCTTTATAAATCTTGGATCCAATGACTAGTCTAATAATATTTTTATTACACACCCTAAATATTAGTAATCTCTCTTTTAAAAATAGATTGAGGGGTGTTTGAGTTTTTTTTCTTTGCACTAATATGCCGATGTTTTGTTCGATGCAGTTTATACTCCAAAACATGGTTTTCCTACGTGAGTTGTCCCCGAGTGGCTCGATTTTGATCTCTGTTGAGATTCGATCTTGGACAACGCAGAACACAAAGTCACTTAACTAATTTTAGCTAATATACTTATTCTGTCCTAATATATAAGATGTAATTATTTTTTATTCTAGTCTTATAATATAAAACATGCTTTCTCTATAAGTGTACATTAATATAGAAAGTACTAGTGTTAATAAAGAGAATTAAATACATTTGTAGATATTTAAACTATAGGTGATAACACTTTATATATTATAACAGAGAGTAATAACGAAACAGTGATTGTTCATGCTTTTAGGATCACCCTCAAGGAAGCCATCAACAAACAAGTACTTTCACATAAGTACGACGGAGATGAATGAGCGAAGCTTACCGTCCCCTCTCGCTCCTGCCACATCAGCTCTGGATTCCATTCTGACTTTATTGTTCCGGTGCACAAACTATAGTAGACTATAGCCCCAGCCCACAACCACATTAATGTTTTATTGTATAGTTAACTATTCATACTGATTTGTTTCGACACCTAAAATTTACACAACATAATTTGTTTATTAAATTAAAAATTATGTATTACATAGTACTTAAAATAAAATTACATAATAATTAGAAAAAATTCATGAGATAAAATAGAGTGTGAAATTATCTTCAACTAAGTGAGAGTATTTATAAATGGATTGGGAATAAAATTTGTGATTTTTTGAATTTTTTAGACTCAAAACAATCACTAGCTATCACTAACGTAGACCAATCAAAGACCGTCAATTCACTCTAGTCCTGCCTCTCTCGCCCGCAGTCCCGCACCCAGTCCCATGCACGATACTGTTATCGCCCGCATCTTGCGGTTCATGCCTCTCTACCGTCTTAACCCCCTCTCCAGTGCGGGCTAGAGCAAGACGACGGGCACGCTGTCTCTGGACGTCGCGACCATCGCTCGCGCTCGCTCTCTTGCCCCGGAAATAAGGCTGGACGACTGGTGGCTCGATAACTCACTCGACTCGGCTCGTTAGTAGCTCGGCTCGACTCGGCTCGTTTTAATTTTGTAGCGAGCCAAGCTAGCATTCTAGCTCGATTCTCTAATGAGCCAGTTCGGGTTAGCTCGTGAGCTAGCTCGCGAGCCAAACGAGCCAAGCCACAACACAAATTTGTCTAGTCATTGGTGTCGTCTCATCTCTCATAGTCTTGTTTTATCGTAGTTATAATCTTAGATATGAACATGTGTGAATGTGCTATATGTTCTTATTGCTATCTTATTATAATAAGGGTGTAAAATATGTAAGTTAATACATATTTGGTTATTTAATTTAATATTAAAAGTTAGAAGCTAGGACGATGATATCATAATAATATTATAAAGGTTTTGGGTGTGTAGTGTTAAACACTTAAAATATGATTTTTCAGTTATATATATTTATGCACATAGATCTTTTATTTAGTTGTGTAGCTCGCGAGCCTAACGAGCTGACTCGAGCTTCCTAACGAGCCGAGTCGAGCCAGATGTTTAGCTTGTTAGTATAACGAGTCGAGCCGAGCTGACTCATTACAGTAACGAGCCAAGCTATAACGAGCCGAGCTGGCTCGATATCCACCCTACCCGGAAACGCTCCCTTTGGTCCTCACTCTAGCCCGCACTGACACCAGCCTAAGACAGAGCGCCAAGATGAAGCCAGACTCCAAAGACTGAAGGTGGACGACTCACGTCAAAGGGTGGCGAAGACGAAACCAGGTGGGACGAATTTAACATGGTCCTGGTTTACAAAAACTATTCAGACCGAAGGTCCACTACGTTCGGCGAAGTCACAAGGACGATGAAAAAAATGTATTTTTGACCGTATAATGACTAAATTGCCTTTGGCATTAGTAAAGGCCAAGCTTGAATGTAACAACAAGACTAGGAGTATAAAGGGGATTGTACGGGGGAAATCGAAGAACACCGATGAGACCGAAACCTATTATAGTGCTACCTCCTATATCTTGATCTTTCTCTTTGCCAATTGATATCACGCAAAACACCACTCCTAGAAATAGGGCTTAGACGTCCAAACTAGAATAAATCACTTGTGTTTTGAGTGCTTCGTCACACAAATCAAAGTTTTCCTTGCGTATTGTAATGTAATACTGTAGTTTTCTCAACCTAGTTGTAAGCATGTGATGTGATATAGCTTACCCAGTCGAATTTGAACATATAACCATGTGGCTAAAATTTGAATCCACAATGTATTTTTTTCAAAATATATAGGTCATGTTTGGAAGAGCTTCACTTCAAGAATTTCAATTTCGTTCTAACTTCTTCAACCCAAACAGGTCTAGCTCCACGAGCTTTAGTTTTTTAAAAAATCGAAACTTAGAGGCCCGTTTCATGAAATTCATGAAGCTCCTTAGAGGGTGCTTCAAAAACATTGTTTTTATATCTCCTCATGAAGCTGTACGAAAATTACTCACCATGCCACTAGTTACGCAACATACAACTTCCGTTCTCTCTGGCGACAACACACTAATCATCAAGGGTAATCAAGGAAACCCACACAAATTAATTGTACTATAGAAGTTGGAGTCCATATACAAACCAAACGCTCCTAGAACTCACCTTAACAATTTGCTGGAGCTGTTTTATAGTGAAACTGGAAAACCAAAGCTGAAGTTTTTGAAGCAAAGCTCTCTCAAACAGGCCCATAAACAAGGAAGCAACCCAATGCAAAACTGAACCAAGAAAAATACCAAAGCAAACCCGGAGGCTCAAAGCGTTCACTAGAGATCGAGCCACGTTCAGGTTCGGGTCACCTTATTCAAAAATTTGAAACAAACGAAAGCATATGCAATACATATAGTAACATAATCATCAACCACCTTCTAACGCAAAATGACGATCCTCAGGTAGGATTCAGAATTGTACTGGGTGAATACAGCCCAGACGTCGGCAAACCGTCCTTGCATATTTTCATCAAATGATATCACAAGGCATGAACTCAAAACCTTGGGAGGAAAAAAAATCTAAGATAGCCAAGATTGTCGAAGGGGTGATGAAGTGTAGTGCTCCAGATGTTCATTTAGATAACTAATCTATAGAAATGATTTCAGTCCAACAGCATGACATGAGCAAGTCTTCCAGCGATTTATCACCTTCGAACGGATAGACCCATCTCTATATAAAACAAAGAAATAAAGCATACATCAGAGGATTGAACTGAATCATTCTTTAATTATAAGCTTTAAGCATACAAAGTTGTTGTGTTAGCCCCCCACAGTTGCAAAAGGACTTTACAAGATTTGACTCTAAAGCATAAGCTCTATGACTACATGTGGCTGCTGTGGTAGCAAGCGTGTGCATCTTTGCCAAACATCCAAGCACCCACCTTAAGACACTGGGCAAATGTTTCACGTACCATCATTTTCATCTGAGAAAAGAAGAGTAACCATATGGTAAACTACAACAGCAACCAGATCAAATCTCTGTTGAATACCAAAAAAAAACAAGAAAGCACACACCAGGATGCAACCAGGAGTCTTAAAAATGCCAAAAAAAAAGAGAGCAGACTTGCATAAACGATAATTCAAGCGCTGTACACAGACATATTGACTCAAGTGAAGTAGTGAACTATCAATTACTGTAGAGAACATTCAAAAAGGATGCCACATTATTGCATCAAGGTATTCCTCAACAGAGGCAACTAGTAATGCTAGGTAAATAACATAACACTAGCCTTCCATTACAATTTCAGTGTTAAAGTACTCATTCTTCATGATTGTATGAAGCAAAACAGCAAGCTCCCGGTAATATCTTTTATCAAAGTCATGTGCCTGCAGCAGTGCCTGCAGAAACCAAATGTCTTAACTTAATTGACCTCAACCCACCAATTTTTTTTTTTTGAATAAGCGAATCTCTCAAAAAACATCACAGCATGGAAAACATTATCTTGTCTTGAACTGCAAAGCAACAAGTGAGATTGTTTTCTACCGAGCATCAGCATTTGAGATGTATTGAGCTACTAAACAACCTCCCAAAGAGACTGAAATATGAAAGGGGTTTACTAGGAATCTGCTACATCTTTGTTCCTACCCATCAAAGAAAATATCCCTATGAAGGGAAAGATAATAAAGAAATCTGCCGGTACTCCATATAGTTTCAATGTATGGTGAAACACTGCTAGTAAATCCGATGGTACTCCATATAGTCACATCATTATTCGGCATTTTCTCTACTATATTTAAGTGGGAATTTCTTCGAGCGCCTCCCTACCACGTGCACCGCCAGAAAAAAAAAGAACAGAACCTAGGGTTCGAACCCTAACCCTTTTCTCTCACAGGCTTAGCTTCTAACCACTATAATACATATTTGTTTGTGTTCTACAAAAAAAATAGATAATGTAAATATAGAAACTGTAGTAAGAGACGGGCAACCGACTAGTTTCCCTATATAGGCTATATGCACAAGAATCGTCAGAATATAGAAACCATCTAAAGGACATGATCATTTCCACTTAAATATAGCCATCAAAATGTTTCTATGTACTTGCATTCAGAGTTCAGAGCAGTGCTTGCAAGTTACATCCAGCGTTCAAGGCAAGATTTTTAATGTGTACAATGAAAGGTTTTTTTATTCAGCATTCAAGGCTTCATTGTTTATATGTACTTCTCCATTCAGAAACCATAAGGTATTCATGTGTTGTGTGTTAAAGAGCAGCAGGCAGTTTTTCACGAAAATGGAAGTGGTTTTGTGTTGAACATGATCGTTGACTAGTTAAAATGGTCAGGATGACATTTCGCTGTTACAATACAACAATGGATGACATTTGTTTTCGGCACATACAGCTATCAAACAAGCACGCAGTAAACTAAGAAACTACTAGAAAAGAAAATACACGGACGCAATGTTCAACCAGATGGAAAGCAAACACGGACAAGAGCATAATAATCTTACGATGTTAAAGCCCGGGATAGGTGCAACAGAGGATACCCTGAGAGAGAGCACGGCAGCTCGACGCCGTGCTCAGCCGCGACGTCAGCCTGGCCGCCGCCACCGCGCTGTGCAGCGGCAGCAGCGACAATCCCGCGCAGCACCCGAGCTCCACCGGCATCCTGCGCGTCCCAACCAGCGCATCCATTACAGATCCATGATGCGCCAGCACCAAGCGCAAGAGAGGAACGCGTCACATTACCTGGAGAAGGACGAGGCGCGGTGGGCGGCGGCGGCGGCAGCACGCGCCGCGGAGGGAGCCGATCGGGTGGCCGCCGCCGAGCGGCCGGCGGCGGAGGCCACGCGTGCGGCGGCGCGGAAACAGGTCGAGGCCATGTCGCCGCGGCGTCCGGCCACGGAGACTGCAGAGCGGGAACGGCTAGCGAGAGGTGGGCGAGGAGCCGAGGAGAGTTCAGGAGCTAGGTTTTGGCGTCCGGGCAATGCGATGCGGCGGCGGCGGCGCCACGGGTTGCAGGATCAGAATGGTTCGCTTTCCTTGGAGACGGGGCATGGGGGTGATGGGCCGTGGAGCCCATTATGACGGGAGATGTTCGACCGGTTGGAAGGCCCTATGCGGGTGAGACCGTGATGGGCATTTGGCGGGCTAAAGTTGCTAGTGGCTAGTGGGCTGTTTACTTCATCTTCATGCCATACCTTTGGGTCCGTGGTGAAGCACGTCCATCAGGCCCGGGATATCTATAAAATCGAACGTCTCACACGGGGATGTGTGCACCAGGCACATCTGCTAGACCTGAAAGCAAATACCGCAGGAACATGTTGTCTCGTGTCGTGGATAAAGGATGATGACACTACAGACAAGGGCAAGTTCTCATTCGTTCCTTCCCTCGAGAGAAAAAAAAAAACGCGCGCTAGAGTTGTGTAAAAATAGTATATGATGTTTTTTTATTTTTATGACCGCGTGCTAGAGTCCTCTAGAATTCTAGGGGTATGAAATGGAATTGTAGAATTTTGAGATTTTGTTATCTAGATTCTTAAAATTGCATTGAGGCATCTTTCTTCAGCCCTTAAGCATGGGCACGGGCGTGGGCCGCTTACTCCTCCGGTCCTCCCGTAGTCATATGCGGCCATGCCTCTTTTTTGCCCGAGGTAGAGGGAAAACAAAACATTTCTTTCCAACGACGAGGTCCTTCCGATTCCAATCCCAGTTCCTGACTTTCTCATGCGGCCTTTCCTCAAAAGATGAGTCAATACCAGCCTGAGACATACAGGGGATCGAACATCTACCTGAAATCACGAGAAACTACCAGTACCAGCTACGACGTAGTACAGTATAGTCAAGAACGTTCCTTAGATACTCTGATGAGTACTATTCCCTCCATCATCCTAACCTTTTATATAATAAAATAAGTATCATTATATTAAAAACTAAATTTATATGACAAAATAATTATACATATATATATGATACTAGATAAGTATTTTATATTTTTTACTAACTATATTTTTACTGTATAAGTTGTAAACCTTTATAATTTTTTCTGTAAGTTTAATTAAATTTAAGTTTTTTTTTGTAGTAAAACTAGAATACATTATAGTTTAAACTAGAGAAGTAAATTATTTGCTGTTCGGCCATCTATTAGCCCTAATGATTCAAATTCTCTTGGATCTCTCTATTTTTATAGAGCAAGCAATCTATGTGGTTGCGATTTGAAAAAAAAAAACATTTAGTTTTTAACAAAAAAAAAATTCTTCCTAGATTTGAGTCCCCTTCTTCTAAGCTAGCCTTTAGACGGCAAACCGACCGGGTAATTGAGTAAACTAGTAAAATGCATGTGCTAACGCCATATCTGCAGGGGCAAAATATTTAGATTCTCAGTGTCATACAAAAGAATACCAAACAAAATATACAAGAATAAAAAAACATATGAAGTTACCAATATTAATCTCATGAGACCATCTGGCATCAAGTCAAGACAATTACGTGTCTAAGTAGCAACAAACACATAAAAGGGTTATAGAGAAAATCTTATATTGTGCTTCCACTAAGAAGCAAAATAAAATTTAAGGACATTTTGAGAAAAAAAAACTCTACGTGGGCTCATTAAATTTTCTATACATTTTGTGCAAGTGACGTCATCTCCCAAATGGCTATTCATAATAAATTGTCTGTCTAAGCAAAGAGCATTTGACATGCCTCAGATTGAGCATCACACATTTATTTTAGTGTATCTTGGAGGATGGATAGTCTGGGTCCCATTGTCATTCATATTATTACTTTACAATTGTCATCCATAAGAAGATCATTAGGTGCTTATTTTTAGTATCTTTTAGCAGATCATTAGGTGTTTATATAAACATATAATGCCCTGCCTATGAATTATCATAATCTAGGTACCTAGATTATATAATCCACCTAATAATATATGTTGTTTGTCTGTCTTTTAACTTATTTATGATGGATTATATAATCTAGAGGTAAACAAACATTGCAGAAAGTCACCTAAAGATGGGTGAATAGGTGAATCCTGAAATTTATAACTTTAAACACACACTACAAGCCGGAGTTAGCGTTAGAATTAAACTCAAATCCGGAGAGAGGGAAAAAACAAATCAAACAAGAATCAAGGCGAGTGAACACGATGATTTGTTTTACCGAGGTTCGGTTCCAAAGAACCTAGTCCCTATTGAGGAGGTCACAAAGACCGGGTCTGTTTTAACCCTTTCCCTCTCTCAAACGGTCACTTAGACTGAGTGAACCTTCTTCCTTAATCTCACGGGTCACTAAGACCCCTCAAGGACCACCACACACTTGGTGTCTCTTGCTTCGCTTACAAAGCACTTGAGAATAAGAATAGGAAAAGAAAAAGGCCAAGCCAAGCAACAAGATCAACAAAGAACACAAAAACACACTCTCTCAAGTCCCCAATGGAATTGAGTTGATTTGGAGGCTTAGAGAGGATTCAATCTATTTGATGTGTCTTGGAGTGGAGTCTTTTGCTCTTGTATTGAATGAGATGTTTGGAATGCTTGGATGGATATGAATGAGGTGGTTGGGGTTATTTATAGCTGTCAACCACTTTCATAGCCGTTGGTGAAGGCTGTTGTCGATGGGCGCACCGGACAGTCCGGTGCGCCACCGGACACCAACTGTTCATTGTTCGGTGCTCCGCCACGTCAGTTAACCATTAGGGTTTGGAGCTGGTGGACCATTGGAGCTTTTGTCTTCTAGCTGCATCGGACAGTCTGGTGCCACACCGGACAGTCAGGTGTCGTCTAACTTCTGTGCTCTGACTCTGTCGTGGTACTGTTCATCCTGTCAGAGTCGACAGTTGGTCCCAGAGAGCTGTTGCTCCACTGACTCACCGAACAGTCCGGTGGCACACTAGACAATCCGGTGAATTATAGCGGAGCGCTCCCTGGAATTTCCGAGAGTGGCTGGTTTGGAGTTGTACGGCCTGGTGCTCTGGACACTGTCCTGTGCGCCAATTTTCAGCACACTCAAGTCCTTTTGGCTCCAATAAAATTGTGTCCCTAACTGATTTCTTTCTTGGTTTGTGTTGAACCTTATGCACATGTAATTCATGAATTCTAGACAAACTTGTTAGTCCATGTGTTTGTGTTGGTCGACAACCACCAAAATTAATTATAGGAAATGGTTAACCCTATTTCCCTTTCAATCTCCCCCTTTTTGGTGATTGATGCCAACACAAACCAAAGCAAATATAAAGTGCGGAAATGTAACAAGTTTGCATTTATGATAAGTGTGCATAAGTTACATGGAGTTGAACCAATTGAAAGTATCACTAAGAATGAGTAAGAGTGAATGGATTGGCTTTCTTTTATTTAACATTTTGGACCACATTTGCACCACAAATTTTGTTTTAACAAATGTTTTGGAAATCTATTCAAAAAAAATTTCAAGTAGTTAAAGATATAGGAATATGATTGCGAGAAGCATTTTTCAGATTTGAGATATCTCCCTCTGTTTCAAATGTTTTCCTTTGACTAAATAAGAGCTCCCCCCTGAATGAGATTATCCCCTTAGCTTTCAAGAGGGTTTTGAAATAAAACATTAATTTGAAATTTTACTTTCACAAATCAATTGAAAAATAGATACAAATTGATACCAATTGAGAATACATCAATTGAAAAATTCATTTTGAAATTTTTTGAAATGGTGATGGTGCGGTCCTTTTGCTTTGGGCTAAATACTTTCTCCCCTTTGGCATTAAGCGCCCAAAACGGAGAACTTGAGAGCCCTACAATAATTTCTCCCCCATTGATAAAAGAGATATGAGTGAAAGATTTTACCGATTTCAGAGATTGTGGAGTAACGACAAAGGTTACTTGATACCGTTAGAGTTGAGTGGAAGCGTTGTCTTTGCCGAACACTCCATTTCCCTTTCAATCTAAGACTAATACAAGATATACTCATGGAAGCAGATTAGTCTTAGTCTTGGTACAAGAAGAATAAGAGATATGCATTTGTACCAAATGAAAGAGACATGATCAAAGCTATACAAATGAGCTATGTGTGCAATGTTTCAATCAAAATCCAAACCTTCGACTTGTGAATAACCTTTGGCCACAAGTCAGGCTTTGTTTCTTATCACCACACCATGCTCATCTTGCTTGTTGCGGAATACCCACTTGGTACCTACAACATTTTGATTAGGACGTGGAACTAAATGTCATACCTCATTCCTTGTGAAATTGTTGAGCTCGTCTTGCATAGCCACCACCCAGGATGTGGAACTAAATGTCATACCTCATTCCTTGTGAAATTGTTGAGCTCCTCTTGCATAGCCACCACCCAATCTGGATCCCTTAGTGCATCCTCTACCCTGTATGGCTCAATAGAGGAAACAAAAGAGTAATGTTCACAAAAATGTGCAACCCGAGATCTAGTGGTTACCCCCTTATGAATGTCACCAAGGATGGAGTTGACGGGGTGATCAATGTCCTCTTCTTTGATCCCTTGGGTGTGGCGGTCTTTGATCCCTTATTTCTTGATCATCTTCCTTGTCTTGATCATCTTCATCTCCCCCTTGATCAATGTCCTCCTCTTGAGGTGGCTCATCCTCTTGATCTTCATCTTCATTATCTTGAGCCTCATCCTCATCTTGGGTTGGTGGAGATGCTTGGTTGGAAGATGATGGTTGATCTTGTGCTTGTGTAGACTCTTCGGATTCCTTAGGACACACATTCCCAATGGACAAGTTCCTTAGCGCGACGCATGGAGCCTCTTCATCATCTAATTCATCAAGATCAACTTGCTCCACTTGGGAGCCATTAGTCTCATCAAACACAATGTCATAAGAAACCTCAAATAATCCAGTGGATTTATTGAAGACTCTATATGCCCTTGTTTGAGTCATACCCTAGTAAAAAGCCTTCTATAGCTTTAGGAGCAAATTTAGATTTTCTACCTCTTTTAATAAGAATAAAGCATTTGCTCCCAAAGACTCTAAAATATGAAACATTGGGCTTTTTACCAGTAAGGAGTTCATATGATGTCTTCTTGAGGATTCGGTGAAGGTAGAGCCGGTTGATGGAGTAGCAAGCAGTGTTGATTGCTTCCACCCAAAACTGGTTCAGTGTCTTATACTCATCAAGCATGGTCCTTGCCATATCCAGTAGAGTTTTATTCTTCCTCTCCACTATACCATTTTGTTGAGGTGTGTAAGGAGAAGAGAACTCATGCTTGATGCCTTCCTCCTCAAGAAATCCTTTAATTTGAGAATTCTTGAACTTCGTCTCATTGTCGCTTCTAATCTTTTTTATTCTCGATCCGAACTCATTTTGAGCTCATCTCAAGAATCCTTTTAATGTCTCTTGGGTTTGTGTTTCTTTCCTGCAAGAAGAATACTCAAGTGAAGCGAGAATAATCATCCACAATAACAAGACAGCACTTACTCCCACCGATGCTTATGTAAGCTATCGGGCCGAATAGATCCATGTGGAGTAGCTCGAGCGGCCTGTCAGTCGTCATGATGTTTTTGTGTGGATGGTGGACTCCAACTTGATTCCCTTCTTGGCATGCGCTACAAACCCTGTCTTTCTCAAAATGAACATTGGTTAGTCCTAAAATGTGCTCTCCCTTTAGAAGCTTGTGAAGATTCTTCATCCCAACATGGGCAAGTCGGCGATGCCAGAGCCAGCCATATTAGTCTTAGCAATTAAATAAGTGTCTAGCTCAGCTTGATTATCATTAAAATTTACTAAGTAAAGTTGACCATCTAGCACTCCCTTAAATGCTATTGATTCATCACTTCTTCTAAAGACAGTAACACCTACATCAGTAAATAGACAGTTGTAGCCCATTTTGCATAATTGAAAAACAAAAAGCAAATTATAGTCTAATGAATCTACAAGAAAAAATATTAGAAATAGAATGGTTAGGAGATATAGCTATTTTACCCAATCCTTTGACCAAACCTTGATTTCCATCCTCGAATGTGATAGTTCTTTAGGGATCTTCATTTTTCTCATAGGAGGAGAACATTCTTTTGTCCCCAGTCATGTGGTTTGTGTACCCGCTATCGATTGTCCAACTTGATCCCCCGGATGCATAAACCTACAAAACAAGTTTAGGCCTTGTTCTTAGGTACCCAAACGGTCTTGGGTCCTTTCACATTAGAAACAAGCACCTTGGGTACCCAAACACAAGTCTTTGAACTCTTGTATTTGCCCCCAACATATTTGGCAACTACTTTGCCTGATTTGTTAGTTAAAACATATGAAGCATTAAAAGTCTTAAATGAAACATTATGTTCATTTGATGCAGCAGGAATTTTCTTCTTAGGCATTTTGATGTGGGTGGTATGCCTAGAGCTAGAAGCCTCATTTTTATACATAAATGCATGATGAGAAATAGTATGAGGTTTCCCAGCATGAATCTTCCTAACTTTGTGTTCGGGATAGTTTGCAGGATATAAAATGTAACCCTCACTATCCTGAACCATGTGAGCCTTGCCCTTAACAAAGTTAGACAATATTTTAGGGGCATTAAGCTTGACATTGGATTGGTTCCCATGTTGGAACTCAATGCCATCCTTAATGCCAGGGCGTCTCCCTTTATAAAGCATGCTTCTAGCAAATTTAAAATTTTCATTTTTCAACTCATGCTCAGTAATTTCAGTAGTTAATTTAGCTATGTGGTCATTTTGTTGTTTAATCATGGCAAGGTGATCATCCATAGCTTCAATATTAACATCTCTACATCTATAAATAGTAACATGATCAACAGTAGATGTAGAGGGTTTGCATGCATTCAATTCTTCAATCTTAGCATTTAATTTGTCATTCTCAATTCTAAGACTAGAAATTGAATCATTGCAAACATTCAACTTTTCAATCTTAGAAGCTAAACTAGCATTCTCAGTTCTAAGACTTTAAATTGAATCATGACAAATGCTAAGCTCCTTAGATAAATTTTCTCATTTTTCTACTTCCTGAGCATAAGCATTTTTCAATTTAATAAATTTTTTATTCTCTTTAATAAGGAAGTCCTTTTGGCTTTCCAAGAGATCATCCTTCTCATTAATGGTTTCTATTAATTCATTTAATTTTTCTTTTGGTCCATGTTAAGGTTGGCAAAGAGAGCAAGTAAATCATCTTCATTATCACTAGAGCTACCCTCATCACTAGATGTTGTATATTTGGGGGTGGCTCTAGAGTGTACCTTCTTCTTCTTGACGTCCTTAGCCATGAGACATTTGTGGCCGACGTTGGGGAAGAGGAGGCCTTTGTTAACGGCAATGTTGGCGGCATCCTCGTCGGAGGAGGAGTCGGTGGAGCTCTCGTCGGAGTCCCATTCCCAGCATATGTGGGCATTGCCGCCCTTCTTCTTGTAGTATTTCTTCTTCTCCTTTTTCTTCCCCTTCTTGTCTTCGTCCCTGTTACTTTCACTAGAAATTGGATATTTAGCAATAAAGTGACCGGACTTACCACACCGGTAGCATACCCTCTTAGAGCGGGACTTGTAGTCCTTCTCCCTCCTTTGATTGAGGATTTGACGGAAGCTCTTGATGATGAGCGCCATCTCCTCATTGTCGAGCTTGGAGGCGTCGATTGGAAGCCTACTTGGTGTAGACTCCTTCTTTTCTTCTTCCGTCGCTTTGAATGCGACGGGTTGCACCTCGAGTTAGAGGTGGCGCCTTGCTCCAAGTTGACAATGTGTTTGGAGTCTTTGATCATAAGTTCAAAGCTCACAAACTTGCCAATGACTTCCTCAGGAGACATTAGTTTATATCTAGGATCCCCACGTATTAATTGAACTTGAGTAGGATTACTAAATACGACAGATCTTAGAATAACCTTGACCATTTCATGGTCATCCCATTTGGTGCTCCCGAGGTTGCGCACTTGGTTCACCATTGCCTTGAGCCAATTGTACATGGCTTGCGGCTCTTCTCCTTTGTTGAGGATGAATCGACCGAGTTCTCCCTCGATCGTTTCACGCTTGGTGATCTTGGTCACCTCGTCCTCTTCGTGCGCGGTTTTGAGGACGTCCCAAATTTCTTTGGTGCTCATTAGTCCTTGGACCTTGTTATACCCCTCTCGACACAAAGAGGCGAGGAGTATAGACGTGGCTTGGGAGTTAAAGTGCCTAATTTGGGCGGCCTCATCCGAATCGTAGTCCTTATCTCCCAACTTAGGTACCTACGCTCCATACTCAACAATATCTCAAATACTTTCGTGGAGTGAGGTTAGATGGTGCCTCATTTTATCACTCCACATATAATAATCTTCACCATCAAAATATGGTGGTTTGCCTAGTGGAACGGAAAGTAATGGAGCACGCTTTGAAATACGGGGATAGCGTAGGGGCATCTTACTATACTTTTTGCGCTCATGGCGCTTAGAAGCGATGGATGACTCGGAGCTTGATGTGGAGGGTGATGAAGAGTCGATCTCGCAGTAGACCACTTTCTTCATCTTCTTCTTCTTGTCACCTCTCCGATGCGACTTGATGGAGGAAGAGGATTCCTCCTTGTGTTTGTTGCCGGACTCTCTTGAGAGAGTCCTCCCCGAGCTTGCGTCCTTTTCGCCGATCATGATCTCCCTCTTGGCGTGATCTCCAGACATCACTTCGAGTTGGTTAGGCTTTTAATGAAGCACTGGCTTTGATACCAATTGAAAGTCACCTAGGGGGGTGAATAGGCGAATTCTGAAATTTATAACTTTAAACACACACTACAAGCCGAGGTTAGCGTTAGAATTAAATTCAAGTCCGAAGAGAGGGAAAAAACAAATCAAACAAGAATCAAGGCGAGTGAACATGATGATTTGTTTAACCGAGGTTCGGTTCCAAAGAACCTAGTCCCCATTGAGGAGGTCACAAAGACCGGGTCTGTTTCAACCCTTTCCCTCTCTCAAACGGTCACTTAGACTGAGTGAGCCTTCTTCCTTAATCTCACGGGTCACTAAGACCCCTCAAGGACCACCACACACTTGGTGTCTCTTGCTTCGCTTACAAAGCACTTGAGAATAATAATGGGAAAAGAAAAAGGCCAAGCCAAGCAACAAGAGCAACAAAAAACACAAAAACACCCTCTCTCAAGTCCCTAATGGAATTGAGTTGATTTGGAGGCTTAGAGAGGATTCAATCTATTTGATGTGTCTTAGAGTGGAGTCTTTTGCTCTTGTATTGAATAAGATGTTTGGAATGCTTGGATGGATATGAATGAGGTGGTTGGGGATATTTATAGCCCCCAACCACTTTCATAGCCGTTGGTGAAGGCTGCTGTCGATGGGCGCACCGGACAGTCCGGTGCGCCATCGAGCACCAACTGTTCATTGTCCGGTGCTTCGCCACGTCAGCTAACCGTTAGGGTTTGGAGCTGGTCGATCGTTGGAGCTTTTGTCTTCTAGCTGCATCGGACAGTCCGGTGCCACACCAGACAGTTCGGTGCCATCTGACTTCTGTGCTCTGACTCTGTCAAGGTAATGTTCATCCTATCAGAGTCGACCGTTGGTCCCAGAGAACAGTTGCTCCGCTGACTCACCGGACAGTCCGGTGGCACACCGGACAGTCCGGTGAATTATAGCGGAGCGCTCCCTGGAATTCCCGAGAGTGGCTGGTTTGGAGTTGTACGGCCTGGTGCACCGGACACTGTCCAGTGCCACACCAGACAGTCCGGTGCGCTAATTTTCAGCACACTTAAGTCCTTTTTGCTCCAATAAAATTGTGTCCCTAACTGATTTCTTTCTTGGTTTGTGTTGAACCTTGTGCACCTGTAATTCATGAATTCTAGACAAACTTGTTAGTCCATGTGTTTGTGTTGGTCGTCAACCACCAAAATTAATTATAGGAAATGGTTAACCCTATTTCCCTTTCAATTGCCTTATAGTAAATGGTTATTTTTTTGTCATTGATTATGTATATATACATTGATTGCTGCCTATATCTATACAAATTACGGTACCTAGTAGTTTTGAATTCACTAAAAGATTTCAATCACCTCTATTTTACTTTCGATTTGCCTTTGTTCTTCTTCCTGTCCTCCTTCCTGCTGACAAACAGATACCTAGACATCGCTTTCTAAATTCCATGAGCTGGGGAAGACAATGTCTCAATGGAAAATGGACAAGCCTTAACTCTTACTGATTTCCCTCGTCGTGAAATATGGAAGTGTAATCCTAGCCAACAATCGGTTTGAAAGGGTCACAACTATCTACAATTGTGCATACACATACCAGCAAGCAATGTCGTCAGTTATCGCCAATCTATAGTGGCGCGTGCCAATTCACACTGCCATTGTCAGCAGCGCGGACATCAGGCAAACACAAGTCGTGGTGAGCCCCGCGCCCGCGATGCCTAGGAGCTGAGCGGCGCTGAAGTTGTCGATGTCCGTGTCCGATGGCGGTGCAATGAGGGTCACGTTGATGACGAGCTTTTGTCCGACCTCGCAGTGCTCATTGACGCTACATAAGTAGAAGTGTTGGTTGGGCTCGGTGAGCTCGATGATGGTCGGCTCGCTCTGGTACCGGCTGGTGATGTTGTGGTGCCTATGCACATCCCCTTGGCATCCCCGCTGAAGCCCTAGTGAAGCAGGAGTGGCTGCCTAGAGGAAGGGGGAACCAGACATACAGCATGGTGGCACCGCCGTCAGTGGCGGAGCTAGGATCCATCTAAGTGTAGGGCCGGATATAACCCTAAAAACATATGACTGGATTTTGGAAGTACCTTATCATGTGCGCCCTGGATCATTAGACGGGTCAGTAGTCACTATCAGTTGTTGCACGCGCCGTGGATGGCCGACTCTCGTAAATTAGTGGCTGGTCACGGTGGAAGGCCAAGCAGGAAGCAGCAAGCCAACACGAACGGTCGTACCGAACACCCATAGCTGGCCCTGCGCCCCTGCCTCGTCGGTCGCAGCGCATACGTCGCGCCGTCGTGCCACCTCCAGGCTCTAGCTGCCCGTGGCCTCGCGCAGCCCCGCCAGTCCGCGGTCGCTCGCGTAGCGCCACCGCTGCTCGTGGCCTCGCGCAGAGCACCGTCGGTCCCCCATCGCCATCGCTCACACAACAATGATGCTGGTGCTCGTGGCCTCACGCACCGCCGCTGCTTTCCAATTTGCTAGCTTTTAGCCATCGTCGCCCTGCCCAAAACCCTAGGTAGCACCCGCTCATGGTCGCCACACGTACAGTCGACCAACTAGAACTTCCTGTGTTGCGAGGACTTCTATGTTTTTGGGCCGATGTACAAACTTAGGCCTATAGCGATTAGTTAATCCAAGAGTAGGGCCTAGGCCCTAGTGGCCATAGGCCTAGCTCCGCCACTGATCGCCGTCGTGGCAGACTGCCGGGAGGCATAGGAGCACAGGGCAGAGGCATGCTGGAGTGATAGCATGGTGTAATCTATAAATCTGTTGTAACATTTACTTGAGAATGTAAAGTTAGACTTGATGGCTATAAGACGGGTCAAAAAAGTGAGGGTGGGCACTATTATGTGTTCATGTAGTGGTTGTTCTGAGGCTCTAAGAAGCTGTAAGAACCCTTTAACCTTCTCTAGCATTCAATCCTCCAAATTTGGTTCATACTCTAGTGGTATATCATGCAGGGGACGATGCTCAAGGCACCAGTGGCTTCATTCACACGAGACATCTCGTATATATGTTCGATGTAGTCATATGCAGTCGACGCAAGCAGATGTACGTAGTGCAGTCCCACAAACGGCACCAGCGACGAGGAACATGATCAGCGCTGGTAGAGCGAACGAAGCAAGCAGTCGCGAGTACGCTCCCCAAAAACTTGATCGCCCATACAACCGTGCAAGTGTCTCTCTGCGGACGGCGATTTCGGAGACCTGCTCTCCCACGTTCTCTATGGTCGCAGAAGGTGGGACGAGGATGGGTTGTATGCAACATGTCTGAAAATTGTACGTGTATTCTCTCGTAACCAGAAACAGCCTCCCCTTCTCGTATATATACATGCGCAGAGGGAGGCCAATAGACAGTAACAGTCACCATCAGAGCTACCGTTACAGCCAGCCAGAAAATGACGCCATCAGTGACGTCCGTTAATAGCGACAGTCATTACAGCTCGTCCGTTGTTAGCCATAACACAGAAAATGGCCAATAACGTACGATAGTAATGGACGATCAGACCTTAACTGTTTATTTTTTCTCTCTAGTTGATTTTCCACTTCAGCTTTGTAGGTCTTAAAATAATGCAAAGCTTCATCTTTTGACTTTAAGTGATACACATAACAAAATCTAGTGGAATCATCGATAAACTAATAAAATATCGTTTACCTCCCTTAGTCAATATTCTGTTCATCTCACATAAATCGGAATGTGTTAAGTCTAGTGGTGCCAAGTTCGTCGCCTCCGCAGCCTTATGAGGCTTGCGAGGTTGCTTAGATTGTTCGCACACCTGGCACTTAGAACCTTTGAAAAAAAATCAAATTTCGGGATTAAATTTAAATTTGCTAACCGCGACACACAACCAAAATTGATGTGACAAAATCGTGAATGCCAACTATACGACTCGTTCGAAATCACATTGTTCACAGACTTATTACAAACATCATGCGCGGAACAAGCCTCCACTGTCATAGCATTTTCCAACAAATGTCTCATACTTTGATAGTATACATTTATTGGACTCGAACGCAAGTTTATAGCCATCTCGACATAGCAACGAGCCACTAACAAGATTCTTTTTGATGGAGTGGACATGCTGCATGTTCTTCAATAGCACCGTCTTTCTCGAAGTAAACTTCAAAATGAATGTACCAATACCAAGAACACACGCATGTGATCCGTTCCCCATTAGTAAGGCTCCAGCCCCTTTGCGCTAATAAGAAGAAAACTAAGAAATATCAGCACACACATGAATGTTAGCACCAGTGTGAACCCACTACTCAGGGGATTGACACACTGAAAGAACAGTAGGTAAAAGATTAACATACCCCAATGTTCCTTCTGCGGTCTCGCTAACAACCACGTTTGTTGTTTTCTTCTCTTGAGCTGGTTTTTTTCTCTTGCTTAAATTTGCGGTCTGGACACGCGCTTGCCTAGTGATCAGTACTCCCGTAAACAAAGCAACTAGCTCCTTTGTTCTTCTTTTAAACGAGGTTGCCTGCTTGGACTTCGTGGCATTCTGTTGCTTATTCTTCCTTTTATTATTATGTGACGCATTGGAGTTCTTCCTTTGTACCATATTGGCACTAGAAGTCTCAACTCCTTTTCCACGAGTGTCTTTTGCTCTCGCCCTCTCCTCAACATCAAGAGGCCCAATAAGCTCAGCCACGCTAAACTCTTGTCTCTTATGTTTTAGAGTGGTAGCAAAATCCGTCCAAGGTGGCAGTTTAGCGATAATACCGCTAGCCACGAACTTGTGAGGCAAGACACATGAGAACTGTTCGAGTTCCTTAGCAGTGCCTGTATTTCATGAGCCTGTTCAACTACAGGACGATTTTCAACCATCTTGTAGTCAAACAACTGCTCCATGACGTACATCTCGCTACCAGCATCAGAAACACCGAACTTCTCATCTAATGCATCACATAACTCTTTTGCAGATATGCACATTAGATAAGAATCAACATACTTGTTGGCAAGATTTTTCTTTAAAGAGGTCAATACATATATAACTACAGTTGTAATATTAATAAATACAATATATTACAGTTATAATATTAAAAAATATAATATATGTACATAAATATATAATAGTAACTAGTTATAAAAATTAACACAAATATACGCTAAGTGCATACTATATTTTAACTTACTATAAACTAACTATTTTATTTTAGTAATAAAAAACAACCGCAAAACAAATTTACTTTTTTGTTAGGGGGCCATGGCTTCTACTAGTCATCTTGTCAGCTAGATCATTTATCTCTACTATATTAAAGCACAGTTTCGACAGTTATCCTGTGTCATTTTTTTACAAAGAACCCCTTGTATTTCTTCAAAATCAACCTGTGGTTCCAGATCATATCCCATCCTATCATATTTGTTTGCACAACACCGTTCTCGTAGCTATCGCTCTAGCAACAAACCTCGTCCATTTCGCAACAACCTCCGTCCGCTTCTTCCGTTGTTGCACCACCACCGGCGAGGAGGATTAGGGCGCTTGCCTCTGGATAAGGATGCTCACTAGGTTGTAAAAGTTGCATCGAGTCTAGCCAACTCTAAACCTCCTCGCTGCCTCCAGGGACCGGGAGCCCGTCTCCTAGCTCACTCGTCTTCCGCTCTGGCGCGAACTCCGCTCCTTCAACATAGGGTGTAGTTCATGCAGTCCACACATCACCAAATGTGGTGAAGTCTTATATAGAATTCTAGCCATTTAACCGTGGAACATTGCTAGAGCATAACTATGAAAAAGTTTTGTTCATGTCGAATTCATTTCACATTGAATTTTAAGTGAAACCAACTATGCAATTGGAAATGAGTACAAGGCTCTGTAAAAGCGGAAAGTATTTTTTATTGTTTGATATGATACTCGAAAAGCAAGAGCAAGCATGTATTTCAGTGATCATGTTAAGCGTTAGAGGATAAACTTGTTGTATTTGGTACTTCAAGAATGATCTTGTTGGCGTAATTGTGCTTTTCTATGTCTTGCTAAACTTAGAGAAAATTATTAAGTCGTCACCATAAATGAATTTGCATGTGTTACCTATGAAATCTCAATGATGATTTTGGTTAGGGCATCAGATCTACACCATCTTCTCGCTCCCAAGTCCTAAGCCAAAACATTGGCTATAATTTAATTCGGGTACAGGAGCTTCTTTTCTACTCATTTTTCGGTCTTTTGGCTAAGATCAAGTGTAATATTTGTTTCACCGGTTCAGTATCTGGTATATGAACAATATGTTAACTTTGATATTAAATTTATTTTATTATGAGTATTTTTATGTGGAAGGTTTATTAAGACTCAAGTGTCGCTTGGTCACCCAATCAATATCATCAAATATGGTTGGATATCATCGCAAGGCACGGATATTAGACTATAAGTTGATAGAAGTTAACTTGCATCGACGGGATCAAACTGGATCAAAAGCCAACGGTTGGATGGCAAAAAAAATGTTTATTAGCGTTGGTTTTACATAAGCCGACGAAAATTATGTTAACCGACAGACGCTCACGTGTTTTGTGGGTGCAGCGAGCAAAATCTAACTATATATAAATAACCATCATCAAGGAAACTACTACTCCTAGTTTATATGCACCGCCCATATATGCAATGAATACAAGCAAGTATTGCAACCGACCAGCCGGTTCGCGCCACATTTAATACACGCACGTATAGGCGCAGGGACACGTGGACCGTCCTGGCCTGCACCGCCCGGCTCCCCGGCCCCCCGCATCATCAGCTCCTCCGCCGGCGACCTCACACACACCTCACCTCCTGGGGGGGCCCTCGCATCTGACGATCTGATCTCCTCTGCCTCTCCCTCCAACCTCCATCCCCTCTCGTTCGTCCAGTATTTAGAAGGGCCCTTCTTTGTCCTCGTTCCGGCCGGCGGCTTGAGCTTTTGCCGCTCGATCTCGATCCTGCATGCGCTGGCTGCCACCGCGCGAGCGAACGAATCCTTCCTCCATTCCAGTCCACACGAACTAGCTAGCTAGGACACCCGCGTCCCCGTCCGCGCGCCGCGCCGATATCGATGGCCGGCAGTACTACTACCACCGCCGTGTGCTCCATGTGCGGCGATGTCGGGTTCCCCGACAAGCTCTTCCGCTGCGCGCGGTGCCGCCGCCGCTTCCAGCACTCGTACGTCTACGTACTGTCACTATATACACTTCCGGTATCAGACTAATTAACCATGGTTACGTTGCCGTTCCCGTTTGTCGTCGTTGCTTCCAATATTAACGCGTGTGCACACATGTACGTGCGTGGGCGGGGCACGCACAGCTACTGCACCAACTACTACGGCGACGCGGCCCCTGCTCAGGCGGGCGCCGGCGTGTGCGACTGGTGCCTCCGCGACGACGTCGGCGGCGGGACGAAGAAGCGGCAGCACTCTTCGGCGGCGGCGGCGGCATGCGGCGGCAAGCAGCCGCACCCGCAGGCGGAAGAAGAAGAAGCAGAAGCAGCAGCAGCAGGCAGGAGGAGGAGCGCGCAGCATCAGCCAGCGTCGTCGTCGTTCCCGCCGCCCAGCGGCGGGTGCAGCAAGGTCACCGGCGGCAGCGAGCACGCCGATGGCGGACGGAGGCCCCGCAGGTACAAGCTCCTCAAGGACGTGCTGTGCTAGCGAGGCGCCGGCTAGCTAGCCAGCCAGCCAGCCAGCCAGGTGCCCAGGTGCATCGTACGTCGTCGTACTATGTATGTACAAAACAATGCTTGCTAATTAGTAGTATAGTGTTTAGTTATTATGCATGCATGTGCACAATAATTAAGTACCGCCAGCTGCCCTTGTCGAGCGGGACTTTTTCCTGTGATCATCACATCACATGCGTGATGCGTGTACGTTGTGTTCGAGTCCGAGTTGGATTTCTTTAGCTAGTGCTAGTATCACGTCGTACGTCAAGTGCACGTACGCGCTTGATCATATCGATCTTGTTCTTGCGTATCAATAACATTACTCATATGGTTAGCCGGGGGCCGTACGCCACGCTTAATTGCCTTCCGTAAGATCATCGAATGCGAATAGTAGTAAGTACCGTCTCTGAATGGTTTTCTGTTTCTCTCCATTCCGGCCGAGATGAGGACTCTGGAAAACTCTGGAAGGTGCGGCGATCCTGCTGGCGGCTGCAATCGGCATGCAATTCGTACACACACAGCTAGTAGAAGAGAAGAGAAGTGGCCGACACACCCCACGCCGAAGCAGAAACTGAAAGCCCCTGCACCGCGATCGAGCTGCATATCTTTGTGGGGGCCGCGCTGCGCAATGCAACGCCACCAGCGCGGCGTTTCCCTCCTTGCCCATCTATCTGACACACCCCCAACCTGTCCGGTCAACAGTGTCATGATGATAGTGATCTGCTGCACTGACACTGATCCTGGCCGGGTCGGAACCAACGAACGCTTCGTGCTCTGCTTTTATTTATGGATTTGGATTGGTCGTAGCGCTCATCTTTACTGTCACGCACGTGAAACCCTTTCTCTCTGATTTTATGGATTTCGATTAGACGGGGATGTAAATCTGGTTTCTCTACAGCATAATTAGGTCCCTTTAGAAGAAGAACAAAGGAAAAGGTAGAGGGATTTTGGAGGATTGGAACTATATAGATATATTTTTCCTATGTATGTAGCCCTTTAGAATAAAGAATTGAGTTCCTGTAAATTTTCTATAGGTTTCAACTCCAACCGAGGGCATGGATGGGGCACCGGTACAACTCCAAGAAACATGATAAAATGGGATACGTGAGTCTTAGCCCGTGGAATCCAAGGTTCATGTAATCTATCTCCTTCCTTGCACTATAAAATTAAAGAGAGGCACATTATAACATTTAGGACGATCAATCTCACATAGGACCTGAGATTCAATCTTAGAACCTTCATTAGGGAATTCAGTCCTCACTAGAGTGCAGGAACGAGGGTGGATTACGACCATTCATATAGAACTCCCACGACAACCAAGAGGTGCGAGGGAACTAGAAGGTCTAGATGCTCATTGGTAATCTTATCCACTATTGTGTTAATTACTGACTGTCAAGAGGATATAGGGTATTACGCAGATTGTTACCTAAATCTCTAATTATTCACGTGTTGGCTTCCGGTCGTGCTCTGGTTCATGACGAGATCCGAACAGGAACAGGCCCCGTACGTCCTGACGAAGTTTACAATAAGACCTGGGAATGAAATGGTGTTTCAGTGTTTGATACAGTACTGTTTGGATTTAATGACAGGAACAGCGTGATGCATGCATCCAGTCCAGCCACACTTACATGCATGCACCAGAAAGCATCTGGTCACCATAACGTATACCATCATACTTGCGCATGCAGTAGATTCAGAACACACAAGGAAATGCCTACAGTGTGCCAAATTAAAGCTGGCTGCCAGTACACTCAGCTCCAATCTCACACACAGACACACTACAAAATTATTCAAGTCTAATGATACTGATCTAGGAGTGCTAGGCTACTAGCTACCATCAATGGTCGAATAATGGACCGATACATGCATATATAATTATATATGCATGGACAGCATAGTGTTGTCGATTGGTTGATGGTTCATGCATGTGCACGCATGCATGCACCATCCCACTGCACAAACACAAAGGTTGCACTGAAACGTACCCATCGGTCTTCTTGTTTCTGTGGCGTCAATGCATGAAGGTGATTAAAACCTATACTACTAGCTAGTGATGATCTGCGTGCGCCTATAAGACAGTTCGAGGATAGGAAGCCAAAGAGACATATATAGTTGCTGATGAGAAGACATATATATAGGCATACCATAGGATAGATAGAAGCAGCATGATCAGATACATCTCCTAGGCGACAGCTGCTCTTGAGGTTGTTCTGATGTTTAGTGCCGGTAACGAAGTTTCCAGCTTCGATGCGACAGGCAGAACTTGTTTAAAATTGTTAAATATTCAACTTCTGCCATGTCACTGGAAGTATATGGTCTAAGAATTATGCAGCTGGAGATGGCGCTGATACTGAAAGGGAAACTCATAGGATGAGGAGTCGGTATCTGAGCTACGTGTATAAAGCGCACATGTCCATGTCCATGGTATCTTGCACAATAATACATGTGGAACGATGAAAGCTCTTGGTTTTAGCGGAATGTGACCTCTAATTCTGTGTTGCTCCTCACAAGCCTCCTCAACTACTAGGATAGATACATCTGGAACCAACCCATTATTATGTTTGCACCTAGCCAGCTTAGGGTTAGAAGGATCGTTAAACGGCTATTGGTGATTCTTGCCATCTCCAGTCAAGCTCTTGTGAGAGCCTCTATGATTGTCCCTGTGTCGAAGATCTCAAAGAGAAACTCTAATGAAATGCTCATGGTCAGTTGGAGTGCACCACTTGGTTGATTCTTGCAGCACCCAAGTTTTGGATATATAGAGCTTGCCGCGCTAGTTATAGCACGTAAATCATTTGGGGACTCACCAAAATAATGATGTAGATTATCGAAAATCTACTGAACTTCGAGGATAAATCTTGTGTCGTTACTTCACTTGTTGGTTTGCAAACTTCAACCTTGCTCTCTACATTTGTATCTTGTGGTTGGTCGATCGTGTAATATTTGCTTGTGTAGCTTACTAGTGTAGGATAACTTAGTTTAGTAACTAGTTGTTAGTTGCTCTCAAGTGTAATTAGTTCTAAGTAGTAGCTTGCTTTGTCATCTAGTGCAAAGTATTTTCAATTAGAACCTCGGTTGTACTAATCAATTTTGTACTAGTATTTGTTTTTTGTAAAAAAATAGGCAATTGACCTTTTAGCCATCTAGATGCTTATAACAACCCTTGCTCCAATGTTGGTCCCTCCCATGGCAAACTCCCTTATCTGCGGTGTGATCCCTTCTGCTGCTGCAGTCACTAGTAGAAAAGAGCTTAAAGCCTGCGGCACCCATAAATTATCACTGGCGGTTTCAGTTACCGCGCGCTAGTAAAAAAAACCAGGTGGGCCCGGCTTGGGAACCGCCAGTGGAAATATCCTATTTCCACTGGCGGTTGTGTTAAGAGAACCGCCAGTGGAAATAGGTTTCCACTGGCGGTTTTTCAAGCCAACCGCTAGTGAACTATTTGTTATAAATACCACTCTTTCTCCCCCCGACAGGAGCTGTAGCTCGCAGCCAACTTCCATTGGAGGCGATTTTGGAGGTCCAGATTTCACAAAATACAAGGGGGGAGGTTTTGGTCTTCATTTTTTGGAAGAAGGTGGATAAGAAAGGTTGGTTTATGTTTCTTTGTCAATTTTTGTTCATTCTTGCTCAATTTTAGCCACATTTTGGATCTAGGGTTTTACATGTGAGAGAGAAGAGTATAGCTAGGTTATTTTCTCTATTTCCTCAAATGAGGTTGCTTAAGATGGTTATATTTTGTCTATTCCCTCTCCTTTTTCATGTTTAGTTCTCAAATAAGTTTATCCATGACACATATTTAGTTGCTTAATGAATGGTGAATGTGTTGTATGGAGAGGGAGGATGATAAGTTTGGTAATTAAGATTGTTTTTATTAATTGTTATGAAAGGTTGGTTTAATTATGTTTCAATTGCCAATTATTGTTCATTTTTGCTCAATTTTAACTACATTTTGAAACTAGGCTTTCACCATGTGTTAGAGATAGGTTTGGGTATTAAGATTTTTTGTTTATTAGTTGCTAGGAAAGTTTGGCTTATGTTTCTTTTGCCAAATTTTGTTCATTTTTCCTCCATTTTAGCCACATTTTGGATCTAGGGTTTCACCATGTGTTAGAGATAAAGTAGTTAGGTTGCCTAATCGATCCAACCGCCTATGCTTCATCCTTCCCGACAAAAACTGTGTAGCTCGCGCGCAACCCAACTTTTATTGGAAGGCCAGATTTCACAAAATACAAAGGGAGGTTTTGATCTTTATTTTTTTGGAAGAAGGTCGCTAAGAAAGATTGTTCATGTTTCTTTTGCCAATTTTCTTTATCCATGATATATTTAGTTGTTAGGAAATATTGGTATATGTTTCTCTTGCCAATTTGTGTGTCTTGTGTGTTTTATGTTACTTTTTTTACAGGTGATGATGGAGAGGATATCCTGGATGTATAACTTATCAAGGCTAGATCCATCATACATATCTGAGGTCCATAAGTTTATTGTTGTCGCTACGAACCATGCTTGGAGAACAAAGACAAAGCACATATATTGTCCATGCATGGACTGCAAAAATGCTGTTGTATTTGATGACATAGAACAAATCATATCTCATCTGGTATGCCGAGGATTTGTGAAGGATTACATAATTTGGACAAAGCATGGAGAGGGTAGCTCTTCGCATTATACAGCTGAAAACCCTGCGAACATCGACGATAGCTTTCAGTTCGTTCACGAGACACAACAACCTCTTCCACAGAGCGAACATGTAGTGCCAAATGTTACTGATCATGGTTACGCCGGGGGAAATGAATGTGAAAGAATCCATGTTCTGCCAAATGTTATGGACGAGGAAGATGCAGAGTTGTTAGAGGTAATGTTGCATCGTCATACAGATCCATCGATGTTCTTCATGAAAGGTATGGAGTCCCTGAAGAAGGCAGCAGAAGAGCCTTTGTACGACGAGTCTAAGGGCTGTACCAAAGAGTTCACGACGCTCCGGTCTGTGTTAAAGCTATTGATGTTAAAAGCTAGATATGGTCTGTCTGATGCTGGCTTCGATGCATTCTTGAGTATTGTCGCAGACATGCTTCCAAAGGAGAACAAAGTGCCTGCTAACACGTACTAAGCAAAGAAACTAATCAGTCCACTCACTATGGGCGTGGAGAAGATCCACATGTGTAGAAATCACTGTATCCTTTATCGAGGTGATGATTATAAAGACTTGGAGAGCTGCCCAAAGTGTGGTGCAAGTAGGTACAAGACGAATAAAGACTATCGAGAGGAAGAGTGTATTGCATCTGTGTCTAAAGGGAAGAAGCGAAAGAAAGCCAAAAAGAAGACTTCAAAATCCACGAGCAAAGAAAAAGAAGAAGTAGACTATTATGTGCTAAAAAAGATTCCTGCTTTGGTGATGTGGTACCTCCCCGTCGTCGATCAATGTAGGTGTTTGTTCGCTAACCCTGAGGATGCCAAACTTATGAGCTGGCATGCTTCTGATGAGCACAAAAACGATGGGAAGCTTCGACATCCAGCCGATGGGAAGCAGTGGCAAGATTTCAATGAGAACCACCGAGACTTTGCCGATGAACCAAGAAATGTTAGGTTCGCACTGAGTACTGATGGAATGAATCCATTTGCTGAAAGGAGCAGCAGGCATAGCACATGGCCAGTGATCCTCACCATATACAACCTTCCTTCATGGTTGATGCAGAAACGGAAGTACATTTTGCTAACCATGCTTATTTCTAGACCTACACAACCTGAAGTTGATATGGATGTATTTTTAGAGCCCTTAATGGAGGATATGAAAATATTGTGGGTAACGGGTGTTCAAATGTTGGATGAGTATCGTAAAGGTTCATTCACGCTGAGAGCAATTATTTTTGTTACGATCAACGTTACCCTGCACTCTTCACATTATCAGGCCAGTTTAATGGAAAGGTTGGCTGCACAGTATGCATTGATGAAACTGCTTACGTGTCCCTTACTGCATCTAAGAAGATAGTGTACATGAGGCACAGACGCTTTTTATTGGAAGGACACAGGTACCGCATGCGAAAGATGGATAAGTACTTTGACAATAATGGTGAACTGTTGGGGACTTGTTCTCAAATGCTATGAATTAAGAACAAGGCAACATAAAATGTTAAATGTTAATGCCCTTCGCCCGCTGAAGCATTATTTCCTCAAGGATATAATGAGCTTCGGACGAAGGTTAAAAACGGTACAATTACGAAGGTTAAATCTCCATAATTGGACTCTCAGAGATCATATAAAGCAATGCGAGATATAAATCATTAAAGACAAGTAAATTATAAATAAAAGACATCATTTACATAAAACATGATGTATTTAAATATTAGACACATTTATACCTCTGCCTTGGCAAAGAATAATTCCCGAGTAATGCGATTGCAATTACAAGAATGCGTGAACAGTAAAGGAATACTGTTCACTATTTATAGGCACAGGACACAGCCTGTGAGGAATTACAATCATGGCCCTCACAAAAGTTTACAACATTGACTCGGACCTTTATGGACTAAAAGGTCATTCTATCTTTAAGTCGGTTCGACCCTTCATCTTTGGATATGTTGCAATACCGAAGCTTCATGAATGGTACCTTCGGCGTTACGTACGAGCAGCTTCAGCCGAAGCTGTCTCTTTCTGCAGGACCTTCGGCGACAAAGCATGGTCCCAACAGTAGCCCCTTCGCGGTGCTAGATCGTTTTTCGTAACGAGCTTGATCCGTGAAAAAAGTCTCTTATGCTTCAGGAAGTCGAAGGTCCGAAAAACACCTTCCCTAAGCTCGTTGTCGAGAAACGATACAGTTTCCGAGCGCGTAGCGGTCCCACCCTGCAGGTTTACTATTTGGTCTCTGCGGCCCACCGCGCAGCGGGTGTGAGCAGCTGTTTGCCTGGTGTAAAAATCCTGACGATTCACCTTCTTACCTGCAGTACTATATAAACAGACGGGTAGGTGTGAAGTTACCACAGCATTCATTGCATTGCACTGTTTTGCTGCCAAAATTTTTAACCATAGCCGAAGCTTGACTCTCGCAATCAGACGAAGCTCCAGTTTAGAGCCTACTTCATCAGAAGAAAAGCTTCGGGAGAAGAAGTTATTTAGTTCCCAAGAAATCTTTCAAGAAATTCAGAATTAAATGGCCAGAGTGCGCTCTACCGCTAGAGTTGAGCGTGAGGGAGGCGAAGCCGAAGGAGCGGAGACTGTTCCTATCTCCGAAGCAATGCGACGATCCGGATTGGTGACCTCGGAAGGAATCCCCACTGCCGAGACAGAACAGACTGTTGCCGATACAGAACAAGTTGCTGCCGAAGCGGAGGAAGGAGATATTGAGGAAGCTGCTTCCGATGATGATTACCATATCGCCGTACCGAGCAAGCCCAGCCATTTGGACTTCGGAAAGTCGACTGTCTCCAAGGCTGATTTCTCCAAAATGGTGAAGTCGGGCTATTTCAGTGAAAATGAGAAGAAGATGCTTCGCTTCGGGGGGGAGGAAACTACCCCGAAGCCAGAAAAGGATGAAATAGTTATTTTCAAGAGTTTTCTGAAAGCTGGGTTGAGATTTCCTTTGAATAGAATGATTTCTGATGTGCTGCAAAGGTTTGGGATCTATTTTCATCAGCTGACACCTAACGTCATTGTCAGGCTTAGCGTTTATATCTGGGCTCTCCGAAGCCAGGCGGTGGAGCCGTTCGCCGACAGCTTCTGTCGAGTTCATGAGCTGCATTACCAGACTAAGGCCAGAAAAGATGGATTGCATGAAAATTTTGGTTGCTATAATTTTGCCTATCGGAAAACCACAAAGTTTCCTGTGATCAGCTACCGAAGCAAATGGCCAGCAGGCTGGAAGTCAGAATGGTTTTATGTCAAAGTTGATGAAGACAAAGAGAAGCTGGTACAGAGCCCTCTTGAGCTGATCTTCGGAGAAACAAGACCCCGATGCAAAATGGCAGTAGAAGGTCCAACTTGGGCTGCACTGGCTGAATTTAAAATTATTGCAGAACATATTGGCACTAGAGATTTAGTGCAGGAATTTCTGGCCTTCAGGGTATTTCCAACTATGAAAGAGTGGACTATGCCGAAGCTTAAAGGGGAAAAGAAAGAGGGGGAACTTGTCCGACTACCCTATTATTATAAGTTTAAGAAATATTTTAAAGCACCCTGCCAAGAATGGCTCGATACAATTGAAATAATGAGTAATGAAATTCTTGGAAATTACTCCAAGAAAGAGGACCAGCTGATGACAGCAGCCTTCGGCACTCGGTCGAAGCGAAGGCTGAACAGGGTGCTTGACGCTATAGGATTTGAATATGCTGATTATGGTCGACTGGGCGGGGATGCTGGAGGCCCGAAGCGAAAAAGAATTGCCAGCGCTACTGACGAAGAGGTCGGCAAGGTAGCCAAAAAGAAAAAGAAAGATTCTGAAAAACTTAGCCCTGAAGAGTTAAACCCTGAGCCGAAGGTGGCCACTACAAGAAAGAGAAAAAGTGCATCTCCAGAGCCGGAAGCGCTGGTTCGAGAAGAAGATACTCCTGCTACTCCTTCTGCTGTTGAAGTAGAAGAGATTATGAAGATAATGACTGAACCCTTGCCTACCAGGCTAAGTCCGCTGGCACTGGAACTGACGAAGTTTTTTTCAGAAGGACAAGGCAGCTTCGGCAGACGAAGGCCCTGCACTGCCGAAAAAAAGAAGGATTATTCAAATAGCAGATGTAATTCATGGGACACCGTCACCAACACCGGCATCAAAAATTGCCATTGATCAACCTGCCGAAACTGCCGAAGCTAAAGGCGTCGCAGCCGAAGCCACCAGAGCGAAAATTTTCGAAGCTGATACTGGCGCAGCCGAAGCTGCCGAGGCTGAAATCGGGGCCACAGAAGATCCAAACCTAGAAGAGACACTTGAAGTTATCGATAACATACTTCTAAAAATGACTGAGGAAGAATCTGTTGTGGCTGCGACAAGCACAACTACTGAAAAGGGGAAAGAACAAGCTGAGGACATTTTGGAGGAAGAAGATTTTGAATTTCAAGATTTACTTGGGCAAGGACTGACAGACGCTGAAAAAGCAGAGCTTAAAAAATGTGCTATAGCTTGCGGATATAAGCCAGGGGCTACACTGTTCGGCGGTGTTAACGAAGGAAAACTAAGGTGCCTTCGAAACCGCAGCGAAGCTAAAATTGTTAGAACTCTCTGCAAAAACATTGGCTTGCCGAAGCTAGAAGCGGACCTGTGCCGTTATCAACGACACCATATCGCCGGAAGCTTGCTTTATGCTAACTTCAAGGTAACAAATATTTTTGTTATTTTATTACTATTATTATTATCTTTTAGGTCGTGTTCTAACGAAGATCGTTTCGACAGAGCATATTATTAAGCAAGGTTCTAAAAATGCAACAAGATCTAGAAGAAGAGAAAAACAAAGCCGACATTCAAGATTTGGCTGAAAAAGTTGAAAATTACGAAGCTAATCTGAAAAAGAAAGACTTCACAATCCAGGACCTTGAAATCATGGTCAAAGAGCACGAAGGTGCATTAGAAAAGAAAGATTTTGTTATTCAGACCATGGAGGGTTCTTTGGCTGAAGTCCAAACTGAAAATAACAAGTTAAAGAATGAATTGCTCCGACAGTCAGAAAAATTCGAGCAAGAAAAGAAATATCTTGAAGCAAGCCTGAAAACTGAAGTGGATAAAAATTCAAATTTGCAGAAATCCTTTAAAGAACTTCAGGAGAAATGCTTAAGCTTCGGCAGCCGATGCGTGCAGCGGCTGAAGGATGTGTTTCACTCTGTTGGGGCTAGCTCTGCGAAATTTACACCTTCAGCTGAAAATCTGCCCAGAACATTAGAATATATTGAAGGCGAAGTTGATGCCCTTGACGAAGTTATTGGTGGGCACACCGACTTCTGCGCCCTGGTAGCTTCTCGGGGTACAGCTACTGCTTTTTTGAAGGCTGGCTGCACGCATGGAAACATTATGAACAGACCAAACTTCAGCTTGTCAGCATCAGATCTGATAGATATCCCAAGCCTAGCCTGAAGCATTGGAAATAGATTCATGACCCAGATTTGGGTAAGTGGCGGGCGAAAAATGGCAGGTGACGAAGCTCGAAGCCATCTTAAGCCAGTAAGAAACTTATGTTTGTTACTTTTACCTTCTCCTTTGAAATTTGCACCTTTCTTATTCTGTTGTTTGGTATACACAGGATGATGAAGCTGAAGAATGATGAAGCTGAAGTTTGACAAAGCTGAAGATGAAACCTAGGCTGAAGCTTAAAGTTGCTTACAATATGCTTTCCTGCAAAAATTCTTGGAGAAACTCTTGTAATATAGCTATGGAACAACTCATGTAAATTTGTACATACCTTGTAATATATTCTGTCTCCCTTATCCACATTCAGTCTGCTTTGCTGTGGACGAAACTTCTCTTTTGAGCCGAAAGCGAAAAACACCTTCCCTTCTTTTTGTTCACAACGAAGCATAAATTTTTTTCCTTCGAAGCTTTTCCTCATTTTCTGAAGCACCTGTCTTCTTTGTGTAGCATGATGATGATTCTATATATGTCTAAATGAATGTTTATGAATGCAAATGACATGATGACATGTACTGTGCAAATGAATATTAGGACACATGTTCAAAAACCATAAGCACATCCCTTCATCCCCTCAAGAATGATACAAATCTTTTTGTCGTTTACTTTTCGGCTTCACCATTTACTTTTCGGTGTATCAGCATTGACTTTTCGATGTAAGCCTCCCTTGGGAGCTTCTTCGCCTTTTACTTTCAGCGGAATCAGCGCTTATTTTTCGCTGTAAGCCTCCCTTAGGAGCTTCTTCGCCTTTTACTTTCAGCGGAATCAACGTTTATTTTTCGCTGTAGGCTCTGCATTCCCTTAGGAACGACTTTTGAGCTTCTCCCTGTTTCCTTTTCTTTTTTCCTTTGCGTTTACATTTACATTTTTGGGGGATGTCATTCTCATAGAATTGAAATAAGGAAAATTACATGTTGTGGCCCCATTAAAAACCTTTCTCCCCCTTTGGAAAGGAAAAGGGTGCCACAAAAAAGAATATATAAAAAATTACATCAAACTAAACATAATATCGCCGAAGCTCATCCGTATTCCATGATCTAGGAATGTCGTTGCCGTCCATATCCTTCAATCTGTAGGAACCGGGTCTTGACGAAGACACTACTAAAAAGGGGCCTTCCCACTTCAGCTGTAGTTTGCCTACTGTCTCAGGATTGGCTACTATTCGAAGTACCAAGTGTCCTGGTTCAATGTTCTTCAGCTTGACCTTCCTGTCACGCCATTTTATTGTTTCAGCTTGATATTTATTGATGTTTTCCACAGCTTGAAGTCTGATCCCTTCAATAGCATCTTTTTCTACAGAGCAATCAGCTTCGTTTTCGCCTTCTGCCGAAGCTACTGTCCTTATTGATCCTGTTTTGGCCTCTTCTGAGGTTATTGCTTCGTCACCGAACAATAGTTTAAAGGGTGTAAAGCTTGTTGATCTTGACATGGTTGTGTTATGACTCCACACCACTTTGATTAACTCGTCTGGCCACTTTCCCCTGGGCTGATTGAAGATTGACTTCATTATTCCTGTCATTATGATCCCATTGGCTCTTTCGACAAGTCCATTTGACTCTGGGTGTCGGACTGATGCAAAATGGATCTTCGTGCCGATTTGATCACAAAATTCTCTGAAGGCTTTAGAATCAAACTGTGTCCCATTATCCACAGTAATATCCTTCGGCACTCCGAAGCGACAAACAATGTTTTGCCAGAAAAACTTTTGAATAGTAAATGAAGTTATTGTGGCTAAGGGCTTTGCCTCAATCCATTTGGAAAAATATTCCACTGCCACCACCACATATCTTAAGTTCCCCTGTGCTGGTGGTAATGGACCTAGCAAATCCAGACCCCACCTTTGCAACGGCCAAGTGGGTTGCATTAATTGAGTTAAAGACGAAGGTTGTTTTTGATCTCTTGCACATTTCTGACAACCTTCGCACTTTTGAACTAAATCCACTGCATCCGAAGCTGCCTTTGGCCAATAAAATCCTTGGCGAAAAACTTTCCCAAGCAAGGGCCTAGATCCAATGTGAGATCTACACAGGCCTGCATGTATGTCCTTCATTAATTCTATACCTTCGGATCTAGATAAACACTTGAGCAATGGAGAACAGACCCCACGCTTGTATAGCTCCCCTTCTATTATGACATATGGTCGAGCTCTTGCTTCTATTCTCCTGTTATAAGCTTCGTCGTCTGAAAAAAATTACCCTGAAGGAAAGAGATGATCTCAGTTCTCCAATCTTCACTATAAACAGGGGATATGTTAAGGATTGCTCTTTCAAGAAGCTCGACCGAAGGTGCTTTTATTGTTTCAAAAAACACTTCCGAAGGTATAGGCAGCCCCTGGGCTGCTGACTTAGCCAATAGATCAGCGTATTCATTTTCTCCACGAGGAATATTTTTGACAGAGAAACCTTCGAAGGAAGCCTCAATCCTTCGGACTGTATCTAGATACTTTTCAAGCTTCGGGTCTCTTGCTTTGTAGCTCTTGTCAATATGACCAGAGATAACTTGAGAATCAGTTTTAAGAATGGCCATTCTGATTCCCATTGCCTTTAATTTCCGAAGGCCCAAAAGCAGAGCTTCATACTCAGCGATGTTATTTGTGCAACTAAAATCAAGTCTTGCCGCATAACAAGTTTTAACTTTGGAAGGTGAAACCAACACAGCAGCCGCTCCTGCTCCGAAGGTTCCCCAAGACCCATCGCAAAACACTGTCCATGCTTCGGCATCTTTATTTGTTTCTTCCTCTTGAGCCCCTGGCATCCAGTCAGCAATGAAGTCTGCTAACGCCTGGGACTGAATCGAAGATCTATGAACATAATCAATACAAAATTCATTGAGCTCTGCAGCCCATTTTCCAATCCTTCCAGTAGCTTCTCGGTTTCTCATAATATCCTTCAGAGGTTGTGAAGAAGGAACAATTATGTTGTAAGCTTGAAAATAATGCCGAAGCTTCCTGGAAGCCATCAAAACAGCATACAGTACCTTCTCCAATTCTGTATAATTTTTCTTTGATAAACTAAGAACCTCGAATATGAAATATATTGGGGCCTGCCTCTTAACTTGACCATCAAGCTTCTCCTGGACAAGTGCTGCACTTACCGCTGAGTGCGAGGCTGCCACATATAATAACAAAGGAGCCCCTGGCGTAAGTGGAGTTAATGTTGTTAAATCTATCAAATACTACTTCAGCTCTTCGAAGGCTTTCTGCTGGATTGGTCCCCATTGAAAGACTTCAGCTGACTTCAGCACTTCGAAGAATGATAAGTTTCTCTCTGCTGATCTGGATATAAATCTATTGAGAGATGCCAGCCTTCCTGTCAATCTTTGAGCCTCCTTTTTTGTACTTGGTGGTTCCATTCGAAGTATAGCTTCGATTTTACTTGGGTTGGCCTCAATTCCCTTTGTTGAAACTAGGCAACCAAGAAATTTCCCCTTCTTTACTCCGAAGACACATTTTTCTGGATTCAGCTTTAGACCAGCCTGTCTAAAGTTAGCGAAGTTCTCCTGTAAATCAGCAATGTGGTTATCTTGCTTCGTGCTTTTTACAATGATATCATCAACATAAGTTAGTACATTCCTGCCTATCTGAGAATGGAGAACTTTTGCTATCATTCTGCTGAAGCTTCCTCCAGCATTTTTAAGCCCCTCGGGCATCCGAAGGTAGCAATATGTCCCACTAGGGGTTATGAAGCTGGTTTTCGGTTCATCCTCCTTCTTCATCCAGATTTGATGATAGCCTGAATAGCAATCCAGCAAACTCATAAGTTCTGATGAAGCTGCTGCATCGACTAAAGAATCTATCCTTGGCAATGGAAACTCGTCCTTTGGACAGGCCTTATTGAGGTCAGTAAAATCGATATACATTCTCCATTTACCATTGGCCTTCTTCACCATAACAGTGTTAGCCAACCATTCTAGGTATTTTACCTCTCTAATAACTCCGGCACTGAGGAGTCTTTTCACTTCATTCTGAGCACCTTCGGCCTTGTCATCAGACATCTTCCGAAGCCTCTGCTTCCTGGGTCTGAAGGATGGATCAACATTGAGCGAGTGCTCAATAACATCCCTGTTAACTCCACAAAGATCATTAGCTGACCAAGCAAAAACATCTTTATTGTTGAACAAAAACCTTATCAAGGTTTTCTCCTGCTCTTCGGACAATTGAGATCCCAATAGCACCCTCTGCTCTGCTATATCCTCACATAAGAGCATGGGTTTCGGCTGGTCAGCCGAAGCAGCTTTTCCCCTTCTGAACTTGTATTGCTCACAAGCTTCAGTTCCATCTATATTATGGATTGCTTTTGAGTCTGTCCAATTTCCTTCAGCCCTTCTGGCAGCTTCTTGACTTCCATGAATAAGCTGGATGCAGAAGGTATCTTCATGCAAAGATAAGCTGGATGCAGAATTGCTTCGAAGGCATTAAGAGTACCACGACCAATGATTGCATTGTAAGGGTATTCCATGTCAACAATATCAAACATAACTTGTTCAGTCCTTGTGTTGTTTATAAATCCGAAGGCCACTGACATTGAGATTTTGCCGAGTGCTACAATCTGCCTTCCTCCGAAGCCACAAAGGGGATGTGTGGCATCAAGAATTTTATCTTCGGGCTCTTGCATCTGTCTGAAGGCTTTAGCAAATATGATATCAGCTGCACTGCCTGTATCAACCAAAACATTGTGGACCAGAAATCCTTTGATAACACAAGAGATAACCATAGCATCGTTGTGTGGGTAATCCTTGAGTTGAAGGTCCTCTTGGGAGAAGGTAATAGGAATGTGAGACCATCTTGACTTGATGAAGGGTCCTTGCACCCCGACATGTTGTACCCTTCTCTGTGCCTCCTTCTTTTGCTTCTTGTTGGCTGGCTCTGAACATGAACCGCCTGTTATCGGGAGTACCAGCTTCAGAGCCGAAGCAGCTCCAGCTTGATTGTTGAACGAAGCCATCAGCTCAAAAAAGTGGAAGTGAGTTCACCGGAGGTGGGCGCCAATGTTGGGGACTTGTTCTCAAATGCTATGAATTAAGAACAAGGCAACATAAAATGTTAAATGTTAATGCCCTTCGCCCGCTGAAGCATTATTTCCTCAAGGATATAATGAGCTTCGGACGAAGGTTAAAAATGGTACAATTACGAAGGTTAAATCTCCGTAATTGGACTCTCAGAGATCATATAAAGCAATGCGAGATATAAATCATTAATGACAAGTAAATTATAAATAAAAGACATCATTTACATAAAACATGATGTATTTAAATATTAGACACATTTATACCTCTGCCTTGGCAAAGAATAATTCCCGAGTAATGCGATTGCAATTACAAGAATGCGTGAACAGTAAAGGAATACTGTTCACTATTTATAGGCACAGGACACAGCCTGTGAGGAATTACAATCATGCCCCTCACAAAAGTTTACAACATTGACTCAGACCTTTATGGACTAAAAGGTCATTCTATCTTTAAGTCGGTTCGACCCTTCATCTTCGGATATGTTGCAATACCGAAGCTTCATGAATGGTACCTTCGGCGTTACATACGAGCAGCTTCAGCCGAAGCTGTCTCTTTCTGCAGGACCTTCGGCGACGAAGCATGGTCCCAACATGAACTACATTCTACTGCTCCATCGGGTAACAATAAAGGTCATAGAGTTTTTGAAATAGTCAGGAATATCAAGTTTGTTTTCGGGAAGAAGACAAAAGACGGAAAAACAAGGAAGGATGTCAAACCAGCTCCGGGGGCTATATTCAAGAAAAAGTCTATTTTCTTCGAGTACTTGCTTTACTGGAAAGAGTTAGATGTGCGGCATGCGATCGATGGTATGCACGTTCAGAAGAACATGTTTGAAAGCATAATTGGCACCTTGCTAGACATAAAGGGCAAAACAAAAGAAGGGCTCAATTCACGCATGGACTTGGTAAATTTAGGCATAAAAAAGGAACTACATCCTGTTCTTCAAGAAAATGGGAAGTATCATCTCCCAGCAGCAAGCTACAATCTCAATGTAGATGAGAAACATGCGATGTGTGTTTGGCTTAAGAATTTGAAAGTCACATTCGGATTCTGCTCTAGCATACGAAGTATTGTGTCAATGAAAGACCTGATAGTCACCAACTACAACTCACATGATTGTCATGTCATGCTGACTACATTCCTACCTATTGCCATCAGGGCTATAAATCCTTTATTTTTAAAGATGGCAATCACACGGTTGTGCTACTTTTTCAACAGAATTTCACAAAAGGTAATTGACCGTGATGAGTTGGCATATCTTTAGGAATTCGCAGTGGAGACAATATCATAGTTTGAGATGTGTTTCCCTCCATTGTTTTTTGATATTATGGTGCACCTTGTGGTGCACTTGGTGCCACAAATAGAGGCATTGGGTCCTATGTACTTGCATGAAATGTGGACGTACGAGCGTTTCATGTCAATACTGAATGGCTATGTATCAACCCGTGCTCGTCCCAAGGCATCCATGATAGAGGGGTACTGTACCGAAGAGGCCATTGAGTCCGGAGGTCCATTCTGCAATAGTATCCTAAAAGACCAGGTTGCAATAGGTCTGCCTCCATCACGACACGAGGGTAGATTGTATGGAAGCGGGAGGATGGGACGGAAATCTTTCATCCCACCAGATTACAATACAGTACTTGAGGCACATCACAACATCCTACATCAGCTAGCGATAATAGAGCCATTTATCCAACAACACATCAATGAGCTTCACGAGCAAAATCCTGGGCATACGGCTGATTGGGTAATGAAGCAACATAAGCAGCGGTTCAACACATGGCTAATGGTGAAGGACATTCCACGTGGAGAAACAATAGAAGAAAAAACCATCAAGGGGTTGGCATCTGGACCATCACGCCAGGTCACAACATGGCAAACCTATGACATTAGTGGATTCACATTTTGTACCAAGTCCAAGGACAAAAAGAGCATGTCACAAAACAGTGGTGTTCGATGCGAGGCCATAGATGATGAAACTGGTGAGATTATTACATATTTTGGCTTTATTGAGGACATATGGGAACTAGACTATGGTACTGTCGGCGTTTCGACCCCGGGGGTCCCTGGACCGACGAGTAAATTGTCGCTGCGTGTCCCAGCCCAGATGGGTCGGCGCGAGACGGGACACAAAGGGGGAGAACAGTAAGGGGAAAACCGCGGCCTTCATGTTGTCCTGCGCCCAGGGCGGATGGATGCGCTTGCAGTAGGGGGTTACAAGCGTTCGCGTGGGAGAGAGAGAGAGAGCGAGAGCCTTATGCGTCGGCCCGTTCTCCCGCGCGGCCAACCCTCTCGTACGAGAGCCCTGGACCTTCCTTTTATAGGCGTAAGGAGAGGATCCAGGTGTACAATGGGGGGTGTAGCAGTGTGCTAACGTGTCTAGCAGAGAGGAGCTAGAGCCCTAAGTACATGCCGTCGTGGCAGTCGGAGAGGTTTTGTCACCCTGTTCATGTGATGTCGTGGCCATCGGAGGAGCGCTTGGCCCTGTGGAAGGACAGTTGTCGGGGCTGTCGAATCCTTGTTGACGTCTCCTTGCTTCCGTAAGGGGCTGAGAGCTGCCGTCGTCATGGAGCACGCGGGGCGTCATCATTATTTGTTTACCGGGGCGAGCCAGATGGGACGCCGGTCTTGTTCCCCGTAGCCTCAGCTAGCTAGGGGTAGGGTAATGATGGCCTCCCCTGTGACGTGGTCGGTACGAGCCCTAGGTCGGGCGAGGCGGAGGCTCCTCCGAGGTCGAGGTCGAGTCCGTCTTCCGAGGTCGAGGCTGAGTCCGAGTCCTGGGGTCGGGCGAGGCAGAGTTCATCGTCTTCCGGGGCCGAGGCTGAGTCCGAGCCCTGGGGTCGGGCGAGGCGGAGTCCATCGTCTTCCGGAGCAGTGGTTGAGTCCGAGCCCTGGGGTCGGGCGAGGCGAAGTCCATCTTCCGAGGTCGAGACAGGGCCGAACCCTAGGGTCGGGCGAGGCGGAGCTTCCTATGTCACCCGAGGCTGGACTTAGCCGCTGTCGACCTCACTCTGGCGAGTGGCACGACAGTCGGAGCAGGGCAGGCGGCGCTGTATTCCTGTCAGGTCGGTCATTGGAGCGGCGAAGTGACTGTGGTCACTTCGGCCCTATGGCCTGAAGAGCGTGCGTCAGGATAAGATGTCAGGCGATCCTTGCATTAAATGCTCCTGCGATATGGTCGGTTGGTATGGCGATTTGGCCAAGGTTGCTTCTCCGCGAAGCCTACCCGAGCTGTGCCTCGGGCGAGTCGACGGTGCGTCCGTTGCTTGAGGGGACCCTCGGGCGAGGCGTGAATCTTCCGGGGTCAGCTGTCTTTGCCCGAGGTCGGGCTCGAGCGAGGCGGGATCGTGTCACTTGAGCGGAGCCTTAGCCTGAATCGTGCCCATCAGGCCTTCGCAGCTTTGTGCTGATGGGGTTTACCAGCTGAGATTAGGAGTCTTGGGGGTACCCCTAATTATGGTCCCCGACAGTAGCCCCCGAGCCTCAAAGGGAGTGTTGGCACTCGCTTGGAGGCTTTTGTCGCACTTTTTTGCAAGGGGACCGGCCTTTCTCGGTTGCATTTCATTCCGGTGGGTGCGCGCGAGCACACCCGCCGGGTATAGCCCCCGAGGCCTCGGAGGTGTGTTTTGACTCCTTCGAGGTCTTAGTGTCTTTCGTGATGGCTCGGCCGGTTTGGTTGTTCCCTCATGCGAACTGGTCGTTGCCCGGGTGCTTAGTCAGGTCCCAAGTTCTCGGGCTGGTATGTTGACGCTGTCAACGGTTTGGCTGGAGCCGGGTTTGCGAGAGCAGCCCCCGAGCCTCTGCACTGAGCGAGAGGACGGTCAAGGACAGACTCGGCTTTTTTCATACGCCCCTGCGTCGCCATTCCGCAAGGAGGAGGGGGGAAAGCGCCATGTTGCCCTCGGAGGGCACCGAACATGGTGTCTCCAGTGAGTTGCTAACGGGTAATCCGAGTGGACGCCCATGCCCCATTCGTTAGGGGTCGGCTAGTGGCCCGGAGGCGCGCTCCAAAAGTACCTGCGGGTGATTCGCCGGACCCGGTCCCCTTTTGATGGGGTCCGAGGGCTCGATGCCTCCCTCTGGTGGGATTCCGTTACAAAATCGTTCCTGTCGGTCTCGGAAATGTCCTAGGGTACCTCGGGAGCATAGCCCGAGCCTTGGTTATGTATCGAACGTACCCAGGGTCATCCCTCGCTTTGCGTGCTCTGAGGCGGCTGTCGAACCCTTTGGGGGCCAGCCTACGAACCCCTGATCAGTAGTGGGCGCGGAGCCCGAGTGGCCTGAGGCGGCCGTTGAACCCTTCCGAGGGGCCAGCCTTCGAACCTCTGACCAGTAGTGGGCGCGGAGCCCGAGTGCTCTAAGGCGGCTTTTGAACCCTTCCAAGGGGACAGCCTTCGAACCTCTGATCAGTAGGAGGGCTCGGGGCCCGCTTCCTTCGCGGAGAAGGATCCCTTTCGGAGTGTCCCCTTTCCCGGTCCCTGTGGCAAGAGAGAGAGAGAGAGGAAGAGGAAAAGGATATGAAATCGAACGACGTGGCGCACCTTTTTTGACGCGGTCATTACGGTGGAGGTGAAGCGTCGCCTGCTTCGCCTGCCAAAGGTGTCGCCTGTCCTACCGCAGAGTTAATGCGACGGGATGAGTGGTTCGCGGGGCAGCCGTTGTGCGTGCGTGAGCCGTTCGAGGAATGGGCGTCTCGCTTTTGAGTTTTGAATCTCGCGGTGGGTTCGGGCGAAGTGTTGAACGGGTCTCGCCTGGGCCTTTATATATTCAGGAGAGGGACCGGTGACGGTTCTTTACTCTGCTGCTCACCTCCCACTTAGGTTTTCGCAACCTGAGGGAATAGCCAGAGAAAGGAAACCGCGCACCTTGTCCTCTCCGCCGCCACCTCTTCTGCTTGGTGATGGCCGACCGGGTGACCGTTGTTTCGCCGCGTGACCCGTGGCCTTTCTCCACCATCACGGCGGATGATCTGGAGGCCCTTATTGCTGATGGTTTGCTTCGCCCTCTCTCCGGTGACTCGCAGCCGGAGTGGATGGCCCCTCAGAGCGGAGCCGCCCCGTCCCCGCCGCCGGGGTATGTGCTGAGCTTCGTCTCTTTTCACGAGCGGGGGTTCGGAGTGCCGGCAAGCTGTTTTATGCGGGCGATTCTGCACGTCTACGGGGTGGAGCTGCACAATCTCAGTCCCAACTCCATCTCGCAAGCAGCCATCTTCGCGGCGGTTTGCGAAGGATATTTGGGGATTGCCCCCCACTGGGACCTGTGGACCCATCTCTTCTCCGCGGAGCTTTTTGCCTCGACGACGGGGGAAAGAAGAGTTCGCATGGCGGTGCGGGCCGGTGGCTGCATCCTCCAGTTGAGGCAGGCGCGGGCGCAGCAGTACATCCCTGCCATCCTCGCGTCTCCGAACAAAGGGTGGCAGCGCCAGTGGTTTTATCTCCGAAATGAAGACGGGAGGCTCCCGTCGTTTTCTCAACGAGTGGTGACCGCCGCCGGCGGTAACTGGCGCTACGGAGCCCCGCGCGAGAGACAGAAGAATCTCCAGCCCCTTTTGAAGGCCTTGGAGGAGCTGCAAGAAGGAGGGCTCACCGCCGCGGGGGTGGTTGCCGCCATTCATCGCCGGAGGGTGCTCCCCTTGACGGAGCGGCGGCTGTCGCTTTGGGAGATGACGCCGGGGGTCGACTTGGAGGGTTTGCAGATGTCCTCGGACCCCCTTCCCGCCGACGACCACCACAGGCGGGTAGCCGGCACGGTAGGGAAGTTAGATGCCGGTGCCTTTTCCCAGCTCTCGATGCGTCCCGATCGCGGGTGTGTGTTCCTGGTGAGTGTCCGCTCCTTCTTCCTTCTTGTGTTGGATTGCCCTTGGTTCTCACAGCCGAGACTTTTCGTCCGTCTCCAGGAGGTGGGGTTTCACAAGCCTTCCCTACCACCGGTCCCGAAGGACGCGGTGGACCGAGCTACGCGGAGGGTCGCCGCGGAGAAGAGGAAGGAGAAGAAGGACACGAAGAAGGCTCGGGCCCACAAGCGGATGCGGGCTCGGGATGCCTTGGAAAGGCTTCATCGTCGGTAGGAGAGGGATGGGCTCCCGAGGGAACCGTCGCCGGAGACGCCTGATGATGACGACGACGACGATGAAGACGATGATGAAGACGACGACATGGCTGCCCGCCTCGGCCTCAGCCCGGATCTGAGGCTGGGCCAGGGGTCATCGAGCCAGCCCCCGAGTGGGCTGGCGCCGTCGGTATCCGGGGCCGGGACGTCGGGGTCCCAGTCCGAAGAACGGGGGCAGGCCGAGGGGGTACTTGACCCCTTGGCCGAGGTAGTTGAGGTGACCCCGGGGAGTCAGGCCGAGCCGCCTATTCCCCAAGAACTGTTGCCCGTGCCGGCTGCGCAGGAGGGTGATCCTCGGGTCATTGTGGCTGCACCTGGGCAGTCCGTCCCTCTGGTGCCTCGGGCACCCAAGGCAAGGACGGTGCCGAAGCCGGCAGCGGGGCTGACCTCGGTGGTACCTTCGGGGATCGAGGCTCGAGAGACCTCCCCATAGGCACGATTGATCGTGGCCTGGAGTGGGTAAGTATCTTAGGATATCTTCGTCCTGCCTCCTCCTTCGTGTGTCCTGATCCTGCTCTTCCTTTTCTTCCTAGCAAACGGAGGCATGGTTCGACCGGTCTGGCTCCCCGGAAGGCCCTCAAAACGGCGTCGGCTTCTACAGCCAGTGCCGCACCGGGCCTCGCCGGCCAGCTGCCCTTCTTACAGGATGCCCCAAAGCGGGGGGCCCAGGCGGCACAAGTTGCCGTGGGGCGAGCTCCCGAGGCCGACTCCTCCATCGAGGCAGCCGTCGTGCCAAGGGAGACTGCTGGCGTGACTGCAGCCTCGAGCCCACCAGACGCGTTGCCGGCGCTGGCACCGGCTTCTACCGAGGTGGTTGTCGTTCTGGCCGTGGAGCCACCCGTCGCCGCCGACGCTGAGATGGCCGAGGCGTCGCTACTTGATGCCTCGGAGGAGGGGGGGCGCAGAACCGCGACCCGTCCTGGGGAGCGGCAACCTCGTCCCCGCGCGGTGCAGTCCCGACGGGCAGCGTCAGTCGCTCCGGTTCTGGACCAGTGGGGCTTCGGATCCCCTCTTCATTCTTGACGATGAGCGAGAGGAGCAGTCTTGGGACAGGCTTCGTGAGTGTGCCGAGGCAATGGTGGGGTCGCTTCGGTCGACCTTGGAGGTCCTTTGCAGGGACGTTCCCAAGATCCTCTAGGTAATGATTTCAAGCATACCTTTCACGTGATCAAGGCATTCTTTGTGACGCCCCGCTTCCTTTCCTCAGGATCTGACGGATCTAAGCGCCGCCAAGTCGTCATTCATCCGCCGCGAGGCCAATGTCTGGGGTTCGCTGCGGTCCCTGAGGACCACGCTTGTCAGGGCTACCTAGCGCCTCTCCCAACGGAGCGCCGAGGTGGTGGACCTTTGGTTGCTCTGTGTCGATCTAGGAGCAGATGCAGTGGCGGCACGCGTAGAGGCGCAGCGGCAGCAGTTGGAGCTTGGCCAGGTCATCGGCGAGCGGGACCAATCTCGGGGTCGGGCCGCCGAGGCTAAAAGCCAGGCTGAGGCTCTTGGAGTCCAGTTAGCCGAGGCGTCTGCTCGGGCCGGAGCCCTTGCGGCAGACCTAGCCATGGCCCAAGCCGCATCCTCGGAGCAGCGTGCCCGAGCCGAAGGTATGCCTTGGCTGTTTTAAGATTTTGATTCAGCTTCGTTCCTCAACTCGTGTTTGAAGTCTTCTGCTTTGGCTGTTTGCAGAGCTCGAGTCTGCCCTCGATGATTCCACCAAGGCACTTGCCCAGGCGGCCGAGCAGAGGGAGGCCGACCACGCGGCCATGTCTGAGGCCATCTCGGCCTTCTGCCAGGTCTTTGGTTTCGACGACGTCCCCTCGGGAAGCTCCCCTCAGAGTCACCTGCAGGCCTTGGGTGACCACGTGCGCGACAGACTCCGCGAGGCGCTGCATCACGGCATCAGGCGGGCCTTCGCCGTGCTCGCTTCCCACTACGACGTGGATCTGGAGCGGGTCAGCGAGGGGTATTGCCTTCCCGACGAAGATGAAGCTGCCCTGGCCGAAGTCCAGAGGCTTGACGCGGCCGCCGTGGGCCCAAGCGCGGTGCTGGCGACCACCTTCGAAGCAGAGATCCTCCCGCTTGCGCCGTCGTCCGAGGTCGGGGCGGATCTCACCGAGGGTGGAGACGAAGCAGAGGGCACGGCTCCTTCTCCGGGCGACGCCTGATTCTGCCGGAGCAGTTTATTTTGAATGCATATGTGTCTTTTGCGGCCGTCGAGGCCCGAACACTTTATCATCGTAATATAAGGTTGTGTCTCTTTTCCTCCTGTTTTGCGTATCCGGACTCGTTCGTCAGTAGCAGGATTGCTTACCCAAGTAAGAGTTATTTTTCGTGGTAGGCGACGAGTGAGGTATCCATATCCCAGAGGCGTAGGAGTCCCTCGGCTCGGTCGGCCTTGCCACTTACATGCACTCTTATTCGTTTCTTGGGGTCCTGTTACTGATATAGCCGAGAGACGCGAAAGTCGTTTTGATGGAAGACTTTTTCGAGGAAAATTTTGACGCAGAGGGGGTTCGCCCCTTTTAGCCCCCGAGGGAGGGTCAGGCTTTGCCGAGGCAAGGCTGACCCTTCCTTGATGGTTAGACTTTATTGGCGTATGTAAACGAGGTGTATGAACGACTTGAAAACATCTTAAGGGTAGAAGCGACGTAGCTGTCGGATGTTCCAAGCGTTGTTGTAGACCTCGCCTTGACTGTTGGCCAGCTTGTATGTTCCGGGCTTCAAAATCTTGGCAATGATGAATGGCCCTTCCTAGGGAGGCGTGAGCTTGTGGCGCCCTCGAGCGTCTTGTCGCAGCCGAAGCACCAAGTCACCCACCTGGAGGTCTCAGGACCGAAACCCTCGGGCGTGGTAGCGTCGTAGGGACTGCTGATACCGCGCCGAGTGTAGTAAGGCCATGTCCCAAGCCTCTTCCAGCTGGTCCAGTGAGTCTTCTCGGTTGGTTTGATTGCTTTGGTCGTCGTACGCCCTCGTCCTCGGGGAACCGCATTCTAAGTCTGTGGGCAAGATGGCCTCGACCCCATAGACTAGAAAGAACGGTGTGAAGCCCGTGGCTCGGCTCGGCGTTGTCCTGAGACTCCAGACCACCGAGGGGAGTTCCTTCATCCATCGCTTGCCGAACTTGTTGAGGTCGTTGTAGATCCGTGGCTTGAGTCCTTGCAGAATCATGCCGTTAGCACGCTCTACTTGCCCATTCGTCATGGGGTGAGCCACGGCGGCCCAATCCACCCGGATGTGGTGATCCTCGCAGAAGTCTAGGAACTTTCTGCCGGTGAACTGGGTGCCGTTGTCGGTGATGATGGAGTTCAGGACCCCAAAGCGATGGATGATGTTGGTGAAGAACGCCACTGCCTGTTCGGACCTGATGTTGTTTAGGGGTCGGACCTCGATCCACTTGGAGAATTTGTCGATGGCGACCAGCAGGTGCGTGTAGCCCCCAAGCGCCTTCTGCAAGGGACCGACGAGGTCCAGACCCCACACAGCAAACGGCCAGGTGATGGGTATTATCTGCAGAGCCTGAGCGGGCAGGTGGGTCTGCTTCGCGTAGAATTGACACCCTTGGCAGGTGCGTACAATCCTAGTGGCGTCGGCCACCGCGGTCGGCCAGTAGAAACCTTGTCGGAAAGCGTTTCCAATAAGGGCTCGAGGCGCTGCGTGATGACCGCAAGCCCCCGAGTGTATTTCTTGTAAGAGCTCCTGGCCTTCGGTGATGGATATGCATCGCTGGAGGATGCCGGAGGGGCTGCGGTGGTAGAGCTCCTTCCCGTCACCCAGCAAGACGAATGACTTGGCGCGCCGCGCCAGTCGCCGAGCTTCGGCTCTATCGAGGGGTAGCTCTCCTCGGTGGAGTTATTGCAGGTACGGGGTCTGCCAATTTCGATTAGGCGTGACCCCATTTCGCTCTTCCTCGATGCGCAGAGCCTCACCCTCGGTAGCCGAGGGTGCCTCGGGCGGGGCCGAGGGTGCCTCGGGCCGGGCCGAGGCCTTCTTGGGCTCGGGCGTGTCGTTTGTCTTGACTGAGGGTTGATGTAGGTCCCGGGAGAAGACGTTCGGGGGAACCGTTGTTCGTGCCGAAGCTATGTTCGTCAGCTCGTCCGCAGTCTCGTTGTACCGCCGGGCGACGTGGTTGACCTCGAGCCCGTAGAACTTGTCCTCCAGGCGCCGAACCTCGTCACAGTAGGCTTCCATCTTCGGGTCGCGGCAGTGGGAGTTCTTCATGACTTGGTCGATGACAAGCTGCGAGTCACCGCGAGCGTCGAGGCGTCGGACCCCTAGCTCGATGGCGATGCGCAACCCGTTGACCAGAGCCTCGTACTCAGCCACGTTGTTGGACGCCGAGAAATGGAGGCGCAACACGTAGCGGAGGTGCTTCCCGAGGGGCGAGATGAAGAGCAGGCCCGCGCCTGCCCCTGTTTTCATCAGCGACCCGTCGAAAAACATGGTCCAGAGTTCCGGTTGGATCGGAGCTACCGGGAGCTGGGTGTCGACCCATTCAACCACAAAGTCCGCGAAGACTTGGGACTTGATGGCCTTCCGAGGGGCAAACGAGATTGTCTCGCCCATGATTTCCACCGCCCACTTTGCAATCCTACCTGAGGCCTCTCGGCACTGGATGATCTCCCCCAGGGGGAAGGATGACACCACAGTCACCGGATAAGACTCGAAGTAGTGTCGCAACTTCCGCGCGTCAGAATTACCGCGTACAGCAGCTTCTGAATTTGTGGGTAGCGGATCTTGGTCTCGGACAGTACCTCACTGATGAAGTAGACCGGCCTCTGGACGGGCAATGCATGCCCTTCTTCTCGTCTTTCGACCACGATCGCGGCGCTGACCACCTGAGTGGTAGCAGCGACGTAGATCAAGAGGGCTTCTCCGGCAACGGGAGGCACCAGGATGGGTGCGTTCGTAAGGAGCGCCTTCAGGTTCCCGAGGGCTTCCTCGGCCTCGGGGGTCCAAGTGAAGCACTCGGTCTTTCTTAAGAGGTGGTACAGAGGTAGGCCTCTTTCGCCGAGGCGCGAGATGAAGCGGCTCAGAGCCGCAAGGCATCCCATGACCCTCTATATGCCTTTCAAGTCCTTGATGGGCCCCATGTTGGTGACGGCCGCGATTTTCTCCGGGTTGGCCTTGATGCCCCGCTCGGAGACGATGAACCCCAAGAGCATGCCTCGGGGGACTCTGAAGACACACTTCTCGGGATTGAGTTTTACGCCTTTCGCCTTGAGACACTTGAATGTCCTTTCAAGGTCGGAGAGGTGGTCGGAGGCTTTCCTCGTCTTGACTACGATGTCATTGACGTAAGCCTCGACAGTCCGACCAATGTGTTCGCCAAACACGTGGTTCATGCACCTTTGGTATGTCGCACCCGCATTCCTCAAACCAAATGGCATAGTAACGTAGCAGTACATGCCAAAAGGTGTGATGAAAGAAGTCGCGAGCTGGTCGGACTCTTTCATCTTGATTTGGTGATACCCTGAGTAGGCATCGAGAAATGACAGGGTTTCGCACCCAACAGTGGAATCCACGATTTGATTGATGCGAGGCAGAGGGTAGGGAACCTTCGGACATGCTTTGTTTAGACCAGTGTAGTCTACACACATCCGCCATTTCCCTCCTTTCTTTCTTACAAGCACAGGGTTGGCAAGCCATTCAGGATGGAATACCTCTTTGATGAACCCTGCAACCATCAGTTTGTGGATCTCCTCGCCTATGGCTCTGCGCTTTTCTTCGTTGAATCGGCACAGAGGCTGCTTCACGGGTCGGGATCCAGCTCGGATATCCAGCGAGTGCTCGGCGACATCCCTCGGTATGCCAGGCATGTCCGAGGGACTCCACGCGAAAACTTCGGTGTTCGCGCGGAGAAAGTCGACGAGCACTGCTTCCTATTTGGGGTCGAGCTCGGAGCCGATCCGGTTCTGCTTGGAGGCGTCGTTGCTGGGGTCGAGAGGGACGGACTTAACCGTCTCTGCTGGCTCGAAGTTGCCGGCGTGGCGCTTCGCATCTGGCGCCTCCTTGGAGAGGCTCTCCAGGTCGGCGATGAGGGCCTCAGATTCGGCGAGGGCCTCGGCGTACTCCACGCACTCCACGTCGCATTCGTACGCGTGTCGGTACGTGGGGCCGACGGTGATGACCCCGTTGGGGCCCGACATTTTAAGCTTGAGGTAGGTGTAGTTGGGGACGGCCATGAACTTGGCATAGCATGGCCTCCCCAATACTGCGTGGTAGGTTCCTCGGAACCCGACCACCTCGAACGTGAGGGTTTCCCTTCGGAAGTTGGAGGGAGTCCCGAAGCAGACGGGCAGATCGAGTTGTCCGAGGGGTTGGACGCGTTTCCCGGGGATGATCCCGTGAAAAGGCGCCGCGCCTATCCGGATCGAGGATAGATCGATCTACAGGAGCCCGAGGGTCTCGGCGTAGATGATGTTGAGGCTGCTGCCTCCGTCCATGAGGACCTTGGTGAGCCTGATGTTGCCGATGACGGGGTCGACAACGAGCGGATATTTCCCCGGGCTCGGCACACGGTCGGGGTGGTCGCCCTGGTCGAAGGTGATGGGCTTGTCGGACCAGTCTAGGTAGACTGGCGCCGCCACCTTTACCGAGCAGACCTCCCGACGCTCTTGCTTGCGGTGCCGAGCCGAGGCGTCCGCCACTTGCCCACCGTAGATCATGAAGCAGTCGTGGACCTCGAGGAACTCCTCTGCCTTGTGATCCTCCTTCTTGTCGTTGTTGTGGGCCCTGCCATCTTCCGTAGGTGGCCCGGCCTTGTGAAAGTGGCGCCGAAGCATGACGCACTCCTCAAGGGTGTGCTTGACGGGCCCCTGATGATAGGGGCACGGCTCCTTGAGCATCTTATCGAAGAGATTGGCACCTCTAGGAGGTTTCTGAGGGTTCTTGTACTCAGCGGCGGCGACAAGGTCCGCGTCGGTGGCGTCGCGTTTCGCTTGCGACTTCTTCTTGTTCTTCTTCTTGGTGCCGCGCTGAGCGGGCGCCTCGGGGACGTCTTCCGGCTGGCGGCCCTGGGGCTGCTTGTCCTTTCGGAAGATGGCCTCAACCGCCTCCTGGCCAGAGGCGAACTTGGTGGCGATGTCCATCAGCTCGCTCGCCCTGGTGGGGGTCTTGCGACCCAGCTTGCTCACCAGGTCGCGGCAGGTGGTGCCGGCGAGGAACGCGCCGATGACGTCCGAGTCGGTGACGTTGGGCAGCTCGGTGCGCTGCTTAGAGAATCGTCGGATGTAGTCCCAGAGAGACTCTCCCGGCTGCTGGCGGCAGCTTCGGAGATCCCAGGAGTTCCAAGGGCGCACGTACGTCCTCTGGAAGTTGCCGGCGAAGGCTTGGACCAGGTCGTCCCATTTGGAGATCTGCCCCGGAGGCAGATGCTCCAGTCAGGCTCGAGCGATGTCGGAGAGGAACAGGGGAGGTTGCGAATGATGAGGTTGTCATCGTCCGTTCCACCCAGCTGGCAGGCCAGTCGGTAGTCTGCGAGCCACAGTTCCGGCCTCGTCTCCCCCGAGTACTTTGTGATGGTAGTCGGGGTTCGGAACCGGGTCAGGAACGGCGCCCGTCGTATGGCCCGGCTGAAAGCCTGCGGACCGGGTGGTTCGGGCGAGGGGCTCCGATCCTCCCCGCTGTCGTAGCGTCCCCCACGCCTGGGGTGGTAGCCTTGGCGCACCCTCTCGTCGAGGTGGGCTCGACGGTTGTGGGGGTGGTGCTCGTTGCCGAGGCGACCCGGGGCCGCAGGCGCCGTGTTGCGCGTGCGCCCGGTGTGGACCGAGGCTTCCTGCACGAATTGGGAAGTCGCGGCGTGATGCTCCGAGGGGTATCCCTGCCTTCGGGAGGCAGAGCTTTCGGCCCGTCGGACCGCGGCATCCTCCAGGAGATTCTTGAGCTCTCCCTGGATACGCCGCCCTCCGGTGGTCGATGGTTCCGGCATCGCGCGGAGTAGTATTGCTGCTGCAGCCAGGTTCTGGCCGACCCCACTGGAAGTCGGTGGCGGCCTTGCCCTGACGTCGTCGGCAATGCGGTGCTAGATGCCCTGGGGTAGATGACGCGCTTCTCCGGCTAGAGCTTGGTCTGCCCATTCCTGCACGATGTTCTGCCGGAACTACTCAAGTGTTCCTGCTCCCTCGTCTAGCCTGGCCTGCATCTCGCGGATTTGCTCGAGCTATGCTTCCTGACCCCCCGCAGGGACTGGGACCACAGCTAGCTCCCGAAGGATGTCAACGCGAGGCGCAGGCCTAGGGGGATCGCCGCTCTCCGGCATACCAAGATGGTTGCCTTCGCCGGGACCCCCTAGATCGACGTGGAAACATTCACGACTCGAGCCGCAGTCCTCGTCGCCGAAGCTGCGGCTACCATCGGAACAATCAGAGAGGAAGTAGTCGCATGCGGTCATGAAGTCCCGCATGGCACTGGGGTTACCAAGCCCAGAGAAATCCCAACAAAAGTCGGGCTCGTCGTCTTCCTCGGAACCCGAGGGTCCGTAGGTCGAGACGAACGTCAGTCTGTCCCAGGGCGACCGCATATGGTACCCCGGAGGGTTGGTACATGCCTCTTTGAAGGCTTCCACCGAAGCGAGGTCGCTTGGTGGGTCGAAGCTGAATCCAAAAGGCACGAGATGGGAATCGGTCAGTACCTCTTGGTCGACGGGCGGTGACGAAGTCACGTCAGCGGCGAACTGCACCGTTGTCTCAGGTACGAGGGCGACGCCCAGCAAGTCCTTCGCGAGCGTGCTGGCGTCGTTCGTCTGCTTGGGGTTGGCGCGTTGCGGGGAAACGGCGCTCGTCTTCGTCTCAGACGCAAGGTCGAAGCCCGACGTGTCCCCCGCTGGGGCGCCGGCGTCGTCGACTTACTCGACAGCCGACGAGGCGCTGCCTCCTGCTTGGCCATGGTTGCCCCGCCTCCTCCTCCGTCGGTGGGGGAGGTGACGGGACAAACCCGGATGTTGTTCTTCCGCCATGTGGGGAAGACGTCGTTGATTCTGCCACCGGCGGGCGGGCTGACGGCCGCCATTGTCGCTGTCGCGTGGCGGAGGAAGGAGTATCATGTCGTAGCTGCCGTCGAGGGACATGAACTCAAGACTCCTGAAACGGAGCATCGTCCCGGGTTGGAAAGGTTGCTGGAGACTACCCATCTGGAGCTTGACGGGAAGCTGCTCGTCAACACGCAGCAGGCCCCTACCTGGCGTGCCAACTGTCGGCGTTTCGACCCCGGGGGGTCCCTGGACCGACGAGTAAATTGTCGTTGCGTGTCCCAGCCCAGATGGGTCGGCACGAGACGGGACACAAAGGGGGAGAACAGTAAGGGGAAAACCGCGGTCTTCGTGTTGTCCTGCGCCTAGGGCGGATGGATGCGCTTGCAGTAGAGGGTTACAAGCGTCCGCGTGGGAGAGAGAGAGAGAGCGAGAGCCTTATGCGTCGGCCCGTTCTCCCGCATGGCCAACCCTCTCGTACGAGAGCCCTGGACCTTCCTTTTATAGGCGTAAGGAGAGGGTCCAGGTGTACAATGGGGGGTGTAGCAGTGTGCTAACGTGTCTAGCAGAGAGGAGCTAGAGCCCTAAGTACATGCCATCATGGCAGTCGGAGAGGTTTCGGCACCCTGTTCATGTGATGTCGTGGCCGTCGGAGGAGCGCTTGGGCCCTGTGGAAGGACAGCTGTCGGGGCTGTCGAATCCTTGCTGACGTCTCCTTGCTTCCGTAAGGGGCTGAGAGCCGTCGTCGTCATGGAGCACGTGGGGCGCCATCATTTTTTGTTTACCGGGGCGAGCCAGATGGGACGCCGGTCTTGTTCCCCATAGCCTAAGCTAGCTAGGGGTAGGGTAATGATGGCCCCCCCTGTGACGTGGTCGGTCCGAGCCCTAGGTCGGACGAGGCGGAGGCTCCTCCGAGGTCGAGGTCGAGTCCGTCTTCCGAGGTCGAGGCTGAGTCTGAGCCCTAGGGTCGGGCGAGGCGGAGTCCATCGTCTTCCGGAGCCGTGGTTGAGTCCGAGCCCTGGGGTCGGGCGAGGCAAAGTCCATCTTCCGAGGTCGAGACAGGGGCTGAATCCTAGGGTCGGGCGAGGCGGAGCTTCCTATGTCGCCCGAGGCTAGACTTAGCCGCTGTCGACCTCACTCTGGCGAGTGGCACGACAGTCGGAGCAGGGCAAGCGGCGCTGTATTCCTGTCAGGTCGGTCAGTGGAGCGGCGAAGTGACTGCGGTCACTTCGGCCCTGTCGACTGAAGAGCGTGCGTCAGGATAAGATGTCAGGCGACCCTTGCATTAAATGCTCCTGCGGTATGGTCGGTTGGTGTGGCGATTTAACCAAGGTTGCTTCTCCGCGAAGCCTACCCGAGCTGTGCCTCGGGCGAGTTGACGGTGCGTCCATTGCTTGAGGGGACCCTCGGGCGAGGCATGAATCTTCCGGGATCGGCTGTGTTTGCCCGAGGTCAGGCTCGGGCGAGGCGGGATCGTGTCCCTTGAGCGGAGCCTTGTCCTAAATCGTGCCCATCAGGCCTTCACAGCTTTGTGCTGATGGGGTTTACCAGCTGAGATTAGGAGTCTTGGGGGTACCCCTAATTATGGTCCCCGACAGGTACATTTCAGATCTCGGTTTTCCGATGTCAATGGGTTGAAGACAAACATGTCACGGTAGACAGCTATGGGGTCAGAGTTCTTGATCTAAGTAAGGTAGGTTACAAAGATGACCCATGGATCCTTGCTAATCGTGCTGCACAGGTCTTCTATGCTGAACAGATCATTTCTAACAATGAGAAGAAAAGCACCGACAAACCGAAGCGTGTAGTTTTTCGTGGAAAACAACAAGCTATATGAGTTGATGGTGTATCTGATTTAGAGGATTTTAACCAGTTCAATGACATGTCTCTTTTCATAGACCATCCAACCAAGATAAGGAACGTTGAGCGAAGCATCCCAGGCAATTCGATGCCCTGGGTACGCCACGATGGACAAGGCAGAACAATAGCTCCCTAGATTATATAGTTGTCATGTAATTGATTATTGTTAGGACATGTCATGTAATTGATTATTGTTAGCGACAAACCGAAGCATGTAATTTTACACGACTTTCTAGTGACTTTCTAGAGAGGAGAGGGAGAGGGAGAGGGAGAGAGAGCTATTGTTGCCAATGCGCTCGGAGCAGGTCCAGCACTTACCGTCCGTGAGGATGCAGCACTTTGCACATCCAGAATGCTCGTTCTTCAGCGCGTCCTTCTCCACGGATAGTGTCACAGTCGCCTCTTCCTCATCCTCCAACCCCGCCTCTTCCTCATCCTCCACCACCACCTTGGCTTTCTTTGGAGCACCTTGGCTTTCTTTGGAGTGCCGCCGTCAGAGGAAGCCGTGGTCTTTTTCCTGGTCATGGTTTATCACCTAGAACGCGAGGTAAAATAAAAGCAGGGAGCACTATTCAACTAATATATATATATCAGGCAGTAAGAAACCAGGAGACGACGTAGTATTTAAAAACTGCAAGAACGTGCATTCTAGTGACTTTCTAGAGAGGAGAGAGAGAGGGAGAGAGAGGAGAGAGAGATAGGAGAAAGAGAGAAGAGAGAAAGGAGAGAGAGGAGAGAGAGAGGAGAGAGAGAGGAGAGAGAGAGAGGAGAGAGAGAGGGAGAGATAGAGGAGGGAGAGAGAGGGAAGAGAGAGGAGGGAGAGAGAGGAGAGAGAGGAGAGAGAGAGGGGAGAGAGAGGAGGGAGAGAGGAGAGAGAGAGAGGGAGAGGAGAGAGAGGAGAGAGAGAGGGGAGAGAGAGAGGAGAGAGAGAGGAGGGAGAGAGAGAAGTAATATATAAATATATATATATTATGTATACTAAATATATATATTTATATATTTAATATGTATAAAAATTTATATACTTAATGTATGAATATACAATAAAAAATAACATACTAAAAATATTACTACTGGCGGTTCACAACGAAAACCGCCAGTAGAAATGGCCTCCACAGTCTGTGGAAGGCATTTCTACTGGCGGTTCTCGATGACAACCGCCAGTAGAAATAGCCTCCACAGTCTGTGGAAGGCATTTCTACTGGCGGTTGTCATTGTCAACCGCCAGTAGAAATATCTCCTATATAAAGGAGCGTGCGCGGGGCCGAAAATTTCGCTAAGTCTTTGGCGCCCTGTCTTTTACACTTCCCGCCGTCAGGCTACCGAAATTTCGCCCCGGCGATCTTCTCCGTCGTGCGCCGCCGTCGTCCACGTCGTCGTCCCCGCGCCGTAGGTAAGTTCTCCTCTCTCTCTCTCCCTTCTTCGACTATGATCGCTCGGGCACGCCGCCACCGCCGTGCACGCGCCGCCGCCGCGCGTGTAAACCCTAGGCCTAGGAAGAGTGAGAGAGTGAGAGGGAAGAGAGAGGAGGGAGAGGGAAGAGAGGGAGAGGGTTTAGGGTTTAGGGTGTAAACCCTGCGCGCGTCTCTGTAGAGAGTGAGAGAGAGGGAGAGGAGAGAGGGAGAGGGAGAGGGAAGAGAGAGGAGGGAGAGGGAAGAGAGAGGAGATGAGAGAGGGAAAGGGAAGAGAGAGGAAAGAGAGTGGAGGGAGAGAGAGAGAGAAGAGAGAGAGGAGGGAGAGGGAGTGTATATATAGGAAAGAGAGTGGAGGGAGAGAGAGAGGAGAGAGAGGGAAAGGGAAGAGAGAGGAAAGAGAGGGAGAGGGAGGGAGGGAAGAGAGAGGAAAGAGAGGGAGAGGGAGAGAGAGAGGAGAGAGCAGTGGAAAGCATGTTTTTTTGGCTTCCACTCTCTAGTATAAAATGTAGACTAGATTCACTTCACTTCTGCCATGGAGCAATTCAGTTTTTATCCGTTTAGCTTTATAGAGTTATGTGAGCTCTACCAGATGTCCCTAGCAAATAGTTGTCTGATTGTCTCAAACAACATATTCCATTGTAGTACTATTAGCTAGTGAAATTAGAAGATGACGTACGGCACACTTGCGTTGCTTCGATTAAGAGCAACTCATCAGAACCCCACTTGACCAGAGCGAGTTCTCATCACCTGTCCTTGGTCTCTCTCACACAAAGAGTATGCATCAAGCTTCATTAGCAAAGCAAAAAAATCAAAGCTTCATTAACAATGCCATTTCCTACGACTCTCCATCTCTCTCTCTCTCTACGTCCTATACGACTCCTCCTATACGTTCTATACGACTCTCCATCTCTCTCTCTACGTCCTATATGACTCCTCCTCTCTCCCTCTCTATACGTTCTATACGACTCTCCATCTCTCTCTCTACGTCCTATACGACTCCTCCTCTCTCCCTCTCTCCCTCTCTATACATTCTATACGACTCTCCATCTCTCTCTCTACGTCCTATACGACTCCTTCTCTCTCCCTCTCCCTCTCTATACGTTCTATACGACTCTCCATCTCTCTCTCTATGTCCTATACGACTCCTCCTCTCTCCCTCTCTATACGTTCTATATGACTCTCCATCTCTCTCTATGTTCTATATGACTCTCCCTCTCTATACGTTCTATACGACTCTCCATCTCTCTCTCTATGTCATATACGACTCTCCCTCTCTATACGTAACTCGATAATATCCGTATCACAATATTAGGGGTTAGGGCTTAGGGTTAGTGTTAGTGGTTAAGGGTTAGGGTATTTGTTAATATGAATTTAATTATTGCTTATGTTAATATGTGTTAATATGTATTTGTATATATATAGCTCAATGAGTTCTCCAACCAAGGACCAAGGATTAGGGCCCGACCACATGGACAAGAGTGTTGCTCAAGAAGAATCCAGCAGTGAAGGATATGAAACGCCTAGCGACCCTTTTCCTACCACTAGGATAGATAGGGCCGCTGCGCGTGATTTGCAACGTGACCATACTTATGATCCACAAGACCATGAGGTAAATTACACATCCTTAATTTCGTGTGTGTACCTAATTAATTAGCTGATTTCACAATGTCTATTACACATGCATGATTTCTTGTGCATTTTATTACATGAATAGGAGGTCTTGTCTCAATTTCGTGCGATGCTCGAAAAAGCTGCGGCACGATACCAAGACGCACCGGAACCGACCCAAGACGCACCGGAACCGACCCAAGGCACACCGGAACCGACCCAAGGCGCACCAGAATCGACCGAGACAACCACCAATAGGTCAAGGAAAAGGAAGCAGGGCGATCGGAACAGAGGTGACAAGGGGCTAAACAAGTTTCCTGACAAGACATAAAATCGCAGACGTGAGCCCGAATGGTCAGCCCCTAGCTCCAGAAGAGGCACTGCCTAAGTTCCGGAATGCACTTGGGTTCTTAGTTAGAGATAATCTTGACATCACAATCCGACAGTGGAGAGATGTATCAGATGATGTCAAGAATCAAATGTGGAATAAGCTAATAACGAGGTTCGTTTTGCCTGGGGGTTCAGAAGAACTCGTGAAAAAATACACGATGAAGCAGTTTGCAATCAATTTCCGAAACTGGAGGTCTGAGATGAATACAAAGTTTGCAAAGAAAGGCCTAGACCCGACGAAAAAATATAAAATCTCAGCAGGTCAGTGGGCAGTATTTCTAGAGTAGAGGAGCAGCCCTGATTTCATATCGCTAAGTGAGGCAAATTCGGAACTATCTAAGAAGAACACATACTGCCACCACCTTGGCACAGGTGGTTACAAGCGTCAGGTTCCTAAATGGATACAAGAAGACGCCGAGAAGAAGGCTGCAGGGTTGCCGACGCAGTCCGAGCAACTTGGTGAAAGGACAGCTAATTGAATCCGTGCTAGAAAACCAAGGGAAACTGAGTCTGGTGTATCTTTTGATGATTCCATTGTCAAAGAAGCGGCAAAAAACATATATGCAATTGCAGCTAAGCAGAGTCAAGGAACATTTAAGCCGCAAAGGGAGAGAGACATTCTAACGGCTGGTCTCCGTAACCCTGAGCATCCTAGTCGTGTACGAGGAATCTCATCTAAGGAAGGATGGAAGGAAGGATTCGGACCACAATGGGAAGGTCTGTACAAGAAACGTGATCAATACAAGGAAGAGATGGCGAATTATTTTAAGCGGGAGGCCAAGAAAGAGTTTAAAGGCCTGATGTCTGAAATGCTATCGAATCCTCCTCCAGAATTGATGCAGCAATTGGCGATGGCGAGTGCGATGTCTGTTCAACAGATGACCACTCCACAGATGCAAATAATTCCAGCAGCTCAAACGTCGGCTTCCACCGAGGGTACGACCATTCCAAGCTCTGTCGCGTCAACGAGAAATAAGGTCCGCTATCCAGTTGATGACATCACAAGGCCTGTGGCATGCACACTAGTTATAAGATATGGTATTAACAATCAGCGTACAAAGAAAGTAGCCACAGGCCTTGCGATCCCAGGATGCAAGTTCCATGGAAACGACATTCCAGAAGAATATTGCAGGGTAGAAGTGACGACAGTCATCCAATGATACGAGGACGACATGCTAGACATCCCTGGGCCCGAAGGTATCGAGACACTTGGACAAGCTATCAAGAATTTTATCCTTTGGCCTCGAAGGGATGTCGAATTGGTTGATTGGTCGAATTCGTCGCAGGCCCAACCATCTTCGCCTTCTCAAATTGTTGTTCCTATTGTACATCCATCATCACCTCCTCAAACTTCACATGCTGCTCCTCATCCTCTTTCTGACCCTCCTTCTCCTCATCCTCATGGTGGCCCACCGCCTCCGCCACATACATCGCCCTTCAGGGATCCACCTTCTCCACAGCCATCTCCACGACCATCAAAGAAATCTAAAGTTTCTATACCAAAATTAGTGTCCCCGTTCGAGAAGAAAAAGAAGAGTAAATCCACTGCTGGCACAGCTCGTTTTTTGAAAGGGATTGGACGGAGCCTCACGTAAGACACTGTTGATTTGGCCGATCTCGAGGAGTCCGCAAAAAAGGTTGAGGCAATGGCCGCAAAGATAAAGAAGCCAACTAAGGCAGATTATAAAAATGTGCCTAAAAAATATGTGCCGGGCAGACCACTACTCACTTTTGAGAAACTAAGGAAGGTCTCGGCTAATATTAAAAGGTTGCATGATTGGTACATGCGGGCATCTTCAGTTGGCATCGACACCATCAGTGTTAATATACCAGCCCATGCTTTTATTGGTTCAAATCAAAAAGCCGTTGTTGCATTCGAGGACATGTGGTTAATGATGAACCTTCAGAGACTCGACGTGCAACTTGTAATCATATTTGCATTGTAAGAGTCACTCATACTCCACATATATGTGTTATTATTAGTGAGTTGTATAAATTTTCAATATCTGACATGCACGTGTGCGTTGCAGAATGCAACATGATCAGCAGGAGATCCTTTATGGTACCAATCCCAATGCTAGTGCCAGTAAAAGGGTTGGGTATCTCAACCCAATAAAGATATGCGAGGATAACCACACTTTTAGTATCGGAAAAGGCAACGAAGCATTACAGGGGCTAACGGACGAAGAAATTGAGGTGCGTATCCAGGATCTGAAGAAGGATTTTGAAGCAAGATACGCCACCTACATAGGACACGTAATGCTTCAATTTCAAGACAGGGAATCCATAGTGGTCCCATACAACTTTAAGTAAGTGTGATTTTGCATAAATAAAATCAATAATTTCAATACACATGTATCACAAGTTTGATTCGTACAGGGACCACTGGATATGCTTCTTCATTTATCCTAAGGTTGGAAAGGTGCTGGTGCTCGACTCCTTGCACACCGAGCCTTCGTCCTATTCAAAATTCCTCGGCCTCTTAGAACTGTAAGCCTTTTCTATGCATGCATACTTATATCGATGAGAATTGTAGAATAACATGGTGATTCTATTTGAGATCACAAGGCATTTAAGTTTTATAAGCTACGAGGTGGAAAGTACGACACGTCCAAAAAAGGCGTGCCACTAGACATCCATTATAACTGGCCGGTAAGTATGTGAATTTATGAATACATATCATACATGTACGTATATAGGACAATGTTGCAACTAAATAACCAATCTCCCTTTATGTAGTGCCACAAGCAACCACCCGGATCGGTCCTATGTGGGTTCTATGTGTGCGAGTTCATGAGAATGAACGAACGATACATCACGAACCCTGGCAAGGTATTATTAGTAATAGTCACGTATGTATTTATGTCATTAAAGATGCAAATGTGTTATTATTGAGTATAAATAGATAATGTTTATAAACTTCCTTTACAGCAATTTCAACAAGGAAGCCCAGAGAACTTGACTGAAGGTGCATTGTATGGCATAGTTGAGGACCTGTGCACATTCATATTGAAAGAGATCATTCCCGCAGAAGGGAAATATCACGATGCTTCCGGAACATTAGCTTTGCCAGAGTTTAGAATACTAACAGAAATTAGTAGACTATCTCTTAGCCGAGATAGTTATTAGAGCTTAAGTGAAAACTTTGATGTATATAATGTGTGATGCATACATGGTTGTAAACAAGACTTTGATGTATATAAATGTATGATAGAATTTAATTCCATGTTGCTTTTAATATCAATACTACATGTTTATCAATATCAATATATATATATATATATATATATATATATATGTTTGTGTGTGTAAATATATAAATTTCAGTATGAAAATTTAAGAAAGGTGGGAAACCTTTCCACTGGCGGTTTTCTTAATAAAACCGCTAGTGGAAATGCTATTTTCCAGCATTTCCATTGGCGGTTCTTGAATAACCGCCAGTGAAAATGGCGATTTCCACTGGCCCCTAGCACTGGCGGCACTGAAAAACGCCAGTGAAAATAGTTTTAGGACCGTCACTATAGAATTTCTGTGTACTAGTGAGTGGCCCTCTTCTAGCTGCTCCTCTCCCGGTGACGGCACGCTCCTAATTAATGGCCGAGATCATCAATGACGATGAGAAGGAATAAATGTGGGTCGTTAACTACTACAATAAATTTGATTGCTACGGTGCTATAATAAATTCGAATCCCTCCAAGTCCAAATTATAAGTTGTTTTGGAGAAGAATTGAGTCTACCAATAGCTGTTTTGTTATTTAGTTTGAATTCTAATAGTCATATGCATTGGTTTATCTTAAAAAGTACTTTTACAAATAAATATAGAAAGAGTTCATTTGTATTTTTTTGAAAACATTTCTCAAAACTATATTTTGGGGACCGTGTTGTTGGTCTAAAGAGCTTAAAATTTGTATGTGTAGGGAGTATGGTTTAGATAGTATTGCTGAAGTTAAGAAGAAAAAAAACATATAGTATCAAAATAGGTGGCTACCTGAGCATGTAAGTAGAGGACTTATTTTGAGTTGTGTTGATGAAGATGGTCTAAGTGTACATACATATGTTGTCAGCTCCTGATTCACAGAGAGGGGAAAAAAATATCTAGTTATGGCACATGGAAAGCTGAAGCTGCGGTTGAGGGCAGATGGACAGGCTTGGACCGACTGAACCAGAATTTGTTATCAGTGGCCCGCAATTTTGCAGATGTTTCTGAACTCGAAAATTCTACGACAGCCCGCTGGAGACATGGCCCAATTAAACGGCCCACGGCCGCTTACAGCCACGTTTATGCAAACCTAACCTTAAACTAAGGCCTACAACCAACGTCATACCCAAAAAAAAAACTCAGCCCAGCACGTTGCCGCCTCCTGCTCCCGTCCCGATTGACGCCCTCTGTTTCCGACCAGGCAGCGGCGGGCAAGGTCGGGTCGCCGCAGGCGTCGACCGTTAGTTTTCCGACCTCATCCTAGGAGGGACATACTTTTGCTTGTCCAAGGTTACGGCGGGGAGACTGTGCCGTGTGGTGGTGGAGCGGTGCCGCCGGCAGATGATCACATCAACGGCCCTGCCCCTGCGTGGGCTCCAATATTCTCATAAACGTAACGCCTAGTACCATTCGCATTTATGAGAACATCTGTAGTACATTGCAAGAATTTTCAGGCATGCCATTGCCATGCGTGAGCGTGACGAATATATATAGAAAATAGATTCCACGTCATCGCCTAACGTGAACTGCTCTAATAGTTCCTATGAACATGGGTCACGCCTTGATCACAGACCACATGATTGGTTGCTCGAATAGCCACACCCAGGCCCGTTGTAGCATGGCTCCCATTGGCACCACAACCAATGACGTCGAGAAAGAACATCCGAAGCTATAGCTTGCCGTTTGCTCCCCATGCATGCATGACAAGCCTCCCTAGGTGAAGAGTGAAGACTGCCGCCCACGGCGAGCGAGTCTCCCTGGGGCTGGGAGAAGAGAAGACGTTGAAAACGCTAGTGCTCACATCGTGGTGGACGTGGTTGCAGCGAGAGCGAATTGCTTCCTGATCTCCGGCCCGGCTGATGCGCCACGAGGAGCCGCTGATGGGACGGACGGAGAGAGATGGTGTGACCTCGGAGGAGGATTCGACTGAAGCCGCGCGAGATCTGATTTGATTAGATGCGGCGCTCCCTCTTCGCCTTGACCGGACTTGGGAAAGACAGAGAGAGAAGAACTCGTTGCTGTTTGGGGCTTGCTTGACTTGCAAGGGGTACTTGCTCTAGTTCAGTTACCACTTGGTAGTTGCTCTAGTTCTTGTTACAATTACAACTGCATGCATGGGTTCCTAGTCGTACACTGCAAAACCGATGGATCCCAGTCATCCAGCAGGGTTGTTGCGAAGTACCGAAACGTAAACTTCTCTCTCCAGCTTTTCAGATCAGTCATGTCATGTCAAGGTGAATCTAGAGTTGTATCTGCAGGGAAGGTTGAAGAAGGCCCACGACAGTTCGCTCACGAGGCCGGCAGCACAGCTAGCTAGACAAGCCAGACAGCTAGTAGAAGAAAGACATGGATGGGCTCTTCGGCCAACTGGACCTCGATCTTGATCTGCCAGTCATGTGCTGAAAGATTCCGCACATCATCCTCAACTGCAGACGTGCCTTGCCAATTGCCATTGCCAATCATTCTGCGTAAAGCGATAAGCTAAACAACCATTGGATCGAGCGTGCGTTGGCAAGCAGCCTGGCACGCGTCGTCATCTCTGGATAACGCTGGGGGGCAGGAGGAAACCTAATCTCCGGAAATTCAATTCTAGTGGTGGCTGGGAGGAGGAGCCACCGGTCACGGCCTCAAAAGTGCTAACCACTGCATTACAAAAAGCGTGGGGGTGCTGTTGTCACGGAATTGTATGAAGAAAAAAATGCCGAAGATTCTCGCCGTTTTGATGATAAATTTATCTGAGCTGAGCATGAGCATCACAAAAGCACAAATTAAACCTACCTTTTGCCTGTTCCGCATATCGGACATTAACAAAAAGAGAAAAAAAAAAGGAAAAAAAAAACCCCAAAAGGATCTCGATGATCTCCATGCCTGAACTCACAACATGGAAGCTGCTGTTGATGCATGCATATGGTCAGAAATCGCCTTTTACTGCAACTGTTATTACACACCACGCACGCTAAATGCTGTTTTCCTTTTCCTCGATACTTTCCAATCCCCTCGCAACCGAATAAACCCTAAAGATTTCATACCAGTTGTTAAAGTATTCTAAGGGTTACTTTGGAACACAGAAATTTCACATGAATGATATAGAAAATTCACAAGAATTAAAATAAAAACACAGGAGGATTCAGAAAAAATTCCTTTTGTTCCAAAAAGGGCATAAAAGAAGGTACCAAATGGCTTGGTCTAGTTAAATCATATGCTCAAGTCGTTGCCACCGCCCACGGCCGGCCCACCGATTGTACTACTACTACCACCACCACCATTTTGTCGCGGTTTTTTTCAATTGCTGTACTGACGCAGACGTAATGCATGAGCCACCGACTTTCAGAACGAAGGGCGCTCATTTGGTCCGCGTCGCCATCGTCGTCGTCCGTCCCGCGCGAACTGTGTGTAGAATGGCAGGCAAAGCTGATTGGACGGGCAGGCAGGACAGGGGCGCAGGGCGGCAAAAAGAGCGCCGCCGATGTGACGACGGATACGAGCTCTATCTCCCACCATTGGAGAGAGCAATAATGCTGATTGTCAGCCACTGCAAACTTCCATCTCTCCCATGTTGCACTTGCACAACGGAGAGATCCCTGCTTAACTTGTTCCCTGATTGATCAGCCGACGACAGATCCCCCAAGCATTCTGCAAGAACATGACTTCTGATAGGTTTAAGCGCGATCAAACTGCAGCCAATCTGCTCATATATATATCCTGCAATTAAACTGCAGCCCATCTGCTGGCACGTACGTACGTACTTGCAGCCGTTCATCAAATGTACAGTTAACAAAAAAAAATGTTTAAGCGCGCTACACTACGCATGTGATAACTTATCCTCCAATCAGTGTTGTCATGTTGCATTATATTGGTATATATACAGTGTACCCTCACATGGACGCTCTCCACCAAAAAAAAAAAAAGTTCAGACTAGCGACAGACACATCTGAACGAAGTTTTGGTGCGCGCGCCTGCTCTCGGCCGGACAAGCTAGCTATAGTAGCAAGTAGCCAGTACCAATCATGCATGGAATAAAATGTTTTGTGACGATTATCCCCGCACCGTCCAGAGTACTCTAACCCACAAGTTGAGGCCGCCCTGCAGCCCATCAGACGAGGACGCGCGCGTGTATAAAAGCTGACTGGACTCCCAGCATCTGTCAGCGAAGCAGGAGCCAATCCCCTCAGACCTCAGATCAACAAGACAAGATGGTGAAGCTCGCCTTCGGAAGCGTCGGCGACTCCTTCAGCGCCACCTCCATCAAGGCCTACGTGGCCGAGTTCATCGCCACCCTCCTCTTCGTCTTCGCCGGCGTCGGTTCCGCCATCGCCTACGGTGAGTAGTAGGGCCCTGTTCCATCCACCCATATGCCCGCGTCCCGCCCAACGCGGTCTCAATGCATGCATGCTGATTGCTAGCTGAACGATCACTCGTCCACGCCACGCGCAGGGCAACTGACGAATGGCGGCGCGCTGGACCCGGCGGGCCTGGTGGCGATCGCGATCGCGCACGCGCTGGCGCTGTTCGTGGGCGTGTCCGTCGCGGCGAACATCTCGGGCGGCCACCTGAACCCGGCCGTGACGTTCGGGCTGGCCGTGGGCGGCCACATCACACTCCTGACGGGCGTCTTCTACTGGGTGGCCCAGCTGCTGGGCGCCACCGTGGCGTGCCTGCTCCTCGGGTTCGTCACCCACGGCAAGGCCATCCCCACGCACGCCGTCGCCGCGGGCATCAGCGAGCTGGAGGGCGTCGTGTTCGAGGTCGTCATCACCTTCGCGCTCGTCTACACCGTGTACGCCACCGCCGCCGACCCCAAGAAGGGCTCGCTCGGCACCATCGCGCCCATCGCCATCGGCTTCATCGTCGGCGCCAACATCCTCGCCGCGGGGCCCTTCAGCGGCGGCTCCATGAACCCCGCCCGCTCCTTCGGCCCCGCCGTCGCCGCGGGCAACTTCGCCGGAAACTGGGTCTACTGGGTCGGCCCGCTCGTCGGCGGCGGCCTCGCTGGCCTCGTCTACGGCGACGTCTTCATTGGCGGCTCCTACCAGCAGGTCGCGGACCAGGACTACGCCTAATTTATTCACACCACTGATCCATCTCCGCTCTGGATGAATGGATTATTCAAACCCATCGTCGTTTGCTTTTGCTCCTCGCCACGTTCTATGGTTGTGTATGCTGCATGTATGTGCCAATATGATGTGCCGTTGCCCTGGTCCATTCATTTCCCTTTTTTTTCGGGGTGAAATAGATGTAAAGATCTCGTCTTGCCTGCCGTACTCGCGCTGTGTTGGGAAAAATTTGGTTTTCGTTCCAAGTTTGTTAAGTTTATGCATGGAATTCTTGGCTCCTTTATGGTTTTGATTCACGTCTGCCCCGTAAGTCTATCTATTTCTCAACGGGAATTTCGTGACACTCTTTCTAACACTGTCATCAAGAGTATAATAAAACTAATAATAGAACAATATCTTTTTTAATATAAAATTTCACTTTATTTTAATGTAAAATTTTACTTTACCATTTCATAAACTAACATATCAATTAAATGTTGCAACTAAATGACCAATATAAATTAATAAAAATATGTGAAGTTGAAATAAATCATTTTCAATGGAGGTTAAAATGGGTTGACATAGTTTTATCCATATAAAACCTATTCCTCGTAGATACTAGTATTATGATGTATCACATTATTAAGGGTGTGTTTGGCATGGCTCTGCTCCACCCAGAGCAACTCTACTCCAAAACTCTGGGTGGAGCAGCTCTGCTCCAGAGTTTAGATTGTTTCTCATAACCGATGGCAGTGGCGAGTAAATAAATCCAAACTCCATGATTAGGTTATTTTTTTTTTGAGTTTTCGGAGCAGCAAAAGAGACACTCCAAAAAAATGTAATGTAGCTCTAAAGTTAGGGTGTTTGGCATGCTCTGACCAGCTTCTACTTGGAATTTTGCTCTAGAGCCATGGCAAAGAGGTCCTAAATAAACCACCTTAAAACTTTCACTGATAATCCTAATCGTCACGGTTACGATCGCAACTACCCGCGCAAAACTTTCCTAGTATTCGCCGACGCTATTGCGAGTTACGGCATACTCACCGCAACGCATGTTTCTTGACTTTTTTATGCACCTTGATCCCTGGATGTATATGTATGCTCACGCCGCACGTGACAGCCGACGCCTCCCATGGCCACCGCCGTGGGCCGTGGCCCAGGCTTTTCGCGCTCTTGGTTGCGGCGTGTCCATGAACCCCGTGCCGTCAGTTTGGGCCGGCCATCGTCATGGGGGACTTAAACCGTGTACTGGCCGGCCCGTTGGCCAGCGTGGCACTTTCAGCGCTGCAACAGCACGTGGTCTGGACTCTGGACTCCCCTGCGGCCCTGGCGCCCTGCAGGCGGCTGGCCCAGATGATCTCTCCTTAGGAAGTGTCAAATCACAAATGATCGTTCCAGGTAATCATGCTTTAGTATTTAGGGGGTGTTTGGTTGCCCCTGCTAAAGTTTAGCCCGGGTCACATCAAGCGTTTGACTTTCAAATAGGAGTATGAAATATAGACCCAACCAACTGGACTAGATTCGTCTCGTCTTTTAATCTTCGGCTGACAAATTAGTTTTATAATCCGACTACATTTAATACCCGGAACGGAGGTTCAAACATTCGATGTGATAGGGGCTAAAATTTAGTTTGGGGTAACCAAACACCCCCTTAATAGACCGCCCGTCACTATGACCATGGGTCCGTTAACTGTTAGTAACACAGTGCGTCATGTTTATAGCATCTCTGAATGACCGCATCTGTCTGTGATCAGCGTTGGATCACTTCATCTGTCTGTGATTAGTTAAGGCAATGTCTTGAATCTCCCCTTCCCTAGTCTCTTCCATCTGTTGCCAGTGCCAGTGTGATGTGCTTTCGCAGTGCACAAATACAGACGCGTGGTAAATTTCACCAGGTGTCCACCGATCCGCACCCCAGGTCCAGACGTCCTGACCCGCGTCGCGTTCGCTTATTGCTCCGACAAGCTCGGCGTGAGATCCACCGGTATGAATAAAATTAGCACGGAATGTACACTGGCAGGCTCACGAGCCCGAGGAGAGTTCATCCCCTAGCGTACGTTTTATATGCCGCGGCGCCGACAGACCCCGACGTGCCTGTCCCCCCCCCCCCCCCCCCCGCGCCGTCCCGCTCCCACCCCGCCGGTGCAGCGTACGTACGCGCGCGGGCGGCGATGGCCGCTTCGCAAAGCAACGCAGCACTGTCTACGTGTCGCTCGATCTGCGCGACAGGGGCGGCAACGGCGTCAGAGACCGAAGCCTTGGTGTTCCCGGCCGTCCACGCAGCGTTTCCCTCGTGCTCCGTGTATGTCTGCCTCCCTCCCCCGCTCCGCGCGGGCGAGCTGAGCGCCTGAGCCCCATAATAAATAGGCGGCCACGTAGCAGCACCGGCCGGACGCGACGCAATGCAACACGAGGAAGTGTGCGATACTACTACTGGCGGTGAAGGCAACGGTCGAGGGGGTGAGGAGGAACTCGAGATGGAGGGGCACTCGTTGATGAGGATGAAGAGGAGGGATCACTTGCTGCTCACTGACGGCGCCGGCGCCGGCGCCGGGGCGGCCCCTCTGGCTGTGCAGACGCCGATGGAACCCATGGAGTTCCTGTCGCGGTCGTGGAGCGTGTCGGCGTCGGAGATCTCCAAGGTGCTGGCTGGCGGCGTCGGCGGGAGGCGGAGCTCCAACTTCGTCGTCGACCGCCTGTCCGGGATGCTCATGCCGGAGACGCTCGCGCTCGCAGCCTCCTCCTCCGCCGGCACCAACAACATCAGCCCCCGCAAGCGCGTAAGCACCGTTCGATCTCGCCCAATCTCACTGCGCGTCTCTGCAATGCTGGCGCGGCTGAATCTCTAACGGACTGTTGCGCGGCCGGTCTGCAGACCCTCAGGAGCAGGAGCGCGATCTCCGCGCACCAGGTCCACCACACGGTCCACGCGATCGGGAAGTGGTTCCACCACTGGGACGCGGGCAGCAGCAAGGTGGACAAGGCCCGCGCCGAGCGGGCGCGCGTGCACGCCGCGGTCTCCGTGGCGAGCGTGGCGGCCGCGGTCGCCGCCGTGGCCGCGGGCGCGAGCCCCGAGGTGGACGTCACCGACGACGGCGCCAGGATGGGGAGCGCGCTGGCGTCCGCGACGCAGCTGCTGGCGTCGCACTGCGTCGAGGCCGCCGAGCTCGCGGGGGCCGACCACGACCAGGTGGCGTCCGCCGTGGAGGCCGCGGTCGACGTGCGGAGCCCAGGGGATCTGCTCACCCTCACCGCCGCAGCGGCCACAGCTCTCAGAGGGGCCGCGGCGATGCGGCACAGGGCGCAGCGGGAGGCGAGGAGCAGGGCGGCCGTAGCGCCGTACGACAAGGCCTGCAGCTACCGCGCGGACGTCTGGTGCAAGGAAGGCGCGCTCCTCAAACGCAACCGCAAAGGCAAGCGTTCCATGCTTGTTCGCCACGCCCGGCTTTGGGCCTGGAACCTGAATCTGAACCGAACCCGACTGCTATTTTCCACCACAGGGGCTCTGCACTGGAAGCAGGTGGCCGTGTACATCAGCAAGAAGTCGCAGGTGATTGTGAAGCTGAAGAGCAAGCACATCGGCGGCGCCTTCTCCAAGAAGAAGAAAGGCGTCGTCTACGGCGTCTACGACGACATCCCGGCGTGGCCGGCGCGCGAGGGCGTCGCCGTGCAAAGCTCGGCGCCGGATACGTGCCACTTCGGGCTGAGGACGGCGCATGGCCTGCTCGAGTTCCAGTGCGAAAGCAGGGCACAGAGGCGGGACTGGGTGGAGGCGGTGAAGGACCTGATCCGGCAGGTGGCCGGCGGGACTGCTCTGCTCGAGCACTCCTTCGAGTCGCTAAGGCTGAGCGCGTCTTGATTTAAGTTTGGTCGTGTTTCGTGTAGTCTGGCGTGTAAATCCGCCTCCGTTTGTCCAATCGGTAGGGAGAAATCGAGGTGCAAATTTGCAGAATAATGTGCAGAGGTGTAGTTTTTTGCTTTTTCCTGGGAAGGTAATATGAAGCGCTTAGAGTGCTGGTGTATGTAAATAGTTGGATAACGAACCGTGTGAGCCTCAAAATTATCTCACCTCGTTTAACTTGAAAGGACTAAGCCAACTTAAAAGGGAGAACCACTATTCCTCCTCGGACTAGTTTTTTAGGGTGATTGGACCTTTTTCTTAGTTGGGTGTGCTTAATAAACCGTTGGACTCCGGAAAACCCTAATTTGTTGGGCCTCGACAGCACCACCAGGGCTAGGTGTATCATCTTTTTTTTCAAAAAAGTACTTATTTGCGTTAAACAACCTTGTGAGTCGAAAGACATGCTCCATTTAAATAGTGCTTATAGTTAGGAAATTCCCTCAGACTGGTGGAGTCATGAAGTTGTCTCGGTCGTTCCTGTACGCCTCGGGTGTGATCCCTTATTGATTCTGGATCCACGTGAAAGTAGACAAAGAAAATTTTCCAACAAGTGTTTATTTGCATTAAACAACATTGGGAGTTAAAAGATATACCCTCTTAAACATGTACTTGCTGCAGTTACGAACTCCTCTCGGGTGCAACAACTTTTATTGCCTTGTTGTCTTCTCCACTCCAAGATGGTTCAACTCCCAAACACCTAAGCATAATAAAGTTATCATAAGGCTTTAGTAACTCATTTAGAGAAGAATTAGCTTTAACAACAAGGAATGAGTTCATCTGATAATTAAGTTTACAAACACGGGCTCGTGTCATTGGTCCTTGATTAAATGGTGAAGGGGTCGCTGGTGTGGTTGTATCGATGGCAATGATGTCCTCATCACCCCCTTCTTGTGATAGAGTCGTCCTCGACTCTAGCGTGCACTCCTTACCCAAGTATGGCTTAAAATCTGATGACATGGTTGCCTAGGTGGGGATGTTGGAAATATCATTACTTGGTCCCCAATCAACTTCTTTGTTTTTCAATGACTTTCTTGTACGCTCAACACATTTCTTGATCCATGTAAGGAGTTCTACAAATAAAAACATACACACTTTACAACGCAATATCAATTATTCAAATATATCGAATGTAGTTACAATGTGGAAGAGATTCACCTTTGTAACATGAGCTATTAACATGGTCATATCTGAGTCAGTAATGTTCTCATCAGTCTCCCCTTCTTGACAGCAAACCGTCCTCAGTTTTGCATCATGGTTGATGTTCGTGACTAAGGTTTTATCAAGGTCTTTCAAATATAAACTTGAAACTTCTACTAAAGTACATGGAAACAAGAATTTCTTTTTTTCTCGAGAACATACCAATATCTTATTTGCACAATGTGAAGAAACAACATATCTCGATGAAATATAAATTCTATGCACAAGAAATTATCCTATGTTGTTGTACTTGCCAGCAATGTAAAATATAGCATGAGAAAGACAAGGTTTAGTTGATCTAGCAAATAAAATATTTTCCAAATTACCAAGCTCAAAAAGATCAATTACCACATTTGGCCCAATTGTAGTCAGACGACGACCGTGTGAGCCTCAGAATTATCTCACTTCGCTTAGTTTGGGAGGAAGAAGCCACCTTAAAAGGGAGATCCACCCTTCCCCATCGGACTAGCCTTTTGGGGCGATTAGGGTTTTCCCTGAGTTGGGTGTGCTTAATGAACTGTTGGGCTCCAGGCAAACCTAATTTGTTGGGCCTCGGCCAACCCCACCTGGGTTGAGTGTATCATAGATAGGATCAGGGTTTCAAAAAATATGGTACCAAGGCCATAGAGATTTGAAGGATGATTTGAATGCAAGTTTGGCTTTTATCAAGAGGAGAAAAGGTGGGGATAATGAGCCCATGTGGATGGCGGTCCAAAGCAAGGAATGAAAGAAAAAGGAATAAACCCGTTAGCAATGGAGAATAAATTTAGGGCCGCCATGTGTTGATATAGGATAGGGGAAAGCCCTTGCATGGTCCTGTCAAGGGAGTGGTTCACAATGTTGTGGCGATGTGGCAATAAGGTGGTGTTGCGCTTTAGACCTTTAGTGGCATTGCCAAACTTGAGATGTCTAATAGATTCTTGAGCTATCCCCTAGCCTTGGTTGAAGACGTTCGCTAACTCCTAGCTAGGGCTAGAACGAATGTTGAGGTTGAGGCTTGGCTCAAGTTCCACCTAGATCGCGATCTAGGAGCCATGGCTAGGCTCCTAAGCACCAAGCGATAGTCATTTTGCCTGCTTGAGCTTGCCCCTTTAACATCATGGCCTCCTTGGAGTAGGGTGCTTTATGGGTAGCCAAGCCGTCCTTTTCCTTCCAGTGGGTATGTGCGAGCATACCCGATAGGTATAGCCCATGAGCCTCGATCAATTCAATTTAATTAGGGTCACCTTGGACTATGACACTCTTCTTGGGGACATAACATACTCCTATTTTAGACTCTCATCACTAGGGTTAGGCAAGATCTCTGCAAAAGAAATTGATTAGGATTTCAGAACTTTTACTAAAACTAGGTTAAGGTTCAAGTGATCAATATTTTGAATATTTGGAGCTATGATTTTGGGTTGACAAAATTTTGAAGAATGTTTAGGGCTTTTGGAGATAGGATTAGGGTTTCAAAAAAAATATGGTACCAAGGCCATAAAGATTTGAAGGATAATTTGATTGCAAGTTTGGCTTTTATCAAGAGGAGAAAAGGTGGGGAGAATGGGCCCATGTGGATGTGGTCCAAAGCAAGGAATGAAGAAAAAGGAATAAACCCGTCACAAATGGAGAATTAATTTAGGGTCGCCATGTGTTGATATGGGGTTTGCCCAACTGATGTTAGTTTTAACCAGCATATAAAAAGGGCAAGAGTGAGGAGTCAAGATGAGTTTGGTTAGAATTAAAATTTTACCTGGATACAAATCATGCATTTTGATTTGACCAAAGTGATGGTACAGTTACCTAAGAGAAAAGAGATACAATGATTACTTATTTAGCATGGATTTTGGGCTTTCGAATCAACTAAATAAAAAAGGATTAGGAGCTCGGAATGAGGTGAGGAGAGAAAAAAAAAGAGAGAACGAGGTAGAACGAGACTAGTTAGGGTTTTAAAGAATGTGAGATTGAGTGTTTGGCAAGATGAATGTTTGAAGACCCATCAAGGCTCAAAGGTGCATTGTTTATAAGGAGTTCATCATGATAAAAAAAATCATGAGAGGTTTGATTTGGATCAAATCCTAGCTAGGTTCCCTTAGGAAAACTCTAAATTTGTTTTTAATACAGAAAAAGTGTGCAAAGACAAGGAATGCAACACACTATTAAACTAAATTTAAAAAAACTTTGTAATTTCACATTTTTGGTTTTTCACTGTATAAACTAGGTGAGTGCCCGTGCGTTGCGACGAAGGTTTAATATTTTATGAAACATATAAATGGAACGAAATATCACTATGATATGTAAATCCGTGTGGTAAACATGTGCGTTGCGACGGTACACGAACACCGCTGATAAAAGCATTAGTAGTAATTAATTTTGGATCACTTCATGAGATGTGCTCTCCCGACGGGAGGAAAAGGAGGAAAGATCCATTCATTTTTTATTCATCAATTCGAACAAAGTAGAAGAAGCAACTAAACACCATACATGTTCATATATCAAACTCATATATTGTCTAATAGCTACACATGTGGTCAACAAGATGTTATTAATCAATTACGAGACTTCCTATGGATACGCGATGTATCAATACTAATACGCCATTTTTCCTCAAAAACAATGATATAGGGATATGCTATTTTGTAAACATTAGTAAAGATTTGTAAATAGTTTATATTGGCTAATTATTGATAATAGTTGTCTTCGGATATTCTACATCGTGCCCCTGACATAGTAGTCGACGGCCTGCTGCAGAGGTAGGCCTTTGTACTCCATGACAGTGGCCATGTCCCACTTGAGTGTGCACGATCATCACTATAATAAAGCTCCTTGTACTGCAGTGATTGTGGACTATATAAAGCGATAATGTAAGTTCATTGAATAAAGTAGTGGGCATCGAGCTGTGATGTTCAGTAGGTAGGTAGTTTGGATGGACATCCAATTTAGTGTGTGAGGAAGAAGCGGTAATCTGGGTGATCTACTTGCCGCTGGCAAAGCCAGTCATCAGCAGCTTTCAGAAGCGACGTAGTCAACTGCTGCTCATGGTGCTGATTTGACGTCCACAAGGAACCATTTAATTTGTAAGATGCTAGGCCGATCAGAGGCAGTGTGATCTTCCCAGGAACAGAAGCAACTTTACTGTTATGGAAGTTATTTGTCTCGGGACAACCGCTTATCGTACCTGCTCAACATTGCATCTCAATTAGCAAATAGCTCAGAAATGAGATTCTTCAGGTTTACTGCTGCTTTTAATATGCACCTAGACATACTCTGAACAGGACAGGGTATGCTAATTTGTATTGTTTTCCACCAAGAAGAAACACGAGCACTCACCGTCAGGTGTTGTTGACAATGAATGGAATGTTAAAAAGCAAGCATCTAGATCTTGTAGCGTAGGTCCTATTGGTATCCGGTATATGGGATACCTGCAATCAACTTTCATTGGATAAGACAGCTATGTAACTAATGAACCAATAGCTAAAGGAGTTAAGGGAAGTACCAGGCTACAGAGATCCAACTGGACGGGAGAAGATCATAGCTCTTGTATGTATTTAGATCAGGAAACTTACATGCAAATACTGAAATCTGTAGGTATTAATAAAATATAACTGTCAGCTAGGTTACAAATACTACATTTGGTTGCACAAGAACCGAAAAAGACATACCATATCTGCTAATGGTTGTCTTCCATATGGTGCATCATGCTCCATATATTGGAAAACAGGGGGAGGTTCCTGGTTACTGGAATCACAGTCATCACTGGACAACCTTTCTTGATCGGTGCAAATATTTTCTACTAAAAATTGGGTTGTTCTTCCAATAGACCTTCCATTGTCATTGTCACTCTCATTGCTTACATCACTGCTTGTTTCTGGAGCATTGTCACCGTCACTGCCTTCATTAAGGTATCTGCAGCTGAAAACAAAAAAAAAACAGTTCCAAAAGATCATAATTATCTAAGGGAATGTTTTTTTGAAGGAATGTGAAAGGGAATTAGGCTTACACCTATTTCCTAATTGATTTTGGTGGTTGAATTGCCCAACACAAATAATTGGACTAACTAGTTTGCTCTAGTCTATAAGTTTCTACAGGTGCCAAAGGTTCACAAAAAGTCAATAAAAAGACCAAGAATGGGTTCAAACAAAGAGAGCAAGGAACAACCGAAGTGTGCCCTGGTCTAGCGCACCGGACTGTCCAGTGCGTCACCGAACAGTGTCCGGTGCACCAGGGGACTTCAAGCTGAACTATTCACCTTCGGGAAATCTCAGAGGCGCTTCGCTATAATTCACCGGACTGTCCGATGCCCCATCGGACAGTGTCCGGTGCCCTAAGGGAGAGCGACTCTGAACTCGCCAGCTTCGGGAATCCGCTCCGCTAAAATTTACCGGACTGTCCGGTGCACACCGGACTGTCCGGTGTGACAGCGGAGCAACGACTACTTCACGCGCAACGGTCGACTGCAACGCATTAAATGCGCGCCTGCGCGCACAGAGGAGCAGAGCACGCGCGTGTGGCACACCGGATAGCCTACAAGGCCTGTCCGGTGCACCACCAGACAGCCAGGCGGGCCCACAAGACAGAGCTCCAATGGTCGGAAGCCAACGGCCTGGTGACGTGGCTGGCGCACCGGACAGTGTCTGGTGGCGCACCGGACTATCCGGTGCGTCCGTCGACAACAGCCTCCACCAACGGTCAAGTTTGGTGGTTGGGGCTATAAATACCCCAACCACCCCAAATTCAAGTCATCCAAGTTTTTCCACCTTCCAACTACTTACAAGAGCTCTAGCATTCAATTCTAGACACACAAAAGAGATCAAATCCTCTCCCAATTCCACTCAAAGCTTTAGTGATTAGAGAGAGTGATTGTTGTGTTCATTTGAGCTCTTGCGCTTGCATTGCTTCTTTTTCTCATTCTTTCTTGCGATCATCTCAATTGTAATCAAGGCAAGAGACACCAATTGTGTGGTGGTCCTTGCGGGGAAGTTTGGTTCCCGGTGGATTGAGAAGAGAAGCTCACTCGGTCTAAGTGACCGTTTGAGAGAGGGAAAGAGTTGAAAGAGACCCGGTCTTTGTGACCACCTCAACGGGGAGTAGGTTTGAGAGAACCGAACCTTGGTAAAACAAATCATTGTGTCTCACTTCTTTATTCGCTTTCGATTTGTTTTTACGCCCTCTCTCGGACTCGCATTATATCTCTAACGCTAACCCGACTTGTAGTTGTGATTAACTTTGTAAATTTCAGTTTTGCCCTATTCACCCCCCCCCCCCTCTAGGCGACTTTCAATTGGTATCAGAGCCCGGTGCTTCATTAGAGCCTAACCGCTCGAAGTGATGTCGAGAGATCACGCCAAGATGGAGATAGAGACCGGCGACAAGCCCACTACAAGCCACGGGAAGGCTTCATCGGAAGAGTCCCGCAACAAGGGGAAGGGGAATGAGAAGAAATCCTCTTCCCACAAGTCGCATCGGAGCGGTGACAAAAAGAAGAAGATGAGGAAGGTGGTCTACTACGAGACCGACACTTCATCACCATCGACCTCTGGCTCCGACGCGCCGTCCATTACTTCTAAGCGCCATGAGCGCAAGAAGTTTAGTAAGATCCCCCTACGCTATCCTCGCATTCCTAAACATACGCCTTTACTTTCCGTCCCATTAGGCAAACCACCAACGTTTGATGGTGAAGATTATGCTAGGTGGAGTGATATGATGCGATATCACCTAACCTCACTCCACAAAAGTATATGGGATGTTGTTGAGTTTGGTGTATATGTACCATCCATAGGGGATGAATATTATGATGAGGACGAATTGGCCCAAATCCAACACTTCAACTCCCAAGCCACAACTATACTCCTCGCCTCTCTAAGTCGAGAGGAGTATAATAAGGTGCAAGGGTTGAAGATTGCCAAGGAAATTTGGGACGTGCTAAAGATCGCGCACGAGGGAGATGAGGTGACCAAGATCACCAAGCGGGAAACGATCGAGGGGGAGCTCGGTCGCTTCCGTCTTCACCAAGGGGAGGAGCCACAAGACATGTACAACCGGCTCAAAACCTTGGTGAACCAAGTGCGCAACCTCGGGAGCAAAAAATGGGATGACCACGAAGTGGTTAAGGTTATTCTAAGATCACTTGTTTTCCTTAACCCTACTCAAGTTCAATTGATTCGTGGCAATCATAGATATACACTAATGACTCCCGAGGAAGTAATCAGGAATTTTGTGAGCTTTGAATTGATGATCAAAGGCTCAAAGAAGATCAACAAGCTTGATGGCCCTTCCACATCCGAAGCACAACCGGTCGCATTCAAAGCGACGGAGGAGAAGAAGGAGGAGTCTACATCAAGTAGACAACCAATCGACGCCTCAAAGCTCGACAATGAGGAGATGGCGCTCATCATCAAGAGCTTCCGCCAAATCCTCAAGCAAAGGAGGGGGAAAGATTACAAGCCCCGCTCTAAGAAAGTTTGCTACAAGTGTGGTAAGCCCGGTCATTTCATTGCTAAATGTCCATTATCTAGTGACAGTGACAGGGGCGGCGACAAGAAGGGAAGAAGAAAGGAAAAGAAGAGGTACTACAAGAAGAAGAGCGGCGATGTCCATGTGTGCCGTGAGTGGGACTCCGACGAGAGCTCCACCGACTCCTCCTCCGACGAGGATGCCGCCAACATCGCCGTCACCAAGGGACTCCTCTTCCCCAACGTTGGCCACAAGTGCCTCATGGCAAAGGACGGCAAAAAGAAGAAGGTTAAATTCAAATCCTCCACTAAATATGAGTCCTCTAGTGATGATAATGCTAGTGATGAGGAGGATAATTTGCGTACCCTTTTTGCCAACCTAAACATGCAACAAAAAGAAAAATTAAATGAATTAATTAGTGCCATCCATGAAAAGGATGAACTCTTGGACACCCAAGAGGAATTCCTAATCAAGGAAAACAAAAAGCATGTTAAGGTTAAAAATGCTTATGCTCTAGAAGTAGAAAAATGTGAAAAATTATCTAGTGAGCTAAGCACATGCCATGATACTATTGCCAACCTTAGAAATGAAAATGCAAAATTAATTGCTAAGGTTGATTCTAATGTTTGTAATGTTTCAATTCCCAATCTTAGAGATGATAATGTTGATTTACTTGCTAAGATTGAAGAATTAAATGATTCTCTTGCTAGCCTTAGAAATGAAAATGAAAAATTGACTGCTAAGGCTAAAGATTTAGATGTTTGCAATGTTATAATTTCCGATCTTAGAGATAACAATGATATTTTGCGTGCTAAGATTGTTGAACTTAATTCTTGCAAACCCTCTACATCTACCATTGAGCATGTTTCTATTTGCACTAGATGTAGAGATGTTGATATTGATGCTATTTATGATCATATGGTCTTAATTAAACAACAAAATGATCATATAGCAAAATTAGATGCTAAAATTGCTGAGCATGAACTTGAGAATGAAAAATTTAAATTTGCTCGTAGTATGCTTTATAGTGGGAGACGCCCAGGCATCAAGGATGGCATTGGCTTCCAAAAGGGAGACAATGTCAAACTTAATGCCCCTCCTAAAAGATTGTCAAATTTTGTTAAGGGCAAGGCTCCCATGCCTCAGGATAACGAGGGTTACATTTTGTACCCTGCCGGTTATCCCGAGAGCAAAATTAGGAGAATTCATTCTAGGAAGTCTCACTCTGGCCCTAATCATGCTTTTATGTATAAGGGTGAGACATCTAGCTCTAGGCAACCAACCCGTGCTAAGTTGCCTAAGAAGAGAACTCCTAGTGCATCAAATGAACCTAGCATTTCATTTAAAACTTTTGATGCATCTTATGTTTTAACTAACAAATCCGGCAAGGTAGTTGCCAAGTTTGTTGGGGGCAAACACAAGGGCTCCAAGACTTGTGTTTGGGTACCCAAAGTTCTTGTTTCTAATGCTAAAGGACCCAAAACCGTTTGGGTACCTAAAATCAAGAACTAAACTTGTTTTGTAGGTTTATGCATCTGAGGGCACAAGTTGGATCATCGATAGCGGATGCACAAACCACATGACAGGGGAGAAGAAAATGTTCTCCTCCTATGAGAAAAACCAAGATCCCCAACAAGCTATCACATTCGGGGATGGGAATCAAGGTTTGGTCAAAGGTTTGGGTAAAATAGCTATATCTCCTGACCATTCCATTTCCAATGTTTTTCTTGTTGATTCATTAGATTACAATTTGCTTTCCGTATCTCAATTATGTCGAATGGGCTACAACTGTCTATTTACTGATGTAGGTGTCACTGTCTTTAGAAGGAGTGATGATTCAATAGCATTTAAGGGAGTGTTAGAGGGTCAGCTATACTTGGTAGATTTTGATAGGGCTGAACTCGACACTTGCTTAATTGCTAAGACTAACATGGGTTGGCTCTGGCACCGCCGACTAGCCCATGTTGGAATGAAGAATCTTCATAAGCTTCTAAAGGGAGAGCACATTTTAGGATTAACAAACGTTCATTTTGAGAAAGACAGGATTTGTAGCGCATGCCAAGCAGGGAAGCAAGTTGGTGTTCATCATCCGCATAAGAACATCATGACGACTGACAGGCCACTGGAGCTCCTACACATGGACTATTCGACCCGATTGCTTACATAAGCATCGGCGGGAGTAAGTACTGTCTAGTTATTGTGGATGATTATTCTCGCTTCACTTTGGTATTCTTTTTGCAGGAAAAATCTCAAACCCAAGAGACCTTAAAGGGATTCTTGAGGCGGGCTCAAAATGAGTTCGGCTTAAGGATCAAGAAAATAAGAAGCGACAACGGAACGGAGTTCAAGAACTCTCAAATTGAAGGCTTCCTTGAGGAGGAGGGCATCAAGCATGAGTTTTCCTCTCCCTACACCCCACAACAAAATGGTGTAGTAGAGAGGAAGAATCGAACTCTATTGGACATGGCAAGGACCATGCTTGATGAATACAAGACATCGGATCGGTTTTGGGCCGAGGCGGTTAACACCGCCTGCTACGCCATCAACCGGTTGTATCTACACCGAATCCTCAAGAAGACATCATACGAACTCCTAACCGGTAAAAAGCCCAATATTTCCTATTTTAGTCTTTGGTAGCAAATGCTTTATTCTTGTCAAAAGAGGTAGAAAATCTAAATTTGCTCCCAAGACTGTAGAAGGTTTTTACTAGGATACGATTCAAACACAAGGGCATATAGTGTTGGCGTTTCGACCCCGGGGGGTCCCTGGACCGACGAGTAAATTGTCGCCGCGTGCCCCAGCCCAGATGGGTCGGCGCGAGGCGGAACGCGAAGGGGGGAGAGCAGCCGGAGGGAGACAGGCGTGGGAGGTGGAACCCGCGGCCTTCGTGTTAGCCCCGCGCCCAGGTCGAGTGCGCTTGCAGTAGGGGGTTACAAGCGTCCACGCGGGAGGGAGCGAGCGGCCTTGCGCGAGCGCCGTCCCGTCCTTCCCCGCACCGCCAACCCCCTGTAAGAGGGCCTTGGACCTCCCTTTTATAGGCGTAAGGAGAGGATCCAGGTGTACAATGGGGGGTGTAGCAGTGTGCTAACGTGTCTAGCGGAGGAGAGCTAGCGCCCTAAGTACATGCCATCGTGGCAGCCGGAGAGGTTTTGGCACCCAGTTCGTGTGGTGTCGTGGCCGTCGGAGGAGCGCTGGAGCCTGGCGGAAGGACAGCTGTCGGGGCTGTCGAGTCCTTGCTGACGTCCTCTCGCTTCCGTAAGGGGGCTGAGAGCCACCGTCGTCATAGAGCGTGTGGGGCGCCATCATTACTCGTATAGTGGAGCGAGCCAGATGGGACGCCGGTCTTGTTCCCCGTAGCCTGAGTCAGCTCGGGGTAGGGTAATGATGGCGCCTCCTGTTGACGTGGCCGGTCCGTGCCCTAGGTTGGGCGAGGTGGAGGCTCCTCCAAGGTCGAGGTCGAGTCTGTCTTCCTAGGTCGAGTCCGAGCCCCCGGGTTGGACAAGGCGGAGACCGTCGGCTGAGGCCAGGGCTGAGTCCGAGCCCTGGGTCGGGCGAAGTGGAGTTCGTCGTCCTTCGGGGCTGAGCCCGAGTCCGAGCCCTGGGGTCGGGCGAAGCGGAGTTCATCGTCTTCCGGGGCTGAGCCCGAGTCCGAGCCCTGGGGTCGGGCGGAGCGGAGTTCGTCGTCTTCCGGGGCCGAGCCCGAGTCCGAGCCCTAGGGTCGGGCGAAGCGGAGTTCGTCGTCTTCCGGGGCCGAGCCCGAGTCCGAGCCCTGGGGTCGGGCAGACCGAAGTTCGTCGTCTTCCGGGGCCGAGCCCGAGTCGGAGCCCTAGGGTCGGGCGGAGCGGAGTTCGTCGTCTTCCGAGGCTGAGCCCGAGTCTGAGCCCTAGGGTCGGGCGGAGCGGAGTTCGTCGTCTTCCGGGGCTGAGCCCGAGTCCGAGCCCTGGGGTCGGGTGGAGCGGAGTTTCCCATGGTGCCTAGGGCTGGACTTGGCAGCTGTCAGCCTCACTCTGTCGAGTGGCTCAGCAGTCGGAGCGGCGTAGGCGGCGTTGTCCTCTTGTCAGACCGGTCAGTGGAGCGGCGAAGTGACTGCGGTCACTTTGGCTCTGTCGACTGGAGGGCGTGCGTCAGGATAAAGGTGTCAGGCCACCTTTGCATTAAATGCCCCTGCGATTTGGTCGGTTGGCGTGGCGATTTGGCCAAGGTTGCTTCTTGGTGAAGACTGGGCCTCGGGCGAGCCGAAGGTGTGTCCGTTGCTGGAGGGGGTCCTCGGGCGAGACGTAGATCCTCTGGGGTCGGCTGCCCTTGCCTGAGGCTGGGCTCGGGCGAGGCGTGATCGCGTCCCTCGAATGGACCGATCCTTGACTTAATCGCACCCATCAGGCCTTTGCAGCTTTGTGCTGATGGGGGTTACCAGCTGAGATTTAGGAGTCTTGAGGGTACCCCTAATTATGGTCCCCGACAGTAGCCCCCGAGCCTCGAAGGGAGTGTTAATACTCGCTTGGAGGCTTTTGCCGCACTTTTTTGCAAGGGGACCAACCTTTTTTGGTTGCATTTTGTTCTGGTGGGTGCGTGCGAGCGCACCCGCCGGGTGTAGCCCCCGAGGCCTCGGAGGAGTAGTTTGACTCCTTCGAGGTCTTAGTGCGTTTCGCAACACTTCGGCTGGTCTGGTTGTTCCCTCATGCGAGCTGGTCGTAGCCCGGGTGCACGGTCGGGTCCCAAGTTCTCGGGCTGGTATGTTGACGCTGTCAACGGTTTGGCCGGAGCCGGGTTTGCGAGAGCAGCCCCCGAGCCTCTGCACAGGGCAAGAGGACGGTCAAGGACAGACTCGGCTTTTTTACATACGCCCCTGCGTCGCCTTTCCACAAGGAGGAGGGGGGAAAGCGCCATGTTGCCCTCGGAGGGCGCCGAACATGGTGTCTCCGGTGAGCTGCTGGCGGGTAATCCGAGTGGACGCCCGTGCCCCATTTGTTAGGGGTCGGCTAAAGGCCCGGAGGCGCGCTCCAAAAGTACCTGCGGGTGATTTGCCGGACGCAGTCCCCTTTTGACGGGGTTCGAGGGCTCGATGCCTCCCTCTGATGGGATTCCGTTACAAGATCGTTCCCGTTGGTCTCGGAAATGTCCTTGGGTACCTCGGGAGTGTAGCTCGAGCCTTGGTTATGTATCGAACGTACCCAGGGTCATCCCTCGCTCTGTGTCTGAGGCGACTGTGAACCCTTCGAGGGCCAGCCTATGAACCCCTGATCAGTAGTGGGCGCGGAGCCCGAGTGGCCTGAGGTGGCCATTGAACCCTTCCGAGGGGCCGGCCATCGAACCTCTGACCAGTAGTGGGCGCAGAACCCAAGTGAAAGGGAATTAGGCTTACACCTAGTCCCTAAATAATTTTGGTGGTTGAATTGCCCAACACAAATATTGGACTAACTAGTTTGCTCTAGTGTATAAATTATACAGGTGCAAAAGATTCACACTCAGCCAATAAAAAGATCAAGTGTTGGATTCAACAAAGGAGCAAAGAGGCAACCGAAGGCACCTCTGGTCTGGAGGCACCGGACTGTCCGGTGTACACCGGACAGTGTCCGATGCACCAGAGGACTCCAACTCGAACTCGCCACCTTCGGGAATTTCTCAAGGCGCTCCGCTATAATTCACCGGACATGTCCGGTGTACACCGGATTGTCCGGTGCAACCTCGGGGCAACGGCTACTTCGCGCCAACGGTCACCTGCAGGCGCATTTAATGCGCGCCAGAAGCGCGCAGTCGCCAGGCACGCGGGAGCAGGCGCACCGGACACTCCATAGTGCATGTCCGGTGCGCCACCGGACATCAAGGTGGGCCCAGAGACAGTGCTCCAACGGTTGACCCAACGGCTATTTGGTGACGTGGCTGTCGCACCGGACATGTCCGGTGTGCACCGGACTGTCCGGTGCGCCATCGATCAGACAGCCTCCCAACGGCCACTTTTGGTGGTTGGGGCTATAAATACCCCAACCACCCCACCATTCATTGTATCCAAGTTTTCCAACTTCCAACCACTATACAAGAGCTAGCATTCATTGCAAAGCACACCAAAAGAGATCAAATCCTCTCCCAACTCCACACAAAGCCCTAGTGACTAGAGAGAGTGATTTGTAGTGTTCATTTGAGCTCTTGCGCTTGGATCGCTTCTTTTTCTTTGGCATTCTTTCTTGTGATCGAACACTCACTTGTAATTGAGGCAAGAGACACCAATTGTGTGGTGGTCCTTGCGGGAAGTTTGATTCCCAAGTGATTTGAGAAAGAGAAGCTCACTCGGTCCGAGGGACCGTTTGAGAGAGGGAAGGGTTGAAAGAGACCCGGCCTTTGTGGCCTCCTCAACGGGGAGTAGGTTTGAGAGAACCGAACCTCGGTAAAACAAATCCGCGTGTCTCACTTCATTATTCGCTTGCGATTTGTTTTGCGCTCTCTCTCGCGGACTCTATTATATTTCTAACGCTAACCCGGCTTGTAGTTGTGATTATTTTTGAGATTTTCAGTTTCGCCCTATTCACCCCCCCTCTAGGCGACTTTCAATTGGTATCAGAGCCCGGTGCTTCATTAGAGCTTAACCGCTCGAAGTGATGTCGGGAGATCACACCAAGAGGGAGATGGAGACAGGCGACAAGCCCACTACAAGCCAAGGGAGCACTTCATCGGAAGAGTCCCGCACCAAGAGGAGGGAGAAGAAGAAGGACTTCTCCAAACGGAAGGAGAAAAGATCTTCCTCTTCTCACAACAAAGAGAAGAAGGAAAAATCTTCTTCTCACAAGTCGCATCGGAAAGGCGACAAGCACAAGAGGATGAGGAAGGTGGTCTACTACGAGACCGACACTTCATCAACATCCACCTCCGACTCCGATGCACCGTCCGTAACTTCTAAGCGCCAAGAGCGCAAGAAGTTTAGTAAGATCCCCTTACACTATCCCCGTACATCTAGACATACTCCATTACTTTCCGTTCCATTAGGCAAACCGCCAACTTTTGATGGCGAAGATTATATTAGGTGGAGTGATTTAATGAAATTTCATCTAACCTCACTCCACAAAAGTATATGGAATGTTGTTGAGTTTGGAGCACAGGTACCTTCTGTAGGGGATGAGGATTATGATACGGACGAAGTGGCCCAAATCGAGCACTTCAACTCCCAAGCCACAACCATACTCCTCGCCTCTTTAAGCAAGGAGGAATACAACAAAGTGCAAGGGTTGAAGAATGCAAAGGAGATTTGGGACCTACTCAAGACCGCGCACGAGGGTGATGAACTCACCAAGATCACCAAGCGGGAAACGATCGAGGGGGAGCTCGGTCGCTTCCGTCTTTGCCAAGGGGAGGAGCCACAAGATATGTACAATCGGCTCAAGACCTTGGTGAACCAAGTGCGCAACCTCGGGAGCAAAAAGTGGGACGACCACGAGGTGGTTAAGGTTATCCTAAGAGCTCTCATTTTCCTTAACCCCACTCAAGTTCAATTAATTCGTGGTAATCCTAGATACCCACTAATGACCCCCGAGGAAGTAATCGGGAATTTTGTGAGCTTTGAATGTATGATCAAGGGCTCAAAGAAGATCAACGAGCTTGATGATCCCTCCACGTCCGAGGCGCAACCGGTGGCCTTCAAGGCAACAGAAGAGAAGAAGGAGGAGTCTACATCAAGTACACAACCAATTGACGCCTCCAAGCTCGACAATGAGGAGATGGCTTTAATCATCAAAAGCTTTCGCCAAATCCTCAAGCAACGGAGGGGGAAGGACTACAAACCCCGCTCCAAGAAAGTGTGCTACAAATGTGGTAAGCCCGGTCATTTTATTGCAAAATGTCCTATGTCTAGTGACAGTGACAGGGGCGACGACAAGAAGGGAAAGAGGAGAGAAAAGAAGAAGTACTACAAGAAGAAGGGCGGCGATGCCCATGTTTGTCGGGAATGGGACTCCGACGAGAGCTCCACCGAGTCCTCCTCCGACGAGGACGCCGCCAACATCGCCGTCGCCAAGGGACTCCTCTTCCCCAACGTCGGCCACAAGTGCCTCATGGCAAAGGACGGCAAAAGGAAGAAGGTTAAATCTAAATCCTCCACTAAATATGAATCTTCTAGTGATGATAATGCTAGTGGTGAGGAAGACAATTTGCATAACCTTTTTGCCAACCTTAACATGGAACAAAAAGAAAAATTAAATGAGCTAATTAGTGCTATCCATGAAAAGGATGATCTCTTGGACTCCCAAGAGGATTTCCTAATCAAGGAAAACAAGAAACATGTTAAGGTTAAAAACGCTTATGCTCTAGAGGAAGAAAAATGTGAAAAATTGTCTAGTGAGCTAAGCACTTGCCATGAGACCATTAACAACCTTAGAAATGAAAATGATAGATTAATTGCTAAAGTTGATTCTCATGTTTGTATTGATTCAATTCCCAATCTTAGAAATGATAATGATGATTTGCTTGCTAAGATTAAGGAATTGAATGAGTCTCTTGCTAGCCTAAGAGTAGAAAATGAAAATTTGATTGCTAAGGCTAAAAATTTTGATGTTTGCAATACTATTATTTCCGACCTTAGAACTAAGAATGATATGTTACATGCTAAGGTTGTAGAACTAAAATCTTGCAAACCCTCTACATCTAATGTTGAGCATGTTTCTATCTGTACTAGATGTAGAGATGTTGATATCAATGCTATTCATGATCACATGGCTTTAATTAAACAACAAAATGATCATATAGCATTATTAGATGCAAAAATTGCCGAGCATAACTTGGAAAATGAAAAGTTTAAATTTGCTAGAAGTATGCTCTATAATGGGAGACGCCCTGGCATCAAGGATGGCATTGGCTTCCAAAGGGGAGACAATGTCAAACTTAATGCCCCTTCTAAGAACTTGTCTAACTTTGTTAAGGGCAAGGCTCCCATGCCTCAGGATAACGAGGGTTACATTTTGTACCCTGCCGGTTATCCCGAGAGCAAAATCAAGAAAATTCATTCTAGGAAGTCTCACTCTGGCCCCAACCATGCTTTTATGTATAAGGGTGAGACATCTAGTTCTAGGCAACCAACCCGTGCTAAGTTGCCTAGAAAGAAAATTCCTAATGCATCAAATGATCATGCTATTTCATTCAAAACTTTTGATGCATCATATGTTTTAACTAACAAATCCGGCAAGGTAGTTGCCAAGATTGTTGGGGGCAAACACAAGGAATCAAAGACTTGTGTTTGGGTACCCAAAGTTCTTGTTTCTAATGCTAAAGGACCCAAAACCGTTTGGGTACCTAAAGTCAAGAACTAAAATTGTTTTGTAGGTTTATGCATCCGGAGGTTCAAGTTGGATACTCGACAGCGGGTGCACAAACCACATGACTGGGGAGAAAAAGATGTTCTCCTCATATGAGAAAAACCAAGATCCCCAACGAGCTATCACATTCGGGGATGGAAATCAAGGTTTGGTCAAAGGATTGGGTAAAATTGCTATATCACCTGACCATACTATTTCCAATGTTTTTCTTGTAGATTCTTTAGATTACAATTTGCTTTCAGTATCCCAATTATGTCAAATGGGCTACAACTGTCTATTTACTGATATAGGTGTTACTGTCTTTAGAAGAAGTGATGATTCAATAGCATTTAAGGGAGTGTTAGAGGGTCAGCTATACTTGGTAGATTTTGATAGAGCTGAACTCGACACTTGCTTGGTTGCTAAGACTAACTTGGGTTGGCTCTGGCACCGCCGACTAGCCCATGTTGGAATGAAGAATCTTCACAAGCTTCTAAAGGGAGAACACATTTTAGGACTAACCAATGTTCATTTTGAGAAAGACAGGATTTGTAGCGCATGCCAAGCCGGGAAGCAAGTTGGCACTCATCATCCACACAAGAACATCATGACTAGTGACAGGCCACTGGAGCTCCTACACATGGACCTTTTCGGCCCGATCGCTTACATAAGCATCGGCGGGAGTAAGTACTGTCTAGTTATTGTGGATGATTATTCTCGCTTCACTTGGGTGTTCTTTTTGCAGGACAAATCTCATACCCAAGAGACCTTAAAGGGATTCTTGAGACGGGCTCAAAATGAGTTCGGCTTAAGGATCAAGAAAATTAGAAGCGACAATGGGACGGAGTTCAAGAACTCTCAAATTGAAGGCTTCCTTGAGGAGGAGGGCATCAAGCATGAGTTCTCTTCTCCCTACACTCCACAACAAAATGGTGTAGTGGAGAGGAAGAATCGAACTCTATTGGACATGGCAAGAACCATGCTTGATGAGTACAAGACACCGGATCGGTTTTGGGCCGAAGCGGTCAACACCGCTTGCTACGCCATCAACCGGTTATATCTTCACCGAATCCTCAAGAAGACATCCTATGAACTCCTAACCGGTAAAAAGCCAAATATTTCATGTTTTAGAGTTTTTGGTAGCAAATGTTTTATACTTGTTAAAAGAGGTAGAAAATCTAAATTTGCTCCTAAAATTGTAGAAGGCTTTTTACTAGGATATGACTCAAACACAAGGGCATATAGAGTCTTTAACAAGTCATCAGGACTTGTTGAAGTTTCTTGTGACGTTGTGTTTGATGAGACTAACGGCTCTCAAGTAGAGCATGTTGATCTTGATGAGATAGGTGAAGAACAGGCTCCATGCATAGCGCTAAGGAACATGTCCATTGGGGATGTGCGTCCTAAGGAATCCGAAGAGCCTCCACATGCACAAGATCAACCATCCTCCTCCATGCAAGCATCTCCACCAACTCAAATTGAGGATGAGGCTCAAGATGTTGAACAAGAAGATCAAGAAGATAAGCCACCTCAAAATGACGGCAACGATCAAGGGGGAGATGCAAATGATGAAGACAAGGAGGATGAACAACCAAGGCCGCCACACCCAAGAGTCCACCAAGCAATACAACGAGATCACCCCGTCGACACCATCCTCGGCGACATTCATAAGGGGGTAACTACTCGATCTCGTGTTGCACATTTTTGTGAACATTACTCTTTTGTTTCCTCTATTGAGCCACACAGGGTAGAGGAAGCACTTCAAGATTCGGATTGGGTGATGGCGATGCAAGAGGAGCTCAACAATTTCACGAGGAACGAGGTATGGCATTTGGTTCCACGTCCTAACCAAAATGTTGTAGGAACCAAGTGGGTCTTCCGCAACAAGCAAGACGAGCATGGTGTGGTGACTAGGAACAAAGCTCGACTCGTGGCCAAGGGGTATTCACAAGTCGAAGGTTTGGATTTTGGTGAAACCTATGCACCCGTAGCTAGGCTTGAGTCAATTCGTATATTATTAGCCTATGCTACTTACCATGGCTTCAAGCTCTACCAAATGGACGTGAAGAGTGCCTTCCTCAACGGACCAATCAAGGAGGAGGTCTATGTTGAGCAACCTCCCGGCTTTGAAGATAGTAAGTATCCTAACCATGTCTATAGGCTCTCTAAGGCGCTTTATGGGCTTAAGCAAGCCCCAAGAGCATGGTATGAATGCCTTAGAGATTTCCTTATTGCAAATGGGTTCAAAGTCGGCAAAGCCGATCCTACTTTATTCACCAAAACACTTGATAATGATTTGTTTGTATGCCAAATTTATGTTGATGATATTATATTTGGGTCTACTAACAAATCTACATGTGAAGAATTTAGTAGGATCATGACACAGAAATTCGAGATGTCTATGATGGGGGAGTTGAAGTATTTTCTAGGATTTCAAGTCAAACAACTCCAAGAGGGCACATTCATTTGCCAAACAAAGTATACTCAAGACATTCTAAGGAAGTTTGGAATGAAGGATGCCAAGCCCATCAAGACTCCCATGGGAACAAATGGGCATCTCGACCTCGACACGGGAGGTAAGTCCGTGGATCAAAAGGTATACCGGTCGATAATTGGTTCATTGCTTTATTTATGTGCATCTCGACCGGACATTATGCTTTCCGTATGCATGTGTGCAAGATTCCAAGCCGACCCTAAGGAATCACACCTTACGGCCGTAAAACGAATCTTGAGATATTTGGCTTATACTCCTAAGTTTGGGCTTTGGTACCCTCGGGGATCCACATTTGATTTGATTGGTTATTCGGATGCCGATTGGGCAGGGTGTAAGATTAATAGGAAGAGCACATCGGGGACTTGCCAGTTCTTGGGAAGATCCTTGGTGTCATGGGCTTCAAAGAAGCAAAATTCGGTCGCTCTTTCTACCGCCGAAGCCGAGTATATTGCTGCAGGCCATTGTTGCGCGCAATTGCTTTGGATGAGGCAAACCCTGCGGGACTACGGTTACAAATTAACCAAAGTTCCCCTTCTATGTGATAATGAAAGTGCAATCCGCATGGCGGATAATCCCGTTGAGCATAGCCGCACTAAACACATAGCCATTCGGTATCATTTTCTTCGGGATCACCAACAAAAGGGGGATATCGAGATTTCATACATTAACACTAAAGATCAATTAGCCGATATCTTTACCAAGCCACTTGATGAACAATCTTTTACCAGACTTAGGCATGAGCTTAATATTCTTGATTCTAGGAATTTCTTTTGCTAAACTTGCACACATAGCTCATAAGAATACCTTTGATCATGTCTCTTTTATATGCTATGACTAATGTGTTTTCAAGTGTATTCCAAACCAAGTCATAGGTATATTGAAAGGGAATTGGAGTCTTCGGCGAAGATAACGGCTTCCACTCCGCTCTACTACTCATCCTTCGCCGTCGCTTTGCATCACTCTCCAACGTTGGTATAATCTTCACTCATTTATTTTTACTTCTAAGGGCTCTAATAATTCCGTTTTTGGCGATTCATGCCAAAGGGGGAGAAAATATGAGTCCAAAGCAAAAGGACCGCACCACCACCCTAATTTTAAAACTAATGTTTGTCAATCGGATGAGAAATTTCAAATTGGTATCTCTTTGTGCTCTAAAGGGGGAGCAAGTAGTATTTTTAAAATTGATGTCTTAAAACCCTCTTGAACACTAAGAGGAGACTTTTATTTAAGGGGGAGTTTTGTTTAGTCAAAGGAAAAGCATTTGGAACAAAGGAAGAAAATTTCAAAACTTGAAAATGCTTTGCAAAATCTTATTCATTTACCTTTGACTATCTTGCAAAAGGACTTTGAAAAGAATTTACAAAAGAGTTTGCAAAAACAAAACTTGTGGTACAAATATGGTCCAATATGTCAAAAACAAAGAAAACAATCCATGCGCATCATGTAAGTATTTATATTGGCTCAATTCCAAGCAACCTTTGCACTTACATTATGCAAACTAGTTCAATTATGCACTTCTAGATTTGCTTTGGTTTGTGTTGGCATCAATCACCAAAAAGGGGGAGATTGAAAGGGAATTAGGCTTACACCTAGTCCCTAAATAATTTTGGTGGTTGAATTGTCCAACACAAATATTGGACTAACTAGTTTGCTCTAGTGTATAAGTTATACAGGTGCAAAAGATTCACACTCAGCCAATAAAAAGATCAAGTGTTGGATTCAACAAAGGAGCAAAGAGGCAACCGAAGGCACCTCTGGTCTGGAGGCACCGGACTGTCCGGTGTACACCGGACAGTGTCCGGTGCGCCACCGGACAGTGTCCGGTGCACCAGAGGACTCCAACTCGAACTCGCCACCTTCGGGAATTTCTCAAGGCGCTCCGCTATAATTCACCGGACATGTCCGGTGTACACCGGATTGTCCGGTGCAACCTCGGGGCAACGGCTACTTCGCGCCAACGGTCACCTGCAGGCGCATTTAATGCGCGCCAGAAGCGCGCAGTCGCCAGGCACGCGGGAGCAGGCGCACCGGACACTCCACAGTGCATGTCCGGTGCGCCACCGGACATCAAGGCGGGCCCAGAGACAGTGCTCTAACGGTTGACCCAACGGCTATTTGGTGACGTGGCTGTCGCACCGGACATGTCCGGTGCGCCATCGATCAGACAGCCTCCCAACGGCCACTTTTGGTGGTTGGGGCTATAAATACCCCAACCACCCCACCATTCATTGTATCCAAGTTTTCCAACTTCCAACCACTATACAAGAGCTAGCATTCATCGCAAAGCACACCAAAAGAGATCAAATCCTCTCCCAACTCCACACAAAGCCCTAGTGACTAGAGAGAGTGATTTGTAGTGTTCATTTGAGCTCTTGCGCTTGGATCGCTTCTTTTTCTTTGGCATTCTTTCTTGTGATCGAACACTCACTTGTAATTGAGGCAAGAGACACCAATTGTGTGGTGGTCCTTGCAGGAAGTTTGATTCCCAAGTGATTTGAGAAAGAGAAGCTCACTCGGTCCGAGGGACCGTTTGAGAGAGGGAAGGGTTGAAAGAGACCCGACCTTTGTGGTCTCCTCAACGGGGAGTAGGTTTGAGAGAACCGAACCTCGGTAAAACAAATCCGCGTGTCTCACTTCATTATTCGCTTGCGATTTGTTTTGCGCTCTCTCTCGCGGACTCTATTATATTTCTAACGCTAACCCGGCTTGTAGTTGTGATTATTTTTGAGATTTTCAGTTTCGCCCTATTCACCCCCCCCCCCCTCTAGGCGACTTTCACCAAGCGCTCTGAGGCGGCCGTTGAACCCCTCCGAGGGGCCAGCCTTTGAACCTCTGATCAGTAGGGAGGCTCGGGGCCTGTTTCCTTCACGGAGAAGGATCCTTTTTGGGGTATCCCCCTTTCCCGGTCCCTGTTGTAAGAGAGAGAAAGAGGAAAAGGAAAAGGATACGAAATTGAATGGTGTGGCATACCTTTTTCGATGCGGTCATTATGGCGAAGGCAAAGCGTCGCTTGCTTCTCCTGCCTGAGGCGCCGCCTGTCCCGCCGCGGAGTTAATGCGGCGGGGCGAGTGGTTCGCGAGGCGGCCGTTGCGCGTGTGCGAGCCGTTCGAGGAACGGAACACGGGCGCGTCGTCTTCACATCGTGAGAGAGGGTTCTCTCGCTGCCCCTGGATGGGACGTAAGCTTGGCTGACGACGTGACCGCTGCTCCTGCCCGCCTGCCACCGCCATTACTGCCGGCCCATTTTTGGTCGTATTGACCGTCGTGCCTAGGACTGGACATTCGGTTTTTTTTTGAAACTTCGGTTCGGTTTTTCGGTTTTAAAAAACTTCGGTTTTCTAGACATTAGAAACCGATCGGTTTTCTAAAAAATGAAAAACCGAGAAGTTCAGTTTTGGTTTTTTACTTCGGTTTTTCGATAAAAACCGAATACCAAACTTATACTCAAGACAACACATACATCAAGTTTATATGATAGATTACACATAATTTTAAAAAATAAAAATTATATAGGTACAAATATTTAGAGATACATCATACATCACATATAAATAAGTGAATAACAATTTAATTGCTTTACACATTTAGTTCACATAAACGAATAGTCAAATTTTAGAATTGATAAAGTTTGGTATTCGGTTTTTTGGTATTTCGGTTCGGTATACGGTGAAAACCGATTACGATACCGAAAACCGAACTTCTGAGATACAAAAACCGAAACCGAACCAAACTAACAAAAAAACCGAAATTTCGGTTCGATTCGGTACGGTTCGGTTTTTGGTTTATGGTAAAAAAGTGTCCACCCCTAGTCGTGCCTGGCTGGCACTGCTGGGTCATACGCAGGGTTGCCTCGAGTCGCGGTACTGGTTCCGCAGTCGAGGAAGCACGGTAGTGGTGCGAGTGGCGGTGCGGTTGCTCGCACGTAGCAACCGGCGCGCCGATTGCATGACGTGTGGGCCTGGGCCTCCATGCTAGGCGCGTTGCAGTCGAAGGGGCGCGCCCACTTGACGCGGTTGCATGCCGACTGCATGGCTGTCCACCCTTTCACCCGCTGGTCTGGGCGAAAGTGGAGGAACGCTTGTAACCGCTGGGCAGTTGCATGCCCCACGCGCGGCGGTTTGGCTCCTTCTGCCCTGGACCAGCTTGCATGACGCGTGAGGCCCAGCCCCCGTGTCGTAGGGGGAGGACCTTGGAGCGTGTTGGAGAAGACTCAGCCCACGATGGCTGGGGACGCAAGTAGGGAGAGTCGCCTTTAAAAGGAGGGTGACCCCCTTGAAAAGCGACCATGTCTTCGCGTTCCCTTATGAGTTGCGTCTTTCCACCTTCCGAGCCCCCGGATGGGGGACGCCCGCAATCCTTCCGCCTTGTCGTCGGAGGGACGCAACTTCGAGGAAGTTGGTACCTTTCAGCCATCGTTCGGCTTCAAGGATTTTCATCAGGCAGCCCGGCCGCATCCCCTCACCGGTGGTCACCTAAGACGGTGACCTCTAGCTTGATGGCGGGGAGAAGCGAACCGGGCTGCGACCTCTGCCCCGCCCTCAGCTCCAAGGATCTTCATCATCCTTGCTGGGGCGGAGGGTGAGGCGAGCCGGGGGCTGCCTCCGCGTGGGTCGGTAACCCTTTTCTTCCCCCGGCGTCTGGGGGAGAAAGGCATCTTCCAGCCCCGCGGAGGCTTCCCTCAGCCACGCCGGGGAAGGCGGACTGCCGCTGCCCAACCAGAGTGCAGCATTTCATCCTTCGTCCGGACGATGGTCGCGCCGCGTACGGGCCGACCACGTCCAGGTCTTCCTCGCGCCGACAGCCGCGTCAGAGGGTCGCCCAGCACGTCGTGCGCCGCGAGGGCAGCGCTCATGTTCTGGGTGGCTCCGGCGAGGGCGAGGGCGAGGGCTTGCCGATGCGCCTTGAGGCGCCCAGCGCCCGCTGGCGCGGTGTTGAGGTGGTGGCAGCCGGAGAAGGCTTCTCTGCCGACGAGATTGCCAACTCCGCCTGCACCCCCGGACCTCCGTCCCCCGGCTTGAATGGCTGGTTCTCGTCCTTCGTGGGCGAGAGCCCTCCTGCCGTAGCACCCGCCCGGAAGCCGTTGCTGAAGCTGCTTCGCCGCCCGGGGCGGAGGTCGTTGTCGCTGCTGCCAGAGCGGGTGGCGGTGGGCCAGCTGTCGGCCTTCTGTTGCTCCGCAGGCCCCCCAATCGTGTGGGGTTGTTCGTACCTGCGGAGGTGGAACCGGGGTTCCGTTTGTAATGGCACTTTGAGTGCCGGTGTCTTGTTCATTACGGCTGTCGGGGCCTGAACATGTATGTATTTTCGGCACGGGGTCATGTTTTTTCTTCATTTCGAGCACTAAGACTCGCCTATCGACTATCTGAACCGCTTCACCGAGTGTGAGTCGCCTCGTGCAAAGGTGACGAGTGAGGTATCCGTATCCTGGAGGCGTAGGAGTCCCTCGGCTCGGTCGGCCTTGCTGTCCGAGGCTTCTCCTGCTTAGTTAAAGGAACCCTCGGCCGCTCTTCGATGAGCCGAAGCCGGAGGTAGCGGTGTCAGCACAGATAGAGGCAGAGTTGGCTCGAAAAGAAGATTTGGTCGGCCGGAGCCTGGCCGGGTCGTCCACTGGCAGGACCAATGCCGGAGTTGAGCTACCGAGGCCACAAGCCGGGCTGATGTCTTCGGGGGTCAGCTAGCCGAGGCCTTGGGGTGGCCGGCCGAGCCGTCTGCTCGAGCCGGATTCCTGGAGAAGACCCTGGCGGCGATGGTCCGGGTGTGGTGCTGATGTCGTCCTTCAGGGTGGAGATCCTCCAACCGCGTCGCCGTCCGAGGCTAGGTCAGACCCCATCGAAGGTGTAGTTGATGCCGAGGGTGCTGCTGCCCCCTTCAACTGTCGACGTCCGAGCCTGCAGGATCGGGTTGTCTTGTAGTGTGTGTATGTTTTCTGCGGCCGCCGAGGCCCAAACATACCATCGTCGTGTTGTAAAGCTGCATTTCTTTTCCTCTTGTTTCGAGTATCCGGACTTATTAGTCGGTAACAGAATTGTTTGTGCGGGCGAGAGTTGCTTTTCACGGAAGGTGATGAGTGAGGTATCCATATCCCGGAGGCATAGGAATCCCTCGGCTCGGTCGGCCTTGCCTCTTACGCGCACTCTTACTCGTTCATAGGGTTCTGTCGCCGACGCAGTCGAGAAGGCCCAAAAAATCGTTCCGGCAGAGGAGCTTTCGAGCGTGAAGACTCGTTCGGTCCGCGGAATCACTTATTCGAGCGCGAGTTACTTATCGCAGAAGGTGATGAGTGAGGTATCCGTATCCCGGAGGCGTAGGAGTCCCTCGGCTCGGTCAGCCTTGGCTGCTTACGTGTACTCCGTCGTTTTCAGGATCCACTTTCGAAGTAGTCGAAAAGCATGAAAGGCATTCTGGCAGAAAAGATTTTTTTCTTTTTTCGAGGAAAATTTTGACGCAGAGGGGGTTCCCCCCTTCTAGCCCCGAGGGAGGGTCGGGCTTTGCCGAGGCAAGGCTGACCCTTCCTTGACGACCAGACTTTGTGTGTGAACGGGGTGTACGAATAACTTGGAAGCATCTTAAGGGTAGAAGCGACGTAGCTGTTGGATGTTCCAAGCGTTGCTGTAGACCTCGCCTTGACTATTGGCCAGCTTGTACGTTCCGGGCTTCAGAACTTTGGCGATGACGAACGGCCCTTCCTAGGGAGGCGTGAGTTTGTGCCGCCCTCGGGCGTCTTGTCGCAGCCGAAGCACCAGGTCGCCCACCTAGAGGTCTCGGGAACGAACCCCTCGGGCATGGTAGCGTCGCAGGGACTGCTGGTACCACGCCGAGTGTAGTAAGGCCATGTCCCGAGCCTCTTCCAGCTGGTTCAGTGAGTCTTCTCGATTAGCTTGATTGCTTTGGTCGGCGTAGGCCCTCGTCCTTGGGGAACCGTATTCTAAGTCTGTGGGCAAGATGGCCTCGGCCCCATAGACTAGAAAGAACGGTGTGAAGCCCGTGGCTCGGCTCGGTGTTGTCCTCAGACTCCAGACCACCGAGGGGAGCTCCTTCATCCATCGCTTGCCGAACTTGTTGAGGTCGTTGTAGATCCGCGGCTTGAGCCCTTGCAGGATCATGCCGTTAGCACGCTCTACTTGCCCATTCGTCATGGGGTGAGCCACGGCGGCCCAGTCCACCCGGATGTGGTGATCCTCGCAGAGGTCCAGGAACTTTCTGCCGGTGAACTGGGTGTCGTTGTCGGTGATGATGGAGTTCGGGACCCCAAAGCGATGGATGATGTTGGTGAAGAACGCCACCGCCTGTTCGGACCTGATGCTGTTTAGGGGTCGGACCTCGATCCACTTGGAGAATTTGTCGATGGCAACCAACAGGTGCGTGTAGCCCCCGGGTGCCTTCTGCAAGGGGCCGACGAGGTCCAGACCCCACACAGCAAACGGCCAGGTGATTGGTATGGTCTGCAGAGCCTAAGCGGGCAGGTGGGTCTGCCTCGCATAGAACTGACACCCTTCGCAGGTGCGGACAATTCTAGTGGCGTCGGCCACCGCCGTCGGCCAGTAGAAACCTTGTCGGAAGGCGTTTCTAACAAGGGCTCGAGGTGCTGCGTGATGGCCGCAAGCCCCCGAGTGTATCTCTTGTAAGAGCTCCTGGCCTTCGGTGATGGAAATGCATCGCTAGAGGATGCCCGAGGGGCTGCGGTGGTAGAGCTCCTTCTTGTCTCCTAGCAAGACGAACGACTTGGCGCACCGTGCCAACCGCCGAGCTTCGGCTCGGTCGAGGGGTAGCTCTCCTCGGTGGAGATATTGCAGGTACGAGGTCTGCCAGTTTCGATTAGGCGTGACCTCGCTCCGCTCCCCCTTGATGCACAGTGCCTCACCCTCGGGGGCCGAGGGTACCTCGAGCCGAGCCGGGGGCGCCTCGAGCTGAGCCGAGGGTGCCTCGGGCCGAGCCGAGGGTACCACGGACTGAGCCGAGGGTACCTCGGACTGAGCCGAGGCCTTCTCGGGCTCGGGCGTGTCGTCGGTCTTGACGGAGGGTTGATGCAGGTCTCGGGAGAATACGTCCGGGGGAACCGTTGTTCGCCCCGAGGCTATTTTAGCCAACTCGTCCGCAGTCTCGTTGTAGCGTCGGGCGATGTGGTTGAGCTCGAGCCCGTAGAACTTGTCTTCCAGGCGCCGAACCTCATCGCAGTAGGCCTCCATCTTTGGGTCGCGGCAGTGGGAGTTCTTCATGACTTGGTCGATGACGAGATGCGAGTCACCGCGAGCGTCGAGGCGTCGGACCCCTAGCTCGATGGCGATTCGCAACCCGTTTACCAGAGCCTCGTACTCAGCCACGTTGTTGGACGCCGGGAAGTGGAGGCGTAGCACGTAGCGTAGGTGCTTCCCGAGGGGCGAGATGAAGAGCAGGCCCGTGCCGGCCCCCGTCTTCATCAGCGACCCGTCGAAAAACATGGTCCAGAGTTCCGGTTGGATCGGAGCTGTTGGGAGCTGGGTGTCGACCCATTCAGCCACGAAGTCCGCCAAGACCTGGGACTTGATGGCCTTCCGAGGGGCGAACGAGATCGTCTCGCCCATGATCTCCACCGCCCAATTGCAATTCTACCCGAGGCCTCTCGGGACTAGATGATCTCCCCCAGGGGGAAGGATGACACCACAGTTACCGGATGAGACTCGAAGTAGTGTCGCAACTTCCGCCGCGTCAGGATCACTGCGTACAGCAGCTTCTGAATTTGTGGGAAGCGGATCTTGGTCTCAGACAGTACCTCACTGATGAAGTAGACTGGCCTCTGGACGGGCAATGCATGCCCCTCTTCTCGTCTCTCAACCACAATCGCGGCGCTAACCACCTGAGTGGTCGCGGCGACGTAGATCAAGAGGGCTTCTCCGGCAGCGGAGGGCACCAAGATGGGCGCGTTCGTGAGGAGCGCCTTCAGGTTCCCGAGGGCTTCCTCGGCCTTAGGGGTCCAAGCGAAGCACTCGGCCTTCCTTAAGAGGCGGTACAGAGGCAGGCCTCTTTTGCCAAGGCGCGAGATGAAACGGCTCAGAGCCGCGAGGCATCCCATGACCCTCTGTACGCCTTTCAAGTCCTTGATGGGCCCCATGCTGGTGATGGCTGCGATCTTCTTCGGGTTGGCCTCGATGCCCCGCTCGAAGACGATGAACCCCAAGAGCATGCCTCGGGGAACCCCGAAGACACACTTTTCGGGATTGAGCTTCACGCCTTTCGCCTTGAGACATCGAAATGTCACTTCAAGGTCGGAAAGGAGGTCGGAGGCTTTCCTCGTCTTGACTACGATGTCATCGACATAGGCCTTGACCGTTCGGCCAATGTGTTCGCCGAACACATGGTTCATGCACCGTTGGTACGTTGCACCCGCATTCCTCAAGCCGAACGGCATGGTAACATAGCAGTACATGTCGAAGGGTGTGATGAAAGAAGTCGCGAGCTGGCCGGACTCTTTCATTCTGATCTGGTGATACCCTGAGTAGGCATCGAGGAAAGACAGGGTTTCGCACCCAGCAGTGGAATCCACGATTTGATCGATGCGAGGCAGAGGGTAGGGAACTTTCGGACATGCTTTGTTTAGACCAGTGTAGTCTACACACATCTGCCATTTCCCCCCTTTCTTTCTCACAAGCACAGGGTTGGCAAGCCATTCGGGATGGAATACCTCTTTGATGAACCCTGCCACCATTAGCTTGTGGATCTCCTCGCCTATGGCTCTGCGCTTTTCTTCGTCGAATCGGCGCAGAGGCTGCTTCACGGGTCGGGCTCCAGCTCGGATGTCCAGCGAGTGCTCGGCGACTTCCCTCGGTATGCCGGGCATGTCCGAGGGACTCCACGCGAAAACGTCGGCGTTTGCGCGGAGAAAGTCGACGAGCACTGCTTCCTATTTGGGGTCGAGCTCGGAGCCGATCCGGATCTGCTTGGAGGTGTCGTTGCAGGGGTCGAGAGGGACGGACTTAACCATCTCCGCTGGCCCGAAGTTGCCGGCATGGCGCTTCATGTCTGGCGCCTCCCTAGAGAGGTTCTCCAGGTCGGAGATGAGGGCCTCAGACTCGGCGAGGGCCTCAGCGTACTCCACGCACTCCACGTCGCATTCGTACACGTGTCGGTACGTGGGCCCGACAGTGATAACCCTATTGGGGCCTGACATCTTGAGCTTGAGGTAGGTGTAGTTGGGGGGGACGGCGCTCGTCTTCGTCTCAGACGCGAGGTCGATGCCCGACGCGCTCTCCGTTGGGGCGCTGGCGCCGTCGACTCGCTCGACAGCCAACGAGGTGCCGCCTCCTGCTTGGCCTTGGTTGCCCCGCCTCCTCCTCCGTCGGCGGGGGAGGGGACAGGACAAGCCCGAATATCGTCCTTCCACCACGTGGGGAAGGCGTCGTCGATTTCCTCGCCGGCGGGCGGGTTGTCGACCGCCATTGTCGCTGTCGCGCGGCGGGGGAAGGAGTATCATGTCGTAGCTGCCGTCAAGGGACATGAACTCAAGACTCCCGAAACGGAGCACCGTCCCGGGCTGGAGAGGTTGCTGGAGACTACCCATCTGGAGCTTGACGGGAAGCTGTTCGTCAACACGCAGCATGTCCCTACCTGGCGCGCCAACTGTCGGCGTTTCGACCCCGGGGGGTCCCTGGACCGACGAGTAAATTGTCGTCGCGTGCCCCAGCCCAGATGGGTCAGCGCGAGGCGGAACGCGAAGGGGGGAGAGCAGCCGGAGGGAGACAGGCGTGGGAGGTGGAATCCGCGGCCTTCGTGTTAGCCCCGCGCCCAGGTCGGTGCGCTTGCAGTAGGGGGTTACAAGCGTCCACGCGGGAGGGAGCGAGCGGCCTTGCGCGAGCGCCGTCCCGTCCTTCCCCGCGCCGCCAACCCCCTGTAAGAGGGCCCTGGACCTCCCTTTTATAGGCGTAAGGAGAGGATCCAGGTGTACAATGGGGGGTGTAGCAGTGTGCTAACGTGTCAAGCGGAGGAGAGCTAGCGCCCTAAGTACATGCCATCGTGGCAGCCGGAGAGGTTTTGGCACCTAGTTCGTGTGGTGTCGTGGCCGTTGGAGGAGCGCTGGAGCCTGGCACAAGGACAACTGTCGGGGTTGTCGAGTCCTTGCTGACGTCCTCTTGCTTCCGTAAGGGGGCTGAGAGCCGCCGTCGTCATAGAGCATGCGGGGCGCCATCATTACTCGTATAGTGGAGCGAGCCAGATGGGACGCCGGTCTTGTTCCCCGTAGCCTGAGTCAGCTCGGGGTAGGGTAATGATGGCGCCTCCTGTTGACGTGGCTGGTCCGTGCCCTAGGTTGGGCGAGGTGGAGGCTCCTCCGAGGTTGAGGTCGAGTCTGTCTTCCTAGGTCGAGTCCAAGCCCCCGGGTCGGACAAGGCGGAGACCGTCGGCTGAGGCCAGGGCTGAGTCCGAGCCCTAGGGTCGGGCGAAGTGGAGTTCGTCGTCCTTCAGGGCTGAGCCCGAGTCCGAGCCCTGGGGTCGGGCGAAGCGGAGTTCGTCGTCTTCTGGGGCTGAGCCCGAGTCCGAGCCCTGGGGTCGGGCGGAGCGGAGTTCGTCGTCTTCCGGGGCTGAGCCCGAGTCCGAGCCCTGGGGTCGGGCGGAGCGGAGTTCGTCGTCTTCCGGGGCCGAGCCTGAGTCCGAGCCCTGGGGTCGGGCGGAGCGGAGTTCGTCGTCTTCCGGGGCCGAGCCCGAGTCCGAGCCTGGGGTCGGGCGGAGCGGAGTTCGTCGTCTTCCGGGGCTGAGCCCGAGTCCGAGCCCTGGGGTCGGGCGGAGCGGAGTTCGTCGTCTTCCGGGGCTGAGCCCGAGTCCGAGCCCTGGGGTCGGGCGGAGCGGAGTTTCCCATGGCGCCTAGGGCTGGACTTGGCTGCTGTCAGCCTCACTCTGTCGAGTGGCTCAGCAGTCGGAGCGGCGCAGGCGACGCTGTCCTCTTGTCAGACCGGTCAGTGGAGCGGCAAAGTGACTGCGGTCACTTTGGCTTTGTCGACTGGAGGGCGTGCGTCAGGATAAAGGTGTCAGGCCACCTTTGCATTAAATGCCCCTGCGATTTGGTCGGTTGGCGTGGCGATTTGGCCAAGGTTGCTTCTTGGTGAAGACTGGGCCTCGGGCGAGCCGAAGGTGTGTCCGTTGCTGGAGGGGGTCCTCGGGCGAGACGTAGATCCTCCGGGGTCAGCTGCCCTTGCCCGAGGCTAGGCTCGGGCGAGGCGTGATCGTGTCCCTCGAATGGACCGATCCTTGACTTAATCGCACCCATTAGGCCTTTGCAGCTTTGTGCTGATGGGGGTTACCAGCTGAGATTTAGGAGTCTTGAGGGTACCCCTAATTATGGTCCCCGATATATAGAGTCTTTAACAAGTCCTTAGGACTAGTTGAAGTTTCTTGTGACGTTGTGTTTGATGAGACTAACGGCTCTCAAGTAGAGCAAGTTGATCTTGATGAGATAGGTGATGAAGAGGCTCCATGCGTCGCACTAAGGAACATGTCCATTGGGGATGTGTGTCCTAAGGAATCCGAAGAGCCCATTCAAGCACAAGATCAACCATCCTCCTCTATGCAAGCATCTCCACCAACCCAAGATGTGGATGAGGCTCAAGATGATGAAGAGGAAAATCAAGAAAAAGAGCCACCTCAAGAAGACGACAATGATCAAGGGGGAGATGCAAATGATCAAGACAAGGAGGATAAGCAAGTTGCAAGACCGCCACACCCAAGAGTCCACTAAGCAATCCAACGAGATCACCCCGTCGACACCATCCTCGGCGACATTCATAAAGGGGTAACCACTAGATCTCGTGTTGCACATTTTTGTGAGCATTACTCTTTTGTTTCCTCTATTGAGCCACATAGGGTAGAGGAAGCACTTCAAGATTCGGATTGGGTGGTGGCAATGCAAGAGGAGCTCAACAACTTCACTAGGAATGAGGTATGGCATTTAGTTCCACGTCCTAACCAAAATGTTGTAGGAACCAAGTGGGTCTTCCGCAACAAACAAGACGAGCATGGTGTGGTGACTAGGAACAAAGCCCGACTTGTGGCCAAGGGATACTCCCAAGTCGAAGGTTTGGATTTTGGTGAAACCTATGCACCCGTAGCTAGGCTTGAGTCAATTCGTATATTATTAGCCTATGCTACTTACCATGGCTTCAAGCTTTACCAAATGGACGTGAAGAGTGCCTTCCTCAATGGACCAATCAAGGAAGAGGTCTATGTTGAGCAACCTCCTGGCTTTGAAGACAGTGAGTACCCTAACCATGTCTATAGGCTCTCTAAGGCGCTTTATGGGCTCAAGCAAGCCCCAAGAGCATGGTATGAATGCCTAAGAGATTTCCTTATTGCTAATGGCTTCAAAGTCGGCAAGGCCGATCCTACTTTATTTACTAAGACTCTTGCAAATGATTTGTTCGTATGCCAAATTTATGTTGATGATTTTATATTTGGGTCTACTAACGAATCTACATGTGAGGAATTTAGTAGGATCATGACACAGAAATTCAAGATGTCAATGATGGGGGAGTTGAAGTATTTCTTGGGATTTCAAGTAAAGCAACTCCAAGAGGGCACCTTCATTAGCCAAACGAAGTATACTCAAGACATTCTAAACAAGTTTGGAATGAAGGATGCCAAGCCCATCAAGACTCCCATGAGAACCAATGGGCATCTCGACCTCGACACGGAAGGTAAATCCGTCGATCAAAAGGTATATCGGTCGATGATAGGTTCATTACTCTATTTATGTGCATCTCGACCGGACATTATGCTTTCCGTATGCATGTGTGCAAGATTCCAAGCCGACCCTAAGGAAGCTCACCTTATGGCCGTAAAACGAATCTTGAGATATTTGGCTTATACTCCTAAGTTTGGGCTTTGGTACCCTCGGGGATCCACATTTGATTTAATTGGTTATTCCGATGCCGATTGGGCAGGGTGCAAAATTAATAGAAAGAGCACATCGGGGACTTGCCAGTTCTTGGGAAGATCCTTGGTGTCTTGGGCTTCAAAGAAGCAAAATTCCATAGCTCTTTCTACCGCCGAAGCCGAGTACATTGCCGCAGGACATTGTTGCGCGCAACTACTTTGGATGAGGCAAACCCTTAGGGACTATGGTTACAAATTAACCAAAGTTCCTCTTCTATGTGATAATGAGAGTGCAATCCGCATGGCGGATAATCCCGTTGAACATAGCCGCACTAAACACATAGCCATTCGGTATCACTTCTTAAGGGATCACCAACAAAAGGGAGATATCGAGATTGCATATATTAATACTAAAGATCAATTAGTCGATATCTTTACCAAGCCATTAGATGAACAAACATTTACCAGACTTAGGCATGAGCTAAATATTCTTGATTCTAGGAATTTTTATTGATGTCTTGCATACATAGCTCATATTTAAACCTTTGATCATATCTTTCATGTGCTATGACTAATGTGTTTCTTCAAGTATATTTCAAACCAAGTCATAGGCATATTGAAAGGGAATTGGAGTCTTCGGCGAAGACAAGGCTTCCACTCCGCTCCATCGACTCATTCATCCTTCGCCGTCACTCCACCTCTCCGTTTTTTGGTATAATCTTCACTCATATGTTATTTACCAAAGGGGGAGAAAGTAGTATAAGGGCTTATATTCCACTCAAACATCTATTTTTGGCAATTCATGCCAAAGGGGGAGAAAGTATTAAGCCCAAAGCAAAAGGACCGCACCACCACCAAATTTTAAAACTCATGATTTTCAAATTGGTATCTCATTGTGTTCAAAAGGGGGAAAAGTAGTATTTTCAAAATTGATGTCTTAAAACCCTCTTGAACACTAAGAGGGAATTTTTATTGAGGGGGAGTTTTGTTTAGTCAAAGAAAAAGCATTTAAAACAGGGGAGAAATTTTCAAATCCTATAAATGCTTCTCAAAAATCTTATTCATTTACCTTTGACTTGTTGCAAAATGTCTTTGAAAAGATTTTACAAAAGAATTTGCAAAAACAAAACATGTGGTGCAAGCGTGGCCCAAAATATCAAAATTATAAAGAAACAATCCATGCATATCTTATGAATTTCTATTGGCTCAATTCTAAGTGACCTTTGCACTTACAAATATGCAAACTAGTTGAATTATGCACTTGCTTTGGTTTGTGTTGGCATCAATCACCAAAAAGGGGGAGATTGAAAGGGAATTAGGCTTACACCTATTTCCTAATTGATTTTGGTGGTTGAATTGCCCAACACAAATAATTGGACTAACTAGTTTGCTCTAGTCTATAAGTTTCTACAGGTGCCAAAGGTTCACAAAAAGTCAATAAAAAGACCAAGAATGGGTTCAGACAAAGAGAGCAAGGGACAACCGAAGTGTGCCCTGGTCTGGCGCACCGGACTGTTCGGTGCACCACCGGACAGTGTCCGGTGCACCAGGGGACTTCAAGCTAAACTCTTCACCTTCAGAAAATCTCAGAGGCGCTTCGCTATAATTCACCGAACTGTCCGGTGCCCCACCGGACAGTGTCTGGTGCCCAAAGGGAGAGCGACTCTGAACTCGCCAGCTTCGGGAATCCGCTCCGCTAAAATTCACCGGACTGTCCGGTGTGACAGCGGAGCAATGGCTACTTCGCGCGCAACGGTCGACTACAACGCATTAAATGCGCGCCTGCGCGCGCAGAGGAGCAGAGCACGCGCGGGTGGCACACCAGACAGCCTACAGGGCCTGTCCGGTGCATCACCGGACAGCCAGGCGGGCCCACAAGACAGAGCTCCAACAGTCAGAACCCAACGGCCTGGTGACGTGGCTGGCGCACCGGACAGTGTCCGGTGGCGCACCGGACTGTCCGGTGCGCCCGTCGACAGCAGCCTCCACCAACGGTCAAGTTTGGTGGTTGGGGCTATAAATACCCCAACCACCCCACATTCAAGTCATCCAAGTTTTTCCACCTTCCAACTACTTACAAGAGCTCTAGCATTCAATTCTAGACACACAAAAGAGATCAAATCCTCTCCCAATTCCACTCAAAGCTTTAGTGATTAGAGAGGGTGATTGTTGTGTTCATTTGAGCTCTTGCGCTTGGATTGCTTCTTTTTCTCATTCTTTCTTGCGATCATCTCAATTGTAATCAAGGCAAGAGACACCAATTGTGTGGTGGTCCTTGCGGGGAAGTTTGGTTCCCGGTGGATTGAGAAGAGAAGCTCACTCGGTCTAAGTGACCGTTTGAGAGAGGGAAAGGGTTGAAAGGGACCCGGTCTTTGTGACCACCTCAACGGGAAGTAGGTTTGAGAGAACCAAACCTCGGTAAAACAAATCATTGTGTCTCACTTCTTTATTCACTTGTGATTTATTTTTACGCCCTCTCTCGGACTCGCATTATATCTCTAACGCTAACTCGGCTTGTAGTTGTGATTAACTTTGTAAATTTCAGTTTCGTATTCACCCCCCCCCCTCTACGCGACTTTCAGAATGTCCAAGAGAAAGTTGACCATAAGAGTACACAATAATAGTAACAATTGATGTATTCATGCATTACTGAAAAAATGAACATTATTTCTAAGACGTCTCTGCTAGTCCAATTCATAGAAAGCTGAAACAGTCATGCATTCTGATTTATTGTTTCACCACAAAATAACTTCTTTTATCTGAACAAACCAGTTTGTGTTAGTTCAGAATTGTGGATGCATGACACCACCTACCAAGGTTCAAATCCTAGTGCCCACATTTTTAAGTAGCACTTCATCCCTAGTTTTTGCTGAAACCAGAGATTACCTCCATTATCTAAAAAACTCCTCAAATAAGAAACATAAGGGAACACCAAGTGCCGGAGGCTCCCACATGAATGGGATTTGGGAAAGGATAAACCAAGGCAAACCTTCCCTTAGCAAATGCGTAGAGGCTGCTTCGAACCTGTGACCTGATGGTTCAGAGGCTTGCCGCAAATAATCTACTATTGCCATAAAATAACAACAGGCCTCAAGTACAATGTCCTGAACAATGCGTACATGTCACCAACACTACTCTACTGTATAATGGAAGCATCATCCCTCGTATCATCCAAGTCGCTAGGGAAAACACGGTGCGAAACAAGCAAGCTACTTCCCTTGCGTCATCCAAAAATATGCGGCCTAGGGAGTTGTCGTTCCCGCTGGCCAAGCTCTTAACTTCCTAGGGAATAGCTGTTGCACTTGCACCAGACAGTGCCTTAAGGATGTCAAGCACCCTATCGGTGCTCCATGTTTGCACAAAAATGCTGATGACGAATATATTCCAACAAGATATATGCAACGGAGGAAATACTGCCATACTTCAGGACATGAGTGGAGTAAGCTGTTTGCTAAAGAGATCACCAAGGGCTCCACGAACATCCATCTGAAGTGTAACCACAAATTAAAGCTCTGGCGTTATCACATGTTTCGTTGATGGTACCTAGAATTCTAGAAACTAAACCTGAGAAAGTATGTACCTGATCACAACAGATAAGTTTGGTAATTAATGGATAGAACTCTTTCAGGTGCCTTTTGAAGATCTGAGCATCCATGATGCACATTCCTTTCAAAACCTGAAATGTAAATAAAATTTCATCTTAGCATAAACAGATTATCCTAAAATATGGTCAAGAATTTCAAAAAAGCTAACATAAAGCTTACGGGATCCAGATATATACCTTGACAATAACAGGTGCCCGTAAGTCTAATACACGATGTATGTCTGCACTGGCAGCGTCCCCAGTGCTAGGCTGTAAATCAGACGCCTCTTTCAAAACCTGTCCGCAAAAAGAAACCAGCTTCCCTTCTGCTAGGTACTTGATCTTTTCCTGGTCATCAGATTCCACATGTAAACCATTTGTTTCCTCAATGGAGTCCTTTTCATCCTGCTCCACTGTTGATTTATGGAGGATATCTACACAAACCCAATTTTCATAAAACGAACCAATTTCCCCATCTCACCTCATCCTGGTACTCAATCGCTGTCTTGTCTCCTCGCCAGCTAAATTGTCCGCGTGAGGATACTCAACAGCAGGCTTGAAAATTGCATTCAGCAACTCCTTCTCATCAGTGGCAGTAAAAAAACAACCTCTATCCCTTGTGTCCTTGACAATCTTCTACCAAACGGAATTGCTGTTGAACAGAGTGGTTCCATTCCCCACAATCCATAAGCAATGCCTACAACAAAATGTTAAAAATTAAATAGTTTTTATTATCATGCACCAAATAAAAGATTATGAAGTAATTGAAGTGAAATTTAAATGCTCGGTGCAGAACTTACTTGGCCCTTGTTAGAGCCACGTTAGTCCTCTGTAAGTTTGATAGAAACCCAACTGTACCAGCTCCATTACTCCTAACTATTGATATGATAATTATATCTTCCTCCGCGCCTTGGAAACCATCCACAGATTTTACTTTCACTGAGAAATAATCATTCCTCCTGCAGGCCTTCCCAACCTTTTCCTGTATAGCTCTAACTTGAGCATTGTATGGACACACAACACCAATAGAAAGCTTGCTTCGTGTAGAAAGTGTCTCTACAATAGATAAAAAGGCAAAAACATTATAACCTGCCCAAACATAAACTGACTTGATCTTGATCAAATGATATAATACTTATTAGAGAAAGAAATGAAACATACAACTACAACACTGTACATTATGGCTGCCCTTACCTTTTAACAAACTCTGCACTATCATCACTATAATATGCAACGGAACCGTATAATAAGTGCACTGTGATGCTCCTCCTCTCCACTGTTTGGTGAGCGGTGTGCTGTCAGTTGTCCTCCTGAAGCCGGAGATGAACAATACTGATTAGAGAAGGTATTGTTTCATGAACAATAAATATAGAACACAAGCAAGTAGAATAGAAAAATTCAGAAAGCGTAGTGCAGATTGCAAGATTCAGAGAATCCATTTTAGGCTTGTGCTTTCAAGCGCCATGGTTCTTAGCTTCACGCAAGAAAATTAAATTCTTCGTTTGGCAATTTTCCAATAACAAATTTGAAGTAGCACAAACTCTAATCAGTAGTCAGGTACAGACAGAAAGCTTATTTTTAGTTTTCATATCAACTATTTAGACAAATTTCCGAATCTTACTATCTGTCATGCATTAAAATCCTTATAATTCAGGTATAGAGCAGGAAAAACGAAATACTTGGTGGGGTGTTTGGCCTACTTGAAACCCTACTGCTTGTTCTCTCTGCAAAACCTTTCTTAGGCTACATGGATGTAAAACCGATTTAATGCTCTTTTGTCTCTTTCAGCTAAAAATTAATGGACTACACAAAACCTGCATGACTGATTTAATGCTCTTTTGTCTCTTTCAGCAAAAAATTAAATCAGTCTTGGTAGCTAATTAATGGTTTTTAGCCGGAGACGAACATCAGGTGTGCAGTCATACAAGCTACTATATTTTTGATGGGCGAAGCAGAGCAGTAGCACAAAAAAGGAGTACCAGGTACCAGTACTAAACTCTAATACTGAACTCTAATTCCTTTGACATCATGCACAATTGATAAGGCACAGACAAACAAAAAATTTGACTATTGACATTTAGTTTACTCAAATCAACAAGACACAGACAAACAAAAAATGAACAAGAACTATATTTTAGTGGGTATGTGCTTAGCAAAATTTGGCAAAATTCAGCGACAACTATTTGTGTCGGTCAATTATGATGAGTGATGGACAGTTCAGGAAGCGTATAAAGTACATAAAATACAATTGTATCACAGAAACAAGTATTTGGTGAAATCGACCCATAGAATGAACCCATCCATCCATAGAATGAACCCACATTCCCAAAAATACAGATGGTACCAAACATTAAGTGAGACTCACCTCTTTGGAGGAGATTGAAGATGAGGGTCGAACGTCGAAGGGCCTGCAACGTATCGCGACTCCAGCGAAATCGGAGCGGCGCGGTGGTAGTTTGGAGGCCTTATAGCAGCGAAATCGAAATGGGAGCCGAATTTGGAATGGGAGCGGGGATGGGAGCCGCTGTTGACGGGATTTGAGGGATCCGCTGCGGGCGGGATGCGAGGGACGCCCCTTCCATAGTTGGCGCGCGGGCGGGATTCGAGGGGAGCCGCTGCGGGGCTGGCCGTCGAAGGAAGGAGCGCCATCGCTGGACGCTGGCGGGATTCGAGGGTGCGGGATCCTGCTGTCGAAGGAGCGCGCGGCTACAGGTAGCGCGGAGGGAGGCAGATTACTTCCTGCAGCGCGGGAGAGGACGCCCCGCAGCGGCTGCAGGCAGTGCGGGATACCGTGGCGTCTGGAATTCTTGAGGGCGGATGGAAGATCCATGAAAGGGAGGTCTGCCTTCCATTGACGGACCTGAGTGGAGATCTCTGACATTCCATTGACGGTGACAGAGGAGGAGGTTGCGGATCCTCGGGATTTGGCCACGGACCTTCCATCCGCGTCCTCCATCCGCGTACGGTGACCTTCCATTATCCGCTCAATCAAGGACCTTCCAGCGGGCGTGCGGCGTGAGGACCTTCCATTCTCCGCTCAATCCGGCGGGCGTGAGGACCTTCCAGCGAGCGTGAGGACCTTCCAGCGGACCTGATAACCTACCATCGGCGAGCACCTTCCAGCGGCGGATTGCGGGCGGGGATTGCGGGGCGGCTGGCTGCGGAGCGGGGAGCGATGGCAGAATGCTCGGTGTGGACGCCTACAGTCCACACATATAGAGTAGTAGAGATTATTGACATCTTAAAAGTTGGGAAACTGTATAGGTAATAAAACAATTTATTGTATTTTATGTTCTTTAGTTACATTCCAAAACAAATCCTGTGGTGAACGTAAGGACCAAAAATATAAATAAGTCGGTGTAAAAAAAAAAAACTAACAAGATAACGATAACTTTGGCATCTTTTAGACGTCAGGCTTAAAAGCCGCAACGAGAACAGAAGTACCAAGCAACGATTACAAGTTGGCGGAGCCGTGGATCGTGGCGGACTCAGCAGCCGCTAGCCACCGTGGTGGGTGGTGGCCCGTGGCCGCAGGATGCGGGTGAATGAAGGTGCAGGGCAAGCGCCTAGCGCCTAGCGCCGGCCGGCGTTGGCAGTTGCGTCATCCGGCGGTAATCGTGCGATGTCTTCTAGCCTGCCGCTAGCTTGGCCCGTACGTGCGGCCGTGTGGCTTTGGTTTCCTTGGCGCGCGCCGTCGGGGGAGGGGACTCGATGGGACTAGACTCACTAGAGCTCCGATCCGCCGCTACGCCACGCCTCGCCTCGTGGACCATTGCTTTACTCTACCGTCCGGTGTTTGGGGCCGGCTGCCGTTCGTCGTGGAGGACGAGACGAGCACAACGGCTGGCTGGCTGGCTGGCTGCTGCGAGCTTCATTCCCGGCCTGTGCCTGTGCCTGTCGCTGTCTCCCTGATTCCCTGACTGACCCCCGGCGCGCACGCTTTCGTCCCGCCGGGTTCTCGCCGCGCCTGGCGTGCACCAGAACGCGTGCGGCTTCGAAGCACCGCATGCAGCACGCGTTCCGCTCCGCTCCATCACCATGCACGCATGTCGCGTTACGATTCCGACGTGCGGCGCGTCGTGGCGTGAAGACACCAGTTATTATTAGTTAACACGTTCGTGACCTAGTTCGCGACCGGCATGCATGCGGGAGCGCGACTCTGACTCTGGTTTTGAATCCGTCGCGGCTGGCTGGCATCAGGCAGAAAGAACCGCAAAGGGTTTTTTTTTTCTTCCGTGCAGCGTACGGTACACTTTCGCTTGACGCACGTGTCGTTTTCGCAACGGGTTATGTTAGAGGATGTATAATTGCAAGGTTTGATAGCATCGCGAGCTGCTAATCACCGGGCGGAGTGGCGTGTGCGAACTCTGAAAGCAACGGCGAGCGGCGTGTCGGGCTCGAAAATTTGGTGGGGGCTGACGCCTGACGGCTGCGTGGCGTGCACCAGCGCGCCACCGTACATACCTGGGATATGGTTTGCCTCCTTGGGTGGGAGCCGTGTTTGGCTCCTTGTGGCGCAGCATCTTACGCCTGGGACCAAATGGTAACCAGAAGCGGAGAAAGCAACACGCGGCCTGCGGCGATGGAAAACCGTAGCGGAAGCTCCATGGTTTTGAATTTTTTTTTCCAAGCCTTTTTCTGCATGCTACTACTTCGATGCCGAAGCATTAGCTAAAAATGTGTGTTGTGAATACTGAGTCATTTTTTTTGTTAAACAAAGAAATGTTGCTCATCTTCCAACGTCCACGCTGCCCATTCATCGTCATATCCGATGTTGGCATGTCGTCCTCTTGACACTAATACAATTTGGCTCTATACAAGCGGTAGCCTTTTTACATCACAGGCGGTTCGGTTAGAAAACCGCCTGTGATGTCCCAGACGGTTCAGTACGCCTGTGATGTAATAGTATCACAAGCGGTTGTTGTTTAGGACCGCCTGTGGTGCTCTATCCTTTTCACAAGCGGACCCTAAGACAAAACCGCCTGTGATTGTAAAAATGTGAAAATACAATTTAAATATGAAAATAATTTTAATTTTTAACAGAAATATGCAAATACAATTTAAATGAATTAATATTTAATTTTTAACAATAATATGCAAATACAATTTAAATGAATTATAATAGCACACATAGATAACTAGAGAGATTTTAAATTAATTGGCAACCACAATTCATAGTCGATCATACATGATAACAAATACAATTTGATTCATACAATTTTTCATGAACTACCATTTTTCCGCATGTATGACTTTAAGTTCTTATCAATTTTCTTTTCCACACGCTTGATTCTCTCTGGACCGTTAAAGACGAACATCTCTTCATACTTATTGTATTCCTCATCTTGGTCTCCCACATTCTCAACTCCAACAATTTTTTGCTTTCCAGAAATAACTACATGCATCTTCTCATCTGCTGGATCGAGTACATAGAACACTTGTGCAACACATTCGGGGAGAACCCACGGGTCATCTTTATATCCTACTTTCTTTAAGTCTACCAGTGTGAGTCCATAGTTATCCACTATCACCCCCACGGGATGTTGTACCCATTGGCACTTAAATAAGGGTATTTTCATGCTTGGGCCATAATCAAGTTCCCATATTTCCTCTATGAATCCAAAATATGTGGTCTTCTGTCCATGTAGGTCAAAAGCATCGATACGAACACCGCTATTTTGTGCAACACTTTTCATGTCTTTTGATTTAGTGTAGAATGTGTACCCATTGATGTCATATGCTTGCCATGATGTCACAAAACACGATGGCCCAGAAGCCAAATTCTTCATTGTTTTCTCTTCCAAAGAGTCTCCGAATGGGATGTTTTTGTCCATTAACCATTCGCTGAAACGATGTTTGTGCTCCCTCATGATCCAGTCCTCTGTGCGGTTCTGATTTTCTTTACGAAGCTCATCCAGGTGTTCCTCTATGTAAGGCTCGGCTATCGTGAGATGTTGTAGTACACTACCATGAGCACAATGTACTAGCTTGTAATCCTCAACGCGAAAAGTTTTCTTGCCCATTCTCCCTCTCCCACATAGTTTACCCTCATGTTTAGGTACAGGCACACCTATCATTGTTCCGTCACTGATGTAATCTATACAGCTCTCAATCACTTCTTTTGTAGTGCATCCCTCCATGATTGAACCCTCTGGGTGAGCGCGATTTCGCACATAACCTTTTAATACTCCCAGGTATCGCTCCAACTGAAACATATGATGTAAATATAGTGGCCCTAATATTTTTATCTGATCCACGAGATGTATGATTAGGTGTACTTGCATATCAAAAAATGATGGAGGAAAACACATTTCAAGCTTGCACATAGTCTCGATGATGTATGCCTTTAGATAGTCCAAGTCTTCTAAAGCTATTACTTTTTGTGAAACCGCATTGAAAAAGTAACACAAGCGTGTGATGTCAACTTTGACATGCTCTGTTTCGAGGGCTCTTACCGCAATTGGGAGGAACACCGTCATCATCACATGGCAGTCATGAGAGTTGTAGCCAAATAGAGACAAGTCCTTCATCCTGACTAGTCTGCTGATATTGGATGAGAAACCTGTGGGCACTTTGACCCCACGCAAACATTTGCAAATCTTTGTTCTCTCCTCAACTGACAAGTTGTAGCTAGCTGGGGGGAGGTAAGGCTTCCCTTTGCCACTATCCACTAGATGAAGTTCCGGTCTGATTTGAAGATCTACTAGATCATTGCGTGATTTGAGTCCGTCTTTTGTCTTACTCGGCATGCCCAGCAAGGTTCCAATGATGCTGTCAAAAACATTTTTTGTTACATGCATCAAATCAATGCAAATTTCCATATCCTTCCAGTACGGGAGATACTTGAAAAAAATTGATTGCTTCTTGAAAGTTGTGTAAGTTGAAGGGTCAGTTCTCTTTCTCTTTTCTCCTTTGTTTTTTCCCTTTTCGAATACAACATGAATGTTCTTTACAATTTCGAAAACAAGTTTCCCACTATAAGGCTTTGGTGCACCTTCACTTTCCAGTTGATTGTTAAATTCCGCTTTCATCTTTCGATACTTATGTTGCTTCATCAAGAACCGTCTGTGTCCCATGAACACCAACTTCTTGGATGATTTAAGGTACATGGAAGCAGTTCCATCGACGCACACTACACAACCATTCTTTCCTTTAGTCTTTTGCCCTGATAGTGTGGCGCCACCGGGAGAATCATGGATGGTAACAAATATAATTGCTCTTAAGTTGAAATACTCATGGCAATACTCATCCCATATTCTAACTCCTTCATTCCAGAGCTTTGTCATATCTTCCATAAGAGGTTCTAGGAACACATCAATATCAACACCAGCTGATTTCGGACCTTGAATAAGAATAGTCAACATAATGTACTTTCTTTTGTGACACAGCCATGATGGAAGGTTGTACATCGTTAAAGTCACGGGCCAGGTGCTATGTACACTTCTTTTTTCATCAAATGGATTCATTCCGTCTGCACCCAAAGCAAATCTTACATTTCTGGTTTCTTTGGCAAACTTAGGATACATAAGGTCGAAATTTTTCCATTGTGATGCATCAGCAGGGTGTCGAATCTGTTTGTTATTCTGCTTGCGATTTTCAGCATGCCAACGCATAAGCTCAGCCTCCCTAGGATTTGAGAACAAACGTTTTAAACGATCAATTACTGGAAGATACCACATCACCAAAGCTGGGTTCTTTGACTTATTTTTCCCATCCATGTCATCAAAAGTGTCATCGTCACTTTCAGGTCCAATAGTGGATTTCTTGTTTTTATTTTTCTTCGGGAATTTTTTTACACAGTCTTGATTGTAGCTCTTCTTGTATCGACTGACATTGCAAACTGGGCATCTTGATGTGTTCTCAAAATCGCCACGATACAGAATACAATGATTCGGACATGCATGAATTTTTTGCACACCCAGAGCTATGGGAGATATAAGCTTCTTCGCTTTATAAGTGCTTGTTGGTAGTTTGTTGGGTTTTGGTAGTAATTGAGACAGAAAATTCAAAAGATCTGTGAAGCTAGTATCAGACCATCCGGCGCTAGCCTTCAACTTCAGAAGTTCTAGAACTGTACGCAGTGTAGTAAACTCTTTGTCACAACCCTTTGATTCATCATATAAAGGTTCTTTTGAAGCACTTTCCAGTCCCTCCATTTTAGATAGCCCTTTCTGCGATCCCACAGAACTCAATATTTCTGGTTCCATATGGCGCAACATCTCTTCGCAATCAAATTCTTCAAAATCTTGATTAGCATCCACATTATCCACTTTACCATCAACTTTAAGATCTAAAATTCCGACAACTCTCTCGTCATTACCAGGCACTTCACACGGATCCAACTCACCATGTTCTGACCATATCGTGTAATTGTTTGTAAACCCTCTTTTTAGCAGATGTGATTGGATTACTCCTGTATCTCTCCAAGCTATCTTATTATCACAGTCGATGCACGGACATAATATCTCCTTGCTCTTTCGCAAATTCGCGTGCTTTTTGGCCGCTTCAATAAAGCTTCTCAATTTTCGAATATATGACGAATGTGGTCTTGGCACATTGTACATCCAACCTCGGTCCATTACCTATCCTTATATTGATTAACATCAATAAAATCATTAATTAATTGAATTCATCCATAAAACATGAAACGAATTGATATGTATGAAAATAAAACAAACATTGCAATAATAGATACCTTGAGGTGAGACAATTGTGTTTTTAAACAATCTTTAAACTAGATCAACTATTATAAGTCCAAATCTTGAATTCCAAAGCTTTTCTTCAAATCCATTCTATATTACAAAATTAAGGCAAAAAATCGCATCAAAATGAGAAAGAAAACAAATGGAGATCATATATATGCATAAACTATTGAAATCAATCAATAAACTCAAAAACAAAACCTTCTCCCTGTAGATCTCAAAAAAAACCCGCCGCCACTATTGAAATTAGGGTTCTACGAGTTAGGGTTCTGGAACCCGTCGGGGGGCTAGCCCTTTTATAGTGTACACACATCACAGGCGGTTATTTAGCCAAACCGCCTGTGATAGACAACGTCACAGGCGGTTTTTGTTGTCGACCGCCTGTGAAGTTAATTTATCACAGGCGGTCGGAATTAACAACCGCCTGTGATGTTGTCTATCACAAGCGGTTTGGCTAAATATCCACCTGTGATGCTTTACAATATAAAAAGCTGAGCACCGCCAGGAACCCTAACTCTTCCCGCCTGAGCAAGAACCCGAGCGTCGCCAGGCTGCCGCCGTGTCCCCGTCCCCGAGCACGAACCCGAGCGCCGCCGTCCTAGTCCCCGAGCTCGAGCGCCGCCGTCCCTGTCCCCGAGCCCGAGCGCCGCCGTCCCCGTCCCCGAGCCCGAGCGCCGCCGTCCCTGAGCGCCCGAGCAACGTCGTCCCCTTCACCGAGTCCGAGCGCCGCCGTCCCCTTCACCGAGCTCGAGCCCCGCCGTCCTTGTCCCCGAGCCCGAGCGCCGCCGTCCCCGAGCGCCCGAGCAACGCCGTCCCCGAGACCGAGCCCGAGCGCCGCCGTCCCCTTCACCGAGCCCGAGCGCCCGCCATCCCCGAGCCCGAGCTCGAGCCCCGCCGTCCTCGTCCCCGAGCCCAAGGGCCGCCGTCACGGTCCCCGAGCCCGAAGCGCCGCCGTCCCCAAGCTCTTAAACTTCTTCCTCTCGTAGTAAGGTCAAAGTTCAGGTTCATTTCTTCTAAGTTCATAGCTCGAATTTCCTATATGTGTTTGAATCATATATGTGTTTGAATCATATATGTTAATTGATGGCAGATTACTTGTGTTTGAATCATATATGTGTTTGAATACACAGCTGGATATATATGTGTTTGAATCATAGCTTAGGTTAATCAAATGGTTAGGTTAATCGAATGCTTAGGTTAATCAATGGTTCAAACACATTAAGGTGTTAATCAATGGCTATCCCTGATTATCAGTTCTTAGATTAATTACTGTTGTTGTTTTCACTTACATATTTTGTTTGGTTGTCAATATGCTTATTGCTTATTGCTTGGTTGTCAATTACTTGTTTGGCTATCCCTGAATTTTGTGTCCCTCCATCGATTGAGATCTATTTTTATCCCTTCTGATTAAATGTTTTTTTCACTTACATATTCAGTTATAAGAAAATCATGGAAGTACATAGCCATGACAATGTTATTATCTCCCTATGTTATAAGACTTGTTCTTATCTCCCTTCTTAGTTTTTTGACTACCTATCTTTGCTTCTCAACCCTATGTTATAAGACTTGTTCTTATCTCCCATCTTTGACTTGTTCATAGCCATGACAATGTTATTTGGACCCCTCTTTTTGCCCTATAAGCCACATCCTTGTTTTCCCTTTGATCCCTGCCTTTGTTGCGATCTCAATTTTGATTGTGAGACTTGGCCATTTTCAGTTTTAGAGATGGAAAAAGAGCCACTTGACATGGTTGAGAGCTCAGTTCGAGTCATCGAGACACATGTTGACATCATTCGCAGTCTAGTGACTGATGGGGTTGTGGATATTAGTGAACCGGAATCAGTGTACACACTTAAGACCACTTTGTTTCAAATTGGAGATGTATGCGACATGCTTGAGAAGTGTGCTCTGTCCATCAAAAAGTATGCTGACTCCAAGAGGGCTAAAATTATTCAAGATGAAGCCCTGCAATATGCTGAAGATGATGAAGCTGCAGATGATTTGGAGGAACTCCCAAGCCCAGATCTCCTTACTCAAGCCGACATATTGGAAAAATATTTTGGAATTGAGTATGATAGCGACCAGTCAAGGGGTTGTTGATGTTTAGTCCTAAACAACACGATATGAGTATCGTAGGTTTCACTCTTAGAGATAATGTATTTTGTATGAACCTCTTAGAGAGTGTCAAGTCAATGAACTATCTTCGAGTACTATTGGGAAGTGGATCTCTTTGATGTATTTTTTTAGTGATATCGATGGTGCCGAGTAGCACCAAATTTGGACTTGTGTCCATATCTATAGATGCTAGTAGTTGAGCACTAGCGCCTACAATCTTGACTACCTCATCCCTATTCTCTGTTTGGGACTTATATGGAGAATGGCATCGGCGGAATGCCTGAATCGGGTCGGGAAGCAAGCTCGCAGATAGAAGTGCACTTTCCAATGCAGTTAGACAGAGAGGGCATGGCTGTGATGTTATAATGTTGAAGGACCCCAAGAAGAGATTAAACCCTGTAGTCTACCACCTCCCGTTATTTGTGGGCTTCACCGATGGCTGGAAACATTTGGTGATAGCAAACGACCTTCGGGCTGAAGACGTCTGCGAGCTTGTTAAGGGGCCAGACGATGGTGAGCCGGTGTACTATGTCCGGATGTGTGGTCACAAAATTTAAAGCTGCCCCGGCTACATGTGTGTGCTTCTCTTCTCTTAGGTGGGGTGCTAAGTGATCTTAGTAGCCGACATAAGAGAAGAGAAGCGCACAGATGAAGCCGGGGCGGCTTTAAATTTTGTGACCACACATCCGGACAGAGTACACCGGCTCACCATCGTCTGGCCCCTTAACAAGCTCGCAGACGTCCCCAGCCCGACGGTCGTTTGATGTCACCAAATGTTTCCCGCCCTCGGTGAAGCCCACAAATAACGGAAGGTGGTAGACTATAGGGCTTAATCTCTTCTTGGGGTCCTTCAGCATTATAACATCACAGCCATGCCTTCTCTGTCTAACTGCATTGGAAAGTGCACTTCTATCTGCGAGCTTCCTTCCCGACCCGATCCTGCCCCGGAGGCGGGTTTGGGCTCGATTTCTTTTGAATCACCTTTTCTCCAAGTTCCCTTATTGATGGAACCTACAATCTTGACTACCTCATCCCTATTCTCTGTTTGGGACTTATATGGAGAATGGCATCGGCGGAATGCCTGAATCGGGTCAGGAAGCAAGCTCGCAGATAGAAGTGCACTTTCCAATGCAGTTAGACAGAGAAGGCATGGTTGTGATGTTATAATGCTGAAGGACCCCAAGAAGAGATTAAGCCCTGTAGTCTACCACCTCCCGTTATTTGTGGGCTTCACCGATGGCTGGAAACATTTGGTGATAGCAAACGACCTTCGGGCTGAAGACGTCTGCGAGCTTGTTAAGGGGCCAGACGATGTTGAGCCGGTGTACTATGTCCGGATGTGTGGTCACAAAATTAAAAGCCGCCTCGGCTGCATGTGCGTGCTTCTCTTCTCTTAGGTGGGGTGCTAAGTGATCTTAGTAGCCGACATAAGAGAAGAGAAGCGCACAGATGAAGCCGGGGCGGCTTTAAATTTTGTGACCACACATCCGGACAGAGTACACCGGCTCACCATCGTCTGGCCCCTTAACAAGCTCACAGACGTCCCCAGCCCGAAGGTCGTTTGATGTCACCAAATGTTTCCCGCCCTCGGTGAAGCCCACAAATAACGAGAGGTGGTAGACTATAGGGCATAATCTCTTCTTGGGGTCCTTCAGCATTATAACATCACAGTCATGCCTTCTCTGTCTAACTGCATTGGAAAGTGCCCTTCTATCTGCGAGCTTGCTTCCCGACCCGATCCTGCCCCGGAGGGGGGTTTGGGCTCGATTTCTTTTGAATCACCTTTTCTCCAAGTTCCCTTATTGATGGAACCAGTATACCAGACTAACAGTATATCCCTTTATCGATGGAACCAGCTTGAATGGCAGACAACGAGCAGCCTAGTATGGATGTGGTCTGCACCGGTGCGTCTAACAAAGTTGATGAAGACGCGGTGGTCTGCACCGGTGCGTTCCGGTGAAGGGAACGGGGAGGATAGTTCTAGTGACGACAATCCTTGTACTCCTATACCTCCAAGGAAGAAAAAAACATCAGATGAGCTTGATGCCGACTATATTCCCAACGATGAAGAGGTAAATAGAAATATGCCGACTATATTCTAAAATAATGTTCATATATGAAAGGCCATTAATTTTTTCACTATATAGATTTCAAATGAAGAGAAGAAAGAGGATGCATCTTCTACACGAAACACGGAGGATGCTCTGATGCCTGAATCATCCGTTTCACATAAGCGGAAACGAGGGCGACGAGGTCCAAATCAGATGAAAGAAGGTGCAGTTATGTACGTAACAAAACTAAATGCAGAGGGGTTTCCTGAAGAACCACTTGACGTGGTTACAAAGTTTCGAAATTCCTGCGGGTCTACTGTTAGAGATATAGTGCCAATCACACTTCAAAAATGGAAGGATTTAGATGAAGACACCCGCAACAAGCTATGGGCTAAGTTGTCTGAGTCATTCAAGTTCCCAAAAGGCACAGAGGATGCAGTAAGGAAGTCGATGCTCTCTGCTATGGCCAAGATGTTTCATGGGTGGAAGGCCGAGATGAATAGGGAATTTGTTAAGAAGAATAAGGTTCCTCCGCCCAAGAAAATGGGGAAAATCACTCAAGCTCAGTGGGAGGAATTTGTTCGTAAGAAGACCGAACTCAAGGCCAAAGAACTGGGCGAAACTAATTCTCAGAGAGCGAAGATGAACAAACACCCCCATCGCCTGGGGTCAAGTGGATATCACCATAAAGTTGTGCAGTGGAACAGGATAATCGAGGAAGCTATAACTAACGGCACTTTGGACCCAATATTAAAAGATATCGATGAGAGAGCTATTCGTTGGATCTTAGGTCGGGCAGGTTTGAGTGAGGACGGCAAACTTTTGCATCCAGAATTGGTAGGCGAAGTTTCGACAAAAATTCAAGAATATGCAGATAAGAGAAAAAAGGAGAATTTAAGCCTCGGAGGGAGAATGACATACTAACTGCAGCACTAGGCAATCCTGAACACACTGGACGGGCTCGGGGAATCTCTTCTAAGATTTCCTGGAGAGAGGCGTTTCCAGAGTATGCGTCGTCATATAGGAAACACGAGAAGTCGAAAAGGACCCTTGAAGAGACTATTGATGAAAGGGTACAAAAGGCTATTAATGACGTGATGAACAAAATGAAGAAAACAGAATGCATATCATTTGAACTCAAGCCAAGCCACATGAGTCCACCTATAGTCCCTAGCAGCGTTGGATCTGTGCAAGACTTGACCAAGTACCCTATAGACGATATTGTTGAGGACAAGCCTTGCTTTCTTCATATTCCAATCAATCAATCTGGGACAAAAACAAAGCAAGCTGCTACTGGTTTGGTAAAACCAGGACTTGTTAACTACAAGGATAATCCTGTCCCGCCACACTATACTGTGGTCCAAGTTCTAGAAATCACAGACAGTGGTTGTGAAGATTGGGAGATAGATTTTCCAGTTGAGGGGATCATAACTTTGCAGGAGGCAATGAACGAGTTGGTCCTTTGGCATCGACGCGACATCAAGTTGGGTGATGAGCCGAATTCAACACCAATGCAACAAAAAGATAGTTCGATCATTCCACACCCCATGGTGCAGGAAAATATGACACCAACCTCCAAAAAAATCGTTGAAACAATCATATCGCCTCTTGCGAAGGAACTCGACGAGGGGGACGTAGACAAAATTGTTCCTCAGAATGTCGACGTCAACATCAAAAAGGAACCAAAGGTTGGCACCAATGTTGAAGGGCCAACTATTTCAAAGAAAATTCATAAGCGAATCGCCACTGACGATGTCAAGAAACCGTCAGAATCAGTGGCACGCTACCTGCATAAATTGCAGAGAGTTATGACAAATCAATCAAAAGCGGAATCAGCATCTCATGGACTAGGCACACGGTCGACCCAAATAGACAATTTCGAAGTATGGGAAGAAATGGAATGATTCATACTCGAGAATCATTACGTCTTAAAACCAATATCTCGGTATACAAGAAGGAGGATGTTCCTCCTAAATTTGTGAATGGGAGGCCGTTCTTAACGACGGTGCAACTTTCTAAGTTGTCAACTCTGGAGATTAGAATGCATGAGTGGTACATGGTGGCTAGCAACAAATACAAACTCGAGGAATTCACATTTGTTGTGCCAGAAGATGCATTTTGGAGCAATGATCATATAGATCTTGTGCGGCATTTATTATTTGACGATCTCTGGTCGTTGTACCACCGACAAAGGATGGAAACCAACTACTTAACCCTCTTTTGCTTGTAAGTACCTCTAAACTTTCATATTTGTTAGTTTTGTACACGCACACATAAACGAGAGTCTAACGATTAACACTATTACACGTAGGATGCAATACATGGATGATAAGAAGAAACAACTTAAGACAGGGTTTCTTGACCCGTTGATGATATCCCAAGCTCGCTACAAAGTAGTTGCTCGGAGGCATGGAGAAGAATATAAAGACTTGAACGATGCTGAATTTGAGAAAGCCGTCAAACAGAATCAGAGAAAGAAAATGAAGGTAATGGCGGCATACATTGGACGAGCCATGTATAATCATGTACAACATGGCAAGGACTTAATAATAGCTCCGCACCACTTTAAGTAAGTTATCGACATGGTTTAATTTTGAACTATAAATTATGGCAATCGTGATATTAACATGTGTTTTCATCTATGTCTATATAGTGACCACTACATTTGTATCATGATCTGGCCAAAGGATGGTAAAGTCGTGGTCTTCGACTCACTGAGAATGGAAAAGACTACGTATAATGACTTCTTGAAGATTTTAGAGAAGTATGATTATTATTGCACACTTGTACTTATTACAACTTAACAAATGTATTCTTAATCTCACAATGCTATTCTTATATGCAGTGCATACCGTTTTTATTGGAAAGATCTTGGCGGCGAACATCCAGAGGACAAGCCTAATTTGTCAATATCATTATTTCCATATGGTGACAAACAACCTCCAGGTACTGTCCTGTGCGGTTATTATGTATGCGAATGGTGTCGTGTCACCTTCCATTACATGGTCAATCGTGAGGATGTAAGTTCGCTATCATTGTCTATGTTGCAATTTTTATGTTATATTGTTGCTCATCACATTACTCTTAGCACCGATTGCTTTTTGCTTTCATTGCAGGTTCCTAAATCCAAGATCAATGCTGAATGGTTAGAAAGAGATATGGTTTCCGTCGGCGGTGCTAAGGTTGTAAGAGACTTGCTTTACTTTATGCGCCGTGAAGTTCTTCATCAACAAGGGCTATTCTACAATGTAAATGGAAATTTGCAAAAATTCCTAGAACTAAGTTTGTACACGATATCACACAGTGTTTAGGTCTTTAGTTAGGAACTTTAGATGTTTAGTTGTCTATGGAACTTTGAGATGTTTAGTTGTATAATTCTGTGTATGACGATGGAACTTGATATGTGGATGAATCTGTGTATTATCCCTGTTATGGAACTTGTAATCTGTGTATTATACCTGTTATGGAACTTGTAATATGTGTAAATCTGTGTATGTGGATGAATCTGTGTACAATCTGTGTATTATGCAATCTGTGTGAATCTGTGTATAATCTGTAGATATGAATCTGTTTATACCTGTTTGAAAATTCTGTGTATTATACCTGTTTGAAAATTCTGTATATATGAATCTGTATAATGAAAACCGTCTGTGATTTATAGTGTATGCAGTCGGTTCCTTTGAACTGGACCGCCTGTGATGTGTGTCTATCACAGGCGGTTCCGTTGAACTGGACCTAGAGATGGCAATGGGTACCCGCGACCCGATACCCGATGGGTATTTACTCTATTAGGGTATGTATGTGGGCTAAATATTCTACCCGTGGGTCTGTAATTGGACAAAAACCTTCACCCAATGGGTAAACGGATATTAGAATGTTCCGCCTTCACCCATACCCGTTAACCCATGGGTATAAAATACCCAATATAAACCTAGCCCAAGCATGAACTTTGACTTTAGTCATCTATATTTTTTACTATTTAACAACCTTTTAGGCCATAATTTCATATAAGACTTAACGATAATTTAATGACCATGTAATGGAACATGTAATGTGCTATGTAGTACTATCCTAGTGTTACTACTTTATCCAATTATCTTTGGTGTGTTGAATAGATGGTTAAATGGTGCTAGAAATTTTGTAATGGTATTTAGATGGATATACTTGACATTTGTATTATATAATATTTTGATAGATGTTTAGCTTTTATGGGTACGGGTGACCCGATGGGTGACCCATACCCACATGGGTATGGGTATGGGGGTAAATCCATACGCGCCAGTGTATATGGGTGACCCGATAGGGTTATTTTTGTGTCATGGGTATGGGTATGGGGTAGTAATACCCGGTGGGTATTTACCCATTGCCATCTCTAACTGGACCGCCTGTAATCTGTGTTTTTCACAGACGGTTTTTGATTGACCGCCTGTGATGTTGTTTTACATCACAGGCGGTGCACCACAAGCGGTTCCTGGAACCGCCTGTGTAGTGGCGAACCAGACCGCCTGTACAGAGGTGTGCTGTAGTAGTGTGAGTACTCCCTCTGTTTCTTTTTAGTTGTCGCTGGATAGTTCAATTTTGCACTATCCAGCGACAACGAAAAAGAAACAGAAGGATTACCTCTCTAACCGTCACTTGATATGCACGTCACTTGATATGCAGTAACTTCGAGGCTCCACTCTAAAAAAGATGACACACCAACTATTGTTTTAGTCGCTGCCACCGTCGTATGCACTACTCGCGTATACATGGCTGGCCGGGCGTGCCTTAGCCATGACGCTTGGACCTAGCTTTCTTGCTAGCTATGGCATACTGTCGAATTAGCTCGTTTGAGAGGCTAATATAATGCAGCGTCCCTCTTGTGATGTTGTCAAAGCCATCATACTCTTACACGTTTTTAGATGTAGATATTGAATTATGGAATTGAGAATTGGATGATTGTCTAACGAATTCAGAGTTGGAATTAAAGCTCAATTCCTCCATATTAGAATGCAGCTACAAGTTGCCCCTCACAGTTCAGAGGCTAGACCCCTCTATATTGGTCGTAATTGCAATTCTAGTTACATCCAAGCAACATATTTACTAAACAAATGTAGTGATGGATCTAATTTAATTCTAAAGCCTCCAGTATCTATATCCACCTTATAGAATCTCTAAGTTGACAATTGTTTCAACTAAACGGCTTTCAACTTTTTCACATTTGCCAGCTTGTTATAGCTTTCTCATAGCTCATGGCTAGAATTAGTTTTTCAGAAATCTAAAGCTGAATCAAACACACCCTGAAGTAAAGTATTTTCTATGGAAGGTTCCTGATACAGTTCATGAAGTTGGTTAGCCTCCAAAATTGAGAGAATCAAGGCAACTTTGAGATAATAAACGTGTGAGAATCTAACTATAGCACCTCTTGATGTAACCGCTTTACTAGGACCCTATTTGTTTTAGCTTTTATCCACCAGAATCTATTACAGACTACCAAATGTCTAGCTTTTCAAACCGCTTATACGAGAATCACTTTATTTAAAATCATCCAAAATTAACATTAACACAAAATCGACCGAGTCGTTATGATAGTAGAAAATCGTCACTTTCTACATCATAAAATATATGAACTCTTTTATCTTCCTTCACATGTAGTATGCACGATAGTTAGATTCTCCCTATAACTAGATTTTTTATAAAAAACTAAATCATACATACCCCATAAGATCTGAAAATTAAAGCAACCAATAAGCATGACACCACAAGAAACCGCACAATTAGGATGGGTGACGCCCAGCAATACTCGACCCTCTCCAAATATATATTGGAGCATAATACGCTCATTCGAAGATTTTTTGCAACTCCTCAAAGCTCCCAAGGGCCCGAAACTACCTTCCTGATCAAGCCATTTTTTATCCATCCCGTCGCGCGAAGCCTGTTAGATTGCGCGCGGTGCAGGCGAGGAGACCGCGCCGTCGAAGAACGAAGACAGCCTCTGTTTCCGGCCGGCGATGAGGAACCCGCCGGGAAGGCACCTCCTCCGCCTCACCAACCGCGCAGTGCGCTCTTCTTCTTCCTCCTCGTCGGCGCCCGGCGCCGGCCCCGGCGCCTCCACCTCGGCCGCGTCCCCACGCCCGCGCGCCATCGCGGACGGGCGCCCCCTGCGCGCCAGCTCCCCGCCCCCGCCTTCCGCGGTCGCCGCCGCCGCCGCCGCTTACTGGGAGTCCCGCGCGCTCCGCCGCGACGGGGAGGAGGGCGACTGGGAGGAGGTCGTCGCCGGGGTCCCCGGTACCGGGGAGATGGAGGAAGGAGAGGAGTACAGGGTGGTGTTCTGGTGCCCGCCCACCATAGACGAGGTCACCGGCGCAGTCACGAGCATACAGGAGTAAGATTTGGATGCTCACCTCAATAAATCATTTTTTTTCGCGCACTGTTAAATTGTTGCGTCTTGACGTTCCTTGTGTTGGCGATGCGCTTGATTGCCACGAACTAGGCTAACCTTTGCTTCCATGCATTAGATTAGAGGTGTTTTTGTATGTGGTTTGATGCGACATATATAGCTTCTCATGGGACATGGGAGCCTTCTATGCTTCAGTTCATGTGCACTATCGTAGGTGGCCAGCATTTGTTGTCATTACTTAGATATTTGCCATTACAACGAAAGGGGTTCGTAAAATTGTCATCGAACTCACATTTTATAGACTCCGATGGACCCGATTCATAGAAAATATTGGCAATTATATCAAGGAGGCAACACAAAAAACCAATTATTCCGTCTTCTGTGCAGGGATGGGGGTGGGGGCAGCCCATGGGGACAGGGGGCGGTGGGCTAATGCGGCAGGAGGGGGGATGCATGGATACTCATCCACATGAACTTTCAGAGTTGCAGTATAAGTTTTTTCTTATGCAGAATTCATTGACTATCATGAATGAGTTCCTATTGATGTTGTTTCTTGAATCATAGGATTGTAGGGACTGTTATAGAACATTAGATCAGCTCTATGAAGAATTATAATTGGAACCATGGTAATGGAGTGTTTGTTTTCTTGTAACTTTTTCCAGCCCTATGAATCGTATTGCTTGCTCACTTTGGTTCATTCTTTCCAGGTGAGTCGTAAGACTATCTTTGTGATGCTAAGAAAATTTACATCTGACTCCCCCCCCCCCCCCCCAAGCACACACAAACAACTAATTAGATGAAAAGAAGTGAAAAATTTATATAGATTAAAATCTCTTTCCAGGGTTTGTATTATGCAATACCTTGTTCTGATCATATTGCACTATGTGTCATCATTTGATAAAGCGAGAAATGCCTTTTTTCTCTTATTCAAGTTTGTACCATGAAAACAAGCTTTTTCTTTCTTTAAAAATAAACCTATAGTACCCACTCTGTCCCAAAATGGTTGATGTTTTAGGTTTGGACACGTGGATTTTGGAGGAGTGAAGGGTGCGGTGCACATAAAACAAGCAAAGATTAAGAGAAATAGAGATAAATAGGTATTGTTAAAAGAAAAATGTGCATTGGGAAATTAGAATGACAACTATTCTGGGACAAGATTTGAATCATATAATGACAACTATTTTGGGACAGAGGGAGTAGACCTTTGCTCGTTAAAGGGTTGTATCTTATGCATTGCTATTCTTTGCTCCATCTAATCGAGTTATCGTTTCCTTCAGGGTATTTGAGAATCCTCTTGGACTGGATTCAGATACAACTGACAGACAAACAGCACTGCTGTCTGCATCAGGACATTCATCTGGCAATTCATCAGGATCAGATGACTGGATTGAACCTGCCGCCTATGTTCTTAACTCAACTGCTCTTCTTTCAAGGGAACATAGGAGTGTTTTGGATGCTTTTCGTCTGTTGCAAAAGGATCCCACCGTTCAGGTTTAACTGAACATATTCCTTTTATGTATTTTCATTGTTCACCTAAACACTTGATGCTAAACAGTTGTCACTTATTGTTTAGTCTTTTGTTTGGGCTAAACATCTGTTAAACAATCAAAATGGCTGGTTAAATGGACACATATGGTTATCATGTAGTGATTAAACATGCTAAATGGCTGTTTAGGAGAGCAGAGGTATTTTACAACACTTAGTTAGATAGTGACACATTATACCACATGTTATAGTGCCCTGTCATATTTTGATGTAGCATTTGTAATTTCTGGTCTCGCTGTCACTTACAAGTTCCTCAACATCTTATCTCTCCATCACTGTGTTAACGTTGTTCATTATGCAGAAAATGGTTATGTCTTTGTCATGCGATAAGGCTGTTTGGGATGCTGTCATGAATAATGAGGCAGTTCAAAATTTCAGGAGACCTTTACATGATGGTATGTTGCATGAAACTTTCATGCACAGCATGAATCAAAATGGCCTTCAATAGACTATTGCTTTTCTTTCTGGTTGTTTTAACTTTTCTAACTAACAACATCTTCCAGGAAAAGAAAGCGATAGAAAGGGAAACACTAGTGGTCCTGCTGAAGTGCTTAAGTGGGTCCTGGAAAGTGCCCAGGCAAAAATAGTTGAATTCATTGAGAATGCTATGAAGATAATCAACATGTTGATCCACCCTGAAGAGGATGAAGACAAGCCAGATGCATACAGCAATGCAGTTAAAATGTCGTTCATGCTCACGATATTCGTCTTCATCGTGGTGGACATTGCTCGTACCAAGTGAGCACAACAATCCATCGACTTTGTATTTCTATATGTTTCATTGTCTCTTGGTTATACACGGAGCAACTCTAGTCAGCTAGATTAAGGTCATCCAAAGGTTGACAGGCCAAGAAATTGGGATTTGTTATCGTACCATTGTGTGGAATTATGATATATCCTAGTAACATTAACATTATTATACTTGCATTCAGCGTGCTTATGCCTTTTCATTTCCTGGTGATTTTGGCTACAGTTATGAACGTTGGGATAACAAAGTGTGGTGAGGAGAAATTCTGGCATTCTACAAGCTCGTCTGTATATACATCGGTTGGAATTGTTTTGTAGAATACACCAAGCTTCATAGGCTACACAAAAAAATTACCTATGCTTTGGTTGTATCATTTAACCCTGGCAGATCATACATGGGAATGTTGTTGTTCTGGGTCATATTTACGCTTCCTAGTCCAGCGTCAGAAAAATTATGTTTGCAGTCCTTCATTTGAAGGATATACAGTATTAACTGTTGAAATGGCCAGCATAATAAAATTATTTGTATAATAAATAAAGTTACATGCTGACTTCGATTTGATTCGTTCCTTGAACAACATAAATCTCAGATATCTCATGGAAAGACACTTATATTTGGTTGAGTTCAAAAGCTCATATTTCGTTTGCGAAAAAACAGACCGTTGGGTGCGTTGTGCAAAACAATTCCAACCGATGTCAATGTGTCGCACAAACCCCCTCTTGCAAACAAATAACAAGGCAGCTTTATCCGGTGATCATGGTGCCGGTGCCCTCGTCCGTGAGGATCTCGAGCAGCAGCGAGTGCGGGACGCGGCCGTCGATGATGCTGGCGGTGCGCACCCCCTGGGCGATGGCACGGACGCAGCACTCCACCTTGGGAATCATCCCGCCGCCGACCTTCTCCTCGGCCACCATCCGTCTCACCCCGGCGACGTCCACCTCCCTCACCAGGCTCCCTGGATCATCGCGGTCCGCCAGTATGCCGGACACGTCCGTGAGGAGCAGAAGCTTCTCGGCTCCCACCGCTGCCGCGATCTCCCCGGCGGCCGTGTCGGCGTTGATGTTGTAAGCCTGCCCGGCCTCGTCGGCCGCTACGGTGGCGATGACCGGGATGTGCCCAGACGCGATGATGGGGTGGAGTACGGCGGGGTCCACGCGCGTCACTTCGCCGACGAAGCCGAGGGAGGCGGCGTCAGGGGAGGGCCGCGCGGTGAGGAGGCGCGCGTCCTTGCCGCACAGCCCGACGGCGGTGGCCCCCGCGAGGCTGATGAGGGACACGAGCTGCTTGTTGACCTTGCCCGCAAGCACCATCTCCACGACCTCCATGGTGACCGCGTCGGTGACGCGGAGCCCGTTGCGGAACTGAGGCTCCACGCCGACGCGCGCCAGCCAGGAGTTGATCTCGGGCCCGCCGCCGTGGACGAGAACGGGGCGGAGGCCGACGCAGGACAGCAGGACCAGGTCGCGGATCACCGACGCCTGCAGCTCCGGCGATTTCATCGCTGCGCCGCCGTACTTGACCACCACCGTCTTGCCCTTGAACCTCTGGATGAACGGGAGCGCCTCCGACAGCACGTCCACGCGGCTCAGTGCCGCCGCAGCGCCCGCTGCAGGTGACGCCGGTGTGGGCTGCGCCGCCGCCACCGAGGCGGCAGAGACCCGGAGACCGCCGCTGCTGTGTGACGCCGACGGGGTCAGGGCCACAACGCGGTTTGCGTTCAGGCCATGCTTAGGGGTCAGCGTGGAGGCGGCGGCGAGGGAGGGGTGGAGCTTCGTGAGCCGCATGGTTTGGGGTCAGGGCCACAACGCGGTTTGCGTTCGATGAAATGCCTCGCCTTGGTTTGGGTGTATGCGGAAACGAGCTTGTTGCTCGGCACTGGAAGTGTGCTGCGGCACAACGGAAGTGTGTAATTGTAGATAGGGATGCCGGCGGAGTAGGTGGCGACTGGCGAGTGTGACACCGGAGCTGGTCAGGTGGAGCAGCCGGCGGGCTGACCGGAGCACGTGTTTTCGTTTGGGGATCGACTTGCTTGCAAATTTATGCAAGTTGTTTAAGGGTGTCACACCCTCGGTTTTAGAAGACAAAATGAATACGAACACAGCGATTACATAAATAAGCATCATTGCACATTACTATCCACAAATTTCTTATGTCCTTGTTGTAGAGAAGCATACTATGTCTGGAACAGATGAACTTTCACAACAGACATAATTGCATTATCATGACCGGATCGGGTATGCCTGGACTCTCAACCAAACATTTCTTGAAGCTGCTTAAGACCATTACCAAACTCTCGGTATATGGATTCTGTGACCCGGATCCATCAGGTGTAGAGATCCTTGCTGTTTATGCACGGGGCTCGATGGAATCCGCTTATGTTATGATAATATCAATCTTGTTGTACCCACTCTCCGCTGGGTTGGTGTTTTCACAAGTGACATCGAACATCTTAGAGTTCAAGTCAAAGGTGAGCTACCAAGACTTTAAGGAGGAAGATAATGCCAAATTCAACGGTCTGTTGAATCTTGAGACTATGAAGCTGTCAGAGGGCTGGTTCAAAGAAATACGTCACATGCAAGCGTACGACAAGAAGTTGTCCTTCGAAGAGTTAAAGCAACTGGGCTGTTCTTATTTTGCTGATGAGATGCTTCCCAAGCTGATCAAGCGTGCCAGTTCTTGAACTCCTGGAGTTCAGAAACAATGGAATTTTTTTTGTGATTTATGTGATACAAATATTATTTATTGGCAGTTACAGGTTGTAAGCATGTTTGTCTACTTTGTTTCATATATATGCTTAGAGCAACTCTAAAAGCCTAGCTAAATTGATTAGTATATGCAAAAATAGAAAAATTAGGATTAAAATCCGATCCAATGGACCCTCTTTCTTGCTCGCTACTGTATCCTGCTCGCCATTCCATCGAGATCGTTAGGTATTTTTGCCGAGTCTGCCCGTCTCGCCATTCCCTCCTACCGTCACCCCTCTCGAGCCCTTGACGCCTGCAGCATCGCTCCATCGCCCTGTCGTTCTCGTCGTCCTCTCGCCGCTCCCAAGCCTCGCCGTCCTCGCGTGCATTGGTAGATATGGCATGCCCAAGCTGGGAGGGGATTAACCGCAATACAGGGGAAGAGCATATCGATTATTTTTCTTGGCCAATGTCGACAATGCAAGCGTATGAGCCAAAGTGTAAGTGCTCGCTCCTCCTGTTTGTTTGTTTGTTTTACTAGCATTCCAATTTCCAGCTTATATGCTAGCACTTTCTAAAAGTTGATCGATATCACGGCTCATGGACAAAAAAAATTCTCATGTCAGCAGTAAAAAGAGACATGTGAATTACAGATTTATATTTTAATATAAACACATGTATCTTATTCACGTCAATTGAGAGGTGTTTTGAATATTTATAAACAATATTTAAAGAGTCCGTTGGTTTACCTCACCGTTTAAGAAATTATTTATTTTTTAGAGTCCTTATAAAACTCTAAATTTAGCTAAGATTATATCTAGACTCTTGGAGTTGCTCTTATGTGGCTCAACTACCCAAACTAGAGTACACTACTTAAACAAACCACTTCTGCTTAAAGCCAAACTAATTACTGCTCTGCACAATCATGCAATTAAATCAATATGAAATACAGTAGACACCAACCAAAGAAGACTGAAATTCTCACCAGTGATAGGATAATGCTGCCCACAAACATTGTCAGCTTCTTTAGGGATTGTCAGATGATCTTTTGTTACAGAGGTACAGTTATGTTGCTGCTGGGGTTCAACAATTTTAGGTGCTGAAGAGCAAATGCCTGTACCAACTTTAAGTAAGTCATCATCTGCATCAACAATGATAGTGAAGTTCTCAACTGGGTTGGCTAACATAAGCTTGCTATGTTGATTTGATTCAATTTCACCATTCAAGGTTTCTTCGTTGCGAATGATATTGAGTATCTCTGTAAAGTTTGAAGTATAATATGAAGTGATATTTATGTCTGAGCATATAAATTTCAGGTTAACATAGAAGTTGGCAGTGAAATAGACTTCTATTTAGCATATAACATTGGCAGCGAAACAGGCTTCTTTTTACTGAAGGATAGGCAGATGTGGCAACATGATTGCATATTATATAGTATATACTTCCATTTTAGCTGCGATGTAAAAAACTTAAGGTAGATGATGAAATGATAGATACCATCATAGTAAAGTACACACAAGTCAGAATTACTACCAAGAGTTCACCTAATAGAAGATTGGGCATGCATATCCATCTTGGGGTGTGCAGTTTGGATGTTTACACTTCACATAAACAACTAAACAGTTCTGTGTCATTAATAACACAATCATCACAAAAAGATGACAGCAAAGTAAACACATTCATCAAGGAATTACTAAAACATTCATAATATTATCGCAACACCAAAGATGACAACAAAGTATACACATTCACTTATTCACCCAACAGATAAGAACACTCTATTCCAGGCTCCAGCGCAGTATAATTTCATAGAACCATGGAAGTTCTTTACACGGGGAATTAGAAAGAAAGAAAGCAAGAACTAGTTGCCTATCAAATCTCTGTGATAAATTTTAAATTCAGAAATGAACAAAAATAAAGAAAGCACAAGAAGAGTAAGAATGAACCTGAATTTCCACAATCCTGCTGCATCTCCAACCTCCGCTGCAGATGCAGCTAGAGCCAGTTCGCCTTCCTCGTTCCCCTACGTCCCAACCTAGCATAGAAGGACATTGCACCTCTCATTTTCAATGTGTCCCGAAGAAAGAACAGATCTTTGAGTGAAGCGCTGTTAAATCATACTTGGATTAAGGACCTCAACCTGTTTTCTGCTGAGGTGACAGAGCAACACATTGTGAAGTACTGTAGGCTTTGGTCAATATTGCAAAGAATATCCTTGCAACCGGGTATTTGCGACTCTATTAGTTGGAAACTCTCAGCAGACCAACAGTATTCAGCAAAATCAGCATACCTTGCCCAATTCCTCGGCTCCGAGCTTACAAATATGAACTGGATCATTTGGAAGGTATGAGCACCACCAAAATGCAAATTCTTCAGTTGGTTAGCCATCCAAAATAGAATTTGGACAGCGAATCGTCTTGCGAAGAGGGATTGGCCCCACAACGCTACTTGTGCATTGTGTGGGCAAACTTTGGAGTCAGGATTGCATCTCTTCGTTGAGTGTCGTTTAACCAAGCGGATTTGGCCATTTGGGAAGAGGTGGTTGTATGGGCAGCGGTGGAGGATCTTAGTCCAAATAACTGGGACCGCAGTGAGTCTGTCCTGCAATGGTGGACGTCCCTAGCTACAACTCAAGATTGCAACAGGAAGGGCTTGAGAAGCCTCTTAATTCTAGTGAATTGGACCGTCTGGCGTAAGAGAAATGCTAGGATTTTCGACCACAAGTCCTCCACATGTTCTCAGATTCTCGCATCTATTATATCTGAGGCATCGACTTGAATACGTGCAGGAGTCAAACAGCTGGCTAATCTCCTAGCCTCTCTTTAATTTTGTGTGTTTGAGTTTGGCTTTTCTCCTAGTCTCCTTTCAGTTTAGTCTTGTGTGTTTGTGTTTTTTGGCTTGGTCCTGCTTGTGTGGGGTGTCTTTGTATTTTAAACCTCACCCCCTTTGGGCTCCTCTCTTTTTAATATAACGGGCAGATCTCATGCCAGTTCGTTTAAAAAAAAACTAGCATAGAAGAGCTCGCATCAAACCAAGAGCAACTAAATTGGCTTGCAGCAGATCTTCGAATGCGCGGGCTCCAACTTAGAGACAGGGTACGTGTACCCACACAAGTGGCATACGAAGCCGCCGCCGACGTGCACCCCGCGCCCTCCCCTTCCTGCAACTGTACAAATTCACCACGCTTCACGTCGCAGGAACATAACTGGCAAGAGAATTAAAATATTTTGAACAACGCCAGCAGCGGCGAGGCAACGGGGGCTCGCCGGAAAGAGTGTCGTCTCCGTTCTCCATGCCGCCGCGGCTTGGTGCTCGGCAACCAAGGAAGATATGAAGATAGGATACTTCGGCTGCGGTACCTTTGGGCGAATATGGGTAAACCCTAAACCCTAACCCCCAAAAATGTGGGTAAACTACGAAATCAGGACTTGCACTATCTGAATCTATTACCAAATAGCAATCTGCTCCCCATTCGGTCTGTTCAAAGTAGAACAAATCGAATTGAACAGGACAGCAATGACAGAGGAGCCGATGAAGGGGTTCATGAAGAAGAAGGCAACGAACTAACCCTAATGGACAAGAACTGATCTAAGGTATAGTACGATAGAAGTACCTATGGGAGGCAGCGGAAGGAAGAAAATGACAACACAAGGGGAGGGAGCCGGTGGAGGGACCGTACCCACCGTAGCTTCTGTCGCTGTGATGGTGGCGCTGACGGTGAAAAGAAGGCGGCTTTGTTTTTCATAATTCCAGTAGCGACCCTTTATCACACGTTTCAAAACTCCCGGACGGTTGCACTTCCTGACGTACATTTCTGGCCATTGTAAGAGCATCGTGTGGCAGAAACATAAAGAGCTGATGTGGACGAACGTGAGAGCAGCTTTGCGTTCAGCTTTAATAATATAGAAAGAAAATAGAAATACATAGACTTCCATGTTGAAAAGGCACTGCATGTTTCAAAATAAAACTTTCTTGATTCTGTGATACATTATGAATATCCATGATAATAGTAATCTAGTGCATAAAAATGCACTTCTCCCGTAAAGCTCATGAATGATGAAAAGTTCCCATAATTAACTAAAAGCACCTAACTTATCATACATTTCCATATGTAAAAAAATCATGCCAAATATCTAGGGAACGAAACGTGATACGACCTATGGGTTGGGATATGCATCCTATTTGCCACATTTACAATGTTTTGTGTCTGCTTCGATTACAACCGAAAGATCCTTCTCCATTCATTGAAGCTGCTCGTGAACGCCGGACAGGAGATGATGTCACCCGTGAGATTTTGGAACTCTGGGCACACATCTATCTCTTGCACACCCTTGAAGCCTACGTCTCATTTGAGGATAAGCTCACTGCAACATGCGGTAAAAACTGGCAACATCATCTGCAAAATAATTAAATAAAAAAATTAATTCACTATTTCAGTTTTAGAAGAGCAAAATCGGGCCTTCAATTTATGTTTTGTCAAGCATATAAGCTTTAGGAATTTCTTGTGTCTCGGTATTGCAAAGAGTACGATTTCCAACATATATAGTGAGCCAATATAGCAGATCGAGGTTGTGCGTAAATTAAGAAGTGACCTTGAGCTTTTAGAGATGGAAGGCATGGTTGAAATCCTCCGATGTGTGGCCCAGAGAATAGAGCTTCTACTTCCAAGACTGGTCATCGTAGAAGATGGATTGCTGCATCAGCCCCGCTGCACAGCCACAGTGTGCAACCTTGCGTCCAAGAACATCGGCTTCATGACATCGAAGTGGTGCTTTGTCACAATCGGCGCGACCGGGTGGGATGCTAGGAGGTCGAAAAGGTCATCGTAGACATCGTACTGGTGGAACCCTGAGCGCTTGGTGTGCATGCCTAGCTCCGCCATGCATGCCTAGATCCAATCAATGGTCATCACTGTCGCAGAGCGTCTGGCGGAAGCAGTTGTCCTGCATTTGCGAGCGCGCCAGCAACCGGCTAATGGTGAAGCCGTAAATTGTCAAGCCACCACCGTCGTAGGCCATCCCGTAGGGGTGGCTCTTGGAGAGGGAGCCGATGTAGTAGGGTTGGGCGTGGTTTAAGTGGTTGGTGGATACAACTACGACGGAAGGTGGCAGCTGCTTCTCCGTCGTTGCGGCCGCCATGAGGTTGGTGGAAAACCGGGAGACCCAGACGGTGTCAGGCACACGGTTGGAGGCGGATGACGACGCTGCAGCCTAGTCGCTAGGGCTGGACATTCGGTATATTAAGGTAATTCGGATCGGTTTATTCGAATTTATGAAATTTTGGGTTCTAAAAAATAAAAACTAAAATTTTCAAAATAATTTTAGGAACTGAATCCGAATAGACTCATAATTTCGGTTCGGTCTATTCGATCCATCGAATAAATCCAAATAGTAGAGAGACTAGTATCTTTTGTTAAAATATATACAATGAATAATTAATTGGAGGTACTATTATTACACCAAGTGACTATAAAAAATAGCATATAGAGATATATATACTATTATTAATATGATATCATTATTTTTACCTAATAAGTTAATAAATCATATAATAATATCATCACATATTAAGAGCTTTTTTATATTTTGGGTTACTCGGTCTATTCAGATTTTAAAGGTTAGGAACCGAACCCGAACCCATACCTCGAAATATAGTACATACAGGAACTGAACCCGAAAAGACCAACAATTTTGGTCTATTCGGGTTTGAGTTCAGTTTTAAAATGCCCACCCCTACTAGTCGCCATTGGTACAACCGTGGTCGAAGGAGAGCTGCTTCTCCGCTGGCGTGGCCACCGTGAGGTTGGCAAAAATCGGAAGACGGAGACGGAGTCAGGCGCACGGTTGGAAGCGGCTGATGACGCCGAGCCATCCGATTTTTTTTGTTTTTTAATCTTTTTTAAAACAAAAAATAACCTAGACCCTTGTACGATTTAATTCGACTTTTGGACCTGATACTCGACGCCATTGGTCGTGGTGCCGAGGTAAAACGCCTCGGCGCCACAGGTCTGGGCGCTGAGGTAGGCTGACGCGGCAACCGACGTGGCGCCTAGCTCGGCGCCATAGATCTTGGCGCCGAGGTAGGACTTAAGCACCTAGTCGTCTCCTTCCTCTCCTTTCTCTCACGCTCGTGCCTCTTCTTCGTGTTGCCGTCGCGCCGACAATCCCGCCGCTCGCCCGCGCCCACCTTGGCAGCCGCACGTCGCCGCGCCCCGCGTGCCTAGCCTCCGGCCGCCGCGCCCCCCGCCGGCACGACCGCCTCCGCGCCCAACGCCGCCTCGCCCAACCACCGCCGACCTCGACCGTTCCGCCCCAACCACTTCAGCGCCCGTCCGTCCTACATGCCGCCACTGCAAGGTAATGAGTTAGTATTTCTATAGTAAATAGTTAGTGGTTAATTCGTGTTTAGTATTTAGTTATTATTTACTTTGTTAACTATTTAGTGTTTAGTATTTCAGTATTTAGTTAGCACATGTTCACTTTGATTAATGCATAGTTAGTTAGCTATTTACTTGTTAGTATATAATTAGCTAGGTATTTATATGTCAAAATTGTGAAGACGTGTTCCACCGTGCTTGGATGTGGTTGTTCGAAAGTTATCGTTTAGTCATTGTGATGCTCCAGTCGGGTTATTGATGAAGACATCACTTCTATACATACAATGAATGGACCGATAACACGATCTCGTGCATGACAGCTAAATCTCCAGGTACGTTCTACCCTAGTCAATTGTGTTTCAGAGCTTACGCTTGGAGCCATGGATGTTTTGATGATTAGGTACATTGGAGAGGACCAGCAAGGACTTGGGAAAGACCAAGGTGTTGATAAGGAGCAGCAAGGGCGGCCACAACAGGAAGGAGATCAAGTCCGACTCGGCTGCGACTCCATCTCGGGTTCCAGGACCAGTTTGCACTAAAATGGACGCCCAGGATGCATCCGGACTCCGATTGCGATGGACTTGATATGGTTGGAAAGATAAGGAGATTATCTAACCAACCCAACTGGTCCCACCTTAAAATTCATCCGGAGTCAACAGGAATCGTCGAAACAATTCAGCGTTCAGATTCTGTTTTGGTGGTGCGACACCGTCTGTTGGGCCGTTGGGCCGTGTATCGTGTCGAAGCCCATTAGGGGTGAGTCCAGGGGTCACGCACGCCCTAATACTTTATTTAATCAGCAGCCACCGCCACATTAGGTTTTGGGTTTTGCTTAGATCAATTCTGCATCGAACAGTGTTGTCGTCATCGGTTTGTGAGACCCCATCCTGTAATCAATACAATTTTGTTTGCGTTTCTTTCCTGTTCTTGTTTGTGTTCTTGATTGCGCTTGTAGGGATAAGCCTTCATGGCGAGGTCATTTGTGTGTCACGGGTGATAACCAATGGAGCCGTGGTGTAGTGATTGCAAGGAACCGTTCGCTCGGAGCCTTGGATCATCAATGTTGAGATCTCCACTCAATCAAATTATCGCATCTCACGAAAGATCGGGCCGCGTATACTATCAATTGGTATCAGATTTCCAGGTTGCCCGTGAGGTATAATCCTACATTTAGATTAGTTTTATTTCGTCCCATAGTCCACAAAGCCAAAAAAATATAATTACAATCAGTTTATTCCGACCTAAAACCATTGTCTTAGCCTTTGCACAATTCAGTTTTAGAGTCCGCAGTTCTGAGTTCGTGTTCTAGGTTGAGTTTGGTTGTTGGTTTTGATTTGTTTTGGTTCAGTTTGATTGTGTCCATCCGCTTCCATCCTACAAAATAGATCCTATCTCTAAAACCGACTCTATCCACAAGACAGATCCTATCTCTAAAACCGACCCTACCCACAAAACAGATCCTGTATCTAAACCGACCATATCCACAAAACAAATCTTATCTCTAAAACCGACCCTATCCACAAAATAGATCCTATCTCTACAACCGACCCTATCTACAAAATAGATCATATCTCTAAAACCGACCCTATCCAAAAAAAACCCGAACCCCCACCCTTCCAACACCTCGCCAGAAACCCTGATTCGGAGTCCAAACTTAAAACGGCCATAACTTTCACCTCAGAACTCGAATCAGGCCCATTTTTTTCAAATCGCACAGAATTAAATTTTGCATCCCATTCTTTCCGGCTTTTCCGGATTCGCTGTTTTTAAAATTCTCAAATTCGGCTTGGAAATAGGACTTTTCATTTTCCAAACATTTATTCCGATTTTAGGGCAAACTTGCAGAAATTTCAGAGGACATGTCATTGCACAAAAAAATCTGAAACTTGGTGTGTTATCTTCTTATGTGCTGCTGCAAAATAGAAAAATATAAAAAAAATATTTGAAAAAAATCACAAAAAAGAAGGGTAGCACATAACCAGAAACGCAAGTGTTCTGTGCACCTCTGTGATTATTTTGCCCCAAGCCTGTTTTCTTGCTGTACCTAGATACTTGTACCTCCTTTCTTGTGCCTTGGTCCAACTGTTCTATTACATTTTCTAGGCCAGCAACTAGGACGAGTACTTGGAACACTTATTCAGCATTGCTATCTGTTACTGACTTGTGTGCCACATATATATATTTAGTCAGCCTTCCCAGAGCCCCAGCTTTCTCTCGAGCAGAATAGGTACTCCTTTGCAATCACACCCCACGTTCGTTGGACAGTCACACCGGTCACCGTTTGCCACCTGCAGTGCTGGTAAGAACCTTGTAAGAGCGGGGTAAGACGCTTCATAATTTGTATTCCACCACCTTCACCACCACCCTGAGAGATAGTTGTAGGGTTCACATTGTTTGTTGCCTTTTTGTCTCTGTTTTGTGCTAACAATGACAGGACCAAATAATCAAATGGACAAGGACAAGGGGCCTAAGCTTAACGACGATGAGTGTGTATCTCAGATGGAATTGAAGGAGATGATGCGCGCGATGATTGAAGCTTTTAAAAAATACCAGGACTCTGCGACGACATCCTATGAGCAGCTTGATCGACGAGTTGCTGAACTTGTTACACGCATGGACGTACTGGAGGCTCGTCCCCCACCACCAACTCTAGCCCTAGCTCACTCTCCTGTGGACGACGGACGATAACGACGATGTTTATGCACCGCTGCGACAACGCCTCGCACGTAATCGACAAGGTATGGGAGGTAATGGTACACGTCATCATAATCCTGAACCAGACCATGATCCATTTGCTAAGATTAAGTTCTCTATTCCACCGTTCATGGGTTCTTATGATGCTGAAGCTTACTTAGACTGGGAGATGACGGTAGAACAAAAATTTAATTCCCATCTTGTTCCTAAGTAGCATAGGGTTAGACAAGCCACTAGTGAATTTAGAGATTTTGCTATCATTTGGTGGAATGAACTTGTTAACACACGTGCTGCACCACAAACATGGAATGCGTTAAAAGAGGAGATGTGAGCTCACTTTGTTCCCCCTTCTTGTAGACGTGATCTTCAAAAAAAAATTGCAACGCTTAGATCAGGGAGACATGTCGGTACAGAAATACTACCAAGAGCTTCAGAAAGGTATGCTACAATGTGGGGTAGTTGAAGATCCGGAGGATCAAATTGTTAGGTTTTATGGGGGATTGAGGCGGGAGATTCAGGATATTATTGATTATAAAGAATATCATTGTATACAACGATTGTTCCATCTTTCTATGTTGGCAGAAAAAGAATTGCTGGGTCGTCAATAGTGGAGGAGCAACACTTTCGCGCCACACCAACCACCGGTGCCAACCAAGGCGTCATCCTCTTCGAGCGTACGGACATCCACATCTTCCTCCACTAGCGGCACACGCAGCACCGCACCTTCGGCATCACAGGGACACGACAACAGCAAGTCCTTGGTGCCTTCGGGTGTTGCAGCAAAACTTGCTACGACCAACTCTTCCACAAACCGCTCCTCCGACATCAAGTGCCACCGCTGCCAGGGACTTGGCCATATTCAGCGAGATTGCCCCAGCAAACGGGCATACATTGCTACTGGTGATGGTGGGTATGTTAGTGCTTCTGACGTTGAAGATGACGATACTATTGGAGCTAACATTGCAGAGACTTATGATGGTGATGAAGAGGTTCTTGGTACAACAGCGACCGAGACCTATAAGGCCTTGATTGTGCAACGAGCTTTGAGTGCCACGACTAGTGACGATGATAATAGACAGCGCCACAACCTCTTCAACATGTTCCTCATCATCAAGGACTGTCGTGTACATACCATCATTGACGGTGGTAGCTGCAACAACTTGGTGAACGTTGAGGTGGTCAAGAAGCTTGGCTTGACCACACGACAGCATCCCCACCCTTATCACATTCAATGGTTTAACAACAGCGGTAAGATCAAGGTAACAAAAACAACAAGGGTGCATTTTTCTATTGTCTCTTACCATGACTTTGCTGATTTCGATGTGGTGAGTATGGATGCTTGCTCTCTTTTACTGGGACGTCCTTGGGAGTTTGATACTGATGCTATTCACCATGGTAGATCTAATAAATATACTTTCATGCATAAGGGAAAGAAAATTGTGTTGTTTCCTATGACTCCCACAGAAATGGTCCACTTTGAACATGAGAAAAAGACCAATGCTAAGCAAAAAGGTGTTTTGAACTCTGAAAATCAGCAACCTATTAAGTTAAAAACTCCTACTTTGCTAGCCACTAAATCTGATCTTGATGAGTTACATGCCTCTGTTGGACTTTGCTATGCCTTAGTGTGCAAAAATGTTTTCTATTCCATGATGATATGTCTATTACTTTGCCACCGGCTATTGCTAACCTTTTGCAAGAGTATATGGATGTGTTTCCCTCTGAGATACCCCCTGGATTACCACCTGAGTTGCCTCCAGATTTTCGGGTTAGTTCCACCTTTAACATTTCAGATTTGAAGCCATATATGGGTGGCGAAGATGAGGTCGAGTCGAGGACGACTCCAATTCCAGAAGAAGAGGATGATGAGGACATCACTTCTATACATACAATGAATGGACCGATAACACGATCTTGTGCACGACAGCTAAATCTCCAGGTACGTTCTACCCTAGTCAATTGTGTTTCAGAGCTTACGCTTGGGGCCATAGATGTTTTGATGATTAGGTACCTTGGAGAGGACCAGCAAGGACTTGGGAAGGACCAAGGTGTTGAGGAGGAGCAATAAGGGCGGCCACAACAGGAAGGAGATCAAGTCCGACTCGGCTGCGACTCCATCTTGGGTTCCAGGACCAGTCTGCACTAAAATGGACGCCTAGGATGCATCCGGACTCCGATTGCGACGGACTTGATATGGTTGGAAAGATAAGGAGATTATCTAACCAACCCAACTGATTCCACCTTAAAATTCATCCGGAGTAAACGGGAATCATCGAAACAATTCAGCATTCAGATTCTGTTTTGGTGCTGTGACACCGTCTGTTGGGCCGTTGGGCCGTGTATCGCGTCGAAGCCCATTAGGGGCGAGTCCAGGGGTCACGCACGCCCTAATACTCTATTTATTCAGCAGCTGCTACCACATTAGGTTTTGGATTTTGCTTAGATCAATTCTGTCATCGAACAGTGTCGCCGTCATCGGTTTGTGGGACCCCACCCCGTAATCAATACAATTTTGGTTGCGTTTCTTTCCTGTTCTTGCTTGTGTTCTTGATTACGCTTGCAGGGATAAGCCTTCGTGGCGAGGTCATTCGTGTGTCACGAGTGATAACCAACAGAGCCGTGGTGTAGTGATTGCAAGGAACCGTTCGCTCGGAGCCTTGGATCATCAACGTCGAGATCTCCACTCAATCAAATTATCGCATCTCACGGAAGATCGGGCCGCGTCTACTATCAGTTATCTCCACAAATGCCAAATTGCCTAAGCTTTCGAAAGAAGTGGTTGTTGTGCAAGATGCTCAATCGGCCCCGAACGAGGTTGAGATTTCTCGTCCTGTCCGCGGCGTTTGTGGGGCTTCGAATCCGGTGGTACCCCCCAGGAGATCCAATTGACCCAGGATCCAACCTAGGGTTTAGGGTAATGAGACAAATAAGTTTACAAAGTCAGAATAAATAAATTGTACAAGCGAAACTATCATGTCATTTTTCTTACTCACTTCCACTTAGACGATCAGCAAGATTCCCTAACATCTATTTCTCGGCTCTAGCCGCCTCCCATTCCCTTGCATCATGTGTTCTCTTCTCATTTGCCGCCTTCAATCTCCTCTGCTCTACACACATCGGACTGTCAAAACTCATTGATTTCATGAACCTACGCATGTCCTGTATGCGATTGTTAATGTACGAATCGACGAGCTGAGATCCACAACACATCTTCTGTTCCATTAGTCTCTTGGACTTTATTGTACGCATCACCTCTTCTTTATCGTCGTACCTCCCAACCGCATTTCCTTGTCTCCTACAAAAAAGATAGTAAGTACGGGTGCAACATTACAGCTAATGCAAACAAAAAATAAATACCAACCTCATCGTAATCTACCATATGTCCATAAAAATAGCCAACGCTAAGCTCGAAAGTCGGAAGGAACGAATCCATACTTAGCTTCAATACCACATTTGCAGAGTACTGGATCAAACTTCAACTCTTCCGCCCACTCATTTTTTTTCTTTTTCTTTGCCTCTGGCTTTGGCCAATGGGACATAGGGCCATACAACCACTCTATGAAACGACACTTACGCCACCCGTATGGTTGCAGGAGAATATTTTAGTAAATTTGTGCAAAAAATAACAAAAGTTTGGACATTTGTTATGCACTCACATAATCAATGTTCGGACACACGAAGTGCTTCGCAGTGTCCTCATCGATGACAGCACGATCTCCGCAATCGCATCGAGGCAGCGACTCCATTCGTCTTTCTGTTGCTACATCCTTCTCTTCATCCATCATTGGTGGAGGATTCGGGGGAGGAGCTACCTAACTCTTAAAACGCTCATGACTAGTCCTTCCACACAACCAATTAGCGAAAAGAAGATATCGATGGTCAAATTTATCAGGACCGTCGATCCACTGGAAAAAGAAACACCTCATGTGCTCCTACAAAAATGGAACAAAGCATTAGTACACATCTAGTAAACAATATTAACTCACAAGTCATAAGCTACGTACGTTAAAACCGCCACAAAGGTAGAAGCATCGAGCAGTCGTGTCTGGATGTTTGGATTGACATACCCAAGCCAGTCTACTGCAGTCACAGTTAGGCACAGGAAGATCAGGAGGAACAGGAGCATCCTTACTAGATACATCCGGATATAACTCCCGAGGACGACCTCTCTTCTGCCATAGCGCCTCCCGGTACATGTCTTTCATCTAAGAAATGATTATATATTAACACAAGTACCTAATAAATTGTATAATCGGATTTCACAAACTATCAAATAAAATGTAGTCATTGTATGAACTATATTATATATCCTTGTCGGCGTTTCGACTCCGGGGGGTCCCTGGACCGACGAGTAAATTGTTGCTGCGTGTCCTAGCCCAGATGGGTCGGCGCGAGACGGAACACAAGGGGGGAAACAGTAAGGGGGACCGTGGCTCGTGTTGTCCTGCGCCCAAGGCGGATGCACTTGTAGTAGGGGGTTACAAGCGTTCGTGAGGGAGAGAGAGAGAGCCTGCTCGTCAGCCCGTCCTCCCACGCGGCCACCTTCTCGTACGAGGGCCCTGGACCTTCCTTTTATAGACGTAAGGAGAGGTCCCAGGTGTACAATGGGGGGTGTAGCAGTGTGCTAACGTGTCCGGCAGAGAGGAGCCAGAGTCCTATGTACATGCCGACGTGGCTGTCGGAGAGGTGTTGGTGCCCTGTTCATGTGATGTCGTGGCCGTCGGAGGAGCGCTTAAACCCTGTAGAAGCACAGCTGTCGGGGCTGTCGGGACCTTGCTGACGTCTCCTTGCTTCCGTAGGGGGCTGAGAACCGCCGTCGTCATGGAGCACGCGGGGTGTCATCATTACTTGTTTTACCGGGGCGAGCCAGATGGGACGTCGGTCTTGTTCCCCATAGCCTGAGCTAGCTAGGGGTAGGGTAATGATGTACCCCCCTGCGACGTGGTCGGCCCGAGCCCAAGGTCGGGCGAGGCGGAGGCTCCTCCGAGGTCAAGGTTGAGTCCGAGCACTGGGGTCGGGCGAGGCGGAGATCGTCGTCTGAGGTCGAGGTTGAGTCCGAGCCCTAGGGTCGGGCGAGGCGGAGACCATCGTCCGAGGTCGAGGTTGAGTCCGAGCCCTGGGGTAGGGCGAGGCGGAGACCATTGTCCGAGGTCGAGGTTGAGTCCGAGCCCTGGGGTCGGGCGAGGCGGAGACCGTCGTCCGAGGTGGAGGTTGAGTCCGAGCCCTAGGGCCGGGCGAGGCGGAGACCGTCCTCCGAGGTCGAGGTTGAGTCCGAGCCCTAGGGTCGGGCGAGGCGAAGCTTCCTATGGCGCCCGAGGCTGGACTTGGCTGCTGTCAGCCTCACCCTGGCGGGTGTCACAACAGTCGAGGCAGTGCAAGCGACGTTGTTTTCCTGTCAGGTCGGTCAGTGGAGGGGCGAAATGACTGCGGTCACTTCAGCCTTGTCGACTGAGGAGCGCGCGTCAGGATAAAGTGTCAGGTGATCCTTGCATTGAATGCTCCTGCGATGCGGTCGGTTGGCGCGGCGATCTGGCCAAGGTTGCTTCACTGTGAAGCCTGTCCGAGCTGGGCCTCGGGCGAGTCGAAGGTGCGCCCGTTACTTGAGGATGCCCTCGGGCGAGGCGTGAATCTGCCTTGGTCTACTATTCCTGCCCGAGGCTGGGCTCGGGCGAGGCGAGATTGTGTCCCTTGAGTGGACAGAGCCTTGACCTGAATTGTGCCCATCAGGCCTTTGCAGCTTCGTGCTGATGGTGGTTACCAGCCGAGTTTAGGAGTATTGGGGGTACCCCTAATTATGGTCCCCGACAGTAGCCCCCGAGCCTCAAAGGGAGTGTTGGTACTCGCTTGGAGGCTTTGTCGCACTTTTTTGCAAGGGGACCGGCCTTTCTCGGTCACACTTTGTTCCGGTGGGTGCGCGCGAGCGCACCCGCCGGGTGTAGCCCCCGAGGCCTCGGAGGAGTGGTTTGACTCCTCCGAGGTCTTAGTGCCTTTCGTGATGCCTCGGCCGGTCTGGTTGTTCCCTCATGCGATCTGATCGTAGTCTGGGTGCATGGTCAGGTTCCGAGTTCTCGGGCTGGTATGTTGACGCTGTCAACGGTTTGGCCAGAGCCGGGTTCGCGAGAGCAGCCCCTGAGCCTCTGCACAGGGCGAGAGGACGGTCAGGGACTGACTCGGCTTTTTTCATACGCCCCTTCGTCTCCTTTCCGCAAGGAGGAGAGGGGGAAAGCGCCATTTTGCCCTCGGAGGGCGCCGAACATGGTGTCTCCAGTGAGTTGCTAATGGGTGATCCGAGTGGACGCCCGTGCCCCATTCAACAAGGGTCGGCTAGTGGCCCAGAGGCGCGCTCCAAAAGTACCTGCAGGTGATTTGCCGGACCCGGTCCCGTTTGATGGGGTCCGAGGGCTCGATGCCTCCCTATGATGGGATTCTGTTACAGAATCGCTCCTGCTTGTCTCGGAAATGTCCTAGGGTACCTCGGGAGCGTAGCCCGAGCCTCGACCATGTATCGGACGTACCCAGAGTCATCCCTCGCTCTGCGTGTTCTGAGGCGACTGTCGAACCCTTCTGGGGGCCAGCCTACGAACCCCTGATCAGTAGTGGGCGCGGAGCCCGATTGGCCTGAGGCGGCTGTCGAACCCTTCCGAGGGGCCAGCCTTCGAACCTCTGACTAGTAGTGGGCGCGGAGCCCGAGTGCTCTGAGGCGGCTGTCGAACCCTTCCGAGGGGCCAGCCTTCGAACCTCTGATCAGTAGGAGGGCTCGGGGCCCGCTTCCTTCGCAGAGAAGGATCCCTTTCAGAGTATCCCCTTTCCCGGTCCCTGTAGCAAGAGAGAGAAAGGGGAAGAGGAAAAGGATACGAAATTGAACGACGTGGCACACCTTTTTTTGACGCGGTCATTATGGCAGAGGTGAAGCGTCGCCCGCTTCGCCTACCAAAGGTGTCGCCTGCCCTGCCGTGGAGTTAATGCGATGGGACGAGTGGTTCGCGGGGCAGCCGTTGTGCATGCGCGAGCCGTTCGAGGAACGGAACACATGCGCGTCATCTTCACGCTGTGGGAGAGGGCTCTCCTGCTGGTCCAGGAGGGGTTGTGAGCCTGCAGACGATTTGACCACCGCTTCCGCTCGCCTGCTGCCGCCATTACTGTCGGCCCACTTCTGGCCATATCGACCATCGCGCCTTCTCCCGTGGCTGACTGACCCGTGACCGGCGTGTTTGGCTGGCACTGTTGGTCCATGCATAGGGTTGCCTCGAATCGCGGCACCGGTTCCGCAGTCGAGAAGGCGCGGCACTGGCGCAAGTGGCGGTGCAGTTTTTCGCATGTAGTAACCGGCGCGCCGGTTACATGACGTGTGGGCCTGGGACTCCATGCTGGACGCGTCAGAGTGGAAGGGTGCATCCCCGTGCGCGGTTGCATGCTGCCTGCATGGCGGTCCGCCCCTTTCACCCGCTGGTTTAGGTGAGGACGGAGGAGTGCTTGTAACCGTTGGGCGGTTACACGCTCCGCGCGTGGCGGTTTGGCTTCTTCTGTTCTGGGCCAGCTTGTATGTCATGTGGGACCCAGCCCCCGTGTCGTAGGGGGAGGACCTTTGAGCGCGTTGGTGAAGACTTAGCCCGTGACGCCTGAGAACGCGAGTGGGGCGAGTTGCCTTTAAAAAGGGAATGGCTCCCTGGGTGGCAGTCACGCCTCCGCACTCTCTTCATGCATTGCGCCTTTCCACCTTCCGAGCCCCCAGATGGGGAGCACCCGCGTTGCCTTCGTCTTGCTGCCGTTGGAGGAGCGCGGCCTCGTGGAGATCGGTACCTTTCAGCCACCGTTCGGCTTCAAGGATTTTCGTCGTGCAGCTCAGCTGCATTCCCTCACCAATGGGCAGTTTGGTGGGGAGAAGCGAGTCGGGCTGCGGCCTCCGCCCCGCCCTCAGCTTCAAGGATTTTCGTCATCCGGGCTGAGGCGGAGGAGCGCACCGAGTGGGGGGTTGCCTCCGCGTAGGCCGGTAACCCTTTTCTTCCCCTAGCGTTTGGGGGAGAAAGGCATCCTCCAGCCCTGCGGAGGCTTCCTCCAGCCATGCGGGGGAAGGCGAACTGCTGCTTCCTAGACAGGGTGTAGCTTTCCGTCCTTCGTCCGGGCGGCGGTCGTGCCGCGCATGGGCCGGCCACGTCCAGGTCTTCCTCGCGCCGTCAGCCGTGCCAGAGGGTTACCTAGCACGTCGTACGCCGCGAGGGCGGTGCTCATGTTCTGGGGCAGCCTCGGCGAGGGCGGGAGTGAGGACCTGCCGGTGCGCTTTGGGCGGACGCCGTACGCCGGTGCGGCGTTGGTGAGCAGGTGGCCGTCGGCGCTGAGGTGGTGGCAGCCGGAGGAGGTTGTCTCTACCAACGAGACCGCCAGCGCCGCTCGCACCCCGGACCTCCGTCTCTTTGGCTTGAATGGCTGGTTCTCGTCCTTTGTGGGCGAGGGCTTTTCCGCTGCAGCGTTTGCCCTGAAGCCGTTGCTGCAGCTGTCTAACTGCCCGAGACGGAGGTCGTTGTCACTGCTGCTGGAGCGGTTGCCGGTAAGCCGCTTGGAGTTCGTCGTCCCGCGGGCCCTCCGATGTGGGGGGTTGTTCGTACCCGTGGGAACGGAACCGGAGTCATGTTTGTAATGGCATCTTGAGTGCCGGTGTATGTTCATTGCGGCTGTCGGGGCCTGAACATCTATGTATTTGGGCGTAAAGCCGTGTTTCTTCCTCATTTCGAGCACCAGGTCTCGCCTGTCGGCTAGCTGAACCGCTTAACCAAGTGTGAGTTGCCCTGCGTGGAAGGTGACGAGTGAGGTATCCGTATCCCGGAGGCGTAGGAGTCCCTCGGCTCGGTCGGCCTTGCCACTCAAGGCTTCTCTTGCCCAATTAAAGAAACCCTCGGCCGCTCTGTGATGAGCCGGAGCCGGAGGCAGCGGTGTCAGCATGGACAGAGGCGGAGTTGGCTCGAAAAGGGGGCTTCGTCGGCCCAGGCCGAGGAGGCTTAGCAGCGGTGGCCGGAGCCTGGCCGGGTCGTCCACTGGCGGGACCAACCCCGAAGTCGGGCTACCGAGGCCATGAGCCGGGCTAGTGTCCTCAGGGGACAGCTGGCTAAGGCCACGGAGCGGCCGGACAAGCCGCCTGCTCGGGCCGAGTTCCTGGAGGAGACCCTGGCGGCAATGGCCTAAGCGCAGTGCTGACATCTTCCTTCAAGGTGGAGATCCTTCGCCCGTGTTGCCGTCTGAGGCCGGGTCGGATTCCGCCGAAGGTGGAGACGATGCCGAGGGTGCTGCTGCTCCCCCTATTGATGTCTGAACCTGTAGGAATAGTTTGTCTGTAGTGTGCGTATGTTTTTTATGGCCGCTGAGGCCCAAACATGTCATTGTCGTGTTATAAAGCTGCGTTTCTTTTCCTCTTGTTTCGAGTATCAGGATTTGCTTGTCGGTAGCAGAATCGTTTATGCGAGCGAGAGTTACTTATCGCGAAAGGTGATGAGTGAGGTATCCGTATCCCGGAGGCGTAGGAGTCCCTCGGCTCGGTCGACCTTTGCCACTTACGTGTACTCTTGCTCGTCCGCAGGATTCTGTTATCGATATAGTCGAGAAGGCACGAAAAATCGTTTCGACAGAGAAGTTTTCGAGCGTTAAGACTTGTTCGGTTAGCAGAATCGCTTATCCAAGCGTGAGTTACTTATCGCAGAAGGTGATGAGTGAGGTATCTGTATCCCGGAGGCGTAGGAGTCCCTCGGCTCGGACGGCCTTGCCGCTTACGTGTACTCTGTCGTTTTCAGGATCCCACTATCGACGTAGTCGAAAAGCGCGAAAGATGTTTTGGCCGAAAGACTTTTTCCGAGGAAAATTTTGACGCAGAGGTGGTTCCCCCCTTCTAGCCCCCGAGGGAGGGTCGGGCTTTGCCGAGGCAAGGCTGACCCTTCCTTGATGGTTAGACTTTACTTGTGTATGTAAATGAGGTATACGAACGACTTGAAAACATCTTAAGGGTAGAAGCGACGTAGCTGTCAGATGTTCCAAGCGTTGCTGTAGACCTCGCCTTGACTGTTGGCCAGCTTGTATGTTCCGGGCTTCAAAGTCTTGGCGATGATGAATGGCCCTTCCCAGGGAGGCGTGAGCTTGTGGCGCCCTTGGGCGCCTTGTCATAGCCGAAGCACCAAGTCGCCCACCTGGAGGTCTCGAGACCGAACCCCTCGGGCGTGGTAGCATCGCAGGGACTGCTGATACCGCGCCGAGTGTAGTAAGGCCATGTCCCGAGCCTCTTCCAGCTGGTCCAGTGAGTCTTCTCGGTTGGTCTGGTTGCTTCGGGCATCGTATGCCCTCGTCCTCGGGGAGCCATATTCTAAGTCTATGGGCAAGATAGCCTCAGCCCCATAGACTAGAAAAAATGGCGTGAAGCCCGTGGCTCGGCTTGGCGTTGTCCTCAGACTCCAGACCACCGAGGGGAGTTCCTTCATCCATCGCCTGCCGAACTTGTTGAGGTCGTTGTAGATCCTCGGCTTGAGTCCCTGTAGAATCATGCCATTGGCACGCTCTACCTGCCCATTCGTCATGGGGTGAGCTACGGCGGCCCAGTGCATGTAACACTCAAGTTGTATACCAAGAGTAATAAAGAGAGCTCCTCATTTTGTGTGTCTTATTTGCATCATAAAAAGAGCACTTATGTAATTGAGAGTGACTAAATAAAACAATTATGCTAAAATAAAGGAAAAAAGTGCATTTGTTGGAGTTTTATGTGTTGTGCATTAAATAAAACCATGAGGATAAAAATAATAAGTTATTAATTATTTGAAGCTTGATTTAACCCTAAATTTGAAGTTAGGGTTTTGAAAATAAGGAAAAGAGAAGAGATAGGAAAATATAAATAAAATGTATAAATAATTATCTTCAGTCTTAGTATTTTTAATGGCAAAAATAGAGTTTTTAATGAAGATCCACAAAAAGTTTGAATTAAATCAAATTGAGTTTGAAAATGAAGAAAATAGGAAGGAAAATAAAAAGAAAAAGATAAAAAACCTTACCTGGGCCACAGCACCCATTTCGGCCCACCTAAGGATTACCCTCGCGCCTGCCCACTCAAGCCACGCTGCGCCGCGCTCACTGAGGACTGGGGCCCGCGGGTCAGCTCCTCATCACGCGCGCGCTCGATGCCTCTGCCGCGCGGGGCCAGCGCGTCAGCCACTCCGACCCCACCTGTCAGCTATCTTCTTGGCCATCCACCGCGCCCAGCTGCTCAACCGCTCGCCGGGATACTCGCCGCGAGCTTGGAACCACCTCGGCCGAGTCTTTGGGGCTCGGATTCACCTCGGCGTGGGGATAAATGCCTCCTGGGTTCCTGCGGTCTCTTTCCATTACCTCGCGCTCAGCTCGGTGACCCGTTCCCCTATACCAAACGCCGCTGGAACCCGTCGTAGTCGCTAGCCGTCGACGACCCCAGCTGTCGCGCGTGGTGCGCTCCCTGGTGACCCAGCGGGGGTGTAGATTGTGCTCAAAGGCGGTGCAGGGTGCGCGGACCTACGGGGCGAGGGGAATTCCTCGCCGGTGTTGGTGAAGCCGCCGCACTCGGACGCTCTCCGTGGCCAGGGTCTCCCACTCCGATTTTGTAGGTAATTCCTCTCCCCACTGGCTCGAATTAATAGTAGCACTAAGAATTAGCTATTAGAACCGGGATTGAGTCACGGGGGAGGCCAGAATTCCTCGTCGGGGTAGGCTCTTGCGCATCACTGCCTTGCGCCGTCGTCGGTGCATTTCTGGACTTGGGCTGCGGCACTGATGCCGTAAACTCGTGCGCCCAGTCGCGCCCTTCGTATTTGTTCCCTGTGCGTCGAAGTTCGGGCACCGGGGTGGAATTTTCGTGACCACCGGCCATGGCGCCGCCGCGGGAGGGAAGGCGCCGTCGCGCTCGGCCACCAGGGGAGAAGAAAGCTTACGCGCCGTAGATCTTTGGTTGAACGGCTGAGATTAGAAGTAGCGTACCCCTTCGCTAGATTGCATCTGTGCCGTTAGATCATATCGGACGGTCCAGCAGGGTTGGCGCGCGTGTTTGGATCTCGGCCCCAGATCTTTGATCCGACGGTCACAAGGAGCGCAACTGTGTTATAACGACGGAGTGTAATCTGGGCGCTCGATTTAGATCCAACGGCCAGAAATCGTCGATACCCCTTCGCGGGTATACTTTGTTAAAGAGCCCCTGGAATATTTTAGAATCAACCCGCAGTCCATGTGTTACTATTCACTGAGTCTAGGATTTTATTCGCACAGACCCCTGGACTTTCCAGAAATTGGCGCCCAGTCCAGAGCACATTTAAAACGTATAAATGAATTAGTAAATGTATTTTTAATACAAAAATAATTCCTAGAACTTAGTTAATTCATAGAAAATTCATTTTAGCTCCAAATTGAGTCATTCCAATTCCTAAAATTTTGTAATAATATTCTCTACCATTTAAAATCACTGTTTTGACATGAACTCTGTCAGAAAATTTATTTATCATTTAATCATATTTTAATCACATTAAATCTTAGGAAATTCATAACTTAAATTCTATAACTCCAAATTTAGTGATTCCAGTTCCTATGGTTTCATTTTAATGTGTAGATTTTTACTGTATATTTTATTTATCTGTTTGGTGTGATGTTGATTTTGGCTATACTATGTATGAATTGTGTTGATGCGAGTAGACGAGCAAGCCACTGTGGAAACTGAGGTTCAGCAAGTAGAAGTAGCTGAGCAGGAGCTCATTACAGGCAAGTTGTGCCCTTGATCACTTACTTTTCCCAGCCATGTTCTTATTAACTTTAATGATCTGCATAGGTTAATTTTGATGGGATCCTTTATGTACTCCAGTTTTGATTACCTCTATACCTTGTTCACCCCTGGAATATTTTTGGGTAGTACTTGCTATTGCTTTATGTGGATTGGGTATGGAGAATCATTATTCATGATTATTCTGTTATTATCTTGTTATTATTGTTGTTCATGTTAAGATCATTAAATTAATGGGAACATGGAGCGACCACCCGGGAAAACAGTGCTACCACAAGGGTTTAATGGGACGCCCTTGGCTGACTAATTAGGAAAGCTAGTGGAAGACTACCTTACCCGAAAGGGGCAAGGGCAGTAGGGGAGAGGTCAGTGCGGGGAGGTCCCTGGTTGATTTTGCTGCGATGGCTGTCAGCCAGGAACCCTGTACTGGATCTTCCTATAAACTGTAGCGGGTTTTCGGAAGCTAGTGGAACTTTGTAAAGGCCTCGTAGTGGATCCCTAGCCATTCACCTCGGTAGTGTCTAAGGGCCTTGCAAACCCAGGCGACATGGGATACACGACTTGTGGGTAAAGATGCGCAACCTCTGCAGAGTGTAAAACTAGTATACTAGCCGTGCTCACGGTCAAGAGCGGCTCGGACCCTCACATGATTAACTATGGAACTTAAATTCAATTTGACATTTGCATCACATTTGGGATTATTTTACTATTACTGTTCTTTATTATTATTAAGGATTGGTATTTACTTACACTTAGTAATTGCTAATAAAATTTTGACCAACTTATAAAAGCAATGCTCAGTCTTAGCCTTTATTTCATTGATCAGCCTTACACTTCATGAACTCCCACCTTTGGTGAGTTCATGCCACATGATTCCCCACGACTTGTTGAGCTATGAACGTATGTGAGCTCACTCTTGCTGTCTCACACCCCCCCCACAGGTCAAGAACAGGTACCACAGGATGAGGCGCATGGAGGATGCTGTGAAGTGTTCGTGAGAGGTCTAGGCCGTCGTCTCCCAGTCAACTTTGGGTTGCTGGACCGTTGTCTCCTTATAATGTAACTGTTTATTTTGTATAGAACTTCTGGTATACATAAAGTTGTGACATTCGATCCTGTGCCACTATACATCACATGTGTGAGACTTGGTCCCAGCATACCTGGTGTTTTTGTTAGCGCCCGGGTTTTGGACCCCTAAAATCCGGGTGTTACAGAAGTGGTATCAGAGGAAATGTTGACTGTTGGACGAAACCTAGATAGAAATGGACAAAACCCTTATCTACTTATCTTATTCTGATTCATTCCACACTTACCTTACTCTGATTCTTTCTACACTTATCTTAATCCTGCCTCACCTTCTACTGTTCTACTCTGATCATTCTTACCTTTTCTACTCTGAGACAAGATGGATTTCAAACCTTGGAATCCCTACCCCTATGACATTCTTAAGAGTTAGGGAACCTAAAACAAAAGTTAAAACTATTTTCTTAAAAAAAAATGTTGGTTGATTGTGCTGATGCTAAATGTCTGATTTGCTTCTTTGATTGATTGAATTATTGTAGATGGACATCTTAGCATGTACCAACATAAGGTATTGAATTAGCTATAGTAGGTGAAATATTAATCTGCTTAGCTAATAAATTCCCCAAAGTAACATGATTGTAATTACTGCCTTGTCTACTGCTTTTTCTTACCATATGTATCTAACTCAGATGGTCAATACCAGGAGGGGTGGTGGAATTGACTTGCCTCCTAACCAACACACTCGAAGACAACCTCAGCCACAGCCTGCAGAGATGAATCCTCCTAATCCTCCACCAGGCGGAGTTGACCCACTGGTTGCTGCTCAGATGGCGGTGATGCAGCAAATGGCAAACACTATGGCTGAGATGCGTGCCCAGATGCAGCAAGAACGCCAAGAGATGCGTCAGGAAAGAGAAGACATACGCCAGGAGTTGCGCCAAGAGAGAGATGAGATACGTCAAGAAAGGAGGGCGCAACAACAGCTTCAACAACAGCAACAGCAGCAACAAGTGCCACTGCCTCCCCCACCACCACCAGTTCCCCCTCGTGATAAGCACCGGGAGTTTATGAGTCATAAGCCACCGACCTTCGCCAGCTCGCCAGATCCACTTGATGCAGACGATTGGTTGAAGTCAATTGAGAAGATGCTGAATATTGCACAATGCACTGATCGGGAGAAGGTCTTATATGCTTCTGGACGTCTGACTGGTCCTGCTGCTGACTGGTGGGATTCATATACTGCTGCCCATGATGCTGCGGATACTATTACTTGGGCGGAGTTTAGTACACAGTTCAGGAACTACCATATTCCAGCTGGTATGATAAAGATCAAGAAGAAGGAATTTCTGTCGCTGAAGCAAGGAAGTATGTCAGTCAGCGAGTACCGCGACAAGTTTATTCAGCTATCCAGATATGCCCCTGAAGAAGTTGCTGAAGATGAGAGGAAGCAGGAGCATTTCATTGAGGGACTTAATGGGCCACTGCAGTATGCTCTAGTGGCACACACATTTCCATCATTTCAGAGGCTGCTTGATAAGGCACTGGCTATTGAACACAAGCGTGTTCAGCTGGGTGATTTGAAGAGAAAGGCAATATCTCAAGGACAAGGAAGCAGCAGTGTTCGTCCTCGCTACAGTTCACCACAGGGTACACCGACTCGACCAGGAGGACCACGCCCAGTTCAGCAATCACCACTGAGGACTCCACCTCCTCGACAGGCTACTCCCACTGGCACCCCGACGAAGTTTGCAGGACAGAGTCCGGGCACTCAATGTTTCAAGTGTGGGAAGATTGGTCATTATGCAAATGTCTGCCCATAGAGGATTGCTACTACTCCAGCGCAGACCAAGCAACAGACCCCTGGCAAGGGATATTCTATAGCCAGGGTGAATCAAGTCAGCGTTGATGATACTCCGGATGGAGGGGACCTCGTAATTGGTATGTTTTATGTTAATACAATTCCTGCAACCATATTATTTGATTCTGGTGCTACACATTCCTTCATGTCTGCTCGATATGCCAACACAAATGAAATACCACTGCTAAATATGAGAAAACCCCTGATAGTAATTACACCTAAAGGGCCTGTTGAGGCGAATCAAATGACACGTAGATTGACATTAACCATTATGGGTAGAGAATTTGGAGCTACTGCTATAATATTAGAGTCAAGCAGTATAGATTTGATCCTTGGTATGTCATGGCTAAGGAAGGCAAAGGCCGTTATAGCATGTGGAAGAGGTACCATAGAACTCACTACCACTAAAGGAGAAAAGTTTCAAGTTAATATTGCAGTAACCTCCTCATCCATGCGTGCAATGTTCTTTATGCCTGAGGAGTTTGTTGGTGACAACATCCGGGTGGTTAGAGATTTTCCGGATGTCTTTCCAGAGGAGTTACCAGGAATGCCACCTGATAGAGAAGTTGAGTTTGTTATTGATCTCTTACCTGGAACCGCCCCTATTTCTAAACGGCCATATAGAATGTCCGTAGAGGAGTTGAAGGAACTAAAGAAGCAGTTGACGGAGTTACAAGAGGCGGGGTATATTCGTCCGAGTTCCTCACCTTGGGGAGCACCGGTGTTATTTGTGCAGAAGAAGGATGGATCGCAACGGATGTGTGTGGATTATAGATCTCTTAATGATGTTACGGTGAAGAACAAGTATCCGTTGCCCCGTATTGAGGATTTATTTGATCAGATGCGAGGAGCAAGAGTATTTTCGAAGATTGATCTCCGATCCGGTTACCATCAGATGAGGATTAGACCATCGGATATTCCCAAGACGGCTTTCTCGACTCGATATGGATTATATGAGTTTACTGTTATGTCATTTGGATTGACCAATGCACCGGCTTATTTCATGAATTTGATGAACAAAGTGTTTATGGAGTATTTGGACAGATTCGTCGTGGTATTCATCGACGATATTCTTATCTATTCTAAGAATGAGAGTGACCATGAAGAACATCTAAGGTTGGTGCTACAGAAGTTACGAGATAATCAACTCTATGCTAAGTTCAGCAAGTGCGAGTTTTGGATTGGCGAGGTGCCATTTCTTGGTCATATTATTTCTAATGGGGGAATAGCCGTGGATCCTGCTAAAGTGAAGGAGATTATGGAGTGGAGAGTGCCCACTACAGTTACGGAGATTCGGAGTTTCTTGGGACTCGCAGGATATTATCGGAGATTTATTGAAGGATTTTCTAAGATTGCTAAGCCCATGACATCGCTTTTGGAGAAAGGAAGGGAATTCAAGTGGGATGAGAAGTGTCAAGAAAGCTTTGATCAGTTGAAGGAAAGATTGATGTCACCTCCAGTATTGATTATGCCAGATCTGCAGAAGGGATTTGACATTTATTGTGATGCATGTGGCCAAGGACTTGGATGTGTGCTTATGCAAGATGGACATGTGATTGCCTATGCATCTCGTCAGTTGAGGAAGCATGAATTGAACTACCCCACCCATGACTTAGAGCTGGCTGCCGTTGTGCATGCACTTAAGATTTGGAGACACTACATCATGGGAACTAAGTGCCAAGTATACACGGATCATAAGAGTTTGAAGTATATATTCACTCAGAAGGATCTCAACCTTAGGCAACGCCATTGGTTGGAGCTCATTAAGGATTATGACTTGGAGATTCACTATCACCCAGGCAAGGCGAATTTGGTTGCAGATGCCTTGAGTCGGAAGGAGCATGTTCACTCCGCTTTCGTTGTCTAGCTACCCGATGAATTAGCAAAAGACTTTGAGAGACTCAACCTGGGAATTGTCACACATACGGAAGGAGTCACCATTGAATTGGAACCTACCTTGGAACAAGAAATTCGGAAGGGTCGGATTGGTGATGCTAAGATTCAAGAGATCAAGGATCTTATTACTGAAGGTAGAGGCCCAGAGTTCACGGAGGATGAACAAGGCACGATATGGTTCAAGAATCGGATCTGTGTTCCCGATATTGATAGTCTTCGGGAAACCATATTGAAGGAGGCACATGATTCAGTTTATTCTATCCACCCTGGGAGCACTAAGATGTATCAGGATTTGAAGCAAAAGTATTGGTGGTATGGACTAAAGAGAGATGTGGCTGCACATGTGGCTATGTGTGATGTATGCCAAAGAGTTAAAGCTGAACACCAGAGGCCAGCCGGACTATTGCATCCACTAAAGATACCTGAGTGGAAATGGGAAGAGATTGGCATGGACTTCATTGTTGGATTACCCCGCACGTCTGCTGGATATGATTCTATATGGGTGATTGTGGACAGGCTAACTAAAGTAGCCCACTTTATTCCAGTGAAGACCACTTATTCAGGAGCTAAGTTGGCAGAGTTGTACATGGCACGGATTGTATGCCTGCATGGTGTGCCAAAGAAGATTGTGTCAGATCGAGGATCACAGTTTACCTCTCGATATTGGAAGCAGTTGCACGAGTCATTGGATACGAGATTGAATTTTAGTTCGGCTTATCATCCCCAGACTGATGGGCAAACTGAGAGGACTAACCAAGTACTGGAAGATATGTTAAGAGCTTGTGCTCTTAAGCATGGTGGAAGTTGGGATAAGAGTCTACCGTATGCGGAGTTCTCATATAATAATAGCTATCAGGCCAGTTTGAAGATGTCACCGTTTGAGGCTTTGTATGGCAGGAAGTGCAGGACTCCCTTGTATTGGAATCAAACTGGTGAAAGGCAGTTGTTTGGGCCTGAGATTATACAAGAAGCAGAGGAACAAGTTCAGCAAATAAGGGAGAATTTGAGAACTGCACAGTCCAGGCAGAAAAGCTATGCTGACACCCGGAGAAGACTACTTGAGTTTAAGGAGGGTGATTATGTCTATTTGAAGGTGTCACCACTCCGGGGCATGAGAAGGTTCAAAGTCAAAGGAAAGTTGTCCCCTCGCTTTATTGGACCCTTTTTAATCTTAAAGCGAGTGGGAGAGGTTGCATATCAATTGGAGTTACCGGATCATCTCGCGGATGTTCATGATGTATTTCATGTATCTCAGCTGAAGAAATGTCTCAGGGTGCCTGAGGAGCAACTACCAATGGAAGACCTTAGTGTTCAAGAGGATTTGACTTATGCTGAGTACCCCATCAAGATTTTGGATACTTTGACTCGAGTTACGAGGAATAAGGTCATAAAAATGTGCAAAGTGCAATGGAGTCACCACGGTGAAGATGAAGCAACTTGGGAAAGAGAAGAAGAGCTTCGTATAGATTTTCCCCACCTTTTTCCCTAGATCTTCTTAAATCTCGAGGACGAGATTATTTTTAAGGGGGGTAGGATTTGTAACACTCAAGTTGTATACCAAGAGTAATAAAGAGAGCTCCTCATTTTGTGTGTCTTATTTGCATCATAAAAAGAGCACTTATGTAATTGAGAGTGACTAAATAAAACAATTATGCTAAAATAAAGGAAAAAAGTGCATTTGTTGGAGTTTTATGTGTTGTGCATTAAATAAAACCATGAGGATAAAAATAATAAGTTATTAATTATTTGAAGCTTGATTTAACCCTAAATTTGAAGTTAGGGTTTTGAAAATAAGGAAAAGAGAAGAGATAGGAAAATATAAATAAAATGTATAAATAATTATCTTCAGTCTTAGTATTTTTAATGGCAAAAATAGAGTTTTTAATGAAGATCCACAAAAAGTTTGAATTAAATCAAATTGAGTTTGAAAATGAAGAAAATAGGAAGGAAAATAAAAAGAAAAAGATAAAAAAACCTTACCTGGGCCACAGCACCCATTTCGGCCCACCTAAGGATTACCCTCGCGCCTGCCCACTCAAGCCACGCTGCGCCGCGCTCACTGAGGACTGGGGCCCGCGGGTCAGCTCCTCATCACGCGCGCGCGCTCGATGCCTCTGCCGCGCGGGGCCAGCGCGTCAGCCACTCCGACCCCACCTGTCAGCTATCTTCTTGGCCATCCACCGCGCCCAGCTGCTCAACCGCTCGCCGGGATACTCGCCGCGAGCTTGGAACCACCTCGGCCGAGTCTTTGGGGCTCGGATTCACCTCGGCGTGGGGATAAATGCCTCCTGGGTTCCTGCGGTCTCTTTCCATTACCTCGCGCTCAGCTCGGTGACCCGTTCCCCTATACCAAACGCCGCTGGAACCCGCCGTAGTCGCTAGCCGTCGACGACCCCAGCTGTCGCGCGTGGTGCGCTCCCTGGTGACCCAGCGGGGGTGTAGATTGTGCTCAAAGGCGGTGCAGGGTGCGCGGACCTACGGGGCGAGGGGAATTCCTCGCCGGTGTTGGTGAAGCCGCCGCACTCGGACGCTCTCTGTGGCCAGGGCCTCTCACTCCGATTTTGTAGGTAATTCCTCTCCCCACTGGCTCGAATTAATAGTAGCACTAAGAATTAGCTATTAGAACCGGGATTGAGTCACGGGGGAGGCCAGAATTCCTCGTCGGGGTAGGCTCTTGCGCATCACTGCCTTGCGCCGTCGTCGGTGCATTTCTGGACTTGGGCTGCGGCACTGATGCCGTAAACTCGTGCGCCCAGTCGCGCCCTTCGTATTTGTTCCCTGTGCGTCGAAGTTCGGGCACCGGGGTGGAATTTTCGTGACCACCGGCCATGGCGCCGCCGCGGGAGGGAAGGCGCCGTCGCGCTCGGCCACCAGGGGAGAAGAAAGCTTACGCGCCGTAGATCTTTGGTTGAACGGCTGAGATTAGAAGTAGCGTACCCCTTCGCTAGATTGCATCTGTGCCGTTAGATCATATCGGACGGTCCAGCAGGGTTGGCGCGCGTGTTTGGATCTCGGCCCCAGATCTTTGATCCGACGGTCACAAGGAGCGCAACTGTGTTATAACGACGGAGTGTAATCTGGGCGCTCGATTTAGATCCAACGGCCAGAAATCGTCGATACCCCTTCGCGGGTATACTTTGTTAAAGAGCCCCTGGAATATTTTAGAATCAACCCGCAGTCCATGTGTTACTATTCACTGAGTCTAGGATTTTATTCGCACAGACCCCTGGACTTTCCAGAAATTGGCGCCCAGTCCAGAGCACATTTAAAACGTATAAATGAATTAGTAAATGTATTTTTAATACAAAAATAATTCCTAGAACTTAGTTAATTCATAGAAAATTCATTTTAGCTCCAAATTGAGTCATTCCAATTCCTAAAATTTTGTAATAATATTCTCTACCATTTAGAATCACTGTTTTGACATGAACTCTGTCAGAAAATTTATTTATCATTTAATCATATTTTAATCACATTAAATCTTAGGAAATTCATAACTTAAATTCTATAACTCCAAATTTAGTGATTCTAGTTCCTATGGTTTCATTTTAATGTGTAGATTTTTACTGTATATTTTATTTATCTGTTTGGTGTGATGTTGATTTTGGCTATACTATGTATGAATTGTGTTGATGCGAGTAGACGAGCAAGCCACTGTGGAAACTGAGGTTCAGCAAGTAGAAGTAGCTGAGCAGGAGCTCATTACAGGCAAGTTGTGCCCTTGATCACTTACTTTTCCCAGCCATGTTCTTATTAACTTTAATGATCTGCATAGGTTAATTTTGATGGGATCCTTTATGTACTCCAGTTTTGATTACCTCTATACCTTGTTCACCCCTGGAATATTTTTGGGTAGTACTTGCTATTGCTTTATGTGGATTGGGTATGGAGAATCATTATTCATGATTATTCTGTTATTATCTTGTTATTATTGTTGTTCATGTTAAGATCATTAAATTAATGGGAACATGGAGCGACCACCCGGGAAAACAGTGCTACCACAAGGGTTTAATGGGACGCCCTTGGCTGACTAATTAGGAAAGCTAGTGGAAGACTACCTTACCCGAAAGGGGCAAGGGCAGTAGGGGAGAGGTCAGTGCGGGGAGGTCCCTGGTTGATTTTGCTGCGATGGCTGTCAGCCAGGAACCCTGTACTGGATCTTCCTATAAACTGTAGCGGGTTTTCGGAAGCTAGTGGAACTTTGTAAAGGCCTCGTAGTGGATCCCTAGCCATTCACCTCGGTAGTGTCTAAGGGCCTTGCAAACCCAGGCGACATGGGATACACGACTTGTGGGTAAAGATGCGCAACCTCTGCAGAGTGTAAAACTAGTATACTAGCCGTGCTCACGGTCAAGAGCGGCTCGGACCCTCACATGATTAACTATGGAACTTAAATTCAATTTGACATTTGCATCACATTTGGGATTATTTTACTATTACTGTTCTTTATTATTATTAAGGATTGGTATTTACTTACACTTAGTAATTGCTAATAAAATTTTGACCAACTTATAAAAGCAATGCTCAGTCTTAGCCTTTATTTCATTGATCAGCCTTACACTTCATGAACTCCCACCTTTGGTGAGTTCATGCCACATGATTCCCCACGACTTGTTGAGCTATGAACGTATGTGAGCTCACTCTTGCTGTCTCACACCCCCCCCCACAGGTCAAGAACAGGTACCACAGGATGAGGCGCATGGAGGATGCTGTGAAGTGTTCGTGAGAGGTCTAGGCCGTCGTCTCCCAGTCAACTTTGGGTTGCTGGACCGTTGTCTCCTTATAATGTAACTGTTTATTTTGTATAGAACTTCTGGTATACATAAAGTTGTGACATTCGATCCTGTGCCACTATACATCACATGTGTGAGACTTGGTCCCAGCATACCTGGTGTTTTTGTTAGCGCCCGGGTTTTGGACCCCTAAAATCCGGGTGTTACAGTGCACCCGGATGTGGTGGTCCTCGCAGAAGTCCAGGAACTTCCTGCCGGTGAACTGGGTGCCGTTGTCGGTGATGATGGAGTTCGAGACTCCAAAGCGATGGATGATGTCGGTGAAGAACGCCACCGCCTGTTCGGACCTGATGCTGTTTAGGGGTCGGACCTCAATCCACTTGGAGAATTTGTCGATAGCGACCAGCAGGTGCGTGAAGCCCCCGGGTGCCTTCTGCAAGGGACCGACTAGGTCCAGACCCCACACAGCAAACGGCCAGGTGATGGGTATTGTTTACAGAGCCTGAGCGGGCAGGTGGGTCTGCCTTGCGTAGAATTGACACCCTTGGCAGGTGCATACAATCCTAGTGGCGTCGGCCACCACGGTTGGCCAGTAGAAACCTTGTCGGAAGGCGTTTCCAACAAGGGCTCGAGGCGCTGCATGGTGACCGCAAGCCCCCGAGTGTATTTCTTGCAATAACTCCTGACCTTCGGTGATGGATATGCATCGCTGGAGGATGCCTAAGGGGCTGCGGTGGTAGAGCTCCTTTCCGTCACCCAGCAAGACGAACGAAAGGCGCGCCACGCCAATCACCGAGCCTCGGTTCCGTCGAGGGGTAGCTCTCCTCGGTGGAGATATTGCAGGTACGGGGTTTGCCAGTTTCGATTAGGCGGGACCCTATTCCGCTCCTCCTCGACGCGCAGTGCCTCACCCTCGGCGGCCGAGGGTGCCTCGGGCAGGGCCGAGGGTGCCTCGGGCTGAGCCGAGGCCTTCTCGGGCTCGGGCGTGTCGTCGGTCTTGACGGAGGGTTGATGTAGGTCTCGGGAGAAGACGTCCGGGGGGACCGTTGTCCGCCCCGAGGCTATCTTAGCTAGCTCGTCCGCAGTCTCGTTGTATCGCCGGGCGACGTGGTTGAGCTCGAGCCCGTAGAACTTGTCTTCCAGGCGCCGAACCTCATCGCAGTAGGCTTCCATCTTCGGGTCGCGGCAGTGGGAGTTCTTCATGACTTGGTCGATGACAAGCTGCGAGTCACCACGAGCGTCGAGGCGCCAAACCCCTAGCTCAATGGTGATGCGCAACCCGTTAACCAAAGCCTCGTACTCGGCCACGTTGTTGGACGCCGGGAAATGGAGGCGCAGCACATAGCGGAGGTGCTTCTCGAGGGGTGAGATGAAGAGCAGGCCCGCGCTCGCTCCTGTTTTCATCAGCGACCCGTCGAAAAACATGGTCCAGAGTTCCGGTTGGATCGGAGTTGCTGGAAGCTGGGTGTCGACCTATTCTGCCACGAAATCCGCCAAGACTTGGGACTTGATGGCCTTTCGAGGGGCGAACGAGATTGTCTCGCCCATGATCTCCACCGCTCACTTTGCAATCTTACCCGAGGCCTCTCAGCACTGGATGATCTCCCCCAGGGGAAGGATGACACCACAGTCACTGGATGAGACTCGAAGTAGTGTCGCAACTTTCGCCGCGTCAGAATTACCACGTACAGTAGCTTCTGAATTTGCGGGTAGCGGATTTTGGTCTCGGACAGTACCTCACTGATGAAGTAGACCGGCCTCTGGACGAGCAATGCGTGCCCTTCTTCTCGTCTCTCGACTACGATCGCGGCGCTGACCACCTGAGTGGTTGCGGCTACGTAGATCAGGAGAGCTTCTCCGGCAGCGGGGGGCACCAGGATGGGCGCGCTTGTAAGGAGCGCCTTTAAGTTCCCGAGGGCTTCCTCGGCCTCGAGGGTCCAAGTGAAGCACTCGGTCTTCCTTAAGAGGCGGTACAGGGGCAGGCCTCTTTCGCCGAGGCACGAGATGAAGCGGCTCAGAGCCGCAAGGCATCCCATGACCCTCCGTACTCCTTTCAAGTCCTTGATAGGCCCCATGTTGGTGATGGCCGCGATTTTTCTCCGGGTTGGACTTGATGCCCCGCTCGGAGACGATGAACCCCAGGAGCATGCCTCGGGGGACTCTGAAGACACACTTCTCGAGATTGAGTTTTACGCCTTTCGCTTTGAGACACTTGAATGTCGTTTCAAGGTCAGAGAGGAGGTCGGAGGCTTTCCTCGTCTTGACTACGATGTCATCGACGTAAGCCTCGACCGTTTGGCCAATGTGCTGTCCGAACACGTGGTTCATGCACCTTTGGTATGTCGCGCCTGCATTCCTTAAACCGAATGGCATAGTAATATAGCAGTACATGCCAAAGGGTGTGATGAAAGAAGTCGTGAGCTGGTCAGACTCTTTCATCCTGATTTGGTGATACCCTGAGTAGGCATCAAGGAATGACAGGGTTTCGCACCCAGCAGTGGAATCCACGATTTGATCGATGCGAGGCAGAGGGTAGGGAACCTTCGGACATGCTTTGTTTAGACCAGTGTAGTCTACACACATCCGCCATTTCCCACCTTTCTTTTTCACAAGCACAGGGTTGGCTAGCCATTCGGAATGGAATACCTCTTTGATGAACCCTGCAGCCATCAGCTTGTGGATCTCCTCGCCTATGGCTCTACGCTATTCTTCATCGAATCAGTGCAGAGGCTGCTTCACGGGTCGGGCTCCAGCTCGGATATCCAGCGAGTGCTCGGCGACATCCCTCGGTATGCCAGGCATGTCCGAGGGACTCCACGCAAAAACCTCGGCATTTGCACGGAGAAAGTCGACGAGCACTGCTTCCTATTTGGGGTCGAGCTCGGAGCCGATCCGGACTTGCTTGGAGGCGTCGTTGCTGGGGTCGAGAGGGACAGACTTAACCGCATCTGCGGGCTCGAAGTTGCCGGCGTGGCGTTTCGCATCTGGCACCTCCTTGGAGAGGCTCTCCAGGTCGGCGATGAGGGCCTCGGACTCGGCAAGGGCCTCAGCGTATTCCACACACTCCATGTCGCATTCGTACGCGTGTCGGTATGTGGATCCGACGGTGATGACCCCGTTGGGGCCCGACATCTTGAGCTTGAGGTAGGTGTAGTTGGGGACGACCATGAACTTGGCGTAGCATGGTCTCCCCAGCACTGCGTGGTAGGTTCCTCGGAACCCAACCACCTCGAACGTGAGGGTTTCCTTTCGAAAGTTGGAGGGAGTCCCGAAGCAGACGGGCAGATCGAGTTGCCCAAGGGGTTGGACGCGCTTCCCGGGGATGATCCCGTGAAAGGGCGCCGCACCGGCCCGGATCGTGGACAAATCGATCTACAAGAGCCCGAGGGTCTCGGCGTAGATGATGTTGAGGCTGCTGCCTCCGTCCATGAGGACCTTGGTAAGCCTGATGTTGCCGATGACGGGATCGACAACGAGCGGGTAATTCCCCGGGCTCGGCACGCGGTCGGGGTGGTCGCCTTGGTCGAAGGTGATGGGCTTGTCGGACCAGTCTAGGTAGACTGGCGCCGCCACCTTCACCGAGCAGACCTCCCGACGCTCCTGCTTGCGGTGCCAAGCCGAGGCGTTCGCCACCTGCCCACCGTAGATCATGAAGCAGTCATGGACCTCGGGGAACTCCTCTGCCTTGTGGCCTTCCTTCTTGTCGTTGTCGTGGGTTTTGCCACCTTCCGCCGGTAGCCCGGCCTTGTGGAAGTAGCGTCGAAGCATGACGCACTCCTCAAGGGTGTGCTTGACGGGACCCTGATGATAGGGGCACAACTCCTTGAGCATCTTGTCGAACAGGTTGGCCCCTCCGGGAGGCTTCCGGGGGTTCCTATGTTCGGTAGCGGCGACAAGATCTACGTCGGCGGCATCGCGTTTCGTTTGCGACTTCTTCTTGCCCTTCTTCTTCGTGCTGCGCTGAGCGGACGCCTCGGGGACGTCTTCCTGCTGGCGTCTTCGAGGTTGCTTGTCCTTCCGGAAGATGGCCTCGACCGCCTCCTGGCCAGAGGCGAACTTGGTGGCGATGTCCATCAGCTCGCTCGCCCTGGTGGGAGTCTTGCGACCCAGCTTGCTCACCAGGTCGCGACAAGTGGTGCCGGCAAGGAACGCGCCGATGACATCTGAGTCGGTGATGTTGGGCAGCTCGGTGCGCTGCTTCGAAAATCGCCGGATGTAGTCCCGCAGGGATTCTCCCGGCTGCTGGCGGCAGCTTCAGAGATCCCAAGTGTTCCCAGGGCGCACGTATGTGCCCTGGAAGTTTCCGGCGAAGACTTTGACCAGGTCGTCCTAGTTGGAGATCTGCGCAGGAGGCAGATGCTCGAGCCAGGCTCGGGCGGCGTCGGAGAGGAACAGGGGGAGGTTGCGGATGATGAGGTTGTCATCGTCCGTTCCACCCAACTGGCAGGCCAGCCGGTAGTCCACGAGCCACAGTTCCGGCCTTGTTTCCCCCGAGTACTTGGTGATGGTAGTCGGGGTCCGGAACCGGGTCGGGAACGGCGCCCGTCGTATGGCCCGGCTGAAAGCTTGCGGACCGGGTGGTTCGGGCGAGGGGCTCCGATCCTCCCCGCTGTCGTAGCGTCCCCCACGCATGGGGTGGTAGCCTCGGCGCACCTTCTCATCGAGGTGGGCTCGACGGTCGCGGCGGTGGTGCTCGTTGCCGAGGCGACCCGGGGCCGCAGGCGCTGTGTCCCGTGTGCGCCCGGTGTGGACCGAGGCTTCCCGCATGAATCGGGAAGTCGCGGCGCGATGCTCTGGGGGTACCCCTGCCTTCGGGAGGCAGAGCTTTCGGTCCGTCGGACCATGACATCCTCCAGGAGATTCTTGAGTTCTCCCTGGATACGCCGTCCCTCGGTGGTGGATGGTTCCGACATCGCTCAGAGTAGTATTGTTGCTGCAGCCAGGTTCTGGCCGACCCCACTGGAAGCCGGGGGTAGCCTTGCCCTGGCATCGTCAGCGATGCGGTGTTGGACGTCCTGGGGCAGATGACATGCTTCTCCGGCTGGTGCTCGGCCTGCCCACTCCTGCCCGATGTTCTGCCGGAGCTGCACAAGTTGTCCTGCTTCCTCGTCGAGCCTGGCCTGCATCTCGTGGATTTGCTCGAGCTGTGCGTCCTGACCCCCCATAGGGACTGGGACCACAGCTAGCTCCCGAAGGATGTCAACGCGAGGCACAGGCCTAGGGGGATCGCCGTCCTCCGCCATACCAAGGTGGTTGCCTTCGTCGAGACCCCCTAGATCGACGTGGAAACATTCGCGACTTGGGCCACAGTCCTCGTCGCCGAGGCTATGGCTATCATCGGAGCAATCGGAGAGGCAGTAGTCACACACGGTCATGAAGTCCCGCATGGCATTGGGGTTCCCGAGCCTAGAGAAATCCCAACCATAGTCGGGCTCGTCATCTTCCTCGGAACCCGGGGGACCGTAGGTCGAGACGGCCGTCAACCGGTCCCAAGTTGACCACATATGATACCCCGGAAGGTTCGGATATGCCTTTATGAAAGCGTCCACCGAAGCGGGGTCGCTTGGTGGGTCGAAGCTGAATCTAAAAGGCAAAGGGGGGAAAACGGAAGGTACCTCTTGATCGACGAATGGTGACGGAGTCGCGTCGAGGACGGACTGCACCGTTATCTCAGGTACGAGGCTGACGCCCAGCAGGTCCTTCGCGAGCGTGCTGGCGTCATCCGTCCGCTTGGGGTTGGCGTGTTGCGGGGAAACGACGCCCGTCTTCGTCTCAGACGCGAGGTCGACATCCGACGTGTCCCCCGCTGGGGCGCCGGCATCGTCGACTCGCTCGACAGCCGACGAGGTGCCGCCTCCTGCTTGGCCATGGTTGCCCCGCCTCCTGCTCCGTCGGCGGGGAAGGTGACGGGACAGACCCGGATGCTACTCTTCCGCCACGCGGGGAAGACATCGTCGATTCCGCCGCCGGCGGGTGGGCTGACGGCCGCCATTGTCGTTGTCGCGCGGCAGAGGAAGGAGTACCATGTCATGGCTGCCGCCGAGGGACATGAACTCGAGACTCCCGAAACGGAGCAGCGTCCCGGGCTGGAGAGGTTGCTGGAGACTACCCATCTGGAGCTTGACGGGAAGCTGTTCGTCAACACGCAGCAGGCCCCTACCTGGCGCGCCAACTGTCGGGGTGTCATCATTACTTGTTTTACCAGGGCGAGCCAGATGGGACGCCGGTCTTGTTCCCCGTAGCCTGAGTTAGCTAGGGGTAGGGTAATGATGTACCCCCCTGCGACGTGGTCGGCCCGAGCCCAAGGTCGGGCGCGGCGGAGGCTCCTCCGAGGTCGAGGTTGAGTCCGAGCCCTAGGGTCGGGCGAGGCGGAGACCGTCGTCCGAGGTCGAGGTTGAGTCCGAGCCCTAGGGTCGGGCGAGGCGGAGACCATCGTCCGAGGTCGAGGTTGAGTCCGAGCCCTAGGGTCGGGCGAGGCGGAGACCGTCGTCCGAGGTCGAGGTTGAGTCCGAGCCCTGGGGTCGGGCGAGGCGGAGACTGTCGTCCGAGGTCGAGGTTGAGTCCGAGCCCTAGGGCCGGGCGAGGCGGAGACCGTCTTCCGGGGTCGAGGTTGAGTCCGAGCCCTGGGGTCGGGCGAGGCGGAGCTTCCTATGGCGCCCGAGGCTGGACTTGGCTGCTGTCAACCTCACCCTGGCGGGTGGCACAGCAGTCGGAGCAGTGCAGGCGACGCTGTTTTCCTGTCAGGTCGGTCAGTGGAGGGGCGAAGTGACTGCGGTCACTTCGGCCTTATCGACTGAGGAGCGCGCGTCAGGATAAGGTGTCAGGCGATCCTGGCCAAGGTTGCTTCACTGCGAAGCCTGTCCGAGCTGGGCCTCGGGCGAGTCGAAGGTGCGCCCGTTACTTGAGGATGCCCTCGGACGAGGCGTGAATCTACCTTGGTCTACTGTTTCTGCCCGAGGCTGGGCTCGGGCGAGGCGAGATCATGTCTCTTGAGTGGACGGAGCCTTGACCTGAATTGCGCCCATCAGGCCTTTGCAGCTTCGTGCTGATGGTGGTTACCAGCCGAGTTTAGGAGTCTTGGGGGTACCCCTAATTATGGTCCCCGACAGTCCTAGAAGCAACAATCAAAACTAATAATAAAAAAAAATACAACCCAATATATAAATGAATCAGTGAGATATCATACCTTGGTATATAAAGTATTCCAACTCGAATCTGGTCGCTTTTGAAGAAGATTTGAATGGAGGGAAGGTTGAGAAATGAGGAGGGCACACCTCTCGACCAGTAGAACAGCCGATTTATACAACTTTCTAGCTCGGCGCCAATATCTGTGGAGCCGAGCTAGGATGCCGCGTCGACGCCACGCCAGCTCTAGTCGCCGCGAGCCGCCACCGCTACGTTAGAGCTCGTCATAGGCTATGACGACGAGCTGTGTTATCTCAGCGCCGTATCCTATAGCATCGAGCTTCGGACCCAAATTCTAAAATAAGTTATCCAGAGATCTAAATGTAAATTTTTGTTAGAAAATAGGTTAAAAAAATCGCCGAGCCGTCCAAGTGAGGAGGAGGTGCAGCGTGTAGTGTAGGAGGAAGTAGAAGCCGTCCGATGCTTCCAGGTCTTAGCATCCAGTGCATGGTGGTGAGGCTGTTGTTTACCGTTGATAGAGAATCGGACGGTGAGTAGAAAAAAAGTGCGACGTGGGTGGATGCTCTTAGCATGCACCTTTGTGACGGCCTTTATTAATATATAGGAATATGATAAACTTGTTATTCAAGTCACTTGTAGTTCTAGACACTCACATGACTGTATGTCTGTATCGAATTTCTTCTTGACACCCTCTTCGGATTGTATCGTGGTTGGACTTGATTTGCTCGAAATCTATTTTGCGCAATGCAAAAGTGGTAGTAAGAAAAGCCCGGCCCATTGAAAAAACAGAGTGGATTAGGCCTTGTTGGGTCAGCCATTTTGGAGACCAACATTGAAAAGCCCAGAATCGTCGCATCTTAGCTTGGTGGGCTATGTGGATAGTATGAAATTCCAGCTATCTTTCTGATATAGTATAGTACTCCCTTGGCCCAATTTAAATAAATTAAGTTTTATTAAATTTATAAAAAAATACCAGTATCACAATTTGTCTCTAAATAGGGTAATCTAGTTATACTTGTTCATTGCTACTTGTGTCCCATAAAGTTTGTGATTCTCGGTTTTTGAGGTTACAATAGTGAAGATGTAAATTTACGCAATAGACCGTGTAAAATAAGGGACACGATACTGTCGATAACACTATTTGTAGAGTGAAGTTTGAAATAGTAGATGAGATAAGGGATGCGATATGAGATCTGCCGGAGATGTCTTATATTCATATGGAGAAACCAAAAAAAGGCGGTACTAGATATATCTAGAGGATTCGCTGAGTGCGACCACATTACACCGTGGATGAATAGGGTGTGATATTTTTCTCGATGCATGCAATGTCTTTTAATAGGGACAATTGCATGAGTGTTTCTGTTTTAGGGTGTAACTATGGATTTATTTCTATTTTTTTTGGACTTTGCGCGTTTACCCTGTTTTTACAAAACAAAATTATTTTATGCACCTACTCCGTTAGTTATAGCTAATGGTGTTAAGTCTTAATAAAAAACACAAGGGACTATTGCGTCATTGCCCCTATTTTAGAGTATAACTCTAGTTTTACCCCTGTTGTTTATTAGACTTATGTGTTTTTATGGCAATTCAAATTACTTTACAATTTGAAATTTTAAAAACCATTTTGACAATTTGTTCAAACGGTTGTCAGAAGACAAAATAAGTTTGAATTGTTGCCAAATTATTCGTATTTTTTTAAAAAAATAATTTAAATTATTACAAGGTAATTTAAATAACTCCAGCACTGCGCGCCTGCGCTGCACTAGCTACGCGGCCCTTCAGGCCAGGACAGGACAGGCCGTCACGATTGGTGCGGGTCGCGGGCCAGCTGAACGGTAATAACCCGTCCTCCTTTTCTGTGCCTACGATTTTTTTCTTGTCTCGCCTCCATCTCCATGTCCATGATGATCTCTCGAACACAGGGTCTGAGACCTGTAGACAGTAGTAGTGTGTAGGCCATATCGTCGTGGCTAGATTTTCCTGCCCGCTTCTTATGAACCCGCAAGTGCATGCATGCATGCGCGATGACGCAGAGCACCATGCACCCCAACGTGGATTGGATTTCCTACCTAGTTAGCTTCTTCCACGCGCACGCACTCGCTCGACAGACCGGACAAGCGAAACGCCGCGCAGAGGCCGGTCGAGAGCCATCCACGACGACGTCGCGTTTCGTTGCGTGCAGCCTTTCTTTTCTACCCGCAGATGCAGGCCAGGAAGCTTCAGCCTCACTTTTGGTCATCGAGCTAGCTAGGGAACTATTTGGATCAGCTTTCTGACAAACCTAGCTAGTCAATACAGATTTGGCCAAAAGCCGAACTTTACAAACAACAAATGACTTACAAACCGTACACGTCACATTAGCAACTGAAGAATTCCACCCGCTTCTATCGGCTACTTCGTCCGGCCCGTTTGTCTCTGCGTGTGTAATGGGGGCTTTCTGGCCTAAGCGTTTCCCTGTGAAGCCACGCCCGAGAAGCTAGCTAGGCGTTTGATTCCAAGAAGCAGGCTTCTCGTGGCCAGAAACTCCCCAAAAGCGCTTGGCCCCTGCACGGTTGTAGGCTTCTAGTCATGCGCTCGATCGATTGATCCACCTCATTATGCACTGTCTCCCATCAAAACCAATCGAGCTTTAATGCTGGTGGTACTGGTGGGTAGGCCGTGCTTTTACACCCGCCATGCAATGCCGCTTGCGGTACTCTCCTGCAGGGAAGGGGCGGGCCCAGTATTTGGAGCCCGGGTATTTAAAATTTTAGTGGAGTATAATTTTTTGACTGACTAAATTCTAGCCTAGTAGCATTTACACATATATAATTATCACATATAGAAGTAGTTTCATTGCATATAAAATATATAACATATAAATGAGCATGTATACACATTATATAACTAGTAAACTAGATCATAACATTAGTACAATTTGGCTCAATACAAGCGGTAGCCTTTTAACATCACAGACGGTTCGGTTAGAAAACCGCCTGAGATGTCCCAGGCTATTCGGACCGCCTGTGATGTATTAGTATCACAAGCGGTTTTTGTATCGGACCGCTTGTGGTTCTCTATTCTTTTCACAAACGGACCGTAATGAAAAACAGCCTGTGATTGTGATTTGATTACCATATTAATATTTTAACTTTTAACAGAAATATGCAAATACAATTTAAATGAATTTTAATAGCACACATAGATAACTAGAGAGATTTTAAATTAATTGGCAACCACAATGCATAGTCGATCATACATGCTAACAAATACAATTTGATTCATACAGTTTTCATGAACTACCATTTTTCCGCATGTATGGCTTTAACTTCTTATCAATTTTCTTTTCCACACGCTTGATTCTCTCTGGACCGTTAAAGACGAACATCTCTTCATACTTATTGTATTCCTCATCTCCGTCTCCCACATTCTCAACTCCAACAATTTTTTGCTTCCCAGAAATAACTACATGCATCTTCTCATCTGCTGGATCGAGTACATAGAACACTTGTGCAACACATTCGGCGAGAACCCACGGGTCATCTTTATATCCTACTTTCTTTAAGTCTACCAGTGTGAGTCCGTAGTTATCCACTATCACCCCCACGGGATGTTGTACCCATTGGCACTTAAATAAGGGTATTTTCATGCTTGGGCCATAATCAAGTTCCCATATTTCCTCTATGAATCCAAAATATGTGGTCTTCTATCCATGTAGGTCAAAAGCATCGATACGAACACCGCTATTTTGTGCAACACTTTTCATGTCTTTTGATTTAGTGTAGAATTTGTACCCATTGATGTCATATGCTTGCCATGATGTCACAAAACACGATGGCCCAGAAGCCAAATTCTTCATTGTTTTCTCTTCCATAGAGTCTCCGAATGGGATGTTTTTGTCCATTAACCATTAACTGAAACGATGTTTGTGCTCCCTCATGATCCAGTCCTCTGTGCGGTTCTGATTTTCTTTACGAAGCTCATCCAGGTGTTCCTCTATGTAAGGCTCGGCTATCGTGAGATGTTGTAGTACACTACCATGAGCACAATGTACTAGCTTGTAATCCTCAACGCGAAAAGTTTTCCTGCCCATTCTCCCTCTCCCACATAGTTTACCCTCATGTTTAGGTACAGGCACACCTATCATTGTTCCGTCACTTATGTAATCTATACAGCTCTCAATCACTTCTTCTGTAGTGTATCCCTCCATGATTGAACCCTCTGGGTGAGCGTGATTTCGCACATAACCTTTTAATACTCCCAGGTATCGCTCCAACTGAAACATATGATGTAAATATAGTGGCCCTAATATTTTTATCTGATCCACGAGATGTATGATTAGGTGTACTTGCATAACAAAAAATGATGGAGGAAAACACATTTCAAGCTTGCACATAGTCTCGATGATGTATGCCTTTAGATAGTCCAAGTCTTCTAAAGCTATTACTTTTTGTGAAACCGCATTGGAAAAGTAACACAGGTGTGTGATGACAACTTTGACATGCTCTGTTTCGAGGGCTCTTACCGCAATTGGGAGGAACACCGTCATAATCACATGGCAGTCATGAGAGTTGTAGCCAAATAGAGACAAGTCCTTCATCCTGACTAGTTTGCTGATATTGGATGAGAAACCTGTGGGCACTTTGACCCCACGCAAACATTTGCAAATCTTTGTTCTCTCCTCAACTGACAAGTTGTAGCTAGCTGGGGGGAGGTAAGGCTTCCCTTTGCCACTATCCACTGGATGAAGTTTCGGACTGATTTGAAGATCTACTAGATCATTGCGTGATTTAAGTCCGTCCTTTGTCTTACTCGGCATGTCCAGCAAGGTTCCAATGATGCTGTCAAAAACATTCTTTGTTACATGCATCAAATCAATGCTGTGGCAAATTTCCATAACCTTCCAGTATGGGAGGTACATGAAAAAAATTGATTGCTTCTTGAAAGTTGTGTAAGTTGAAGGGTCAGTTCTCTTTCTCTTTTCTCCTTTGTTTTTCCCTTTCCGAATACAACATGAATGTTCTTTACAATTTCAAAAACAAGTTTCCCACTATAAGGCTTTGGTGCACCTTCATTTCCAGTTCATTGTTATATTCCTCTTTCATCTTTCGGTACTTATGCTGCTTCATCAAGAATCGTCTGTGTCCCATGAACACCAACTTCTTGGATGATTTAAGGTACATGGAAGCAGTTCCATCGATGCACACTACACAACCATTCTTTCCTTTAGTCTTTTACCCTGATAGTGTGGCGCCACCGAGAGAATCATGGATGGTAACAAATATAATTGCTCTTAAGTTGAAATACCCATGGCAATACTCATCCCATATTCTAACTCCTTCATTCCAGAGCTTTGTCATATCTTCCATAAGAGGTTCTAGGAACACATCAATATCAACACCAGCTGATTTCGGACCTTGAATAAGAATAGTCAACATAATGTACTTTCTTTTTTGACACAGCCATGATGGAAGGTTGTACATCGTTAAAAGTCACGGGCCAGGTGTTATGTACACTTCTTTTTTCACCAAATGGATTCATTCCGTCTGTACCCAAAGCAAATCTTACATTTCTGGTTTCTTTGGCAAACTCAGGATACATAAGATCGAAATTTTTCCATTGTGATGCATCAGCAGGGTGTCGAATCTGTTTGTTATTCTACTTGTGATTTTCAGCATGCCAACGCATAAGCTCAGCCTCCCTAGGATTTGAGAACAAACGTTTTAAACGATCAATTACTGGAAGATACCACATCACCAAAGCTGGGATCTTTGACTTCTTTTTCTCATCCATGTCATCAAAAGCGTCATTGTCACTTTCAGGTCCAATAGTGGATTTCTTGTTTTTATTTTTCTTCGGGAATTTTTTTACACAGTCTTGATTGTAGCTCTTCTTGTATCGACTGACATTGCAAACTGGGCATCTTGCTGTGTTCTCAAAATCGCCATGATACAGAATACAATGGTTCGGACATGCATGAATTTTTTGCACACCCAGAGCTATGGGAGATATAAGCTTCTTCGCTTTATAAGTGCTTGTTGGTAGTTTGTTGGGTTTTGGTAGTAATTGGGATAGAAAATTCAAAAGATCTGTGAAGCTAGTATCAGACCATCCGGCGCTAGCCTTCAACTTAAGAAGTTCTAGAACTGTACGCAGTGTAATAAACTCTTTGTCACAACCCTTTGATTCATCATATAAAGGTTCTTTTGAGGCACTTTCCAGTCCCTCCATTTTAGATAGCACTTTCTGCGATCCCACAGAACTCAACATTTCTGGTTCCATATGGCGCAACATCTCTTCGCAATCAAATTCTTTAAAATCTTGATTAGCATCCACATAATCCACTTTACCATCAACTTTAAGATCTAAAATTCCGACAACTCTCTCGTCATTACCAGGCACTTCACACGGATCCAACTCACCATGTTCTGACCATATCGTGTAATTGTTTTTAAACCCTCTTTTTAGCAGATGTGCTTGGATTACTCCTGTATCTCTCCAAGCTATCTTATTATCACACTCGATGCACGGACATAATATCTCCTTACTCTTTCGCAAATTCGCGTGCTTGTTGGCCGCTTCAATAAAGCTTCTCAAATTTCGAATGTACGACGGATGTGGTCTTGGCACATTGTACATCCAACCTCGGTCCATTACCTATCCCTATATTGATTAACATCAATATCGAGATGTAACATGAAAAAATAAATGTACATGAAAGTTAAACAAGATCATATCGAGATGTACCTAGCACATGATACAAAAAAATTTAAAATATCCCTAATTAATTGAATTTAATCCCTAAATCATGAACGAATTAATGTGCATGAAAATGAAACAAGATTGCAGCAATATAGGTACCTTGAGGTGAGACAACTCTTTATAAAAAATCTTTAAATTAGATCAACTACAAGTCCAAATCTTGGAATTCCTGAGTTTTTCTTCAATTCCGGTCTATATTACAAAATTGAGGCAAAAAAATCGTATCAAAATGAGAAAGAAAACAAACAGAGATCATATATATGCATAAACTCTTGAAATCAATCAATAAAATTAAAAACAAAACCTTCTCCCCGTAGATAAAAAAATCCGTCGCCGCTACAGTGCGCAGCCTGGCGGCGTGTCGGGCTCCGGGAGTTAGGGTTCCTGCGCTAGAACCACCGAGCCTTTTATACTACATACACATCACAGGCGGATTTTTATAAAAACCGCTTGTGATGTATACATATCACAGGCGGTTTTCTATTTCGACCGCCTGTGAAGTTTACATATCACAGGCGGTCGAAATAGAAAAGCGCTTGTGATGTTATACATCACAAGCGATTTTTCTAAAAGTCCGCCTATGATGTGTATATAGTATAAAAGCCTCGGTGGTTCCAGTAGGAACCCTAACTCTCGCCCGGATTGATACTGCGCCGCCAGGCTGTTACTGCGCCACGCCGTCGCCGTCGCCAAGCCCAAGCGCCGCCGTCTCCGAGCTGGGCGCCCGCCACACCGCTGTCCCCGAGCCCAACGCTTCTTCGTGGGGTGCGCGGCGCACGAGCTGTGAGCGCCCGCCATGCCGTCGCCGAGCCCAAGCCCAAGCGCCGCCGTCTCCGAGCTGGGCGCCCGCCACGCCGCCGTGCACCGCCACCACCTCCTCCTCCAGGTACGCACACACGCACACACCGTCTGCCAGCACCATGTCCATCGTCGCACACCACCCACACGGTGGCGGGGAGGAAGAAGACGACAGGGTTGTATGCTTGTGTTTGCCACATGGGGACTGGGGATTATTGATCTGGAGCTATGCCTGTGGCTTCCTCTGTTAGATATTTACCTCTGCTTGAAACTAAATTGCCATTGTGCTGCTCAGGGGATCGCAGATAATGGTTTTCGCTAAAGCAGTTGGCATCTACAGGTCTCTCTCAGACGATGCCCTTGGCCTGTATCGACTTTTCTGCTGTATTGGTAAAGGATTGCTAGCTATTGGTTCTTTTTGTCTCAGTATGTTCTGATTTGGCACCAAAATGGGCCATTAGTTTCGTTAAGTATAGTTGGTTAAGTTAGAGAAGATTAGCTTATGAACAGAGAGATGAAGATTAGCTTAGCTCAGCTTCGGCTAGCTAAGCGCAATTTAAAGGGGGTTTTGGGGCTGGCATTCCTAAGCCAATGCATTAGCCTCAACCAAAAACCATAGCGCCACAACCCAAGGATCATCGATCGATCGCTTGAGCTTGTAGTGTCTGGAATCCCGTGACAATGATGACAATGGTATTTAACTTTTCTACATGAAGTAGGGCTCATACTCCATATATTAATTACCAGAGAGCTCCAAATGTGGGCCTCATACTCCATATATTAATCACTAGCCACCTGACAGTCCAACCTTTGAGCAGCTGTTACTTCACTTTTTATGTGCGATCATGTCCATCATCCTTTCATAAAGTTGTTCACCATTAGGTGGTCTTGAATTCCTCTATATACTCTACGTCCTAAAACCTCATGGATTAGGTACAAATGGGCTCCAAAAACAGCTCAAAATACTGAAACTCATGTTGCGATCTCAATTTTGATTGTGAGACTTGGTCATTTTCAGTTTCAGAGATGGAAAAGAGCCACTTGACATGGTTGAGAGCTCAGTTCGAGTCATCGAGACACATGTCGACATCATTCGCAGTCTAGTGACTGATGGGGTTGTGGATACTAGTGAACCGGGATCAGTGTACACACTTAAGACCACTTTGTTTCAAATTGGAGATGTATGCGACATGCTTGAGAAGTGTGCTATGTCCATCAAAAAGTATGCTGACTCCAAGAGGGCTAAAATTATTCAAGATGAAGCCCTGCAATATGCTGAAGATGATGAAGCTGCAGATGATTTGGAGGAACTCCCAAGCCTAGATCTCCTTACTCAAGCCGACATATTGGAAAAATATTTTGGAATTGAGTATGATAGCGACCAGTCAAGGGGTTGTTGATGTTTAGTCCTAAACAACACGATATGAGTATCGTAGGTTTCACTCTTAGAGATAATGTTTTTTCGTATGAACCTCTTAGAGAGTGTCAAGTCAATGAACTATCTTCGAGTACTATTGGGAAGTGGATCTCTTTGATGTATTTTTCCCTAGTGATATCGATGGTGCCGAGTAGCACCAAATTTAGACTTGTGTCCTTATCTATATATGCTAGTAGTTGAGCACTAGCGCCTACAATCTTGACTACCTCATCCCTATTCTCTGTTTGGGACTTATATGGAGAATGGCATCGGCTGAATGCCTGAATCGGGCCGGGAAGCACGGAGCAGATAGAAGTGTACTTTCCAATGCAGTTAGACAGAGAAGGCATGGCTGTGATTAGAGATGGCAATGGGTAAAAACCCGCTGGGTATTACTTGCCCAAACCCATACCCGCGAAAAAAAATACGCCCGCTAAAAAACTCATACCCATGACGGGTATAAAATTTTACCCAAACCCATGCCCATGCGGGTTTCGGGTACCCAACGGGTTTCTCATACCCACTAACATCAACATAAAAAATAATTCATCACGTAAATGACAGTCAATACATTATTAAGCCTGGATAAAAGAAACAAGTGATAACTAATTTTAGCTTAAAATTTGTTACATAAAGTTTATTTCAATTAGAACATATTCAATTATTAATATTATGAGACATAATTATAAGGAATGTTGATTTGAAGGCGGGTTTTAAAAACCCATGGGTTTGCGGGTATGGGTAGTGGAAGAACAAACCCATGCCCACATACCCGTTGGGTTTCTATTTGAACCCATTAACAAACCCATGGGTAGAGAAATTGACCCAAACCCATACCCTAATAGAGCAAAAACCCACCGGGTTTCGGGTAGCGGGTACCCATTGCCATCTCTAGCTGTGATGTTATAATGCTGAAGGACCCCAAGAAGAGATTATGGCCTGTCATTTACCACCACTACCCGTTATTTGTGGGCTTCACCGAGGGCTGGAAACATTTGGTGGCAGCAAACAACCTTCGGGCTGGGGACGTCTGCGAGCTTGTTAAGGGGCCAGACGATGGTGAGCCGGTGTACTATGTCCGGATGTGTGGTCACAAAATTTAAAGCCGCCCCGGCTTCATGTGTGCGCTTCTCTTCTCTTAGGTGGGCTGCTAAGTGATCTTAGCAGCCAACATAAGAGAAGAGAAGCGCACAGATGAAGCTGGGGCGGCTTTAAATTTTGTGACCACACATCCGGACAGAGTACACCGACTCACCATCGTCTCGCCCCTTAACAAGCTCGCAGACGTCCCTAGTCCGAAGGTCGTTTGCTGTCACCAAATGTTTCCAGCCCTCGGTGAAGCCCACAAATAACGGGCAGTGGTGGTAAACAACAGGCCATAATCTCTTCTTTTGGTCCTTCAGCATTATAACATCACAACCATGCCTTCTCTGTCTAACTGCATTGGAAAGTGCACTTCTATCTGCTCCGTGCTTCCCGGCCCGATCCTGCTCCGGAGGCGGGTTTGGGCTTTCTGTTTGGGGAGGAAAGGAGGGACATGGAGGCGGGTTTGGGCTCGATTTCTTTTGAATCACCTTTTCTCCAAGTTCCCTTATTGATGGAACCAGCTGTGCACTAGGTACCTACTAGGATGGATGTGGTCTGCACCGGTGCGTCTAACAAAGTTGATGAAGACGCGAACAAACTTGAATGGCAGACAACGAGCAGCTCCGGTGAAGGGAGCGGGGAGGATAGTTCTAGTGACGATAATCCTTGTCCTCCTATACCTCCAAGGAAGAAAAAAACATCAGATGAGCTTGATGCCGACTATATTCCCAACGATGAAGAGGTAAATAGAAATATGCCGACTATATTCTAAAATAATATTCATATATGAAAGGCCATTAATTGTTTCAATATATAGATTTCAAATGAAGAGAAGAAAGAGGATGCATGTTCTACACGAAACACGGAGGATGCTCCGATGCCTGAATCATCCGTTTCACATAAGCGGAAACGAGGGCGACGAGGTCCCAATCAGATGAAAGAAGGTGCAATTATGTACGTAACAAAACTAAATGTAGATGGGTTTCCTGAAGAACCAGTTGACGTGGTTACAAAGTTTCGAAATTCCTGCGGGTCTACTGTTAGAGATATAGTGTCAATCACACTTCAAAAATGGAAGGATTTAGATGAAGACACCCACAATAAGCTATGGGCTAAGTTGTCTGAGTCATTCAAGGTCCCAAAAGGCACAGAGGATGCAGTAAGGAAGTCGATGCTCTCTGCTATGGCCAAGATGTTTTGTGGGTGGAAGGCCGAGATGAATAGGGAATTTGTTAAGAAGAATAAGGTTCCTCCACCCAAGAAAATGGGGAAAATCACTCAAGCTTAGTGGGAGGAATTTGTTTGTCAGAAGATCGAACTGAAGGCCAAAGAACTGGGCGAAACTAATTCTCAGAGAGCGAAGATGAACAAACACCCCCATCGCTTGGGGTCAACCGGATATCACCATAAAGTTGTGCAGTGGAACAGGATAATCGAGGAAGCTATAGCTAACGACACTTTGGACCCAATATTAAAAGATATCGATGAGCGAGCTATTCGTTGGATCTTAGGTCGGGCAGGTTTGAGTGAGGACGGCAAACTTTGCATCCAGAATTGGTAGGCGAAGTTTCGACAAAAATTCAAGAATATGCAGATAAGAGAAAGAAGGGCGAATTTAAGCCTCGAAGGGAGAATGACATACTAACTGTAGCACTAGGCAATCCTAAACACACTAGACGGGCTTGGGGAATCTCTTCTAAGATTTCCTGGAAAGAGGCATTTCTAGAGTATGCGGCGTCATATAGGAAACACGAGAAGTCGAAAAGGACCCTTGAAGAGACTATTGATGAAAGGGTACAAAAGGCTATTAATGACGTGATGAAAAAATGAAGAAAACAGAATGCATATCATTTGAACTCAAGCCAGGCCACATGAGTCCACCTATAGTCCCTAGCAGCGTAGGATCTATGCAAGAATTCGTATCGGGCACCAAATACCCTGTAGACGATATTGTTGAGGACAAGCCTTGCTTTCTTCATATTCCAATCAATCGATCTGAGACAAAAACAAAACAAGCTGCTACTGGTTTGGTAAAACCAGGACTTGTTAACTAGAAGGATAATCATGTCCTGCCACACTATGCTGTGGTCCAAGTTCTAGAGATCACAGACAGTGGTTGTGAAGATTGGGAGATAGACTTTCCAGTTGAGGGGATCATAACTTTGCAGGAGGCAATGAACGAGTTGGTCCTTTGGCATCGACGCGACATAAAGTTGGGTGATGAGCCGATCTTAAGCCGTGTATCGCGTCATAAGTCACCAACGCCGAATTCAACACCAATGCAATAGAAAGATAGTTCGATCATTCCATACCCCATGGTGCAGGAAAATATGGCATCGACATCCACAAAAATTGTTGAAACAATCATATCACCTCTTGCGAAGGAACTCGACGAGGGGGACGTAGACAAAATTGTTCCTCAGAATGTCGACGCAAACATAAAAAAGGAAGCAAAGGTTGACACCAATGTTGAAGGGCCAACTACTTCAAAGAAAATTCATCAGCGAATCGCCACTGACGATGTCAAGAAACCGTCAGAATCAGTGGCAAGCTACCTGCATAAATTGCGGAGAGTTATGACAAATCAATCAAAAGCGGAATCAACATCTCGTGGAGTACGCACACGGTCCCAAATAGACAATTTCGAAGTATGGGAAGAAGATGGAATGATTCATACTCGAGAATCATTACGTCTTAAAATCAATATCCCGATATACAAGAAGGAGGACGTTCCTCCTAAATTTGTGAATGGGAGGCCGTTCTTGACGACGGTGCAACTTTCTAAGTTGTCGACTCCGGAGATTAGAATGCATGAGTGGTACATGGTGGCTAGCAACAAATATAAAGAAGTTGCTCGGAGAGATGGAGAAGAATACAAAGACTTCGATGATGCTGAATTTGAGAAAGCCGTCAAACAGAATCAGAGAAAGAAAATGAAGGTAATGGCGGCATACATTGGATGAGCCATGTATAATCATGTACAACATGGCAAGGACTTAATAATAGCTCTGCACCACTTCAAGTAAGTTCTCGACATGGTTTTGAACTACAAATTATGGCAATCGTGATCTTAACATGTGTTTTCGTCTATGTCTATATAGTGACCACTACATTTGTATCATGATCTTTCCAAAGCATGGTAAAGTCGTGGTCTTCGACTCACTGAGAATGGAAAAGGCTACGTATAATAACTTCTTGAAGATTTTAGAGAAGTATGATTATTATTGCACACTTGTACTTATTACAACTTAACAAATGTATTCTTAATCTTACAATGCTATTCTTATATGCAGTGCATACCGTTTTTATTGGAAAGATCTTGGCGGCAAACATCCAGAGGACAAGCCTAATTTGTTAATATCATTATTTCCATATGGTGACAAACAACCTCCGGTTACTGTCCTGTGCAGTTATTATGTATGCGAATGGTGTCGTGTCACCTTCCATTACATGGTCAATCGTGAGGATGTAAGTTCGCTATCATTGTCTATGTTGCAATTTTTATGTTATATTGTTGCTCGTCACATTACTCTTAGCACTGCTTGCTTTTTGCTTTCATTGCAGGTTCCTAAATCCAAGATCAATGCTGAATGGTTAGAAAGAGATATGGTTTCCGTCGGCGTGGCTAAGGTTGTAAAAGACTTGCTTTACTTTATGCGCCGTGAAGTTCTTCATCAACAAGGGCTATTCTACAATACAAATGGAAATTTACAAGACTTCCCAGAACTAAGTTTGTACACGATATCACACAGTGTTTAGATCTTTAGTTAGGAACTTTAGATGTTTAGTTGTCTATGGAACTTTGAGATGTTGAGTTGTTATGCAACTTGATATGTGTATAAATCTGTGTATGATGGAACTTGATATGTGGATGAATCTGTGTATGGAACCTGTTATGGAACTTGATATGTATAAATCTGTGTATGGAATCTGTGTATGATGAATCTGTGTATGGAATCTATGTTTGAATCTGTGTTTGAATCTGTTATTAATTCTGTATATGAATCTGGAATCTGAATATGAATCTGGAATCTGTATATTGAAATACAGTCGGACTTATATTTAAAACCGCCTGTGATGTGTGGCTAACATAAGCGGCTAGTATTAGAAGCCGCCTGTGATGTGTGTCTTTCACAGGCGGTTCCTTTAAACTGGACCACCTGTAATGTGTGTCTATCACAAGTGGTTTTTGATTGACCGCCTGTGATGTTGTGTTACATCACAGGCGGTGCACCACAGGCGGTTCCTGGAACCGCCTGTGTAGAGGCTAACCGGACCGCCTGTACAGAGGTTTACTGTAGCAGTGTCATAACTTAAGCAACAAAGAATGAGTCATAAGATGGTATTGTTCAACACTCAATATACTAACGAGACGATTAGGGTTGTGAGCCGTCGTTGCGCGTGTGAGCAGCCGCATCACAGTCCCTGTTCTTAAATGTCCATGCAGAGCTTCAACATGCTAACAGGTAAAGGCTGATGGCCTAGTGTGTTGTTTGATGGGCCGCACGATAGGGAAATGAAAAAAGCCGGTAAAAAAATAAAGTTTTGTCCAAATAGCTATAAAACAATGTTATTTTATGTTTTTATAATATTTCTGTGTATATACATAGTATATATGTATACATAAATTTTCTTTGCAAAAAAATAATGGGTATTCAATTGAATACCTTTGCTCCAACTTGGGCCCGCCCCTGCCTGCAGGTTTAAAATTCTTGACGTTTTAGACATGATCTCAAATACCAAGAAGCCATTAACTAGAGTGTATGTTTCCCGTTTTATTTTTATAAAATAAGGTCATGTGGCATTGGAAGTCATTATATTCTCTTAGCTCATGTGGTTGGGATGACGTTTTTGAAGCCTACATGTCTCCAGTCCGACTCCTGGCCATGCATTTGAGGCCCTTTTTTCGCGATGGGAATTTTTTTGCTGCATCCGCCATTTTTTTGTTCGCGCCAATGTTGTCGATGCATGGATGTATGCGGAGTACTCGTATTTAGACTCCGACTAGCTACCACTAGATGCATTGCAAACGTACTGATGCTAGATAGCTAAAATAATCCAGCTAACCAGATACCACTAGATTCATCGACCTTTGCTAGTACTCATAGAAAAGGCTTAGAAAAACATGATCTTCAGCGTCTCCTTATTAAACTCTCGCATTTTTTGGGACCTCTAGAGGTTGATCGATTATCTCCATACGCTGCTCAACCTCTCTCGCGGCTTGCTCCACAATTCTAGCATGTTTAATAAGCATGCATGCAGAGAAAATAAGGAGCCGCATGTAGCTCAAGGGAGTTAAATGTGCAACATTGGAACCATGTAGGCTAAGCACGCATGCAGAAGCAAAAACGGCTAAACTTGCATGCAAAAGCTAAAACGTCAAAATTTTTGGTCCATCTCTTCATAGCCTTAAACGTTAAGAATTTTAGACTTGGAGGGAGTACCTACAACCTCATACGTTAAGAATTTTAGACTTGGAGGGAGTACCTACAACCTCATTATCTTATACTTATAACGAAATGAACCTATAAGCCTGGTTAGGCACTTAGGTTTACCCGTTCACTTCGTTATTCACTTAGGTATTCATGTTTTTATGTTCAACTTTCTCTTTTGATTTTTTACTTTAGTTATTTAATTTAATAACTTTATTTGTTACCTTTTGGTTTCTATATTATATTAGTCATATGTAATGTTCATATTGTATATATATGATGTTCTATGATATATTCTGTAATATTGACGTGATATATATGTGACGTTTCATATTGTATCTGGTGATGTTCACGCGGTTTACATGTGATTTATATGATGTATTTAGTGTTGTTCATGTGATAATCTATGACATATTTTGTGATATTCACACTATATACATTTGATGTCCTATGTTGTTCACACAAAATACATGCGATACTCTATAATGTTTATGTGGTATACATGTGATGTTCTATGATGTATCTTAGAATACTCATATTGTAAAAATGAGATGATTGATGATTATATTTTATTATTCACATAGTACTTGTGAGATGTTCTAATGCCAACGCATCATGCCCAAGTCCTTGGCGATGGGAGGAGGTGGATGCGTGCCACATGTTTCTACCATGCAGTGTTTTTCTTATTTTTAATTTATATTATTTTTAAATTTATTTTATCACCTATCATTTTATTTTTCCTTTCCCTTTCTTTCTTCTGTTCTCTAATTTCTCCTCCTTTTGCATTTGTACATCACACGTACCAAAATACTTGCATTTGCTTAATTATATTATTTTATGTGTCTTCTATATTTGTCTGTGTTACATTACATACCAGAGATTTGGCTTGGTTAAACTATATAAATAATCGGCACATTTAAGATGTATCTACAATAATTTTCTAGTTCACATCGCATACCATATCATTTGGCTTTGCTTAACTATAGAAATACTTTTGTGTATTTTGTGATTTGTCTTCTGTATTTATTGTGTTATTTATTAATTTATCCATTGCTATATATTTTCATACTTATTTTATTCATTTTGCTAGGTTTATATTTATAGATATTATAATGGAATCTATTTATATGTTGTTTTATAGATATTATATTACTCTAGCGCTCCTCAATTTCGAAGGGACTGAACAAAGATGCAAAATGAAAGGCTAGTAAGTACATATATTTTTATTAATTTCATATATTTTTAGGTCGACAATAATTTTTTTAATTCATAAATTTATAGAACCATACGTAGCTATTACACTATGCGGAGCCCATTAATGCCAATGGCTAAAAAGGACTGATCTTCTACGACCAAATAGCCACCATCTTTAACTCCACTACAAAAGCTTTTCGCTAGTGTACCCTAAGTAGTTAAAGGTAAATGGTAAATGGTCAACGAGTAACCAGAAGATCACGCTCTTCAATAGCATATACAACCACTTGTACGTGGCTTGACTAGTTAGAATAGATGATGAATTGTAAGGAGAGCTTCTATAATAAGCCCAATAAAAATTGACTTTAAGCTAGAGCACAGGTGCCACACTCTTCACCATCAGACTAAGTGGCACGCGAGGCACGATAATGACAACTCTAGGGATGGAAGCAAAAGATCTCAAATGAACTTGAACAATGATTATAGCTCTACGTCATATGAAAGTGTGGGCGCACCACGCTCTTTTAGCGGTGGTAGGGCAAGAGCTCAATATAAGAGGAAGGAGACAATAACAAGTAGCAATGATTCTCCAGTTACGGAGAAAAGGGTGTTAAAGAAGATGCACAAGGCTAGCTAGAGAATTATTCACACTAAATTTTTTGAGTAATTAAAAAATTGCTGGATCGCTGATACGAGGCTAACAAGTTAATCTTAAAAAAGTCCAAGCAGCCATAGAATTTTGATGAGAAAGAAGAGACGAAAATTGTGAACAAGAAAGATAACAAAAATGACTAGTAATGCATTAGTTATTTTTATGAATTATATAATTTTTATTATTTAAAAGTTTTTAGATTTTAAATTTATTTCTGAATTATGTAAATTTTATTTGCTATACTCCGAAGAATTTATATTTTAAAAACATTGTATTTCATTTTAACAAAAAGTCTATAAAAATTTAAAAAATTGATGCGAGGTTGAGGTAACTATAAAGTAACGGTAAAAATATATATTAAAGTACAACTGTAGATAAAAAATGATAATGATCGATAAAAAACAATAGTATGGACTGGTTGATATCAAATGAGATCATGAGCGTTAGAACTTGATGTCTAGCACCCTAGGCTAAGGGAGTGTTTAAATGGAGTTTAACTAATAGTTAGCTATTAAAATTAGTTAGAGACATCCAAATAACATAGCTAATAGTTTAGATATTAGCTATTTTTAACTAGAAATATCCAAACACCCCGATTAGTAGTCCAACTAACTAATAGCTACACTTTCAACTGTCCATTAGCTGTTAGCTGAACCCAACTAAAAATAGCTAATAGTTAGGCAGTTAGGAGCATTTGTTAGGCAGCTAATTCTACTAACATTTTTTAAACTAACTAATTAGTATATTGAACTTGAAGTTAAAGCATGATAATGGCAGACCCTACGGCCATCGGCGATACGATGTGAGTAGAGATGGCAATAGACATATTTTACCCGTGTGTCCGCGGGTAAAAACCTATAGGGTACGGGTTTGGGTGTGAGTTTGTACCCATGGGTATGGTGCGAGTTTGATTCTTAACTCGATGAGTTTTTTCGCGAGTAAGAAAATATTGTACCCGTACCCGTAAACCCACAATGAATATATGTATATATACTTATATATATATGTATATATGTGTGTATGTGTATATATGTGTATATGTGAGTATCTTTGTGTATATATGTGTATATATATTATATATATATACATTTTTGTATATGTATATTTATATGTGTATAAATATATGTATATATAGATGATATATATGTAAATATATGTGTATAATTATAGTGCAAGTACCCATTTTATGTGTATAATTATAGTGCAAGTACCCATCTTGGGTTTGTGGTACGCGCGTGTAGCGGATACGGGTAACATATTGTACCTAGGGGTGAAAATGGGTCGGGTATACCCGTCGGGTACCGGATACGGATAGTGCAAGTACCTATTTTTTCTATAGGGATTCAGGTATTTTTTATATTCGGGACAGATACGGGTAATACCCTGTTAGTGCATCTTCGGATTTGGGTCGAATACGGAGCGAGGACTACCCGATAAATACTCGGATATTCAAGTAGGATACGGGTACCCGTTTTTTCTTTTTCTTCATAATAATATAGTTATCAAATCATAATTTTTACATATGAAATCAGATGAAGATAAAGTTCATATGAAAATTGTAGAGCTTGAAAAGGTCTATAACTTTGTAGTACATCACATTTTTGTTTAAACAGACCTTTAGACCAAAATCATTGAATTAATATCCAAATTTATATCAAATTAATAGACTTTATCATTTTTCATGTGAGGACTTAAGGTTATCTCCACGTCAAATCTTAAGGTTATCTTTTTATAGACTATGTATTAGTACTCATTTGTAATTTTTGGTCGACGCTATAATATTTTTATGAATTTAATTGTATTTTGATGATTTTCTACAACAAGAAATTAATAATACACAAATAGCCTAAAAAATTCATGATTTTTTGCGGAGGCACAACATATGTACATATATAACCATAAAAATATTTGGATAATAAGATTTATATATAAGATGCATGTGTTTCTTCCATTTCACTTTAACTTATTTATATAAGCTACATATGAAATCACTCTAAGTATCCAAGTTTCAACATAATAAGTACTTTACTTTATCATTTTCATGTGAGAACTTGAGTTATCTTCGTATAGAATGTTTATTAGTTTTTGTAACTTATTTGCAAATTTTGAGTGAAACTAGAATATTTTATGAATTTAATTGCATTTTGATGATTTTCTATAGAATAATAATACACAAATAGCCTCATAAATTCATGAATTTTTACGGAGACACAACATATATCGATATATAGTTCTCAAAAACATTTAGGCTACAAAATCCACAAGATGCTAGTGTTTATACCATTCAACTTACACTTATTGCATGAGTTACACGTGAAATCACTCTATGTATCGAAGTTTCAACATAATCAATACTCCACTTATCATTTTTATGGGGGACTTGAGGTTATCTTCGAATAGAATGTTTATTAGTTTCGGTAACTTTTTTGCAATTTTTGGGTCGAAACTAGTGTATTTTATAAATTTAATTTTATTTTGATGATTTTATGTAGAAAGAAATTAATAATGCACAAATAGCCTCAGAAATTTATAAAATTATACGGAGGTCAACGTATGACCACATATAGTCATAAAAAATAATGGGACCATGAAATCCATAAGATATCAACGTTTCTTCTATTTCATTTTCACTTATTGTGTGAGTTACACGTGAAATCACTCTAAGTATTCAAGTTTCAACATAATCAATACTTGAGGTTATCTTCTTATAAAATGTTTATTAGTATTTATAATATATTTGCAATTTTGTGGTCGAACAAGAATATTTTATGATAAGCAATTAATGCATTATCCGACAAGTATCCGATATCTGACCAAATAATATATGTATTCGTCACTTATCCGTCCGAATAAATATCCGGTCCCTGTATTCGTATCCGTCCCGTTTCTAACTATATGTATTCGATCCCGAATCCATTTTAAATATATGAGGATAGGATACAGGATGAGCTACTATCTGTTCGTATCTACCTATTTTCACCCCTAATTGCACGTGTCACGGGTAACGGATATGGGTGCGGGTTTGACATTAAATCCACATGTGCGGGTGTGTAAACCCTCTACCCGCGTGTTTTAAACCCGTTACCCTCACTAGATGTGGCCTCTTGGCCATTTCTGGTTGTGCCCAAGCCCCCTTGCACGAGGCCGGCCTCGCCTTGGCAGCTAGTGCTAGTGCTGCATAGGCATAGCCGAATTTTTTGCATCTTGGCCCTTTCTTGAAAAAAAATCATGTTTGGACCTTAGAAAATTTTAATGTCATTTTTGGACCTTTTGCTTGGTGTCGTAGTCTATGGTGCCAAGGTACAAATGGACGTCGTGGCGCCGAGCCGCCGACGTGGCACCAAGCTCGGCGCCATAGATCTTGACGCCGAGCTCAATTGTGTACATTAAGCCTGTCTAGCTTAGTCGGTAAAGTGCAAGGCTCAAGCCCCACGTTCTTTTTGTCTTTGTCACTGATTTGTTTTTTGTCCAGATTTTTCGTTTATGTCGTTGTCGTCCAGATTTATTTCTCATCTAGATTTTTTTGTGACTGATTTGTTTATTCGTTCAGATATTTTTTGTTTATCCGGCGAGCACAGCGGCTGTGTACCACAGTGGACGCGAGCCATCAACTTCCCCCCTTGTTTGCTCAGCTAACCTACACCTAGGAAAATCAAACTGAACCGCAAATGGACTATAATGTTTAAAACTTCTTTTGGAAATGCAATTTGAAGATTAGCATAGGAATAACAATTATGTTTCTCTTTGTTAATCAAAAAGTGACCTACAAAATAATAGCATGGTTAGATCTATACATCGTTCCCTTGATGATAACTCAGCATTGAATGGAAAGGTTAATTAAATCCGTGGATTAACTATACTGTTTAGTTTAGTAGTATGTAAATTAAATATAAAAGTGAGGGACTGTATCCCCTACACATAGACACAAGCTCACAAAGTATTTTGTCCACTTGAAAAACTTAAATTTGTTTGAAGAACGTCATGGTAAATGGAGGGAATGGAATTAGGTATCACCTAGTGGAGTAATTTATGCAGTAAATTCTAAAATATATCATCCATAAGACAAGTATATAATGGAGTATACTTTTATTTAGTGCAGAGGAAAAAAGATGAATATGTGTGCTTCTTTTTACTGAAAATATGTTATTATGTATTTAGAATTTATGTTCAAAAGAACTCAATGAAAATATAATATTTTTATTTGGTCATGATTGAAGTAAGAGTGTTCTCATTTGATTTTTATTGTGGTTAGCTGAGCAAACAAGGGGGGAAGTTGACGGCTTTGCGGCCACTGTGTCACACAGCCGATGTGCTCGTCGGATAAAAAAAATCTGGACGAATAAACAAATCAATCACAAAAACAAAAAAATCTGGATGAGAAATAAATATGGACAAAAAAACAAAACAGTGACAAAAGACAAAAAGTATTAACGCCCACGACTACAAGGTTAAAAGCCTTGTGCTCTACCGACTGAGCTAGACGGACTTTGTGTACACAATTGAGCTCGGCGCCAAGATTTATGGCGCCGAGCTTACGCCACAACATCTGTTTGTGCCAGCGCAGCACGTACTTCGGCGCCATAGCCTATGGCGCCGAGCTGTGTTACCTCGGCGTCGTAAGCTATGGCGCCTAGCAAAGAGTCCAAAAATGACATTAAATTTTCTAGAGTACAAACATGATTTTTTTTCTGAGAAAGGGCCAAAATGCAAAAAATTCGGTAGGCATAGCTACTCCTCTTGTTATTGTTCCGTCCCAACGTATTATTCCACTTAATCTAGTGAATGATGATAAGAATAGAAACGATATGTATCTGTAGGATCTCAGGCATTAGGCTATCATAATCAATAAAGTTTGAAATATATAGCATAGTTTTAGAGAAGTGAAGCTACAGTGCTACACAGCTGCATGGTCCCAGGCTTTGGATCCGAGCGGAAGAGAGGACTGACTGCTGGATTAGAGCAACAAACGGATACTGTGCGCGGGCTTTTGGCTCTGCATGTGTGTGGTGCGCGTAGCTTCGCTATCTCATGGGCCGCCAGTTGGACAGCTCGACGGCCCCATCTGAGGGAAACTCGCACCGCCGCACGGTCGGAACAAGGACGTAACGTACGTAGCCCAAGCGTCACGAAAAAAAAAAGGCGCGGATGATCCGTATCCTGAGTGTACCGTGCGGACCTGCAGCCAAATCGTGCCGAATCTGGCTCAGCCTCCCGCACTGAACAGGGGTGAAAACAGGTCGGCTATATTCGGCGGGTACCGGATACGAATAGTGTAAATACCTGTTTTTCAGATACGGATTCGGGTATTTTTATATTCGGAACGGATACGAGTAATACCCGGATAGTGCAGCTTCGGATTCGGGTCGGATACGGAACGAGTAATACCCGGTAAATACCCGGATATTCGGGTCGGATACGGGTATCCGGAATTCGGGTATCCGTTTTTTCTTTTTCTGCATAATAATATAATTATAAAATCATAACTTTTACATATGAAATCGGATGGAGATAAAGTTTATATGAAAATTATAGAGCAGAGATCTATAACTTTGTAGTACATCACATTTTTATTTAAACATATCTTTAGGCCAAAATCATTGCAATAAAATTGTCGGTGTTTCGGACCCGGGGACCCTCAACCGAACCGACTAGTGAATTTTGTGCCGCGTGCCCCTGTCCAGATAGGTTGATGCAAGATGGAACACAAGAGGAGGGATGATGCTTATATTATCTTGCACCGGGGTATTTGCAGTAGGGGTTACAAGCTTCGCGAGAGAGGGAGCGGGTCCTAGGTCTCTTGAGAAGTCTAGTTTTGCGGAGTGGAGTTCGATGTTTGAGTGAGTCCGTCTCCGTCGTCCTTATCGCCCGTGCCCCCCTCCCTCCCCCTTGAGAAGGCCCTGAGCATCCCCTTTTATAGATACAAGGGGAGGGTCCAGCTGTACATATGGGGGTGTTGCTATGTACTAACGTGGCCGGCGGAGAAGTGCTTGAGCCCTATAGAAGCGTAGCTGGCGGTGTGGCCCTAGGTCCTGCTGACGTTTCTTTGCCTTCGTAGAGAGCTTGAGGACTATCGACGTCATGGACGCATGCGGGGAACCATCATTACCTGTGGCCGGAGTAATCTAGATGTGACACCGGTCTTGTTCCTTCGTAGCCTGAGGCGGCTAGCTAGAGGTAGGGTAATGATGTATCCCCTGTAGCGTAGTCGGTCCGAGGCCGAGGTCGGGCGAGGCGGTGACTTCTCCTGAGGCCGAGGCCGAGGTCGGGCGAGGTTGTGACTCCTCCCGAGGCCGAGGCTGAGGTTGGGCGAGGTGGAGACCTCCTCCCGAGGCCGAGGCCTAGGGTCGGGCGAGGCGGAGACCCCTGTTGCGCCCGAGGCTGAACTCGGGAGAGGCTGTGACTCACTGTTGTTAGTCTTACCCTGGTGGTTGGCACAGTAGTCGGAATAGGGTAAATAGTGTTGTTTTCCTGTCAGAACGATCAGTAAAGGGGCGAAGTGACTGCGGTCACTTCGACCTTGCCAACTGAGGCGTGCGTGTCAGGATAAGGTGTCAGGTGATCCCTGCATTAAATGCGCATGCGATACGGTCGGCGGTAAGGCGATTTGGCCGAGGTTGCTATACGACAAAGTTTGCCCGAGCTTAGCCTCGGACGAGCCGGGGGTGCGCCCGCTGCCTGAGGGGGCCCTCGGGCGAGGCGTGAATCCATCCGGGACCACTGTTCCTGCCCGAGGCCGGGCTTGGGTGACACGAGATCGCGTCCCTTGGTAGATGAGGCATTAACTTTGCGCTGTGCTTACCAGCCTTTATGGTCTATTCTGAAGATGTTTTTCAGCCATGCTTAGGAGTATTGGGGGTACCCCTAATTACGGTACCCGATAGTAGCCCCCGAGCCTCAAAGGGAGTGTAGGCACTCGCTTGGAGGTTCTGCCGGATTTTTTGTAAGGAGACTATCCCTTCTCGGTTATGTTTTGTTCCGATGGGTGCGCGCGAGCGCACTCATCGTGTGTAGCCCCCGAGGCCTCGGAGGAGTGGTTTGACTCCTCTGAGGTCTTAATTCTTCTTGTGATTCCTCGGTCGGCCTTGTTGTTCCCTCATGTGGCCTGGCCGCAGCCTGGGTGCATGGTCAGGCTCCGAGTTTTTAAGCTGGTTTGTTGACGTGGTCAACAATTTGGTCGTGGCCTGGTGCGAGAGCGGCCTCCGAGCCTCTGCACGGAGCGAGAGGACGATCGAGGACCATCTCGGCTTTTTATTATATGCCCCTTCGTCGCCTTTTCGCAAGGAGGAGGGGGGAACGCGCCATGTTACCCTCGGTGGGCGCTGAACATGGTGTTTCCAGTGAGTTGCTAACAGGTAATCCGAGTAGACGCCCGAGCCCTATTCGATAAGGGTCGGCTAGTGGCCCAGAGACACGCTCCAAAAGTACCTGCAGGTGATTTGCTGGACCCGGACCCATTCTATAGGGTCCGAGGGCTCAGTGCCTCCCTTCGGTGGGATTCTATTACAAATCGTTCCCGCTGGTCTCGGAAATGTCTTAGGGTACCTCGGGAGCGTAGCCCGAGCCTTGGCCATGTAATGGACGTACCCAGGGTCATCCCTGACTCTGCATGTTCTGGGGCGGCTGTCGAATCCCTTCGAGGGGCCAGCCTTCGAATCCCTGATCAGTAAAGGGCTCGGAGCCCGAGTGCTCTGGGGCGGTCGCCGAACCCTGCGGGGCGCAACCTTCAAACCCCTAATCCGTAGGAGGGCTCGAGGCCCGTTTGCTTCGCTGCGAAGGACTCCTTCGAAATGTCCCGTTTCCCGATCCCTGCGAAGAGAGAGAAAGAGAAAGGAAAGGAAGAAAGGAGATATCTCAAAGCAGTGTGGCGCACCTTTTTTGAGGCAGTCATCATGACGGAGGCGAAACGGCGTCCGTCCGCCTGCCAGAGGAGACGTGTGTCCTACCAGGGAGTTAATGCGACAGGACGGGCGACTCGCGGGGTATCTGTTGCGCGTGCGCGAGTCGTTCGAGGAATGGAACACAGGTGCGTCGTCTTTATGCTGTAGAAGAGGGTTCCCCTGCCGCTTCAGGGGAGGATGCGAGCCTGTAGGTGGGACTAGGGCCTGGTTGGTGGTTGGACCGCTGCTTCCGCACGTCTGTTGCTGCAATTACTGCCGGTCCGCCTGTGGTCATACCAACCGTCGCATCTATCCCCGTGGCTGACTGACCCGTGACCGTCGCACTTAATTAGCACTGTTGGGTCATGCACAGGGCTGCCTCGAGTCGCTGCACTAGTTCTGTAGTCCCGAGAAGACGCGGCATTGGTGCAAGTGGGACCTAGCCCCCGCGTCGTAGGGCGGGAACCCTGGAGCACGTCGAGGGAGACTTTGCCCGTGATGCTTCAGGGTACGAATGGGGAGATCTGTCTTTAAAAAGGGATTGATCCCCCGGGCAGTAGCCATGCCTTTGCTCTTCTCGCATTCATCGCGTCTTTCCATCTTCCGGGCCTCCAGATGGGGTGCACTGGTGTTGCCTTCTTCTTCCTGCCATTGGAGGAGCGCGACCTCGTGGGGGTTAGCGCTCTTTAGTCATCGCTCGGCTTCAAGGATTTTCATCATGCAGCCCGGCTGCCGTCCCTCGCCAGTGGTCACCCAGAATGATGACCACCAGCCTTGTGGCGGAGAAGAGCGAGCCAGGCTGTGGCCTCTCCCCTGCCCTCAACTTCAAGGATGTTCATCATTCATGCTGGGGGCGAGGGCAAGCCGAGTTGGGGCCCTACCTTCCGCATGGGCTGGCGACCCGCTTCTTCCTCCAACATTTGGGGGAGAAGGGTGTTCACCAGCCTTGCGGAGGAGGCGAACTGCCACCTGCTGCATGGTCAGGGTGTGGCTGTCCGTCCACCACACGGGCGACGGTCGCGCCGTGCACGGGTCGGCCGCGTCCACGGCCCGCCTCGCGCTGCCAGCCACACCGGGGGGTCGTACAAGACGTCGTACGCCGCAAGGGCGGTGTCCGTGTCCCTGGATGGTCTTGTCCTCACTCCCGTAGCGAGGACGGGAGCGAGGACCTCCTTGTGCGCGCTGGGGCGGCCGCCATTCGCCGATGCAGCGTTGGTGCGCAGGTGGCCGCTGTCATCGGTACTGAGGTGGTGGTCGCCATAGGTGAGGCTTCCCACCGCAGAGGTGGTTGCCTCTGCCGACGAGACCGTCAGTGCCACCTACGGGCGGACCTCCGGCTCTTTGGCTTTAATGGCTTGTTCTCGCCCCCCATGTGGGGACACGGGCGACGACCTTTTCACAGTAACGTTTGCCTTGGGGCAATCGCTGCTGTTGTCTAGCCGCCCGAGGCGGAGGTCGTTGTCGCTGCTGGTGCAGTGGTCACCGGTGGGCCGCTTGGAGTTTGTTATCTTATAGCCCTTCCGGTGTGGAGGTAGTTCATTCCTGCGGGAATGGAGCTAGGGTCCCGTTTGTAAGGGAATGTAAGAGCAAAATGTAATTGCTTTAAGTACTAAGACATCTGCTGCAGGTCGGGAAAACCGCCGAGGGTGCTGCCGACATCTAAGTCTATGTAGCATAGTTATCCCAAGTATGTGTGTTTGTTTTCTGTGGCTGCCGAGGCCTGAACATTTGGGTATTTAAGTATAAAGCCATGTTTCTTTCCTCTTATTTCGAGCATTAGGACTTGTTCGTCGGTAGCAGAATCACTTATCCAAGCGTGAGCTACCTTTCGCGGAAGGTGATGAGTAAGGTATCCGTATCCCGGAGGCATAGGAGTCCCTCGGCTCGGTTGGCCTTGCCTTTCAAGGTCTCTCTCGTCGTTTTTTAGGATTCCGCTATCGATATAGTCGAAAGGCATGAAAGTCGTTTTGGTAGAAAAATTTTCCGAGGAAAATTTTGACGCGGAGGGGGTTCCCCCCTTTTTAGACCCCGAGGCGACCACTTGGGCCGGGACCCTTGCGGAGGGCCTGGCCGTGGCCGGCGGGTCTACCCGGTCTGCCCAAGCCATAGCCTCACAGCAGCGTGCCCGGGCCGAAGGTATGTTTTGCCTGCTTTGTGACTTTGGTTTAGCTTCATCCTTTTCCTCGTGTCTGAAGAACATCGTACGTCTGTCTTCAGGGTTCGAGGCGGCTCTCGACGAGTCCATCAAGAACTGCAAGGAGCTTGCCCAGGCGGCTGAGCAGAAAGAGGCCGACCGCATGGCCATGTCTGAGGCCATCTCGGCCTTCTGCCGGACCTTTGGCCTCGATGACATCCCCTCAGGCAGCTCCCCCCAGAGTCGCCTGCGGGCCTTGGGCGGCCACGTGCGCAGCAGACTCCGTGGGGCGCTGCACCACGGCGTTAGGTGGGCCTTCGCTGTTCTCGCTTCCCACTACGACGTGGATCTGGAGCGGGTCAGCGAGGGCTACTGCTTACCTGACGAAGAGGAGGTCGCCCTGGCCGAGGTCCAAAGGCTTGAGGCAGCTGCCGAGGGCCCAGGCGCAGCGTTGGCTTCCTTTTTTGAGGTGGAGATCCTTCCGCCTGTGTCACCGTCCGAGGCCGGGCCAGATTCCGCCGTGGGTAGGAGCGACGCCGAGGGTGCTCCTCCTCCTCCTACCGACACCTGAGCCTGTGAGGAACACTTTATTCTAAGTATGTGTATGTTTCTTGCGGCCGCTGAGGCCTAAACATTTTCAGTGTTAGAGTATAAAGCTGTGTTTTCTTTCCTCTTGTTTCGAGCGTTAGGACTTGTTCGTCGGTAGCAGAATCACTTATCCGAGCGTGAGCTACCTTTCGCGGAAGGTGATGAGTGAGGTATCCGTATCTCGGAGGCGTAGGAGTCCCTCAGCTCGGTTGGCCTTGCCGTTCAAGGTCTCTCTCGCTCGTTTTTAGGATTCTGTTATCGATATAGTCGAAAGGCACGAAAGTTGTTTTCTACCCGAGCGTTAGGACTTGTTCGGTAGCATAATCACTTATCTGAGCGTGAGCTACCTTTCGCGGAAGGTGATGAGTGAGGTATCCGTATCCCGGAGGCGTAGGAGTCCCTTGGCTTGGTCAGCCTTGCTGTTCAAGGTCTCTCTCGCTCGTTTTTAGGATTCTGTTATCGATATAGTCGAAAGGCACGAAAGTCGTTTTGGTAGAAAACTTTTCCAAGGAAAATTTTGACGCGGAGGGGGTTCCCCCCTTCTAGCCCCCGAGGGAGGGTCGGTTTTTGCTGAGGCAAGGCCGATCCTCCCTTGACAGCTAGACTTTTTATTTGTACATGTAAAGGGACCGAGGTACATGAACGACTTGAAACATTTTAAGGGTAAAAGCTTCGTAGCTGTTCGATGTTCCAAGCGTTGTTGTAGACCTCACCTTGATTGTTGGCCAGCTTGTATGTCCCGGGCTTCAAAATTTTGGCGATGATGAACGGCCCTTCCTAGGGAGGAGTAAGCTTGTGGCGCCCTCGGGCGTCTTGTCGTAGCCGAAGCACCAAATCTCCCACCTGGAAGCCTCGAGGCCGAATCCTTCGGGTGTGGTAGCGTCGCAGAGACTGCTGATACCGCGCTGAATGTAGCAAGGCTACGTCCCGAGCCTCTTCTGCTGGTCCAATGAATCCTCTCGGCTGGTCTGGTTGTTTTGGTCATCGTATGCCTTTGTCCTCGGGGAGCCGTATTCTAAGTCCGTGGGTAGGATGGCCTCGGCCCCATAGACTAAGAAAAATAGCGAGAAACCCGTGGCCTGGCTCGGCGTCGTCCTTAGACTCCAAATCATCGAGGGTAGCTCTTTTATCCACCACTTGCCAAACTTGTTGAGGTCGTTGTAGATCCTTGGTTTTAGCCCCTGCAAAATCATTCCATTGGCGCGCTCCACCTGCCCGTTTGTCATTGGGTGAGCTACGGCGGCCCAGTCCACATGGATGTGGTGGTCTTCGCATAAGTCTAGGAACTTTCTCCCAGTGAACTGTGTGCCGTTGTCGGTGATGATAGAGTTTGGGATCCCAAAGTGGTGGATGATATTCGTAAAGAACGCCACCGCCTGCTCGGACCTGATGCTGGTTAAGGGTCGGACTTCGATCCACTTGGAGAATTTGTCGATGGCGACCAGCAGGTGCGTGAAGCCCCGGGGTGCCTTCTGCAAGGGACCGACGAGGTCCAGACCCCACACAGTGAACGACCAAGTGATAGGTATTGTTTGTAGAGCCTGAGCAGGCAGGTGTGTTTGTCTCGCGTAGAATTGACACCCTCGGCAGGAGCGTACAATCCTAGTGGCGTCGGCCACTGCGGTTGGCCAGTAGAAACCTTGTCGGAAAGCGTTTCCTACGAGGGTTCGAGGTGCTGCATGGTGACCGCAAGCCCTCGAGTGTATTTCTTGTAACAGCTCTTGTCCTTGGGCGACGGATATGCATCGTTGGAGAATGCCTGAGGGGCTGCGGTGGTACAACTCCTTTTCATCACCCAGTAAAACGAACAACTTGGCGCGCCGAGCCAGTCGCCGAGCTTCGGCCTTGTCGAGGGGTAGCTCTCCCCAGAGGAGATATTCCAGGTACGGGGTCTGCCAGTTTAGGTTTGGTGTGACCCCATTCTGCTCTATCTCGACACGCAGGGCCTCTCCCTCGGCGGCCGAGGGTACCTCGGGCTGAGCCGAGGTCTCCTCAGGTTCGGGCGCGTCGTTGAGTTTGACAGATGGTTGATATATGTCCCTGGAGAAGACATTCGGGGGAACCGTTGTTCGTCCCGAGGCTATCTTAGCCAGCTCATCTGTAGTCTCATTGTACCGTCGAGCAACATGGTTGAGTTCCAGCCCATAAAACTTATCTTCCAAGCGCCGAACTTTGTCACAGTAGGCCTCCATTTTTTGGTCGCAGCAGTGAGAGTTCTTCATGACTTGGTCAATAACGAGCTGCGAGTCACCACGAGCGTCGAGGCGCCGAACCCCTAGCTCAATGGCGATGCGTAACCCATTCACCAAGGCCTCGTATTCGGCTACGTTGTTTGACGCCGGAAAATGGAGGCGTATTACATAACGCACATATTCTCCGAGGGGTGAGATGAAGAGCAAGCCCGCGCCTGCTCTGGTTTTCATCAATGACCCATCGAAGTACATGGTCCAAAGTTCGGCCTGGATTGGAGCCGTTGGCAACTGGGTGTCGGTCCATTCAGCCAGGAAGTCGGCCAAGACTTAGGATTTTATGGCCTTCCGAGGGGCAAATGAAAGTGTTTCCCCCATGAGTTCCACTGCCCACTTTGCTATCCTACCCGAAGCCTCTCGACACTGGATGATCTCCCCTAGGGGGAAGGATGACACCACAGTCACCGGATGAGACTCGAAGTAGTGTCACAGCTTTTGCCGTGTTAGAATCACTGCGTAAAGTAGCTTCTGGATTTGCGGGTAGCGGATTTTGGTCTCGGATAGCACTTCGCTGATGAAGTAGACTGACCTCTGGATGAGCAATGCATGTCCTTCTTCTCGTCTCTCGACTACAACCGCAGCGCTGACCACCTGAGTGGTTGCAGCTACGTAAATCAAGAGGGCTTCTCCCGTAGCGGGGGCACCAAGATGGGCACATTAGTAAGGAGTGCCTTTAAGTTTCCGAGGGCTTCTTCAGCCTTGGGAGTCCAAGTGAAGCGCTCGGCCCTCCTTAAGAGGCGGTACAAGGGCAATCCTTTCTCGCCAAGGCGCGAGATGGAGCGGCTCAGAGCCGCAAGGCATCCCATGACCCTTTGTACTCCTTTTAAATCTTTGATGGGTCCTATGTTGGTGATGGCCGCGATTTTCTCCAGGTTGGCCTCGATGCCTCGTTCGGAGACGATGAACCCTAGGAGCATGCCTCGGGGGACTCCGAAGACACACTTCTCAGGATTGAGTTTTACGCTCTTTGCTTTTAGGCACCTGAATGTCACCTCAAGGTCAGAGAGGAGGTCGAAGGCTTTCCTTGTTTTGACAACGATGTCATCGACGTAAGCCTCGACCGTTCTGCCGATGTGCTCTCTGAACACATGATTCATGCACCTTTGGTATGTTGCGCCTGCATTCCTGAAACCAAATGGCATAGTAGTATAACAATACATGTCAAAAGGTGTGATAAAAGAAGTCACGAGCTGGTCGGATTCTTTCATCTTGATTTGGTGATAGCCTGAATAGGCATCGAGGAAAGACAGGGTTTCGCACCCAGCGGTGGAGTCCACAATTTGATCGATGCGAGGCAGAGGGTGGGGAACCTTGGGGCATGCTTTATTTAACCCAGTGTAGTCTACACACATCCTCCACCTCACACCTTTTTTCTTTACAAGTACAGGGTTAGCTAACCATTCTAGATGGAATACCTCTTTGATGAACCCTGCAGCCATTAGCTTATGGACCTCCTCGCCTATGGCTCTACGCTTTTCTTCATCAAAACGGCGCAGGTGCTGTTTCACGGGTCGGGCTCTGGCTCGGATGTCTAGTGAGTGCTCGGCGACATCCCTCGGTATGCCTGGCATGTCCGAGGGACAACGCAAAAATTTTGGCGTTTGCGCAGAGAAAGTCGACGAGCACTGCTTCCTATTTGGGGTCGAGCTCGGAGCCGATCCTGACTTTCTTGTTGGCGTCGTCGCTGGGGTCGAGAGCGACAGATTTAACCGCCTCGGCTGGTTCGAAGTTGCCGGCATGCCGCTTCGCGTCGGGCGCCTCTTTGGAGAGGCAATCCAGGTCGGTGATGAGGGCTTCGGATTTGGCGATGGCTTCGGCGTACTCCACGCATTCCACGTCGCACTCATAAGCGTGGCGGTATGTGGATCCGACGGTGATGGTTCCCTTGGGGCCTGACATCTTGAGCTTGAGGTACGTGTAGTTGGGGACGACCATGAACTTGGCGTAGCACGGTCTTCCCAACACCGCGTGATAGGTCCCTCGGAACCCGACTACCTCGAAAGTGAGGGTTTCCTTTCAGAAGTTGGAGGGAGTTCCGAAGCAGACGGGCAAGTCAAGTTGCCCAAGGGGCAGGACACGCCTGCCGGGGACAATCCCGTGAAAGGGTGCTGCACCGGCTCGGATCGTGGACCGATCAACCCCCAAGAGCTCAAGGGTCTCGGCGTAGATGATGTTGAGGCTGCTGCCTCCGTCCATGAGGACCTTGGAGAGCCTTGCTTGCTGACGACAGGGTCGACGACAAGCGGGTACCTTCCTGGGCTCGGTACATAGTCAGGGTGGTCGTCTTGGTCGAAGGTGATGGGCTTGTCGGACCAGTCTAGGTAGACTGGCGTCGCTACCTTCACCGAGCAGACCTCTCGACGTTCTTGCTTGCGGTGTCGAGCCGAGGCATTCGCCACTTGCCCACCGTAGATAATGAAGCAGTTGTGGACCTCCGGGAACTCTTCTTCCCTGTCGCCTCCTTTCTTGTTGTTGCCTTGGTCCTTGCCACCCTCCGCTGAGGGTCCAACCTTATTGAAGTAAAGCCAGAGCATGTCGCACTCTTCAAGGGTGTGCTTGATGGGACACCTGTGATAGGGGCACGACTCCTTGAGCATCTTGTCGAACACGTTGGCCCCTCCAGGAGGCTTCCGAGGATTCCTATGCTCGGCAGCAGCGACGAGATCCGCGTCAACGGCGTTGCGTTTTGCCTGCGCCCTCTTCCTGGTCTTCTTCTGAAAGCTCTCTTGTGAGTTTTGGTGTTTGGATGACAACTCAATTAAAGGACTAACAAGTGTACTAAGTGTTGAACAGGTGCTTAAGGTAAAGCTAACAAGGTTCAACAAGTGAACAAGTGTGATGGTCCAAGGACTAGATGATGATAGATAATGGGCATCACAAGTAAGATGGACATTGCAAAAGTGATACTCGGGTGCGTAGCTCGGAGACAACTGATCAAGCCAAGGACGGAGGCAAGAAGAGCTTCGAGGTACCAAGTGCATGGGAGAAGGTCAAGAAGGCTGAGGAACCCAAAGCCAAGGGTGAAGAAGAAGGCTTGCAAAGTCAAGGGTGATCGAGTTGAGAACAGCTACGGCACATCAAGGATCACTACATAAGGACATGACTTACAACCAATGAGGCAACAGCTACAGTTATGTGGTGTAAGTCATAAGGCTCAAGATCAAGCTCGAGAAATGAACAAGGGAGTTGGAGCTCAGATATGTCAATCTAGATCAAGTCAAGTTGACTTAATGGTTTAGAGTCCAACATCGACCTCAAACATGCCAAATTGGGTAAAATGGTGAAAAAGGTTAAGTATGTAAGGTTTGAGTGTTCAACCATGTTGCATACACCTCTTACTACAAATTTGGTGCTTTGGTTTGCTCTCTAACTCTTTCTGTAGAGAAAGTACCATTCTGAGCTCTGTTGGAGGAGAAACAGAAAAGCTAGGAGAAGAACAAGAAAGATGTAAGTTTCTAGGACTAAATCAATTGGATTATACTCTAAATGTGTTTGTTTAAGTCTCAGGAAAATCCTCCCAAAAGTTGAAGTCAATCGGAGAAAGAACGGAGGAAAAAGCACTTAGTGTGATGTTGGCTGGTGCACAGGACAGTGAATAGTAGCTGTCCGGTGCACAGGACAGTGAATAGTAACTCTGTCCGGTGCACAGGACAGTGAATAGTACTGTGTTCGGTGCACAGGACAGTGAATAGTCGCAGCGTCCGGTGCACAGGACAGTGAATAGTCGCAGCGTCCGGTGCACAGGACAGTGAATAGTAGCTGTGTCCGGTGCACAGGACAGTGAATAGTGACCTGTCCGGTGCACAGGACAGTGAATAGTAACCTGTCCGGTGCACCAACGGCTAGCTGTTCCAGAGAAGGAAACTGTCAATCAGATCCGTTACTGTTCACTATCCGGTGCGCCACCGGACAGTCCGGTGCACCCGCAACCAGGGAAGGCTGGGAGCTTCCAAATGAAGCTCCAACGGCTCCTAGGCCATTTGGGGCTATAAAAGGGACCCCTAGGCGCCTCAACCAAGCACACAAGTGCAGCCAACAAGTCCATACACCATTTGGATCAATTCTTTCTCTCCCTCTCTTGTGTATCTCTCTAGTTTGTGTAGAGGCGAAGTTATAAGCCTTTAGAGAGAGGGGAAGTGCTGCTGAGAGCTAGAGCAAAATCTTGAGCGCATTGTTACTCTGTCGGAGTGCTGTTGAGAAGATTGTAAGCAGCCACGACATCGTTGTAACTGATATCAACATAGTGGAAGGCTCTATCTGTCGCCCGACAGATCTGAGCAAACGGAGGAAGGAGTTGAAATAGACTCCAAGCCAAGGTGTGGCTAACTCCAACGAGGACTAGGCAAGCATTTCAGGCTTGGCCGAACCTCGGGATAAATCCCTGTGTCTGTGTGCTCTGCTCTATGCTGTGTGCTGTTTCTCTGTCTTATTTGTTGTTTATACTTGCACTTCAATATTTATATGTGCTATAAGCTGTCTTCGAAGTGCAGGGTATTTTAAGACAGGGACTTCAATTCCGCTGCAACCTACTCGAAGGGTCCTTCATTCCACTGCGATCCAGCCTTCGAGTAGAGTAAGAATTTCCAGTTATAAAGTGATAATTTTTATTCGCCTATTCACCCCCCCCTCTAGGCGACATCCAGATCCTGTTCCCGGGCAAAGGGAACTTTCATCTTCTTGGTGCCATGCTGGACGGGCGCCTCGGGGTCGTCTTCCTTCTGCCTTCCCCGAGGCTGCTTGTCCTTCCAGAAGATGGCTTCGACCGCCTCCTGACCAGAGGCGAACTTGGTGGCTATGTCCATCAATTTGCTCGCCTTGGTGGGTGTCTTGCGCCCCAGTTTGCTTACCAGGTCCCGACAAGTGGTGCCAGCGAGGAATGCCCCGATGACGTCCGAGTCGGTGATGTTAGGCAACTCGGTGCACTGCTTTGAAAATCGCTGGATGTACTCTCGCAGGGATTCCCCTGGCTGCTGGCAGCAGCTCTAGGATCCCATGAGTTCCCAGGGCGCACGTACGTACCTTGGAAATTTCCAGCGAAGGCCTTGACTAGGTCGTCCCAGTCAGTGGCGAAGCTAGAGTAAATTAGGGGAGGGTGCATATACCTTGAGGGTGCATAATAACAATTTATAGGTGGTGCATATACGGTGAAAATTTGGTTCAAACCACTAGATTTCCAAATTTTCGTGGGTGCATGTGCACCCCCTAGTTTCTATGTAGCTTCGCCCCTGGTCCCAGTCGAAGATCTACGCAGGGGGCAGATGCTCCAGCCAGGCCCGGGCAGCGTCGGAGAGGAAAAGGGGATGGTTGCGGATGATGAGGTTGTCATCGTCCGTCCCTCCCAACTGGCACGCCAGCCGGTAATCCGCGAGCCACAACTCCGGCCTCATCTCCCCTGAGTACTTGGTAATGGTAGTCGGGGCCCGGAACCGGGCTGGGAACGGCGCTCGTCGTATGGCCCGGCTGAAGACCCGCGGACCTGGTGGTTTGGGCGAGGGGCTCCGATCCTCCTCACTGTCGTAGCGTCCCCCGCGTCTAGGGTGGTAGCCTCGGTGCACCTTTTCCTCGAGGCAGGCTCGACGGTCGCGGTGATGTTGCTCGTCGCCGAGGCGATCCCGGGCTGCAGGTGTCTCGTCTCCTGTGAGCTCGGTGTGGACCGAGGCCTCGCGCATGTGTCAGGAGGACGCTGCGTGATGCTCCGAGGGGCATCCTCGCCTTCGGGAGGCAGAGCTCTCGGCTCATCGGGTTGCAGCATTTTCCAGGAGGTTCTTGAGTTCGCCCTGGATACGTCACCCGGTGGTAGATGGCTCCGGCATCATTCGAAGTAACATCGCCGCTGCAGCTAGGTTCTGGCCGGCCCCGTTGAAGGCCGGGGGCAGCATTGCCCTGGCATCGTCAATAATACGGTGCTGGATGTCCCGGGCCCAATGACGCGCTCCTCCTGTGAGCGCTCGGCCTGCCCACTCTTGCTCGAGGTTTTGTCGGAGCTACACAAGTCGCCCCGTTTCTTCATCGAGCTTGGCCTGCATCTCGCGGAGTTGCTCGAGCTGTGTGCCCTGACCCCCGTAGGGACCTGGGCCACAGCTAGCTCCCACGGGATCTCAACGCGAGACGCAGGTGCAAGGGCGCCGTCATTTCCTGGCATGCCGAGGTGGTTGTCTCCGTCGTGATCTTCCTGATTGATGTGGAAGCACTCGCGAGTTGGGTCGCCACCCTTGTCGTCAAGGTTGTGGCCATCATCAGAGCAGCCGGAGAGGCAGTGGTCACATGCGGACATGAAGTCTCGCATGGCACTAGGATCATAGAGTCCGGATAAATCCCAACTGAAGTCGGGGTCGTCCTCTTCCTCGGAACCCGTGGGTCCAGAGGTTGAGACGGCCATCAGCAGGTCCCAAGTTGACCACATATGGTACCCCGGAAGGTCAGGATATGCCCTTACAAAAGCGCTTACCGAAGTGGGGTCGCTTGGTGGGTCGAAGCTGAATCTAAAGGGAACAGGATGGAAAATTGATGGTACTTCCTGGTTGGTGGGCGGCGGCGAAGTTGCATCGGAGATGGAATGTGTCGTTATCTCAGGCGCGAGACTAATGCCCGACAAGTCCCTCGCAAGGGTGCCGGCGTCATCAGTCCGCTTGGGGTTGGCACCTTGCTGGGAAGCGACACCCGTCGTTGTCCCAGGTGCGAGGATAACACCCGACATGTCCCCCGCAGGGGTGTCGGCGTCGTCGACTCGCTCTGGTCCGACAGCCGACGAGGTGCTGCCTCCTGCTTGGCCATGGTCGCTCCGTCTCCTCCTCCTCCGGCGAGGAGGGTGGTGGGGATGACCCGAGTGTTCTTTCGCCACGGGGAGATGTCGTCGCTGAGTTCGCCTCCGCCGGGCGAGCCGACGACCGTCGTCGTTGTCGTGCTGCGGGGGGAGGAGTACCATGTCATAGCTGCTGTCGGGGGACATGAACTCGAGGCTCCCCAAGCGGAGCACCGTCCTGGGCTGAAGAGGCTGCTGGAGATTGTCCATCTGGAACTCAACGGGAAAGTATCGTCAACACGTAGTGGCCCCTACCTGGCGCGCCAACTGTCGGTGTTTCGGACCCGGGGGACCCTCAACCGAACCGACTAGTGAATTTTGTGCCACGTGCCCCTGTCCAGATGGGTTGATGCAAGATGGAACACAAGAGGAGGGATGAGGCTTATATTATCTTGCACCGGGGTGCTTGCAGTAGGGGTTATAAGCTTCGCGAGAGAGGGAGCGGGTCCTAGGTCTCCTGAGAAGTCTAGTGTTGTGGAGTGGAGTTCGATGTTTGAGTGAGTCCGTCTCCGTCGTCCTTATCGCCCGTGCCCCCCTCCCTCCCCCTTGACCCGGTTCTTATAGATTGAAGGATATGGACGGCAACGACATTCCTAGATCATGGAATGCGGATGAGCTTCGGCGATATTATGTCTAACTTGATGTAATTTTTTTCTGTTCTTTCCTATGGCACCCTTTTCCTTTCCAAAGGGGGAGAAAGGTTTTTAATGGGGCCATAGCATGTAATTTCTCTTTTTCTTATTTTAGCTCTATAAGAGCAATATCCCCCAAAGATGTAAATGTAAAAGCTGAGCACGCACCATCGAGTGCAAAGAAAAAAAAGAGAGAAAACAGGGAGAAGCTCAAAAGACGTCCCTAAGGGGATGCAGAGCACGACGAAGCTACAAAAAAGCCGTTCCTAATGGAGCACAGCGTAAGTTTTCTGCTCAAAAGTCGTTCCTAAGGGAATGCAGAGCTTACAACGAAAAATAAACGCTGATTCCGCCGAAGTAAAAGGCGAAGAAGCTCCTAAGGGAGGCTTACAGCGAAAAGTCAGCGCTGATACACTGGAAAGTAAACGGTGAAGCCGAAAAATAAACGAAAAAGAGACTGTGTCTATTCCTAAGAGAACGGAGACTATGGTTATGGCTTCGGATATGTGTTTGGACATTCATTTGCACGATACATCACATCAAAGCATTTGCATTCATAAACATTCATTTAGACATACGTAGGATCATTATCATCATAACACAAGCAATCACTTCATCTCTAAAGATCATGCTTCGGCAAAAGAGAAAAAAACAGCAGTTTTTTGCTTCGCTGCGTACGAAAAGAAGGGAAGGTGGTTTTTCGCCTTCGGCTCAAAAATGATAATTTCGTCCACATCAAAGCACTCCATACATTGACGGAAAGGTAAGAATATATTACAAGGTATGGACATAGTTCACAGAATACAATTTAATTACAAAAGTTATTACAGAAAGTTTTTAGAATCTCTTCTATAGTCATTCATCTAAGCTTCATCAATATTCATTGAGCTTCAGCTTCAGTATTGTTATCCAATAAAAGCTTCGGCGTCATCTTCTTACTCTCCAAGCTTCAGTTTCGGCTTCATCATCCTACACGAATTAAAGTATTATGAGCAAAATTCAATTTCAAAGGAAGAGGTAAGCACGAAGGTATGATTTTGCTACCGGTTTAAGATGACTCCGAGCTTCGTCACCAGCTTTCTCTCACCCACCCTTTGTCCATACCACCTTTATAAATTTATTCCCAATGCTTCGGGCGAGGCTGGGAATATCATCCAGAACTGCTGGTGATAGGCTGAAATTGGGTCTGTTGACAATTTTTCCGTGCTCACAGCCAGATTTCAGGAACGCAGCAGCGGTGCCCCGAGAAGCTACCAGGGCACAGAAGTCACCGTGTCCAGCAATAACATCATCGAGGTCATCAATCTCACCTTCGATGTGTTCGAAGGCTCCTAGTAGATCTTCAGCTGAAGGAGTAAATTTTTCACTACTGGCCCCGACCGAATAAAATACCTTCTTCAGCCGTTGAACACATTGATTGCTGAATTCCAAACATTTGTTTTGAAGGCTTATCAATGATTTTTTCAAATTTAAACCCTTCTGGACTTCGGCCTCAAGTTTTTCATTAAGCTTCAGCCTTTCCTGTTCGAAACTTTCTGACTGGCAGAGAAGCTTCGTATTCAGTTCTGTTATTTTAGTTTTGGCTTCTGCTAATAAGCCTTCAGTTGTCTGGAGTTCGAACTCTTTCTTCTCAAAAGTAGCTGATTGTTCTTTTATTTTTTCTCTAAGTTTTCAATTATAACCTCGTGCTTTTTATCTTCTAGATCCTGTTGCATCTTCAAAGCTTTGCTCAGTAGCATGCTCTGTACACGAACAACCTTCATTAGAAAACATTTTTGTTATGAAAAATAAAAAGTTAGAGAGAAATTGTTTACCTTGAAATTGGAATAAAACAAACTACCGATGATGTGCTGTCGTCGGTAGCGGCTAATATCGGATTCGAGTTTCGGGAAACCGATACTCTTTGATAGAGTACCGATAACCTTCGCTCCGGCCTGATCCCGGATGCAGCCTAGCTTCACATCATCAACACCCCCGAAGAGAATCGCCCCTGACCGATAGCCGCAAGATATGGCATACTCTTTTAGTTCTTCTTTTTCGGCTTTCGTCAGTTCTTGCCCAATCAAGTTTTGAAAATTGAAAATTTCATCTTCCGATATTTCTTCGGCAATTTCTTTCTTTTTCTCAGGTTCTGGGGCCGAAGCTTCTTCTGTGGCCCCAACAGCTTCTTCTGTGGCCCCAGCAGCTTCTTCTGTGGCCATATCTAGCAGAATTTTATCTATATCAGCAACCATGCTTTCTAAATTAATATCTTTGGCTTTAGTAGCTTCGGCATCTGTGGCCTCCGAAGGTGCAGCTTCAGTAGCTGTCGAACTTTTAGCAGCTGGCGCCTTCGGAGCTGAAGCTCCTGGTGGTGTCTTTTCAATAACTTCTGTCACCGTGATGATTCTTTGCTTTTTTGCTCTAGCTGCTTCCTTTGATTTCGCGGGCTCCTTTTCCTTCTGAAAAAGCTTCGTCAGTTGTGGCCCCAGTGGACTTAGCTTGACAGGCAAAGATTCAGTCATTACCTTTAAAATTTCCTCTACTTTGGTAGTAGAGGGTGTTGCAGGAGTTCCTTCTTCTTCGTCAATTGCTTTTTGCTTCGGAGTCGAAGCTTTTCTCTTCTTCGAAACACCTGTTTTTGGCTCAGACTCCGGCTTTTTCTTTTTCAATTGTTCTTCATCGTCTTTGTTCAGAACATCAGCTACTCTTTTTCTCTTTTGGCCTTCAGCACCCTTATCTAGCTGCTCGTAGTTAGGATATTCAAAACCCAGGGCATCCATTACGCGGTTTAGCCTTCGCTTTGGACGGGTGCCGAAGGCCGCAATCATCAATTGGTCTTCTTTTTTAAGAATAATTTCCGAGTATTTCATTACACATTACTTCGATTGTGTCCAGCCACTCTTGGCAGGGTACTTTGAAAAGCTTCTTGAATTTGAAATGGTAGGGCAACCGAACAAGTTCCCCTTTCTTCTTTTTCCCCTCTAGCTTCGGCATTTCCCACTCCTTCAAAGTCGGGAATACTCTGAAGGCAAGAAATTCTTGCACCAAGTCTCTAGTGCCAATATGATCTGCAATCACTCTAAATTCAGCTAGAGCAATTTGACTTGGACTCCCTGGTAACATGTTGCACGGGGGTCGGGTCTCTCCGAAGATCAATTCTAACGAACTTTGGACCAACTTATCTTCATCTTCGTCCACTCTGACGTAGAACCACTCAGATTTCCATCTAGCTGGCCATTTGCTTCGGTAACTGATCACTGAAAACTTTGTAGTCTTGCGGTAAGCAAAGTTGTAGCAGCCAAAATTTTCATGAAGACCATCTCCTCTAGCTTTGGTCTGATAATGCAGTTCGTGCACTCGGTAGAAACCTTCAGCGAATGGTTCCACCCCTGGCTTCGGAGAGCCCAGATATAAAAATTTAGCCTAACAATAGCGTTAGGGGTTAGCTGATGAAGGTAGATCCCAAATTTCTTCAGCACTTCAGCAATCATCTTGTTCAAAGGGAATCTTAAACCAGCTTTAAAAAGACTTTTGAAAACCACTACTTCATTCTTTCCCGGCTTCGGGATGGTTTCTTTTCCACCAAAGCGAATCAACTCCTTCTTCGCTTCACTAAAATAGCCCAACTTCACCATCTTAGGAAAATCAGCTTCGGAGATGGTGGACTTTCCAAAGTCCAGGTGGCTAGGTTTGCTCGGCACTGCACTGCTATAATCATCTTCGGAATCAGTTTCTTCAGCATCAGTGTCGGGGACCATAATTAGGGGTACCCTCAAGACGCCTAATTCTCAGCTGGTAACCCCCATCAGCATAAAGCTGCAGAGGCCTGATGGGTTTGATTAAGTCAGGGATCAGTCCATACGAGTGACTCGATCACGCCACGCTCGAGCCTAGCCTCGGGCGAGGGCAGCCGACCCTAAGATGACTCCGTCTCGCCTGAGGCCTCCTCTTTCACGGCAGACGCATCACCGGCTCGCCCGAGGCCCCGCCTTCGATAAGAAGTAACCCTGACTAAATCACCGCGCCAACCGACCAAGTCACCGGGGCGTTTAACGCAAAAGGTAAGACCGACGGGCGACCAGACTTCGCCAGAGGTGCCATAGGAGGCTCCGCCCGACCCAGGGCTCGGACTCGGGCTAAGGCCCCGGAAGACGGCGAACTCCGCTCCGCCCGACCCAGGGCTCGGACTCGGGCTAAGGCCCCGGAAGACGGCGAACTCCGCTCCACCCGACCCAGGGCTCGGACTCGGGCTAAGGCCCCGGAAGACGGCAAACTCCGCTCCGCCCGACCCAGGGCTCGGACTCGGGCTAAGGCCCCAGAAGACGACGAACTCCGCCTCGCCCGACCCAGGGCTCGGACTCCGCCTCGGCCTCTGCCGAACGACCTCCGCCTCGCCCGACCTAGGAGTTCGGGCTCGGCCTCTGTCATGCAGGACGGACTCGGCCTCGACTTCGGAGGAGCCTCCACGACGCCCGACCTAGGACACAAGACCGCCACGTCAACAGGAAGCGCCATCATCACCCTGCCCTGAGCCGACTTGGGTCGCAGAGAACAAGACCGGCGTCCCATCTGGCCAGCTACACCAGATAGGCAATGATGGCACCCCGCTAGACCATGACGACGGCGGCTCTCAGCTCCCTTACGAAAGCAGGAGGACGTCAGCAAGGGCCCAGCCACTCCGACAGCTGTCCCTCCGTCCGGCTCCGTTACTCCTCCAACAGCCACGACGCCACACCAACAGGGTGCCAAGATCTCTCCGGCTGCCACCTTGGCATGTACTTAGGGTGCTAGCTCTCCCTCGCTAGACACGTAGTATCTTGCTACACCCCCATTTTGTACACCTGGATCCTCTCCTTACGACTATAAAAGGAAGAACCAGGGCCTTCTTAGAGAAGGTTGGCCTCGCGGGAACGAAGGGCAGGGGCAGGCGCTCTCTCGGGGCCGCTCGCTCCCCTCACCCGCGTGGACGCTTGTAACCCCCTACTGCAAGCGCACCCGACCTGGGCGCGGGACGAACACGAAGGCCGCGGGAATTCTCCGACTCCCTCACGACCCGGCTCCGGCCACCTCGCTCTCGCTCTCTCTCTCTCCCCCCCCTTCGCGCTCGCCCACGCGCTCGACCCATCTGGGCTGGGGCACACGGCACACTCACTCGTCGGCTCGGGGACCCCCCGGTCTCGGAACGCCGACAGTTGGCGCGCCAGGTAGGGGCCTGCTGCGTGTTGACGAGTAGATTCCCGTCAAGCTCCAGATGGGCAGTCTCCAACGACCTCTTCAACCCGGGACGGTGCTCCGTTTCGGGAGTCTTGAGTTCATGTCTTTCGACGGCAGCTACGACATGATACTCCTTCCACCGCCACGCGACAGCGACAATGGTGGCGGACAGCCCGCCCGCCGGCGGCGGAATCGACGATGCCTTTCCCGCGTGGGGGAAGGACAACTTTCGATCTCGCTCCGTCCTCTCCCTCGCCATCGAAGGAGGAGGCGGGGCAACCAAGGCCGAGCGGGAGGCCGCGCTCCGACAACTGTCGAGCAAATCGGCATCCCCAGTGCCCCAACGGAGGACACGCTAGGCGTCACCCTCGCGTTCGAGGCAAAGGCGAGCGCCATCCCCCCGCAGCACGTCGACTCCGAGCAGGTGGACGACGCCAGCACGCTCACGAAGGGCCTGCAGGACGTCGCCCTCGTACCCAAGACGACGGCGCGGTCAGCCCCCGACGTGACTTCATCGCTCCTCGTCGACAAAAAGGTACCGACTGCTACCCATCTTTCGTCATTTCGACTCGGCCTCAACCCGCCTGGCGACCTCGCTTTGGCGGGCGCTCACGTTGAGGCGAGTGCAACCTCTCTGGGGTTTCGTGTGCGGTCGCCTTGGGACCGATTGACGGGTGTCTCGACCTACGGACCCTCTGGGTCCGAGGAAGATGACGACCCCAGCATCTGCTGGGATTTCTCCGGATTTGGCAACCCCAGTGCCATGCGGGACTTCATGACCGCATGTGACTACTGCCTCTCCGACTGTTCCGACGGCAGCCGCAGCCTTGACGACAAGGACTGCGGCCCGAGCCGCGAATGTCTCCACGTCGAGCTAGGGGATCCCTCCGGAGGCGGCTGTCTCGGCATGCCGGAGGATGGTGATCCCCCTAGGCCAGCGCCTCGCGCCGACATCCCGCGGGAGCTAGCTGTGGTCCCCGCTCCGGCGGGGGGTCACGACCCACAGCTCGAGCAAGTCCGCGGGGCGCAGGCCGGGCTCGATGAGGGAGCAGGAGCGCTCGAGGCAATCCGCCAGAACATCGGGCAGGTATGGGCGAGCCAGCCCCTAGCCGGAGGAATACGTCACCTGCCCCAAGGTCTCCAGCACCGCATCGCCAATGATGCCAGGGACAGACCGCCACCCGCATCCGGCGGAACCGGTCAGGACCTGGCCGCCGCAGCGATGCTCCTCCGCGCGATGCCGGAGTCATCAACCACCGAGGGTCGGCGAATCCAGGGAGAACTCAAGCATCTCCTGGAAGGCGCTGCGGCCCGGCGGGCCGAGAGCTCTGCCTCCCGAAGGCAGGGGTACCCCTCGGAACCTCGTGCCGCGACTTCCCGACTCACGCGGGAAGCCTCGGTCTACACCGGGCGCACGCGCAACACCGCGCCTGCGGCCCCGGGCCACCTCGGCGACGAGCACCCTCATCGCGACCGTCGGGCCCGCCTCGACGAAAGGGTGCGCCGAGGTTATCACCCCAGGCGTGGGGGACGCTACGACAGCGGGGAAGATCGGAGTCCCTCGCCCGAACCACCCGGTCCGCAGGTCTTTAGCCGAGCCATTCGGCGGGCGCCGTTTCCGCCCCGATTCCGACCCCCGACTACTATCACAAAGTACTCGGGGGAAACGAGACCGGAATTGTGGCTCGCGGACTACCGCCTGGCCTGTCAGCTGGGTGGGACGGACGACGACAACCTCATCATCCGCAACCTCCCCCTGTTCCTCTCCGACACCGCTCGCGCTTGGTTGGAGCACCTGCCTCCGGGGCAGATTTCCAACTGGGAAGATCTGGTCCAGGCTTTCGCCGGCAACTTCCAGGGCACGTACGTGCGCCCCGGGAATTCCTGGGACCTCCGAAGCTGTCGGCAACAGCCGGGAGAGTCCCTTCGGGACTATATCCGGCGATTCTCGAAGCAGCGCACCGAGCTGCCCAACATCACCGACTCCGATGTCATCGGCGCGTTCCTTGCCGGCACCACCTGCCGTGACCTGGTGAGCAAGTTGGGTCGTAAGACCCCCACCAGGGCGAGCGAGCTGATGGACATCGCCACCAAGTTCGCCTCCGGCCAGGTGGCGGTTGAAGCCATCTTCCGAAAGGACAAGCAGCCCCAGGGCCGCCCGTCGGAAGATGCTCCCGAGGCGTCTGCTCCGCTCGGCGCCAAGAAGAAAGGCAGAAGGAAGTCGCAAGCGAAACGCGACGTTCCCGATGCAGACCTTGTCGCCGCCGCCGAGCACAAGAACCCTTGGAAGCCCCCCGGAGGTGCTAACCTCTTCGACAAGGCACTCAAGGAGACGTGCCCCTACCATCAGGGGCCCGTCAAGCACACCCTCGAGGAGTGCGTCATGCTTCGGCGCCACTTCCACCGGGCCGGGCCACCCGCAGAGGGTGACAAGGCCCACGACGACGGCAAGAAGGAAGATCACCAAGCAGGAGGGTTCCCCGAGGTCCGCGACTGCTTTATGATCTATGGAGGGCATGCGGCGAACGCCTCGGCTCGGCATCGTAAGCAGGAACGTCGGGAGGTCTGCTCGGTGAAGGTGACAGCACCAGTCTACCTAGACTGGTCCGACAAGCCCATCACCTTCGACCGGGACGACCACCCCGACCACGTGCCGAGCCCGGGGAAGTACCCGCTCGTCGTCGACCCCGTCATCGGCGACGTCAGGCTCACCAAGGTCTTGATGGATGGGGGCAGCTGCCTCAACATCATCTACGCTGAGACCCTCAGGCTCCTGCGCGTCGATCTGTCATCCGTCCGAGCAGGCGCTGCGCCCTTCCACGGGATCATTCCCGGGAAGCGCGTCCAGCCCCTCGGACAGCTCGACCTCCCTGTCTGCTTTGGAACACCCTCCAACTTCCAAAGGGAGACTTTGACGTTCGAGGTGGTCGGGTTCCGAGGAACCTACCACGCAGTGTTGGGAAGGCCATGCTACGCGAAGTTCATGGCCATCCCCAACTACACCTACCTGAAGCTCAAGATGCCAGGCCCCAACGGGGTCATCACCGTGGGCCCCACGTATAAACACGCATTCGAATGCGATGTGGAGTGTGTGGAGTACGCCGAGGCCCTCGCCGAGTCCGAGGCCCTCATTGCCGACCTGGAAAGCCTCTCCCGAGAGGTGCCGGACGTGAAGCGACATGCCGGCAACTTCGAGCCAGCGGAGACGGTTAAGGCCGTCCCTCTCGACCCCAGTGGCGACACCTCCAAGCAGATTCGAATCGGATCCGGGCTCGACCCCAAATAGGAAGCAGTGCTCGTCGACTTTCTCCGCGCAAACGCCGACGTCTTTGCGTGGAGTCCCTTGGACATGCCCGGCATACCGAGGGATGTCGCCGAGCACTCGCTGGATATTCGGGCCGGGGCCCGACCGGTCAGACAGCCTCTGCGCCGATTCGACGAGGAAAGGCGCAGGGTGATAGGCGAGGAGATCCACAAGCTGATGGCAGCAGGGTTCATTAAAGAGGTATTCCATCCCGAATGGCTTGCCAACCCTGTACTTGTGAGGAAAAAAGGGGGGAAATGGCGGATGTGTGTAGACTACACTGGTCTCAACAAAGCATGTCCGAAGGTCCCCTACCCTCTACCTCGCATCGATCAAATCGTGGACTCCACTGCAGGGTGCGAAACCCTGTCTTTCCTCGATGCCTACTCAGGGTATCATCAAATCAAGATGAAAGAGTCCGACCAGCTCGCGACTTCTTTCATCACGCCCTTCGGCATGTACTGTTATGTCACGATGCCGTTCGGTTTGAGGAACGCGGGTGCAACGTACCAGCGGTGCATGAACCATGTGTTCGGCGAACACATCGGTCGCACGGTCGAGGCCTACGTCGATGACATCGTAGTCAAGACGAGGAAAGCCTCCGACCTTCTCTCCGACCTCGAACTGACATTCCGGTGTCTCAAGGCGAAGGGCGTCAAGCTTAATCCCGAGAAGTGCGTCTTCGGGGTGCCCCGGGGCATGCTTTTGGGATTCATCGTCTCCGAGCGGGGCATCGAAGCCAACCCGGAGAAGATCGCGGCCATCACAAACATGGGGCCCATCAAGGACTTAAAGGGCGTACAGAGGGTCATGGGATGCCTCGCGGCCTTGAGCCGTTTCATCTCGCGCCTCGGCGAAAGAGGCCTGCCCCTGTACCGTCTCTTAAGGAAGGCCGAGTGCTTCACTTGGACTCCCGAGGCCGAGGAAGCCCTCGGGAACCTGAAGGCGCTCCTCACCCAGGCGCCCATCTTGGTACCCCCAGCTGATGGAGAAGCCCTCCTGGTCTACGTCGCCGCAACCACTCAGGTGGTCAGCGCCGCGATCGTGGTCGAAAGGCAGGAAGAGGGGCATGCTTTGCCCATTCAGAGGCCAGTTTACTTCGTCAGCGAAGTGCTGTCCGAGACCAAGATCCGCTACCCACAGGTCCAGAAGCTGCTATATGCAGTGATCCTGACGAGGTGAAAGCTGCGACATTACTTCGAGTCCCATCCGGTGACTGTGGTGTCATCCTTCCCCCTGGGGGAGATCATCCAGTGCCGAGAAGCCTCGGGGCGGATTGCGAAGTGGGCGGTGGAAACCATGGGCGAGGCAAGCTCGTTCGCCCCTCGGAAGGCCATCAAGTCCCAGGTACTGGCGGATTTCGTAGCCGAATGGGTCGATACCCAGTTGCCAACGGCTCCGATCCAGCCGGAGCTCTGGACCATGTTTTTCGACGGGTCGCTGATGAAGACGGGAGCTGGCGCGGGCCTGCTCTTCGTCTCGCCCCTCGGGAAACACCTGCGCTACGTGCTCCGCCTCCATTTCCCGGCGTCCAACAATGTGGCTGAGTACGAGGCTCTGATCAACGGATTGCGAATCGCCATCGAGCCAGGGGTCCGACGCCTCGATGCACGTGGCGACTCGCAGCTCGTCATCGACCAAGTCATGAAGAACTCCCTCTGCCGCGACCCAAAGATGGAGGCCTACTGTGAGGAGGTTCGACGCCTGGAAGACAAGTTCTACGGGCTCGAGCTTAACCACATCGCCCGGCGCTACAACGAGACTGCGGACGAGCTGGCGAAGATAGTCTCGGGGCGAACGACGGTTCCCCCGGACGTCTTCTCCCGGGATCTGCACCAACCCTCCATCATGATAGGCGACGCGCCCGAGCCCGAGGCACCCTCGGCCTCGTCCGAGGTGACCTCGGCCCAGCCCGAGCCATCCTCGGCTCAACCCGAGGAACCCTCGGAGCCCGAGGGCGAAGCGCTGCGCATCGAGGAAGAGCAGAACGGGGTCGTGCCAGATCAAGATTGGCAAACCCCGTACCTGCAATATCTCCACCAAGGAGAACTGCCCCTCGACCGAGCCGAGGCTCGGCGGGTAGCGCGACGCGCCAAATCGTTCGTCTTGCTGGGCGATGAGAAGGAGCTCTACCACCGTAGCCCCTCGGGCGTCCTCCAGCGATGCATCTCCATCGCCGAAGGTCAGGAACTCCTGCGGGAAATACACTCGGGGGCTTGCGGCCATCATGCAGCACCTCGAACCCTCGTCGGGAACGCTTTCCGCCAAGGCTTCTACTGGCCAACGGTGGTGGCTGACGCCACTAGAATTGTCCGCGCCTGCGAAGGGTGCCAATTCTATGCGAAGCAGACCCGCCTGCCCGCTCAGGCTCTGCAGACGATACCCATCACCTGGCCCTTCGCTGTGTGGGGTCTGGACCTCGTCGGCCCTCTGCAGAAGGCGCCCGGGGGCTACACGCACCTGCTGGTCGCCGTTGACAAATTCTCCAAGTGGATCGAGGTCCGACCCCTGAACAGCATCAGGTCCGAGCAGGCGGTGGCGTTCTTCACCAACATCATCCATCGCTTCGGGGTCCCGAACTCCATCATCACCGACAATGGCACCCAGTTCACCGGCAAAAAATTCTTGGATTTTTGCGAGGATCACAACATCCGGGTGGACTGGGCCGCCGTAGCTCATCCCATGTCGAATGGGCAAGTAGAGCGCGCCAATGGCATGATCCTACAAGGGCTCAAGCCTCGAATTTACAACAACCTCAACAAGTTCGGCAAGCGGTGGATGAAGGAACTCCCCTCGGTGGTCTGGAGCCTGAGGACGACGCCGAGCCGAGCCACGGGTTTCACGCCTTTCTTCCTGGTCTACGGGGCCGAGGCCGTCTTGCCCACGGACCTGGAATACGGCTCCCCGAGGACGAGGGCCTACAACGAAGAAAGCAACCAAGCTAGCCGAGAAGACTCGCTGGACCAGCTGGACGAGGCTCGGGACAGGGCCTTACTACACTCGACGCGGTACCAACAGTCCCTGCGACGCTACCACGCCCGAGGGGTCCGACCCCGAGATCTCCAGGTGGGCGACCTGGTGCTTCGGCTGCGGCAAGACGCCCGAGGGAGGCACAAGCTCACGCCCCCCTGGGAGGGGCCGTTCATCATCGCCAAAGTTCTGAAGCCCGGAACGTACAAGCTGGCCAACAGTCAAGGCGAGGTCTACGGCAACGCTTGGAACATCCAACAGCTACGTCGCTTCTACCCTTAAGATGTTTCCAAGTTGGTCATATACCTCGCACCCACGCAAAATTTAGTCAACAAGGAAGGGTCGGCCTCGCCTCGGCAAAGCCCGACCCTCCCTCGGGGGCTAAAAGGGGGGAAACCCCCTCTGCGTCAAAATTTTCCTCGAACAAAAAATCTCTTTTACCAGAACATCTCTCGTGCTTTTTGACTACTTCGAAAAGCGGGTCCTGGAAACGACAGGGTACACGTAAGCAGCCAAGGCTGACCGAGCCGAGGGACTCCTACGCCTCCGGGATACGGATACCTCACTCATCACCTTCTGCGATAAGTAACTCGCGCTCGGATAAGGTGAATCCGCGGATCGAACGAGTCTTTACGTACGGAAGCTCTTCTGTCGAAGCGATTCTTCGAGCCTTCTCGACCGAGTCAGTGACAGGGCCTCATGGACGGGTAAAAGTACGCGTAAGCGGCAAGGCCGACCGAGCCGAGGGACTCCCACGCCTCCGGGATACGGATACCTCACTCATCACCTTCCGCGAGAAGCAACTCTTGCTCGCACTAACATCCCTGCTACCGACAAAAAGTCCAGATACTCGAAACAAGAGGAAAAGAGACACAGCTTTATAACGCAGCAAGGGTGTGTGTTCTGGCCTCGACGGCCGCACAAGGCCCACGCTACAAGACGATTTGACCCTGCAGGCTCGAATCTTGACACTGGAAGAGGGCGATGACACCCTCGGCATCGACAGCACCTTCGGCAAGGCCCGACCTAGCCTCGGACGGCGATGCGGTCCGAGGGCCTCCGCTCCGAAGGACGACGTCATCACCACGCTCGAGCAATCTCTGCCAGGGACTTCTTCGAGAACCCGGCCCGAGCGGACGGCTCGGCCGGCCACCTCCGGGGCCTCGGCCGACCGCCTTCCGAGGGCGCCAGCTCGATCCGAAGCCTTGGCTGAGCAACTCCGACGACAATCCTACCAACAGACAACTCGGCTAGGCTCCGGCCAACCAGGTTTCATTTCCGAGCCAACTCCGCCTCTGCTCGTGCTGATATCGCTACCCCTGGCCTCGGCTCGTCGAAGAGCTGCCGAGGGGTCTCTTTAACTAAGCTAGAGGAGCCTCGGACAACAGGTCCGACCGAGCCGAGGGATTCCTACGCCTCCGGGATACGGATACCTCACTCGTCACCTTGACACGGGGCGACTCACGCTTGGTGAAGCGGTTCAGGCAAACAACAGGCGAGTCTTAGTGCTCGAAAATGAGGAAAAAACACGGCTCTGTGCCGGAGTTACATACATGTTCAGGCCCCGAAAGCCAAAATGAACAAAAAACCCGGCACTCGGAGTGCCATTACAAACGGAACTCCGGTTCCCCCCCCACAGGTACGAACAACCCCACTCGATGGGGGTGGGCCTGCGGGGCAGCAGAAGACCGACGAACGGCACGTCGCCGCCTGCCCCGGCAGCGGCGACGATGAAGACGTCTGTCCTGGGGGGCCCAACAGCAGCAATGATGGCCTCAGGGCGGATGCTGCTGCTGAGAGGCCCCCGCCCTTGCCCAAACTCGAGAGGCAAGGACGGGCAGAAGGCCGTAGAGTCGGAGGTCGGTCCATGGCCAACCTCGGCTGTCGCGCCGGCGGAAGAACCTCTTCCAGCTGCCGTGGCGGGAGGCGGCACCGGGGGTGGCTCCAAGATTGCTCGGCTCAGAGAGCCGGGCACGCTGCAGCTGTTGGCGCCACGGACGACTCCCGCCCTTCCCCCCGATCACTGAGGGAAGGAGCGGGTCACCACCCGCGCAGGGGCCAACCCCGACCCGGCACACGCCCCTCCTCAGCCCTGGTGATGAAAATCCTTGAGGCTGAGGAAGGGGCGGATGCCGCAGCCCGGCTCGCTTTCCCCCACCATCAAGCCGGAGGTCACCACCCTGGGTGACCGCCGGTGGAGGGGTGCAGCCGGGCTGCATGATGAAAATCCTTGAAGCCGAACAATGGCCGAAAGGTACCGACTCCCACGGAGTTGCGTTCCTCCAACGATGGGGCGAAAAGACGGCGGTTTCCCCCATCCGGGGGCTTGGAAGGTGGAAAGACACGATGCATAAGGCAGGGAGAGGGCACGGTCGCCTTACGAAAGGGTCGCCCTCCTTTTAAAGGCAACTCCCCCTGCTTGCGCCCCCAACCGTCACGGGCTGAGTCTTCTTCAACACGCCTCCAAAGCCCTCCCCCGCGGCGCGGGGGCTGGGACCCACAAGTCAGGAAGACCGGCTTCGAGCAGAGGAGGCCGAACCGTCGCGCACGACGCACGCAACCACCCAGCGGTTGCAAGTAATCCTCCACTTTTGCCCAGACCAGCGGGCGAAAGGGGCAGGCGACCATGCAGGCGGCATGCAACCGCGCCAAGTGGGCGCGCCTCTCCGACTCCTGACAGGCCAGCGCGACGGCTCAAGCCCACGCGTCGTGCAACTGGCGCGCCGGGTGCTGCATGCGAGCCGCTATGCCACTCGCTCCACCACCGCACCTCCTCGATTGCGGAACCGATACCGCGATTCGAGGCGACCCAGCCCGCGACCCAGCAGTGCCAGCCTAGCGCAGCGGTCAAATGCGGTCAAAAATGGGCCGGCAGTAATGACGGTGGCAGGCGCGCGAGAGCAGCGGTCACGCCATCTGCCAAGCTCATGTCCCATCCGGAGGCAGCAAGAGAACCCCCTCTCTCACGGCGTGAAGACGACGCGCCCGTGACCCGTACCTCGAACGGCTCGCGCACGCGCAACGGCAGCCTCGCCAACTACTCGCCCCGGCGCATTAACTCCGCGGCTGGACAGGTGACGTTTCTGGCAGGGGCAGCTGGCGACGCTTCGCCTCCGCCAAAACGACCACACCAAAAAAGGTACGCCACGTCGTTCAATTTCGTATCATTTTTTCCCTTTTCCTTCTTTCTCTCTCTCTTGCAACAGGGACCGGGAAAGGGGGTACCCCCAAAGGGATCCTTCCCCGTGAAGGAACTAGGCTCCGAGCCTCCCTACTGATCAGGGGTTCGAAGGCTGGCCCCCCGAGGGGTTCAATAGCCGCCTCAGATCGCGTGGGCCCGACACCCACTACTGGTCAGGGGTTCGAAGGTCGGCCTCCCGAAAGGTTCCACGACCGCCTCAGGCTACTCGGGCTCCGCGCCCATTACTGATCAGGGGTTCGAAGGCTGGCCTTTCGAAGGGTTCACAGTCGCCTCAGACACCGAGCGAGGGATGACCAGGGGTACGTTCGATACATAACCAAGGCTCGGGCTGCGCTCCCGAGGTACCCTAGGACATTTCCGAGACCAGCGGGAACGACTCTGTAACGGAATCCCATCGGAGGGAGGCAACAAGCCCTCGGACCCCGTCGCCAGGGGACCGGGTCCGGCAGATCACCCGCAGGTACTTTTGGGCGTGCCTCCGGGCCCCTAGCCGACCCCCAACGAATGGGGCACGGACGTCCACTCGGATTACCCGATTGCAGCTCACCGGAGACACCATGTTCGGTGCCCATCGAGGGTAACATGGCGCTCTCCCCCCCTCCTCCTTGCGGAAAGGTGACGTAGGGGCGTATGTAAAAAGTCGAGTCTGTCCCTGATCGTCCTCTCGCTCCATGCGGAGGCTCGGGGGCTGCTCTCGCAAACCCGGCTCCGGCCGAACCGTTGACAGCGTCAACATACCAGCCCGAGAACTTGGGCCCCGACAGTGCACCTGGGCTACGCCCTGCTCGCATGAGGGAACCGCCAGACCAGCCGAGGCATTACGCAAGGCATTAAGACCTCGAAGGAGTGAAACCACTCCTCCGAGGCCTCGGGGGCTACACCCGGCGGGTGCGCTCGCGCGCACCCACCGGAACAAAGTACCACCGAGAAAGGCTGGTCCCCTTGAAAAAAAGTGCGACGCAAGCCTCCAAGCGAGTGTTAACACTCTCTTCGAGGCTCGGGGGCTACTGTCGGGGACCATAATTAGGGGTACCCTCAAGACGCCTAATTCTCAGCTGGTAACCCCCATCAGCATAAAGCTGCAGAGGCCTGATGGGTTTGATTAAGTCAGGGATCAGTCCATACGAGTGACTCGATCACGCCACGCCCGAGCCTAGCCTCGGGCGAGGGCAGCCGACCCTAAGATGACTCCGTCTCGCCTGAGGCCTCCTCTTTCACGGCAGACGCATCACCGGCTCGCCCGAGGCCCCGCCTTCGATAAGAAGTAACCCTGACTAAATCACCGCGCCAACCGACCAAGTCACCGGGGCGTTTAACGCAAAAGGTAAGACCGACGGGCGACCAGACTTCGCCAGAGGTGCCATAGGAGGCTCCGCCCGACCCAGGGCTCGGACTCGGGCTAAGGCCCCGGAAGACGGCGAACTCCGCTCCGCCCGACCCAGGGCTCGGACTCGGGCTAAGGCCCCGGAAGACGGCGAACTCCGCTCCGCCCGACCCAGGGCTCGGACTCGGGCTAAGGCCCCGGAAGACGGCGAACTCCGCTCCGCCCGACCCAGGGCTCGGACTCGGGCTAAGGCCCCGGAAGACGATGAACTCCGCCTCGCCCGACCCAGGGCTCGGACTCCGCCTCGGCCTCTGCCGAACGACCTCCGCCTCGCCCGACCCAGGAGTTCGGGCTCGGCCTCTGTCATGCAGGACGGACTCGGCCTCGACTTCGGAGGAGCCTCCACGACGCCCGACCTAGGACACAAGACCGCCACGTCAACAGGAAGCGCCATCATCACCCTGCCCTGAGCCGACTTGGGTCGCAGAGAACAAGACCGGCGTCCCATCTGGCCAGCTACACCAGATAGGCAATGATGGCACCCCGCTAGACCATGACGACGGCGGCTCTCAGCTCCCTTACGAAAGCAGGAGGATGTCAGCAAGGGCCCAGCCACTCCGACAGCTGTCCCTCCGTCCGGCTCCGTTACTCCTCCAACAGCCACGACGCCACACCAACAGGGTGCCAAGATCTCTCCGGCTGCCACCTTGGCATGTACTTAGGGTGCTAGCTCTCCCTCGCTAGACACGTAGTATCTTGCTACACCCCCATTTTGTACACCTGGATCCTCTCCTTACGACTATAAAAGGAAGGACCAGGGCCTTCTTAGAGAAGGTTGGCCTCGCGGGAACGAAGGGCAGGGGCAGGCGCTCTCTCGGGGCCGCTCGCTCCCCTCACCCGCGCGGACGCTTGTAACCCCCTACTGCAAGCGCACCCGACCTGGGCGCGGGACGAACACGAAGGCCGCGGGAATTCTCCGACTCCCTCACGACCCGGCTCCGGCCACCTCGCTCTCGCTCTCTCTCTCTCCCCCCTTCGCGCTCGCCCACGCGCTCGACCCATCTGGGCTGGGGCACGCGGCACACTCACTCGTCGGCTCGGGGACCCCCCGGTCTCGGAACGCCGACAATCAGCTTGTCCTGCTTCGGCGACAGGAATATCCTCCGATGTTGCCAGCCCAGACCGCCTCATTGCTTCGGAAATTAGAACAGTTTCAGTAGCTTCGGTCTCATCTCCCTCACGGTCAATCCTGGCAGTAGAACGCAATCTTGCCATCTGTTTATGAATTTTTTGAAATTTTTTTTAGTTGTTGACTTTCTCGATTTCTCCGAAGTTCTTTCTCTTGTGACGAAGCAGAATCGAAAGCGGTGCTTCGTTTGAGCACGATGATCAAGCTTCGGCTATGGTTAAATTTTTGGCAGCACAACAGTACAATAGCAATGAATGCTGTGGTAACTTCACACCTACCCGTCTGTTTATATAGTGCCGCAGGTGGGAAGGTGAATCGTCAAGGTCTTCCGCACCAGAAAAACAGCCACCCATACTCAGTGAACGGTGGGCCACAGGGTCCGGGAAGGTGAATCGCCAGCGCGCGCAACTGCTGCAAGATGGGGCCACCTCGCGCGCGGAGTATTTTAATTGTTTCTCGCCAACGAGCTCAGGGAAGGTGTTTTTTCGGATCTTCGACATCCCGAAGCCTAGAAGACTTTTTCATGGATCAAGCTCGTTACGAAAAACGATCTAGCACCGCGAAGGGGCTACTGTTGGGGGTATGCTTCGTAGCCAAATATCCTAAAAGAGGAGAACACCTTCAGCAGATCCTTTCAGAAGCAGCGCCGAAGTTATCACTGATAGAGCTTCGGCACAGTGACAAATCTCAAGACGAAGGGGGCGAACCGACTTAAAGATGAAATGACTCAAAGACCCATGATGTTTTATGTCAGTATTGTAATTGATTATAAAGGGCATAAATGTAATTTCACATAGGCTGTGTCCTGTGCCTATAAATAGATGAACAGTACCCCCGTACTGTTCATGCAATCTTGTAATTGCTGACGCATCACACTGGAATTATTGTTTTCCGTCAAGGAGAAGGTATAAACGTATCCAAATATCATGTTTTAATATTCAGATCCATGTAATAAAATATACGAATAAAGTTATTTGTTTTTGACATATGTTTTACATATTATACTTCATTTTATATTGTTGTATAAATCTAATCACGAAGGTATGATCTTCGTGATATTTTTGCCCGCGACCTTCGTCCGAAGTTCATTAAATCCTTGAGGAGATAATGCTTCGGCGGACGAAGGGCATTAACATTTAACATTTTTATGTTGCCTTGTTCTTAATTCATAGCATTTGAGAACAAGTACCCAACAGCCGGTCCCTCTCCCAGGTATATAAAGGCCCGAGCAAAATCCACCCAAAACTTCGCCCGAGCCCCTCGTGAATTTTAAATTCGAAATCAAAACAGTTTTTTCCATTCCTCGAATGGCTCGCGCACGCGCAACGGACACCCCGCGAGTCGCCCGTCCCGTCACATTAACTCTCTAGCAGAACACGCGTCACCCCTGGCTGGCGACCAGGCGCCGTTTCGCCTCCGTCATGATGACCGCCTCAAAAGGTGCGCCATGCTATTTTAGTTTATTTCCTTTCTTCCTTTCCCCCCTCTCTCTCTCTCTCTCCACAGGGATTGGGAAAGGAGATATTTCGAAAGAGTCCTTCTCAGCAAAGGAAATAGGCCCCGAGCCCTCCTACTGATCAAGGGTTCGAAGGTTGCGCCCTGCGGGGTTTGGCGACCGCCCTAGAGCACTCGGGCTCCGAGCCCTCTACTGATCAGGGGTTCGAAGGCTGGCCCCTCGGAAGGGTTCGACAGCCGCCCCAGAGCATGCAGAGTCAGGGATGACCCTGGGTACGTTCGTTACATGTCCGAGGCTCGGGCTACGCTCCCGAGGTACCCTAGGACATTTCCGAGACCAGCGGGAACGATTTGTAATGGAATCCCACCGAAGGGAGGCACCGAGCCCTCGGACCCTATCGAATGGGTCCGGGACCAGCGAATCACCAGCAGGTACTTTTGGAGCGTGCCTCTGGGCCACTAGCCGACCCTTATCGAACGGGGCTCGGGCGTCCACTCGGATTACCCGTTAGCAACTCACTGGAAACACCATGTTCGGTGCCCACCGAGGGTAACATGGCGCGTTCCCCCCTTCCTCCTTGCGGAAAGGCGACGAAGGGGCGTACTATAAAAAGCCAAGACGGTCCTTGATCGTCCTCTCGCTCCGTGCAGAGGCTCGAGGGCTGCTCTTGCACCAGGCTACGGCTAAATTGTTGACCGCGTTGACAAACTAACTTAAAAACTCGGAGCCTCACTATGCACCCGGGCTGCGGCCAGGCCGCATGAGAGAACAACAAGGCCGACCAAGGAATAACAAGAAGAGCATTAAGACCTCAGAGGAGTCAAACCACTCCTCCGAGGCCTCGGGGGCTACACCCGATGAGTGCGCTCGTGCGCACCCATCGGAACAAAATACTACTAAAAAATACCCGTCACCTTGCAAAAATCCGGTAGAACCTCCAAGCGAGTGCCTACACTCCCTTTGAGGCTCGGGGGCTACTGTCGGGTACCATAATTAGGGGTACCCCCAGTACTCCTAACCATGGCTGGAGAACACCTTTAAAACAAACCATAAAGACTGGTAAGCACGGTTCAAGTCAAGGCCTCGTCTACCAAGGGACGCGGTCCCGTCTCACCCGAGCCCAGCGTCGGGCAAGAACAGTAGTCCCGTACGGATTCACGGCTCGCCCGAGGGTCCCCTCAAGTAGTGGGCGCACCCCCGGCTCGCCCGAGGCAAAACTCGGGTGAACTTTGTCGTATAGCGGCCTCAGCCAAACCGCCTTACCACCGACCGTATCACGTGCACATTTAATGCAGGGATCAACTGACACCTTATCCCGACACACGCGCCACAGTTGGCAAGGTCGAAATGCCCATAGTCACTTCACCCTTTTACTGATCGTTCTGACAGGATAATGGCACTATTCACCCCATTCCGACCACTTTGCCAACCACCGGGGTAAGACTAACAATAGTAGTTACCGCCTCTCCCGAGTTCAACCTCGGGCGCAACAGGGAGTTCCGCCTCGCCCGACCCCGGCCTCGGCCTCGAGAGGAATCGGCACCACGCCCGAACACGGGCTCGGCCTCGGGATGAATCTCCGCCTCGCCCGACCCAGGCCTCGGCCTCAGCCTCGGCCTTGGGAGGAGATCTTCGCCTCGCCCGACCTAGGCCTCGGCTTCGGGAGAAAACACCGCCTCACCCGAGACGGCCTCAGACCGACTACACGAACAGGGAATACAACACTATTATTCCCCTAGCTAGCCACCTCGGCTACGAAGGAACAGGACCAGTGTCACATCAAATTACTCCAGTAACAGGTAATGATGATCCCTGGCGTGCGCCCAGGCCGCCGACCGTCCTCAGCTCTCTACAAAGTCAAAGAAACGTCAGCAGGGCACACACTTCAAGGCCACCTCGACGACTAGGCCATACCGCCGGCCACGGCGCTACAGAGCTCGGCTTCAACTCGGCGGAGTCGGTCGCGCCGCTACAGGGGTCAGGACTTGGGGCCGTGCCGCCGGCCACGCATCTACAGGGCTCAGGCACTTTTCCGCCGTCCACATTAGTGCATAGCTACACCCCCACATGTACAGCTGGGTCACCTCCTTGTACCTATAAAAGGAGATGCCCAGGGCCTTCCCAAGGTAAGCTTTTGGAAGCGCTGAAGCTCTTTAAGTTCTTTAGGCCTGATAAGTTCACAACCATCGAACACTCGACAAAATACGCATTCACCACCCATACGGCTCATACAACACCCACAAAAAACACTTCAGTGCAAACCTTCTCTCCACAACAGTAGATCTCTCAAGAGATTTGGGATCCGTTCCCTCTCTCGCAAAGCTTGTATCCCCTACTACAAGCACCCCGGTGCAAGATAATATAAGTCTCATCCTCCCTCTGCTGGAAGTAGGGCCTTTTTAGCCCGAACCAAGATAAACCTTGTGTTTCATCTTGCATCAATCCATCCGGGGAGGGACACGCAGCATAAAATTCACTAGTCGGTTGAGGGCCTCTCGGGTCCGAAACACCGACAGTAAGCTTTTTGCAATTTTGGGTCAAAAGTAGTGTATTTTATGAATTTTAATTATATTTTGATGATTTTATGTAGAAAGAAATTAATAATGTATAAATAACCTCAGAAATCCATAAAATTATACGAAGGTACAATATATGGCCACATATAGTCATAAAAAATAATGGAACCATAAATTCCATAGGATGTCAACGTTTCTTCTATTTTATTTCCACTTATTACGTGAGTTATACGTGAAATCACTCTAAGTATCCAAGTTTCAACATAATCAATACTTCACTTTACCATTTTTATGTGGGAACTTGAGATTATCTTCTATTAAATGTTTATTAGTATTGGTAATTTACTTTCAATTTCGTGGTCGAACAAGAATATTTTATGATAACCAATTAATGCATTATCCGACAAGTATCTAATATCCGATCAAATAATATCCGTACCCATCACTTATCCGCCCGGATAAATATCCGGTCCCTGTATCCGTATCCGTCCCTTTTCTAACTATCCGTATCCGATCCCGAATCCGTTTTAAATACATTAGGGTAGAATACAAGATGAGCTACTATCCATCCGTATCCGCCTGTTTTCACCCCTAGCACTAACGACGCAGTGCCACTGCTTTGTCACGGTAGAGGTCCTTTCGTTGGGCACTATATTTAAGTTTGTCTCTAGCAACGTCCTCTATATTCATCCTTTATATCCGTCCTTTACAGTCTCCTCTAAAAGATTCTATCCTCTATATCTCATTTCTCTCTAATAACGTCCTCTATACTCAAAAATATCTATATTAGAGACATTTTTTATTTTTATTTTTTGTACATACATATTTGTCATACTCTCAAATGTATTATACATATTTTAGTTTTTCTAAACCGGTTATTTAAAGTATTCAAAATGAATAGAGGACCGTTTAGAGAAACTCTATATATAGATAATCCAGCAGCGTCCTCTAAATTTAGAGGGCCGTTTAGAGGACCGTTTAGAGGACACTGCTGGAGAGCGTAGAGGACCATTTGATCCTCTATATTTAGGGTACAGAACCCTTTAGGGTCCCTTGCTAGAGCTAGCCTAACATCTAGGTACGGCTGAATGATCCGGTCATGTGGTCCGGACAATCCAGAGTTCTAGTCCGGATGGTTCGTGATTAGATTAACTTAGATAAAAGTATTTATCACACGCGTGCTTATCCAACTAACCACGCTAGAATCTGTTGGTATACTTGTAGGAACGGATCCAGACCCCTATATTACGATCAATTAATACGCGACACGATCGATCTAATTATTATATTTACCAGTTTCTTTACATTTTTTGCTCTAGAAGTAGCAGGAATTAGTCTTCTTCATCTCTAATCTTCACCTCTATCTCGACTCTGTGCTATTTAAAGGCATCTTAGGTTGCCTGTCGACCTCAAGATGATCCTAGAATATTTTCCTAGAGGTGAGATTCAGATTTTACCCAAGATCTATAGGGCCTGTTTGGTTCAGCTTTTTTCTGACCAACTTTTTTGAGAATCTAACTGTGGGGAGAATCTGGCTGTGTAGAGAATCTGAGTATCATTAGGATTACGTGCGGAGGAAGATAAAGTTGTCCATGAGGCTCAGGATCTATAAAGTGACGGATTACTACTATTACGACGACTCAACCTATTATATGTTTATGTTGATTTTGAATGATTTTTACCCAAACGAATTTTGTAGAAGCTGGCTGAAAAACTAAGTGTTTGGCAGTCTGCAGCAGTTTTTGGCGACCAGAAGCTGCGAAAAGCCTACGCGTCTCGTGGACGGTCCACCATCCATACAAGAACACCCCTCTAAACAGTTGAGGAGAGTCCGACCGCTTATCGCGGCGCGCTTCGACAGGGAGGACCCAAAAGCGAGCCAATACTGATGGTTTTAGCTCGCCAGTCACTCCAGAAAACTACAGGGAAATCTAAAATTAGAGACAGGGATACAGCCTACTATTCACGCATATGGCAGTCTCGCACCATGTACATATCATGATTTCAATGGATTCAGGCATAACAACAGTTCAATAAAGATTTCATGGATTCAATCTGTATTCGGAGATGTGTTGTTAGACCAACTCTAAAAGACTGCCAAAAAAATATTCTTTAAAATTTAATATTAGGGCCTATTGTAAAAAAGTTTCCTTAAAAAATTCTAAACCCTTATCAAGCTGCTAATAAATTAATCCTAAATTTTTAAAACAACCTAACCTACGCACTTCCGGTCCTTCAGCCATACACAAGCAGCGTGTGTAAAAAAAAGCGGGAAAACAACCGAATGGACGTGTACTGAGCAGATTGGGAAAGAACGTGCGACATGTAAATTTGAGGGAGAAAAGGTTATGTATCCCGGACGCCGAGATAATGGGGATAAAAAGAAGAGCTGTTGAGGGCTCATTTTGTATTTTTTTTTCTAACAAATGCTTTACTGTTTGCTTTAGGGGTTTTATTGGAGTTGCTGTTACTCTATATATATGTCCAAATGGGCGTGTCGGGCCAGCCCGGCACGAGCACAGCTGGGCACGGCACGCTAGTGTCATGGGCCGGGCCGGGCTGGCACGTGGGCCCAAATCCCTGCCCAGTCACGACACGCCCAATGTTAATCGGGTCGGGCCAGGCCAAGGGCACGGTAAGCCCGTTGGTGCCGTGTCGTGCTCGGGCCCAGTTACATAATACACATAATTCATCAAATTTAACAGAAAACAAGCAAATAGGCTACAAAATAGTCTTTAAATGATTTGGAGCTTTAGTGCAATGCTGCCTCATTAAAAACCTTCCTAGATAAAAACTCACACTTCATGAGAAAACCCTAGGAAGGAAAAGAGTACAGCCAGCTCCTTAAAGTATTTATAAGTTCATAGTTCAGTGTTCAGTCCACAGTCCATATGAGCATATTACAGATAAGAGAAGTAGAGAACATAAATAGGTAGAAACAGAGAGAATAAGTTCATAGTTCAGTCCTTCTTGAACTCTGTGGTGCTGCTTCCTTTCTTTTGTTCCCTGGTGATACTCGCTGCTCATCATCTAGGTACATATCCTCAAAGGTTGCTTCAAGGTCTTTGGTTTCCTTCTCCACAGTATGCTGCTTGTGCTGGTCAGCCAACTCCCAATCTTTGATACAGGAGAGCACCTCCACCATGTCTGTCGTCAACCGTCGTCGTCACTCCTCGAGCACCCTGCTAGCTAGACTGAAAGTAGATTCTGAAGATATTGTAGAAACAGGGACAGTCAACACATCTTTAGCTAGTATAGAAAGAATAGGATAAGTTTGATTGTGGCGTTGCCACCACATAAGAATGTTGAAATCAGGCCCAAATTTAGTTTCAGTGTCACTGTCAAGGTAAGAAGTTAACTCAGATAAACCAGTAGATGTACCGGATGTACCACCTATACCAGTATTGCTATAACTTTCATCATCACCATATATATCATCCCATGCCTATGTGGCCTTACTAGAACCACTACCTGACTGTGGTTGAGGAGTCAAGCAAATACCTCCAAATTTGGCCTCATAAATTTGATACATCTTAGTTAATTTGGTTCTAATACATGAAGGATATCTACTATAATCAGTCCCATTAAGAGTAGATAATCTTTGAAGAACTTTATGAAAGCCCCTCATCTTTGCTCTAGGATCAAGAATGAAAGCAAATACATAAAGAATGGGTATGTCCCTCCAATATTTCAAAAAATTTGTTTTCATAGGCACAACAGCAGTTCTTAAAAGTTCATGGTCCTCATATGCATTTAGATGTCTAGCTGAAAGGGAAATAGGGTCAAACCTTTTCCTAAATGATTTTGGTGGTTGAATTGCCCAACACAAACAATTGGACTAACTAGTTTGCTCTAGAGTATATGTTCTACAGGTGCCAAAGGTTCAACTCAAAACCAATACAAAGATTAAAAAGGGTTCAAAAAGAAAGGAGCAAAGGAAACTGAAGTGCTCTCTGGTCTGGCGCACCGGACTGTCCGGTGTGCCATCGGACAGTGTCCGGTGCACCACCGAACAGTGTCCGGTGCACCAGGGAGGATCGAACTCAAACTCTTCAGCTTCGGGTTTCTCAGGTGCAGCTCCGCTATAATTCATCGGACTGTCCGGTGGGCCACCGGACTGTTCGGTGAGCCAGCGAAGCAACGGTCATCTGCGCGCAACGGTCGACTCTGACAGTGAACAGTGCAGCACAGTGAACGCGACAAAAGTCAGAGCAGTTGGTCAGAGGGGCACCGGACTGTCCGGTGTCGCACCGGACTGTCTGGTGTCGCACCGGACTGTCCAGTGCCACATGAGGACAAAGCCTCCAACGGTCGACCAGCTCCAAGCCCTAACGTCTGGATGACGTGGTGGCGCACCGGACACTGTCCGGTGGCGCACCGGACTGTCCGGTGCGCCCATCGCCAGCAGACTTCTCCAACGGCTACAATTTGGATGGTGGCTATAAATACCACCCTAACCGGCCACTTCAAGGGGGAGCCCAAGCAACATTCCAAGTCATCTAGTTGACATACTCAAGCCCTCCCAACCACCTCTATTCATTGATCCATCCTATACACAAGATTTAGACCACTACAACCAACACAAGTGCCACAAAAGAGAGAGCAAGCAAGAGAGAGCTACTCATTTGAGTTTAGCCCTAGTGCCTTGTGAGATTCATTGAGAGATAGTGTGTGTGCTACATCTTTGTGTTTATTTGCGCGTGGAGTTTTGACTCACATTGAACTTCCTCCAAAGTTTTGGAGGCTTGTAAAGCTAGCAAGAGACACCAAAGAGTGTGGTGATCCTTGCGGGGTCTTAAGTGATCCTTGAGAAGAAGAAGAGCTCGCCGGTCTTTGGTGATCGGTGGAGAGAGGGAAAGGGTTGAAAGAGACCCGTCCTTAGTGGACTCCTCAACGGGGACTAGGCCTTCAAGGGCCAAACCTCGGTAAAACAAATCACCCGTGTCTCGTGTGCTTAATGCTTGTGATTTGTTTGTTCTTTCCCTTTCTAAGTTTCCTCTTGCACTATTCTTTGCTAATACTATTTGGTGTTGCTTTAAGTTAAATTCTCATTTGGTGAAGCAACACTTTGCAAGAAAGAGCTTGTGTTATTGCTCTTCTTATCTAAGCCCTCTTGCTTTATTCTCATAGACCTATTAGTTGTATTGTTTTATCAATTCCACATTATTTGAAAGCAATACTCTTTACAAGCAAGGACTTAGTTTTTATACTCCGAGAATTGTATATCTTGTTCTAACCACTAATCAAGTGATCTAGTTGGGGGATAAAGTTTTAATTTTCAGGTTTTGCCTATTCACCCCCCCTCTAGGCGACTTTCAATTGGTATCAGAGCTAGGCACTTCATCTTGAGTCTAACAACTCGAAGTGATGGCTCGTAGAAGATCCCAAAAGAACAAGAAGACCTAGGAGAACAAGGAGGTAACTCTTGAGATATTACTTTCCGATTGTTCTAATTATGATTCATGGTCTACTAGAGTGATAAATGCTTTTAGAACCATAGATCCTCAATTAGAACAAATTTTAGACAAGAGTATTATTCCTCCTAGTTATACTAGGGAAAATGCTTCTGAGGAAGATCTAAGATGTATACGCTTAAACTATCTAGCTTATGACATCTTAAGTAAATCCCTTAGCAAAGAAGATTATCATGCCTTCATAATAAAATATGATAAACCTATTTGTGATGTGCATGATATTTGGACTAGAATTAAAAGCAAATTTGATGAGTCCAAGCATGATAGTTCATTTTGTGTCTCTACTTCCTTTGGTATTTGTGAAACTAACCCTTTGAAGGAAGAAGAAGAAAATGAACGATGGAGACCAAACGATGAATCCACCTCTCCAAAAGGTTTGTCTTCCCATTTCGATTCTCACATATGTTGTGTGGCTAATGAAAACAATAGCGGAAGCACAAATGAGGATGAGGAGGAAGAAAGAAGCTTCTTGCAACTCTACGCTCTCCTAAGACAAGAAGATAAGGCGGTCATGCTCAAACTTCTAAAAAGAGCGAGAGAGCAAAGTGAAGCTCGTCAAAGGCTAGAAGATATTCTCTCCATAAAAATGCTAAGCTTTGACGAGTTGACTAAAGAACATGAGGAGCTAAAGTGCTCTCGTGTTGATTTGGTCCAAAGGTATGAAACTATTTCAATTGAGCAAGATAACTCTTTACATTGTATCGCTCAATTAGTAAATAAGAATGTCTTGCTTAAGGACCAAGTAGAAAAGCTAAAAGATAAAAATCTAGCTTTTCAAGAAAAGTATGATATGCTCCTAAGTTCTCATGAAAATCTTATGGAAGATCATATCATATTAAATATTGCTCATGAGGTTGTGATAGAAAACTTAAAATCCCAACAACCTCACTCATGCACATGTATTCAAATTGAAACCACATTACCATGTGCCAATTCTTGTTGTCCGTCAACAAGCAAATCTTCCTTTGAGCTAGAATTTGCAGGAACAAATGATGATACATATCAAAAGCTCAAAGAAGAAAATGAGAGGCTAAAAATGAGCTTGACACAACTAAAAGGGAAGTGCATTGCTCAACCTTCTCAAGATAACCATGATCACATGGTGAAGAAGCTTGAGACGGGAACAACCGTGGCATGCACTAAACCCCTTGAAGAAAATGTCAAGGATTTGAGGATTGCCAAGAGGAAGGAACAAAAGAAGAAAATCAATACCTCTTCCAAAAGCCTCAACCATGCCTCCATAAAAGGTAACATCCAAGGTAATAATCAAGTCTCACTTCACACTAAGAAACGTAAGAAGTGTAGTGAATGCTTTGAAAAGGGGCACTCGATTAGGTCATGTCCCTATATTAAAAATGACTTGATTATTGACAAGGATGATAAAGTTTGTTTTAAATGCTCTAAGAAGGGACACTTATTTAGATCTTGTCCCCATTTAAAACAAAAAGGCATAATGTTAGAAAAGGAAATACTCACTAACCATGTAGCAAGCAAGAAACAAGGAAGGAAGAAATCTTCAAGGCTTGAAGATCGCCTATGCTACATATGCCGAAAGAAGGGATATCAATGCAAAGATTGTCCCAATGGTAACAATCCCACTCCTAGCTTGTCAATTATTTCTCATATAACTAGGCAACCCAAAATTGCAACTTGTGCTAGAAAGGCAATGAGTTTACCTAGTGCTAACACAAAGGACATTTGGGTTCCTAGATCTTTGTTGACTAACCTTGATGGACCCATCAAGAGATGGGTACCAAAATATGCTTGACAAGCTTTGCAGGAGAAGGAGATGATATGAAGCTTTGGGGTGCTTGAGAGAGTCAATTCAATTCTTATTAACTCAAGCTATCAATCTTCAATGATCTACATATTCAAGATTGACCCAAGGTCATTTCAAATTATTATGTCTAAAATTGATATCATCTCGAGGAAGATATTGGTGTTGTAGGAAATAAAGAATTATACTGTGCGGAAAAATCAAGGCCTACAACATGAAGGAAAGTCGAAGGATGGTAACACTTGTGTTTTTGAGTGCAAGTATCTTAAATTGTGATTTCTCATGTGTCTTGTGTAGTCGCATAGAAAAAAGAAGCTCTTCAAATGTCTCTAAATTTATATTACCATTCTTTGAAGAATTTCCTCTCATATGGTAGATTGCATACTCATCATTTCCATCCTATGGCAATCTACATGCTTTAAATTGTTGCAAGTATCTTATGGCATGTTTTTCGCTAGTCATCTTATTATTGCCATGATACTAGATATAGAGAGATATTTTCAAGTTCTTAAAAGGATAAGGTGTCATGTAAGGAATTCAAATCCTTAGGACACTTATATATATATATAAACTCTCTCTATAACTAAAATAGTGAGACTAATAATTTTATCTAAGAAACCCAAGTAGTCTCACTTGTAGAGAATAAGTTTCTCTTTGGAAATGCGTAATCTAACATGAAAAGAAAAATCAATCCAATGATTTATGATGTATTTCTACTTGCTTAAATTGGATATGATTCTTTGACATATATCGCTTTCCATATCATGAATTAGATTTATTCCCATAATCTTAAAGGATTATTTATGCTTATTTTATGAGTTAAAATTGAGCATAACATCATCTATGGATAATCTAGTTCATGCTATGAAGTTTCCATGTTTTAGTAATCTATGTTTTCATTCATTATCAAATTGATTACAAAAAGGGAAACTAGTGCTTGTGCTACTAATGACATATCTCTTGAGCTTACTTATGGAAATCTACAAGAAAGTAAGTGCATGTTCAAAGCCACAAGCCTCAAGGGTTGCTCTTCGCCCAAAGGAAGAAAGGTAAAAGCAAAAGGTATGGGAACTCATCTTCTTAATCAAATATAGTTCCCATCTCAATGGCTATTTAATCTAAATTATCATATTCTACCCATGTGAGGAATAGATTCTTTATTGGACTTAAATCAGCTAGATGTGCATTCAATCTCATTCTCATAAATGCACTTGTCTATTAGAATCTAATTCATGCCTTTGCTATAACTGTTCTCATATTGATATGCTTTTAAAGTTATGATAATAAATTCAATATGAAGAAGTAAAATTCCAATGATTGATCAAAATATTTAAAAGGTGCATATTCCTCTTTCTCAATGAAATGCACTAATGTTAAGGTTTTTACTTCATGTCTGTGTGACTTATGAATGATGAATTGTTTATATTTCCTATCTAAAGAAATCATCTTTCATCATATACTCCCTTGTGCTATTAACATCCTTCTTGAGTATTTTCAATAAGTTTGAAAGGAAAAAGAAACAACTACAAAGGGAGGACACTCACATGAAAGAGAAGGACATCAAGAACAACAACATCCACTTGGATAATAAGATCCTCAAAACAATCAATGGTGTGGTTGTAAGCATTCTAAACCTTTTTCATTGTGTGAATACCAGGCCTAAGTTGTTTATTGCAAATTTCATGAGCCTTGATCAAGATGTATAATGCTTCTCCCTATTTTTCTTTAGAGTAAATTCATCCATTCAATTCCTTCAAATACTTGATGCATATCTTTAGGGGGAGCCTTTTTCTATATCTTGATTATGTTGAGACTATCACTTCATGGGAAAAACTACCTCCTTTCATTTAAACTTGTACCTAAATCTTCCTTTTCTATACTTTCTTTGCATCTCGTGTATAAAAGGAAGAGAAAGCATGTCCAGGCATTATCCCTGCTTCATACCTAGTTTAACCTCTTAAAATTTCATTCCTGTATTAATGCATCTTTGTTGAAACTAGGTGAAGTAATTTTATTGTCAAAGAGCTTAAAGCTTAACCTTGTAACGAGGATAAGCTACCTTTGTTTCAAAGGTGGATGGTCCTTAAGCCTCTTTGAAACCCTTAAGGGAAAATGCTTAAGATATTTATAACATGCTTTCATAAGTGCATAAACTGTCATGAGCGTCACACTTATACTATGACACAATGCACTTCACATTCTGTATGATATAGCTATGTTCTCATTAACCCAATTATGTGCATTTGGCATTTAAGGCCAAAATATGTATTCCTCTCCATGCACATATTTAGGGGGAGCAATCTATGTTATATAGAACTATGATTATGCTTAATTGATATATATCTCTTGATCATATCTCTTTTATGTCTATGACTAATGTGTTTTCAAGTGTATTATTATACTTAATCATAGATATTGAAAGGGAAATGGAGTATTCGGCAAAGATGACGCTTCCACTCAACTCCATCGGTATTATCCACTCCTTGCCGGTATTCCGCATAGCTCTCCACTTTGGTATAATCTTCACTCATATTTATTTACCATTGGGAGAAAGTACATGGGCTTATATTTCACTCACAAGTACCCGTTTTTGGCGATTCATGCCAAAGGGAGAGAAAGTATTAGCCCAAAGCAAAAGGACCGCACCACCCATGCCACCTACAAATTTTAAAAAAATGAAGTTCTAAAATTGGTATATCTTATTGTGTTCAAAAGGGGGAGAAAGTAGGTATATCTTATTGTGTTCAAAAGGGGGAGAAAGTATCTTCAAAAATTTGTAAAACCCTCTTGAACACTAAGAGGAGAATTTCATTAAGGGGGAGTTTTGTTTAAGTCAAAGGAAAAGCATTTGAAACAGGGGAGAAAATTTCAAATCTTGAAAATGCTTCTTTCAAATCCTATCCATGTACCTTTGACTATTTGCAAAAGTTTTTGAAAAAGAATGTTACAAAGAATTTGCAAAACAAAACTAGTGGTGCAAGCGTGGTCCAAAACAATACATGCATATCTAATAGAAATAATTATATTGGTTTCATTCCAAGCAACCTTTGCACTTACCTTATGCAAACTAGTTCAATTCTGCACTTCTACATTTGCTTTGGTTTGTGTTGGCATCAATCACCAAAAAGGGGGAGATTGAAAGGGAAATAAGGTCAAACCTTTTCCTAAATGATTTTGGTGGTTGAATTGCCCAAAACAAACAATTGGACTAACTAGTTTGCTCTAGAGTATATGTTCTACAGGTGCCAAAGGTTCAACTCAAAACCAATACAAAGATTAAAAAGGGTTCAAAAAGAAAGGAGCAAAGGAAACCGAAGTGCTCTCTGGTCTGGCGCACCGGACAGTGTCCGGTGCACTAGGGAGGATCGAACTCAAACTCTTCAGCTTCGGGTTTCTCAGGCGCAGCTCCGCTATAATTCACCGGACTGTCCGGTGAGCCAGCGGAGCAATGGTCATCTACGCGCAACGGTCGACTCTGACAGTGAACAGTGCAACACAGTGAACGCGGCAGAAGTCAGAGCAGTTGGTCAGAGGGGCACTAGACTGTCCAGTGTCGCACCGGACTGTCCGGTGCCACATGAGGACAAAGCCTCCAACGATCGACCAGCTCCAAGCCCTAATGTCTGGATGACGTGGCGGCGCACCGGACACTGTCCGGTGGCGCACCGGACTGTCCGGTGCGCCCATCGCCAGCAGACTTCTCCAACGGTTACAATTTGGATGGTGGCTATAAATACCACCCCAACCGGCCACTTCAAGGGGGGGGAGCCCAAGCAACATTCTAAGTCATCTAGTTGACATACTCAAGCCCTCCCAACCACCTCTATTCATTGATCCATCCTATACACAAGATTTAGACCACTACAACCAACACAAGTGCCACAAAAGAGAGAGCAAGCAAGAGAGAGCTACTCATTTGAGTTTAGCACTAGTGCCTTGTGAGATTCATTGAGAGATAGTGTGTGCTACATCTTTGTGTTCATTTGTGCGTGGAATTTTGACTCCCATTGAACTTCCTCCAAAGTTTTGGAGGCTTGTAAAGCTAGCAAGAGACACCAAAGAGTGTGGTGATCCTTGCGGGGTCTTAAGTGATCCTTGAGAAGAAGAAGAGCTCGCCGGTCTTCGGTGATCGGTGGAGAGAGGGAAAGGGTTGAAAGAGACCCGTCCTTAGTGGACTCCTCAATGGGGACTAGGCCTTCGAGGGCCGAACCTCGGTAAAACAAATCACCCGTGTCTCGTGTGCTTATTGCTTGTGATTTGTTTGTTCTTTCCCTTTCTAAGTTTCCTCTTGCACTATTCTTTGCTAATACTATTTGGTGTTGCTTTAAGTTAAATTCTCATTTGGTGAAGCAACACTTTGCAAGAAAGAACTTGTGTTATTGCTCTTCTTATCTAAGCCCTCTTGCTTTATTCTCATAGACCTATTAGTTGTATTGTTTTATCAATTCCGCATTATTTGAAAGCAATACTCTTTACAAGCAAGGACTTAGTTTTTATACTCCGATAATTGTATATCTTGTTCTAACCACTAATCAAGGGATCTAGTTGGGGGATAAAGTTTTAATTTTCAGGTTTCGCCTATTCACCCCTCCTCTAGACGACTTTCACTAGCAATTTTCAAAATATGGTGCAACATTAAGGGTGATGTAGGGTAATATATTCCAGATAGTGCAACAGTTGAGTCATAGAATAACTGAAAGAAAGACAATAATTTTTCTGCAACAACCCAATGATTATCACTCAACAAACAAGACCCATAATCTTTGCTAGGATAATTAGTTCTAATCCACACAGAGAAAGTGCTATGATAAGGAACTAAATGTTTAAGCATCAGGAATGTTGAATTCCATCTAACATCCATATCTACTCCAAATTTACGTGGTCTAACACCAACACTCATGCAGTATTGTTTATAAGAAGCAATTCTTTGATTTGAAGAGTTTAAAAATGTTATAGCAGTCCTAAAGTCTTCAAGATATGGTTGTAAACGTCTCAAACAACTTTTAACAATCAGATTAATAATATGGCAAGCACAACGTTGATGCAAAAATATATTACTCAAATCACTCTCATTCCTAGTAGGTGCAGGTATCAAATGCCCAATATAACCAGCAAAGACAGGTTTCAGAACATCAATAGCAGTTTTGTTAGATGAGGCATTATCAAGCACAATGGCAAAAATCTTATCAGTAATGCTATAGTCATTTGCAACCATTTCAACATGTTCAGCAATGTTAAGACCTGTATGAGCTACCTTTATAGGTCTAAGACCAAGTAACCTCTTTTCTAAACACCAATCAGAGTTCACAAAATGAGCAACAACACTTATATAGTCCTCTTTAGCTTTACCAGACCATATATCAGATGTCAAAGCAACAGATGAAACATGTTTAAGTACTTCAATCAGTTGTTCAACACGCTCATTAAACAGTCGGATCAAGTCTCTAGCAATAGTTTGCCTAGAAGATTTAATAAACCTTGGATTATGGGCATGGGTTATATACTCGTGAAAAGCACTAGATTCACCAAAACAAAGTGGCAGGTCTAGCCTAGCTATTAAACGACAAAGCTCAGTTTTAGCAACAGAAGGGGAATACTCCTAGTGATTAACAGATCCATCTGCATTATATTTAAGCAAAGACTGTGTAGCACTCAAGTTGTATACAAAGAATAATAGAGAAATCTCCTCAATTTCCTGTGCCTTATTTGCATCATAAAAAGAGCATACATGTTGAGAGTGATCAATTAAAACCAAAGACACTAAAATAAAAGAAAATGCATCATATTGGAGTTTATATGTTTGTGCATTAAGTAAAATAATAATATTAATGAATAATATAATAATAATTATTAGAAGTAGAATTAAACCCTAATTTTGAAAATAGGGTTTTGAAAATGAGAAGAAGAGAAAGGATATAAAAATATAAATAATATAATTATATTTTTTTAAAAAAAACTAGTATTTTTAACTTCACAAATGTAAAGGGGATTAATGTAGCACGAGCTTGAATTTATGTTTGAATTCAAATTGGAATTCAAATGGAACTTGGAAGTATAGAAAAGAGAATAAAGAATGAAAAAAAAAGAATAAAATCAACCTAGTCTAACTGGGCTTCGGAACCTCAATTCGGCCCAACTCAGTTTTTGCCCCGCTTAGCCCATGGCGCTCACTACCGCTCACATGCGTGGCTTACCGGTGGGGCCATGCTGTCATCACCTATTCTCCGTGCTCATCCCAACAGAATGCGCCATGCTCGCGTGGTCAACACTCCGATCTTCCTCACCGCGGATTCCGCGACTTCCCGGGCTCCCGGGGATAAGTAGCGTGTCCTGCGGCCCTTCTCCTCGTCGACCCTGCGATTCTCCCGCGACCTCAGCGTCAGTGCTCGAGCTCTCCCCCTCGTTTCCCCCTTCCAGTCGTCGTTACGCGCTCGGTCGTGGGTGGAAATCCTGTTCCCGCGCCTTCAAGCCAGAGCTGTGAGGTCAGAGAGCTCCGCCCGAACCTCCTATTCGCGATTGTCGTAGTGCCGTGCAAGGGGGCGGGCCGTGTGCCTCCAATTTCTCGCCATCGAATTGTTCTCCGCCGCGGGACTACAGCGCACCGTGGGCGGGATTCCTGGGCGCTTGATCTGCGGTAAGGCAACCACCATTGCATTCATTATCTCTTCCTTACTGCGTAGCCGTGAGCAATTTGGAAATTGGGGCACTAGGGTGCCAGGTAGGCTCCGCGCCGGCGAGGTCCGGCCGCTGGGATTCGTCGCGCCGCCGGGCTTGCCGCCGTTGGGGGAGCTTATCACGTGACCGTGGGATCCTCGATGGAGGGTCAAGATTTGCTCGTGCGTTGGCTGGAAGTGGGAGTAGTGTTTGGACCGTCCGATCTAGATCGGAGGTGTGTGGACAGTTTGGCTTCTATTAGTTGTGGACCCTTAGATCTTGATCTGATGGGCATGCTTGCGTACCGGTTCGGCCGTGATTCAATCTAATCGGTGCCTTTCGTCCTTGATCGGACGGCTGTGATCGGTGCGTACCCCTTCGCCGCGGTTATTTTCTAAAGGAGCCCCTCGGATTTTCCTAAACTAACCCGCCGTCCACCGCGGGTGTGGTTTGAGTCTTAGGTTTATTTGCGCAGAGACCCCTGCACTTTTCAGTAAATAAGGCCCAGTCCAGAGAGTTATAAAATCAGGAAAATTAATTAGAAAATGAGTTTTTAATATAAAAATAATTCCTAGAATTTATATAATTCATAGAAAATGCATATGAACTCCAAATTAATCCATTCCACTTCCTATAATTTTGTAATATTATTGTTTATCAATTAGTGCCACTGGTTTTACATAAAAGTCACATTAAAATTGTTAACTTAATTAATCTTGTACTAAGCACATAGAATCTTTGGAAATCCATAACTTAAAATCTATAACTCCAAAATTAATGGTTCCTGTTCCTATGATCTTATTTTAATATGTATATTATTAATGTGAATTTTGTTCTTATGGTTGGTGTAATGTTAATTTTCCCTATACCATGTATGTTTGTATTGCTACGACTAGCAGTGAGGACACGTGTCATCTGAAGATCATCCTGGTACCTGGAATCTCAAGGCCCAGGCAAGTTGTGCCCTTGATCACTTCTTTTACCCAGTCATATTCTGATTAATCATAATGATCTGCATAGGTTAATTTTGATGGGACCCAATAGGATACCCCAGTTTGTCTATCTTTATACCTTGTTTACCACTGAACCTTCGGGGTAGTACTAGCTAGTGCTATATGTGGTTTTGGGTATGGAGATACATTATACATGATTACACTTTTGTTATCAGTTGTTATTTACTGTTCATGATAAGATCATTATGTTAATTGGAACATGGAGAACCACCCGGGAAAACAGTGCTACCACAAGGGTGGAATGGGACGCCCTTGGCCGATTAATTAGGAAAGCTAGTGGAAGACTACCTTACCCGAAACGGGCAAGGGCAGTAGGGGAGTGGTCAGTGTAGGGAGGCCCTCGGGAGGATTTTGCTGCGATGGCGGTCCTGCAAGGGATTCCTGCATTGGAACTTCCTATAAACTGTAGCGGGTTTTCTGAAGCTAGTGGAACTTTGTAAAGGCCTCGTAGTGTTACCCTGCCTCGCCTCCTCGGTAGAGGTGTATGGGATTGGCCGTCTCTTGGCAGATGGGTAACATGACTTATGGGTAAAAATGCGCAACCTCTGCAGAGTGTAAAACTGGTATACTAGCCGTGCTCACGGTCATGAGCGGCTCGGACACTCACATGATTAAATTATGGAACTAAATTCAATTTGTCATATGCATTGCATCGCAGGTGAAGTTGTTATTTTTGTTCTACTACTTAATTGGGTTTGGTATTTACTTATACTTAGTAATTGCTAATAAAATTTTGACCAACATTAAAAGCAATGCTCAGCTCTAACCATCCTCTTTGGTAAGCCTTACACTTCACGTGAGCTCCCACCTTTGGCGAGTTCATTTCACATTATTCCCCACAACTTGTTGAGCGATGAACGTATGTGAGCTCACTCTTGCTGTCTCACACCCCCCCACAGGTCAAGAACAGGTACCACAGGATGAGGCGCTTGGAGGATGCTGTGATGTGTTCGTGAGAGGTCTAGGCCGTCGTCTCCCAGTCAACTTTGGGTTGCTGGACCGTTGTCTCCTTATAATGTAATTATTTATTTTGTATAGAACTCCTGTTATATATAAAGATGTGACATTCGATCCTGTGCCACTATACATCATATGTGTGAGACTTGGTCCCAGCATACCTGGTGTTTATGTTCGCGCCCGGGTCTTGGTGCCCCTAAAACCCGGGTGTGACAGAAGTGGTATCAGAGGAATGTTGACTGTAGGACGAAACCTAGATAGAACTGGACAACCATTGTCTACTTACCTCTGCTACTCTGATTCCTTTCTAAACTTTTCTTAACCTTTTCTCATCTATTTCAGCTTTACTCTTATTATCCTTACCTTTTTCACTTCTAAAGACAAATGTGGATTTCACACTTTGAAATCCTGTACCTAAAGTGACCTTTAAGAATAGGAGACCTAATATTAGGAACAAAAACAAAACTATTTTTATAGGTATCTATATGCTTAAATGCTTGTTCTTATGATACTTGTCTGATTTGGAACTTTGTTTGAGTGTGATGAATTTGGAGTAATGTCCACAATTACATCTACATATACATATAGGAAAAAAAATGCTCATCAAGATAACTGGGCAAACTAGATTATTCCTCATTAAAGTATCTAGCCTAACAATATCCATCTCATCTAAAAAGATTCTATCCTACACTCATAGATCCATCTTATCTTAAAAGATACTCTATTACTTTAATAGATTCATCTTGTCTTGAAAAGATTCTATCTTATCCTAATAGATCTAATTTACCTCAAAAGATTATACCTTATCCTTATGAATTCATCCTACCCTAATTAGCATATTTACCCTAGTCTAAAATATCAACCATGATCTAATTCAAAGTAATGAGATATTGTCTAGACTAACCTGGTGATACCAATCTAGATCTCATCTAATCTGATAGGATCCAATCTAAAGTGAGTCATTTAATAGATTAGTTAGTACTAGTGAGATGGATTAGACCTCACTCCTATAAAAATGGTTTAAGTTAAATTGGTGCCCTAGATTAACTTGACTATATACAACTATCTGATCATATGCCACTACCTTACCCATAAGATAGTTGCATAACCCCTCTGTTTTAACCTAACAGAGATTTTTAACATATCCTGATAAAATACATCCTACCTAGGAAGATCTATCTAACTTTAACTAGTCTCATCTAGCCATATCCAATCTAATCTAGATCCCACCTAATCTCATATGATCTAATCTAATGTGGCTACTTAAACATGATAATTAATACTGGCGAAATAGATTAGACCCTCTCCACATGTTTTAACTTAGTTCACCCTACACTAAATAAAGAATGAGAAACTAACCCAACCAATAGAGTCTTGATGGATTGCATGATCTGCCTATCCCCACCTAACATCACACAAATTTTAATCTACATCATGTAGTCTATCTCATCCATACCTATCTTAACCATATTCCCCAGCCCGATAATATACACTAACTCCTACTCAAAGAGACAAGACCGGAGAACATGATCAACTTCATCAAGGAAGGGATAAGCATCAACTCAAGTCTTCAAAGATCGAGTTGGATCTTCAAAAGTAATCAAGATCCACAATCTTGGATAGAGTCTTTCCTAGCCCCACCCTTTTTTAACTAAACCTATCTACGCTCTAAAGACATCTTCTATCCTACATAATTAAAGTGGACATACATATATATACCCATGCTCTCCTAATCACTTACTAATGAAAAAAAAGAGAGACTCTTGATTTTGAACTAATTAGAAACTGAAAGCTAAATTGCAAACCACTCTTCCTATATCCTCTTTCTTACTAATCTCGAGGACGAGATTATTTTTAAGGGGGGTAGGATTTGTAGCACTCAAGTTGTATACAAAGAATAATAGAGAAATCTCCTCAATTTCCTGTGCCTTATTTGCATCATAAAAAGAGCATACATGTTGAGAGTGATCAATTAAAACCAAAGACACTAAAATAAAAGAAAATGCATCATATTGGAGTTTATATGTTTGTGCATTAAGTAAAATAATAATATTAATGAATAATATAATAATAATTATTAGAAGTAGAATTAAACCCTAATTTTGAAAATAGGGTTTTGAAAATGAGAAGAAGAGAAAGGATATAAAAATATAAAAAATATAATTATATTTTTTTAAAAAAAACTAGTATTTTTAACTTCACAAATGTAAAGGGGATTAATGTAGCACGAGCTTGAATTTATGTTTGAATTCAAATTGGAATTCAAATGGAACTTGGAAGTATAGAAAAGAGAATAAAGAATGAAAAAAAAGAATAAAATCAACCTAGTCTAACTGGGCTTCGGAACCTCAATTCGGCCCAACTCAGTTTTTGCCCCGCTTAGCCCATGGCGCTCACTACCGCTCACATGCGTGGCTTACCGGTGGGGCCATGCTGTCATCACCTATTCTCCGTGCTCATCCCAACAGAATGCGCCATGCTCGCGTGGTCAACACTCCGATCTTCCTCACCGCGGATTCCGCGACCTCCCGGGCTCCCGGGGATAAGTAGCGTGTCCTGCGGCCCTTCTCCTCGTCGACCCTGCGATTCTCCCGCGACCTCAGCGTCAGTGCTCGAGCTCTCCCCCTCGTTTCCCCCTTCCAGTCGTCGTTACGCGCTCGGTCGTGGGTGGAAATCCTGTTCCCGCGCCTTCAAGCCAGAGCTGTGAGGTCAGAGAGCTCCGCCCGAACCTCCTATTCGCGATTGTCGTAGTGCCGTGCGAGGGGGCGGGCCGTGTGCCTCCAATTTCTCGCCATCGAATTGTTCTCCGCCGCGGGACTACAGCGCACCGTGGGCGGGATTCCTGGGCGCTTGATCTGCGGTAAGGCAACCACCATTGCATTCATTATCTCTTCCTTACTGCGTAGCCGTGAGCAATTTGGAAATTGGGGCACTAGGGTGCCAGGTAGGCTCCGCGCCGGCGAGGTCCGGCCGCTGGGATTCGTCGCGCCGCCGGGCTTGCCGCCGTTGGGGGAGCTTATCACGTGACCGTGGGATCCTCGATGGAGGGTCAAGATTTGCTCGTGCGTTGGCTGGAAGTGGGAGTAGTGTTTGGACCGTCCGATCTAGATCGGAGGTGTGTGGACAGTTTGGCTTCTATTAGTTGTGGACCCTTAGATCTTGATCTGATGGGCATGCTTGCGTACCGGTTCGGCCGTGATTCAATCTAATCGGTGCCTTTCGTCCTTGATCGGACGGCTGTGATCGGTGCGTACCCCTTCGCCGCGGTTATTTTCTAAAGGAGCCCCTCGGATTTTCCTAAACTAACCCGCCGTCCACCGCGGGTGTAGTTTGAGTCTTAGGTTTATTTGCGCAGAGACCCCTGCACTTTTCAGTAAATAAGGCCCAGTCCAGAGAGTTATAAAATCAGGAAAATTAATTAGAAAATGAGTTTTTAATATAAAAATAATTCCTAGAATTTATATAATTCATAGAAAATGCATATGAACTCCAAATTAATCCATTCCACTTCCTATAATTTTGTAATATTATTGTTTATCAATTAGTGCCACTGGTTTTACATAAAAGTCACATTAAAATTGTTAACTTAATTAATCTTGTACTAAGCACATAGAATCTTTGGAAATCCATAACTTAAAATCTATAACTCCAAAATTAATGGTTCCTGTTCCTATGATCTTATTTTAATATGTATATTATTAATGTGAATTTTGTTCTTATGGTTGGTGTAATGTTAATTTTCCCTATACCATGTATGTTTGTATTGCTACGACTAGCAGTGAGGACACGTGTCATTTGAAGATCATCCTGGTACCTGGAATCTCAAGGCCCAGGCAAGTTGTGCCCTTGATCACTTCTTTTACCCAGTCATATTCTGATTAATCATAATGATCTGCATAGGTTAATTTTGATGGGACCCAATAGGATACCCCAGTTTGTCTATCTTTATACCTTGTTTACCACTGAACCTTCGGGGTAGTACTAGCTAGTGCTATATGTGGTTTTGGGTATGGAGATACATTATACATGATTACACTTTTGTTATCAGTTGTTATTTACTGTTCATGATAAGATCATTATGTTAATTGGAACATGGAGAACCACCCGGGAAAACAGTGCTACCACAAGGGTGGAATGGGACGCCCTTGGCCGATTAATTAGGAAAGCTAGTGGAAGACTACCTTACCCGAAACGGGCAAGGGCAGTAGGGGAGTGGTCAGTGTAGGGAGGCCCTCGGGAGGATTTTGCTGCGATGGCGGTCCTGCAAGGGATTCCTGCATTGGAACTTCCTATAAACTGTAGCGGGTTTTCTGAAGCTAGTGGAACTTTGTAAAGGCCTCGTAGTGTTACCCTGCCTCGCCTCCTCGGTAGAGGTGTATGGGATTGGCCGTCTCTTGGCAGATGGGTAACATGACTTGTGGGTAAAGATGCGCAACCTCTGCAGAGTGTAAAACTGGTATACTAGCCGTGCTCACGGTCATGAGCGGCTCGGACACTCACATGATTAAATTATGGAACTAAATTCAATTTGTCATATGCATTGCATCGCAGGTGAAGTTGTTATTTTTGTTCTACTACTTAATTGGGTTTGGTATTTACTTATACTTAGTAATTGCTAATAAAATTTTGACCAACATTAAAAGCAATGCTCAGCTCTAACCATCCTCTTTGGTAAGCCTTACACTTCACGTGAGCTCCCACCTTTGGCGAGTTCATTTCACATTATTCCCCACAACTTGTTGAGCGATGAACGTATGTGAGCTCACTCTTGCTGTCTCACACCCCCCCACAGGTCAAGAACAGGTACCACAGGATGAGGCGCTTGGAGGATGCTGTGATGTGTTCGTGAGAGGTCTAGGCCGTCGTCTCCCAGTCAACTTTGGGTTGCTGGACCGTTGTCTCCTTATAATGTAATTATTTATTTTGTATAGAACTCCTGTTATATATAAAGATGTGACATTCGATCCTGTGCCACTATACATCATATGTGTGAGACTTGGTCCCAGCATACCTGGTGTTTATGTTCGCGCCCGGGTCTTGGTGCCCCTAAAACCCGGGTGTGACAGACTGAGTTTTTCCAGATCTATCTTTTTCTTTCTTAGCAGGGCAAACATCCACGTGTCAGATCAAATGGCTAGTTCCAGATGAAGATTTAGCAGACATGCTATTCTTGCAGTGAAGACAAATGGCAGATCCTCTTACCTCCTTACCATTTTGAATCGCAGTTACCTCCTCAAAGTGCAGCCATACCTTAGAGGTCGGACCTCTCCTTCTAGAACGTTTGCTAGGCACAGGGACAGAGGTGCTCGCGTTGGGCGTCGGGCTTGTGGAGCTCGTCCCTGTTTGTGCACCGGCGCCGTCCAGATCAATGGCACCAGCGGAGGTGGTACCAAGGAGGAGGCACCGGGCATTGTCTGCCTCGTTCTGTGCTTCAAGCCTCCGCTCCTCGACCACCGCATCAAGACTGAGCTCGTCGTCAGCCGAGGCCGTGGACATGGCCACCGCCTTAGTCAGCTTCTCTGGCTCCTCATGGCGCGCGGCGCACACACACACGGTGCACACCTCGACGAATTGAAGCAAAAAGATCAAGAACAAGAAGACTAGGACTAGGATAAAGAGAGAGACTGAGAGCAAGACCAAGAAGACCTTACTTGCAACATCGGAGCACCGGATCCACCAACCAGATGGCAGACGTAGAGGTAGAGGAGCGACCGAGCGAGCTTGGCGAAGATCGAGTTTTAGGGTTAGGGTTAGCGAGGGAGAGATGTAGAGAGTTCACAGAGAGGATGGAGCAAGAGAGGAGAGGAGCAGGAGGCGAGGACACTAGAGTTCACCGCTCCGTCGACACCGGAGGCGAGGACACCGGAAACGAGCCGCCGAGTCGCCTGTCGCCGCCACGCACCCACAGGAGACGGAGAGGCCGAGAGAGGAAAAGTGGAATACAAATGCTAGGGTTACGCGACGCCGACGGTACGAGACATGCCCCCGTCGCGTTTATGTGGATGTGTTTAAAGGGCCGGCGTTGTGTCGTGCCGTACACGGCCCGTGCTCGTGCCTGCACCGCGGGCCCACTTGGCAGCCCAAGCACGGCACATGCACCGGGCCGGGCTGGCACGGGCATGGCGGTCGTCGTGCCGGGCCGGGCCTATCCCGTGCTTGGGCATGCCGGGCGCCGGGCTGCACCACGGGCCGGCCCATTTTGGACATGTATATGTTACTCCTAAACATAACAGAGCAATTATCACCACAAAACAGTATAACCGTTTACAACACCATATGAACTGGTATCACGTCTCCATTGCTGTCGCATCCCGTGTTCACCTCCGTGGTGGCCCACTCGTGCGGCCACCTCTAGCGCTTGTACAGCCACACCACGACCGTGAACAAACCTGCTGTGTCGTCGTGCATGGTTGCTGTGCGTGCCAGCACGAACTAGTTCATGCGCTCCAAATGAGCAGTATGGTATGGTCACATGCTCAGATCAGCACCGAGTAGCAACTGCATTAACTCATCACTCAAGGTGGATAAAATATGCTGAGACTGTACTCGATCAGGAAAATAGAGAATTTGCGCTATAAATAATAGGGAAGGCACACTCTCAAGGTCTCAGCTGCGATCGATAACTCTCTAGACCTTAGAAAACCATGTAAAGCTATAGTTTCTCAAACGGACGGCCCCGACACGACACAGGTCTGATGCGGCACGATCCATTTAGGGCACGACATGTAGTCTGCTAACCATGCCAAATAGGCCCCCATCCTGTTTTGCAAAATAAAAAAATCAGTTAAAAAGAAACGTGGGGGAGAGGAATCGAAATCACGCCGGGTGGTAAAGGAGGCGGGCATTGTTGGACGCTTGTTTGCATGTGTTGGATAGCCAATATATTTTAAATTTATGTAAACTTGTTTTTTCAAAATAAAAAAATCGTGCCGGGTCGGGGCGGCACTACGGGCCGATAGAGCGGCCCAAGCACGGCACGCCGTCGAGCGACCGAGCAAGTCGGGCGACCGAGTCCCTCGCCGAGCAAGTATGCTAAACAGGGTGGGCAGCCAAGTCCCTCACCAGGCAAATTTAAGCGATGAGCCAGAGCCGCGGGCATACGTCAACCACGACAGTGCGTGACGGCAGGAGCCTAGGATATAAGACACGGACACAACTCTCCTGTCAGGGACGACCTCAGCACCAGAACCTCTACAGTGGCTGGTATGGCAGAAAAGACAAGACAGGACGCCATATTGAATGAACCAATCCACACGCACGAAAGGACAACACCGAGCCTACAAAGGCGAAGTGGAACCATGCCATGTCAGTCGAGTCTTGGGCTTGCGCCATGGGGCTCGCCATGCATCACCACAAGGACGTCACCCACGAACCCGCAGCAAGGACAAGAACAACGGGTGGCACCATGTCCGGAAGTGCTACTTTGAGCAACCAGGAGAAGGGGGCCCGGGCAACGTATGAAATGAGTTGACTTGCCTGTGGTACATTGATGAAAGAGTTCCTATCATAGTTAGTCAAATTAGAAGAATAATTAAAGGATATGGCTGCATAGGACTTTTTGTTGGTGCTACCCTTATCTTTGTTCTTGCACTTCTTGGGATCATGACATGATACATCATCATGACCATCATCGGAGCTACTTGATAGCTCACTTGATGATGCATCATACTCCTTGCTTTTCTTCTTCTCTCTTGCTGCCCTTCTCTTGGCTCTTTCTTCTCTTTTGATTCTTCTTTCTTCTTTTTGCTGAAGCTTCTCTTCAAGCTTCTTCTTCTTCTCTCGTTCTTCTCTTCTTGCAACCTTGGTTGTTCTCCTTTCCTTTATTCTCTTTCTTCTTTCCCCATCGGTGGACCTAGAATTTTTATGGAAGTCTCACTTGCTGATGAAAGTGAGAGCTCTCTACTACTTCCAACATCCTCAACCAACACATTGACCTCTTAGAAACTTCCACCAACTTTCATACTTCACGCAGTTAAGCGTATATGAAGAAACCAGCTCCGATACCACTTGTAGGATCTCTTAGAGTGAGATGGAGGCCTAGAGGGGGTTAATAGACCTGTAAAGATTCAATTTGGAATTCGATCAGAGTTGAGTGCGGCACTACCAACCTTATATGACGACATTGACGACCTATGCAGGGAGTTCAAACCAAATTCAAAATGATACTTGCAAAACTTAGATTAGGTAAATTTCTAACCTCTCTGCAGGTATGTAGATCACAGAACCAGAGCTAATTCAAGTATATCACTAGTGAGCAAGTAGATCGATCATAAAACTTAACTCAATAATATGAACTTACAAGAATGTAAATGAAGCACGAAAGACACCGATTTATCCCGTGGTTCAACTTGCCACCAAGGCTTTCCTAAGTCCACGTTGTTGAGGATGCCACAAAAGGTTATGCTTGCCACTAATGCTTGCCCCTTTATCTCGTTCTCAAATCAAGAGACCAAACTCTTGAAGCGAGGGGTGATTTCTTAGCTACGATTGATGGTTACAAACTCCCTACGCTACCACACAAATTGGCAAACACACGAGAGACGCCTAGCCAGCTAGAAGCAAGCTCCAAGAGTAACAAACTCTCTAGATACGTCGGCCAAATGTGAACCAAATGCTCTTTGAGACGGGAAATCAATGGATCCACTTTCCAATAGAAGTTTGCTGCCTTTTCTTTCAAGTTTTGATGGATGGAATCAAAGATTTGCTTGGGAACTTGAGAGGGAACAATGGAGAAGAATGGACTGAGCGATTTTCTATCTTGTAACGAGCAAATGCGAGGAGGAAGAAGTTGTAGCCGTTGTGAGTGAATGGATGGGTATATATATACTCAGTGTTCCAATAGCTATATAATAAGGGCGACACTGTACGCTCTAGCCAAATCAAGAGTTAGAATCTAAAACTTTAGTGGTTGATTTGGTTGGGTATGGGGATGTCAAACTTGGATTTTGAACATCTGGTTCAACAGTTGACTAAACATTCTTGAGCTCCTTTTATAGTACATCATTTTCTAAACTCAAGAGTCAAAACATAAAATAATTCAAAACAATTGAGTCGGTAAAGCCTCTATTGATGATTGAGGAGGGGGTCCTTCAACCTTTATGGCATCCTCTACTTGTCATTTCGATAAATCTCATTATTAGTTCTCTAATTCAGTGGTCATCGATGCTAGAAATATAGGCATTTTCCATATCATTTTAATTCCATAAATTAACATTATGATGATGACATATAAAATATGTTTAATCATAGAAATCACGATCTCAAATATATCCATAACAATATGGATCACGAGAACATAAAACATATGAATCATATAAATATAATAAACATATAAACATGGAACATGTATTATTATGGAACAACTGAAAATAAATAGATAGCAACATAAATAGCATGACTGTAAAATTAAAACAGACAGATATAACATACTATAATATGGCAGAACAGATAAGATAAAATCATTGCTACGTATGAAGCAGCAGAGATGAACATATGAAACATATATAATATGCAGAACGTAAAACAGTAAAGAACTGAATAGATCATACCCTCCCATGCGCTCCGAGGATCCCGATCCTTGTCCAACTTCCTTTGTCATCCGTACGAGATGAAGATGCCAGGAACCAGACAACGACGGACGTTGGGCAGTCACGTAGACGCTCCCCAAAAACCTAATTGCCGATCCCCCGAGCAGGGTCTCGAACGGCAAGGGCTTCGGAGGCACCTGCCCTCTTGCCTCTCTGTGCGCGTAGAGCTACGAGATGGAAACACCCTCACTTGCGGCTGGACTGTGACTCTGAAATTGTTCTGTTCTCGTGTACCAAGTGCCAGGGGTGCTCCCCAATTTAACCTCTCGCGGAGGGAAGCTGAAGGAGAAAGGTCGCATGCGGCGCGCCAAGAGACGGACAACAGAAGAGTCTCGCATGCGGCTGACGAAGAGACAGGCAACTGAAAGGTTTAACCCGGAGTTGAAACTCCCGCGGTTAATGAGTGCTAAAATTTAACACAACCACACCACACCACGCATCGCCCGCTCGCCGCCTGCCTGCCTGCCTCGCCTCACCTCGCCTCGCCACGCCACGCCCGGCCCGAGCCCGGCCCGGCTGGCGGCGCGCGCGCGTGTGACACGCCCTTGTCCATTTCTTGACTTCTCAAATTAAGTGGAAAATTCCCACCATATAAGTCAAGCCAAAAGACCCTTGGACTTCCAATATGGTACAATTGGTATTCCCCACCATTACACACCATAGAGTTTATTCAATAAATGGGCCAGGCCCATAAAAGATCCAACAATCCCCACCAAACTCTAGGGTTTGTAATGATGAAGTATCAGAATCACAATCCTTTGATATACCAGTGTTTCGATGGAGACTGTTAAGTTGAACATCCATCTAGAATAAGAGTTTCACTCATTCACAACTGAACAATGGACTAAGCCTTGAATTGACAGTTTTGTGCGAAATAAGATTCACTCAAATCCTTTGCTGATACTAGGATGCAAAAGGGTATTCCCGCTGTTTAGAAGCATATAAGTCACACTTCAGTGCCTTTCATGAGTATTTAGGGATTACCCAAGTCCCATAAACTGTGACCAGCAGTCTGACTCATATAGGTGTACTCCTCAGAAGATGTTCTGTAGGACAACATCTCATCTTTATAAGACTCTTGGAATACATTAAGGTAAATACCATCCTGCCTTACAGATAGGAAAGATGTGCATCAGAAATGAGTTAAAGGAAGGGATCTTTCCTCACAATCTACTCCTAGCTTGTTTCTCCACTCTACTTCACGGGATCTCCGATCACATAGAGCAGGTTACCACTAGAGTAGATTTCACATGGGTCTCATACCCATTTCTCTTGATGCACTTTCTATCACATTGCGTGACAAACCCTTAGTGAATTGATCTACCAGATTATTCGATGTGTGGACATAATCCACTGTAATAACTCCGGAGTTTTTCAGCTTTCTGACAGATTTCAATCTCCTCTTAACATGCCTTGTAGACTTCATATTATTCCTAGAACTGTTAACCTTTGTAATCACCGATTAGTTGTCACAGTTCATAGAAATAGCCGGTATCGGTTTTTCAACTACCGGTAAATCCAATAGGAAATCACGAAGCCACTCGGCCTCAGCCCCAGCAGTGTCTAATGCTGCGAGTTCTGCTTCCATTGTAGACTTCGTTAAGATAGTCTGCTTGCAAGACTTCTAGGAAACAGCGCCACCTCCAAACAGAAATACATATCCGCTTGTGGCATAAAGCTCATCAGCATCAGAGATCCAATTGGCATCACAATAGCCTTCCAGCACTTTTGGGTTTCTAGTATAATGAATACCGTATGTCATAGTACCTTTCAAATACTGCAACACTCTCTCAAGAGCATGCCAGTGATCATCTCCTGGTTTCGACACAAACCGACTCAGCTTACTCACAGCATAAGAGATGTCTGGCCTTGTAGCACTTGCAAGGTACATGAGCGAGCCAATGATCTGGGAGTATGTCAATTGATCCCTTGCTATTCTCCGATTCTTTCTCAATAGCACACTAGGGTCATAAGGTGTTGGAGCAGGATCACAGTCACTAAAACCAAAGCGACTCAATACCTTTTCCACATAATAGGATTGTAACAAAGTTACCCCACCATCAGCTTCTCTAACAAGCTTGATGTTTAGAATGACATCAGCCTCTCCCAAATCTTTCATCTCGAAATTGCTCGATAGAAGATTTTTAACTTCCTCAATCACATTGAGATTTGATCCAAAGATCAAGATGTCATCAACATAAAGGCACAGCATAACAGACTCACCCCCACCATACCGATAATATAAACACGTGTCAGATTCATTTACAGCAAAACCAGCGGCTGTAAGAGTATTATCAAACTTTTCATGCCATTGCTTAGGTGCTTGTTTTAGGCCATACAATGATTTTATCAACCTGCACACCTTGTTCTCTTGACCATCCGTAATGAACCCTTCTGGCTGATCCATATAGATCTCCTCATCCAACTCTCCATTAAGGAAAGCTGTCTTAACATCTATCTGATGAATGATAAGACCATAAGAGGCTGCCACGGCTATTAATGTGTGAATTATAGTCAATCGAGCCACTGGTGAGTAGGTATCAAAGAAATCTTCACCCTCTTTTTGGGTATATCCTTTGGCTACAAGCCTTGCCTTGTACCTCTCGATTGTACCATCAGGCCTAAGCTTTTTCTTGAAGATCCATTTGCAGCCTATAGGTTGACAGCCATAGGGACGGTCAACGACCTCCCAAGTTCCATTAGACATAATAGATTCCATCTCACTCCTTACTGCTTCCTTCCATAAGTCAGCATCAGGAGAGGAATATGCCTCACTAATGGTAGTTGGTGTGTCTTCCACAAGGTACACTATAAAGTCATTACTAAAGGATTTTGCAACCCTCTGTCTCTTACTCTTTCGAGTGACTATAGTGTCATCCTCCTCAGGGATGTGCACGTGAGAATCCTCAGCATGATCTATAGGAATCGACAGTTCGTGCTCATGGGGAATTATAGTCTCATGACTTGTATCACTAGGTGTATTCTTCATAGGAAACTCATTCTCAAAAAATGTTGCGTCTCTTGATTCCATGATAGTATCAACATACATATCAGGCACATCAGATTTTATAATTAAGAACCTATACCCAGTGCTGTGAAAGGAGTACCCAAGAAATACACAATCAATAGTTTTAGGCCCAAGTTTACGCTTTTTGTTGATTGGCACATTTACTTTAGCCAAGCAACCCCAAGTGCGCAAATATGAGAGATTTAATCTTCTCTTTTCCCATTCCTCAAATGGTGTGATCTCTTTGTTCTTTGTTGGAACTCTATTCAGGACATGACACACTGTCAAAATCGCCTCACCCCACCATGCCTTGGATAATCCCGCTGTACTCAACATGGAATTCACCAAATCTGTTAGAGTGTGGTTTTTCCTTTCAGCAATCCCATTGGATTGTGGTGAGAATGGCGGTGTCCTCTCATGAATAATACCATGTTCCACGCAGAACTCATCGAACACATTAGAGAAATATTCTCCACCTCGATCGGACCTTAACCGTTTTATTTTCCTCTCAAGTTGGTTCTCAACTTCAACTTTATAGGTCTTAAAATAATTGAACACTTCATCTTTTGTTTTTAAGAGATACACATAGCAAAATCTAGTGGAGTCATCTATAAAAGTGAGAAAGTATCTTTTACCACCTTTGGTCAAAATTCCATTCATCTCGCACAGATCAGAATGAACAAGTTCTAGAGGTGCCAAACTCCTCGCCTCAGCAGCCTTGTGAGGCTTGCGGGGTTGTTTTGATTCAACACACACATGGCACTTAGACTTTTTAACCAAGTTAAATTTAGGAATTAGATTTATATTTGCTAACCGCATAAGACAGCCAAAACTTGCATGACAAAAACGTGAATGCCATAAATCTGACTCATCAGAAAAATGAACAAAATTCACCATTTTATTACACACATCATGCAGTGATAAGCGGAACAAGCCTCCGCAGTCATATCCTTTACCAACAAAAGTACCATATTTAGACACAACACATTTATTAGACTCAAGAACAACTTTGTATCCATCTCGACATAACATCGAAGCGCTAACGAGATTCTTCTTGATAGAGGGCACATGCTGCACGCTCTTCAATGGCACCGTCTTTCCCGAAGTAAACTTAAGAATGACCGTACCAACACCAAGAACATGAGCACGCGACCCATTTCCCATTAACAAGGCGCCAGACCTCCCGACCTGGTAGGAGGAGAACATAGAGGCATCATCACACACATGAATATTTGCACCACTGTCCATCCACCACTCAGGTGAATTACAAACTGAGAGAACAAATGGTAAAGAATTACCAAACCCAGATGTTCCATCTCCAGTTTCAGTGGTTACAACATTAGCTGATTTCTTGTCTTGTGTGAGCTTGCGATCAGGGCACTCTCTAGCCCAGTGTTGATCACTGCCACAGACAAAGCATCCTCCCATTCCCTTGTTATTGTTCTTCTTCTTTTTAAACTGTGCTGTTTGAACAGGTTTATTTGTATTCTCTTGTTTGTTCTGGTTTTTCTTCTTGTTGAACTTGCGGAAGTTTCTCTTCTGCACCACATTAGCAGTAGAGGTCTCCACACCTTTTCCATTGTCCTTTGTTCTAGCCCTTTCCTCAACATCAAGAGTACCAATGAGCTCTTCCACATTGAACTCTTGTCTCTTATGTTTGAGAGAGATAGCAAAGTCCTTCCAAGAAGGTGGCAACTTGGCGATTATACCACCAGCCACAAACTTGTCAGGCAAAGGACAAGGAAAAAGTTCGAGTTCCTTAGCTAGTGCCTGAAACTCATGAGCATGTTCCACTACAGATCGGTTCTCAACCATCTTGTAGTCATACAGCTGCTCCATGAGATACAGCTCGCTACCAGCGTCAGTAACTCCAAACTTTCCAACAAGTGCATCCCACAGCTCTTTCCCTGTGGAAAGGATGATATAGCTTTTCTGGAATTTTGTGTCAAGTGCACTAATCACTGCTCCTCGAAAGAGGTTGTCATCAGCCTTAAACTTAGCCTCATCCTCAGGGGGTAAGTTGGCAGGCTTGCCCTCAGCGGCATAATAACATGACATTGCAGTTAGCCACAATTCTATTTTAGCTTTCCAAATCAAGAAGTTTTTACCATCAAAAGGATCAGGCTTGAGCACAACATCAAAACCTCTGACAGAAAAATGCCTAATATTAGGTTTTTGGATTGTTAGAAATATAGGCATTTTCCATATCATTTTAATTCCATAAATTAACATTATGATGATGACATATAAAATATGTTTAATCATAGAAATCACGATCTCAAATATATCCATAACAATATGGATCATGAGAACATAAAGCATATGAATCATATAAATATAATAAACATATAAACATGGAACATGTATTATTATGGAACAACTGAAAATAAATAGATAGCAACATAAACAGCATGACTGTAAAATTAAAACAGATAGATATAACATATTATAATATGGCAGAACAGATAAGATAAAATCATTGCTACGTATGAAACAGCAGAGATGAACATATGGAACATATATAATATGCAGAACGTAAAACAGTAAAGAACTGAATAGATTATACCCTCCCATGCGCTCCGAGGATCCTGATCCTTGTCCAACTTCCTTTGCCATCCGTACGAGATGAAGACGCCAGGAACCAGACAACGACGGACGTTGGGCAGTCGCGTAGACGCTCCCCAAAAACCTAATTGCCGATCCCCCGAGCAGGGTCTCGAATAGCAAGGGCTTCGGAGGCACCTGCCCTCTCGCCTCTCTGTGCGCGCAGAGCTACGAGATGGAAACACCCTCACTTGCGGCTGGACTGTGACTCTGAAATTGTTCTGTTCTCGTGTACCAAGTGCCAGGGGTGCTCCCCTATTTAACCTCTCGCGGAGGGAAGCTAAAGGAGAAAGGTCGCATGCGGCGCGCCAAGAGACGGACAACAGAAGAGTCTCGCATGCGGCTGACGAAGAGACGGGCAACTGAAAAGGTTTAACCCGGAGTTGAAACTTCCGCGGTTAATGAGTGGTAAAAATTAACACAACCACTCCACGCCTCGCCCGCTCGCCGCCTGCCTGCCACGTCCGACCCGAGCCCGGCCCGGCCGGCGGCGCGCGCGCGCGTGTGGCACACCCTTGTCCATTTCTTGACTTCTCAAATTAAATGGAATAATTTCCACCATATAAGTCAAGCCAAAAGACCCTTGGACTTCCAATATGGTACAATTGGTATTCCCCACCATTACACACCATAGAGTTTATTAAATAAATGGGCCAGGCCCATAAAAGATCCAACAATCGACACCAAAACCCTCATCAAAGAGAGCTTTAGGTAGTGTTTGGTTGAAGAGCCAAGTAGAACGGAACTGTTATGTCTCAGTTTTGTTGCTGTTTGGTTACAAAGGAAATAGAACGGAATGACTCCAATTAGGGAATATTCTCCTTAGTCTGGAACCATTCGCTCCAAAAAATCAACCGGACGGAGCCGCTCCGTTCCCATCCCGCTCTCACAGTCACGCTCCGTTCCATTCACTCTGCAACCAAACAAAAAACAGAGTCGCTATGTTCCAGATTACCAAACACAGAACAGAGCGGCTCCGTTCCTAGAATCAGAGATGGAACGGCTCCATTCTACTTGGCTCCTCAACCAAACACTAACTTAGTCAAAGACAAACGAATCCATGCGAGAAACGATAGTGGTCGACATGATTTTATTGATGCTGTAAAACTTGACAGACTTCTCCAATATGGCAATATCTATTCCTCTAATAACGTGGACGTTTGCAAGAAAACTAAATTTAGGTATCAAATAATGGAAAAAAATAAAACACAGTTAAAACAGATGGACAAGGATTATTTCCTCCAATGTCGTCCTCTCCTCCCCCGGCCCCGTTGGCGCTGTTTGCATCTATGCGACCTGGCCGTCGTCTCTGCGTCATCCAGGGCGCCACCGTCGATCGAGCGGTGCCGCGTGTACACACGTATGAACGCCAGCGCAAGGCGAGAGAGCTAGCACGCCAGCGCGCGCGCGCGATCGATGGAGCCCATGACGTACGATACGATGGCGACACGCCGATACGGTCCGGCACTGCAACCGCTTTCCTTCTCGTCTTACAGCCCCGGCGCTCCGCCGGGATTCATGCACGCCGCGCTTTCCGCGCGGTCGCCGTCGCTCTCGGCCGCGCGCGCCTAGCCTAGCTCCGGCCGGCAGGGGCGAAGCTACTTAGTAGCTGGTGGGTCCATATGCACCCCAAAATTCAAAAAATCAGTTATAGCAGTCAAAATTTCACCATATAAGCATCCCCCATATATCATATATATGCATCCACAAGAGAGATGCATCCCTTCATATTTGCTCTAGCTTCGCCACTGCCGGCCGGTCGCCATCCCATGCACGGCTTTTGGTTCGCGGTTAGATGCTGCATGCGACCGTCGCTGTTGCGTGAAAGGGCCACAGGGAGGGACAGCCGGTTCCTCCTGCTAGCCGCTAGGCGTGTCTGGTGAATTTCTTCTTCACTTTGATTGACGACGCGGGTGCGCGCGCTTTATTTATTTATTTATTTATTTATTTATTTATTTATTTATTTATTTCGTGCTAGGCTGGAGATGATCGGTGGACGAATCCGGCGGGCCGTAATTTAAAAGGTGCGTGCATCATTCGCTTAAAAGCGTTTCGTGCGTGGCATTCAGTCCAAATCGGGCTAGCAGATCGCCTTTAAATATATAGCACTATACTAAAAGGTTTTTATTATATATCCCCAACCAATGGACAGCGCGGAGAATAAAAGGACTCAACTCAAGGAGCTAGATGCGCGGTTAGTCGTGCACCACCCATATTCTTGCCCCACAATGCAAGCAAAGACTGGAGCAGCGAACGGAACGTGCCGCGGGGACGAGTTTTTTTTTTTTTATATATACACATGGTTTGCTTTCTAAATCTGGAGGAGCAGACGCAAAGGAGAAATGGCTCAAATTAGGGTCCATTTCTGCTGGTCCAACGCTGCATGGTTTACATCAACGCTCTCTGGTGGAGTGGTGGTTCACTGCCGCAATTTACAGTCCATAGCCACATGCCCACATACATACGATGCAGCTCGAAGCCGCATGACGGCCTAACCTGATCCTCGTGGATTGAGCAAAATATTCTACTCCGTGTTTTTTTTATCGGACTCAATACTCCCACAGCAGCGGCTCCTCGAGGCGGAACGCGCCGGCGGACACGTCGTCGTACGGCCACGACGGCGCGCACGAGAGCTGGCACGAGGAGGCCCCGTGTCTGAGGTCGAGGAGCAGGTCGGGGAGGAGGTCGAACAGCGCGTCGTCGTCCAGCGGTGCCACCGCCGGCGAGGCGCCGCCATCGGGGTCCCTGGCGCCGGCTGCATTATTATTGGCGGCGGGCGCCGGGAAGTCTGCGGCGGCGGCGAGCGCGGCGGCGGCCTGGACGTCCTTGGGCGCGGCGGTGGCCGGGCGGGGGAGCTCGTCCGCGAGCTCCGGGAAGTTGAGGTGCGCGGCGCGGCCCTTGATCGCCAGCGCGGCCACGTCGTGCGCGCGCGCCGCCATCTCGGCCGTGGCGAAGGTGCCGAGCCAGATCCGCGACTTCTTGCGCGGCTCCCGGATCTCCGACACCCACTTGCCCCAGGCCCGCATGCGCACGCCGCGGTACGTCGGGTGGTGCTGCCCGTCCGTGGTGCGCCGGCGCTTCTTGCTGCTGGCCGCCGCGGCGGAGGAGGAGGAGGAGGAGTCGGAGGACGACGACGCGGTAGTACCCGGGGACGCAGGAGCCTCCGCGGATGACGAGGAGGTGGGCTCGGAGCCGGAGGAGGATGAGTCGTCCATGGCCATGGCTCCTAGGCTCGTCCCGTACGTACGTACTCCTGATGCTGCGGGGTGGAGTTGGTTGGTTGGCAGTAGAGAGCTGCTGCCGGCCGGGAGGAGTGTGACTGTGCGAGGAGGAGCCGAGGAGGCCAGTGGCGTGGTGTGGTGAGGTAGCTGAGACTACCGGAGCGAGGGGGGTTTTTATGAGGCGATGAGGTGTAGGGAGACGACGTGGAAAGAGGAACGTAGCTGCTCCGTCACTCTTCCCTGTTCCCTGCGGGCAAGTGAACAGTAGCAATGCGGCAAGGTGAATGGCGATTGACCATGCATTGGGGAGGGGGGGGGGACAATGTCAGGGCTGATTTGGTGACCGGGTATCCCGAGGGAAAGAAATTCTCTTCCTATTCAAAATTGAGTTGCAAAAGGATTCCTTCCCCATGGATCCTCTAGGGATCTCTAATCACCAAATCAGTCCTCACTGGTTTTTTGGGCCCTGACCTTCGTTTCTAGTACGTGCTTAATTCATTACAGAAAACCGTAACCTCTGGTTACCAGCAATTTAACACTACATTCCATTCCAAGTGCCATATCGTACGAGTAGAAAAGTAATAGAGTACATACCATCCGTTTAGTGTGTGTTTTTTCACGTCAGTGTTGTGGGCTTGTGGGCACCCTTGGCTGCCACACGTGCCGCCAAATGCGTTGTCAAATCACAGATCCACAAAGCATTTTGCAATGATTGTCTCTGAAAACCACCGTTCTGTTTGCACGTACAGCATGCATGCAGCTGAAGCGAACCAGGTAGGTATTCGAGCAATCCGGTAAAATGCAACGTGTGTACATAGTACGCGTGCGTTGATGGGCATTGACGCATACGTATACTGTTGAGATTACAGACTACTGGAACCCTGCTAGATTTTTGTTTTAATAAGCGTGTGAGCTTTTTTTTCTTCTCAATCGATCGAACCGCGTGTGTTTTTGCCTTCGATTTTGTTGTTGGTAGTTGCACAGTTTTAATAACGAGCATGTCAGGGCGACATCTGTGCGTGCTACGTAGCACGCTGCTATATATACATGTCCGTCATGCAGATCTAACAGGTGGCCCAATATATATACATGTGTGGGTTCATGGTGCTGGTGCCTAGTTCGTTCATCCATTATTCCTCTCAGCATTTTGTTTTGAGTCCACACGCGTGTATAGTTTTTTTTTGTCGCGTTCAATGTTTTGAAACAAAAATACAATGTGAACAAGATGTAAATTAATACAGTGGCGATCCTTTTACTTGTGGGCATATGGATCTTATAATTCTTTTAAACACCATGTTCAATTCCTTTCGAACGCGGCCTTCATTGATGTGGCAGCGCCAGCGCGACATTGCTGGTTTTGGCGGCTTTTTCTCTCCCTCTCATCAGGCTGGTGCCATGCACGCGATGAAACGGTCGGAAACGGTATTTATTCGGTAATCAGTTTTTAGTCGTTTTTCTTTGATTACGAATAAATATAATATAGAATCTACCATATAAATTTGTATTCTTGTTTTTAATATCCAGCTTGTAAAGATTTATAAAAGATAAACCTTAAATTCATTCTATATTTTCTTAAATAATAGATATAAACTTCGGTATGGATTCGGAAACAAATTCGGTAATTTTTTCAACTATTTGTGTTGTAGGGACCAAATAACATATAAAACAATTTATGTAATATTTTATTCATATTTGTACTAATGTGCTTGATAACATAGGAAAACATCAACATCAAATTTTATACATATTTATTTTAAAATATTAAATTTGTCTTATTGGATTACCACTTTCATCCCCGCACGGTGCACCACCCCCTTCTCGGCCTGCCACTCTCGTCTGTGTTGCTCTATTACACATATTACAATATACTATAGTCTTAGTCCACAGTCTCACCAATTTTTATTTTATAATTAACCATTCGATTTATTTTGACACCTCGAAACTACACGATATAATTTTTTGTTGCATTAAAAATTATGTATTAAGTGATAAATAAAATAAAACTATATAATAATTACAAAAAAATTGCATGAGATAAAATAGTGTGTGAAATGAGCTCCAACTAAGTGAGAGTATGTATAAATAGACTGAGAATAAAATTTATGTTTTTTTTTCATTTTTTGGACTCCAAATAATCACCAACAGCTAGTACACGTGGTACTGACGTGGCTCTCATCAGAGACCGCCATATCTCGCGCGTCCCACGCCCACTCCAACGCATCGCCCCATTACCGCCCATCTCTCGCACCGCTATCGCGCCAACTCCCTCTCCAGTGCGGACTAGAGCGAGGCGGTAGGCGTGCTCTCGCCAGGCGACCATGCCATCGCCCGAGACGGCTCTACCGCCCCGCTCCGCCTCACTCATTCCCCTGGACCCGCTCTCTCGCTCCCACTTCGGCCCGCACTGGCACCAGCTTGAGAGGTGCAATTTGACAAAGAATGCCTTGTCTTGTATTGAAAAGAAATAGACATCAAATAACCCTCTACTTCCAAAACTATTTCTCTTGTGGATAATTTAGAAACTCAAATCTCCTAGGAGACTGGAGATCCTATGAGATTTAAGTTTCAAAACTAGGCCTCACTGTATTGGTTTCCCCCTTCTGCATCTGGTTGCTCCAACACCATCCTTATCAGTTTGATGCCATAGCTAATGAATCCAAGGCGTTGGTGTCAGATCTAATTGACATTGTAAGTTTGGAACAATGTCGTTACCTTCTATGGACTGACATGGTATTTTATATAAAGGCTAGATGACATATGGTACAACAGAAATTACATCTGTGTCGTGCACGTCAGCCAGGTGGCACATCTCCGAGAATATGGGAAATAACAAGAGTTCCTCATGGTAACAATCTCCTAGGAACGTAACCAACTATATTTAAAGATGTTTAATAAACCTTTGTATGTTTAACACCCCACAATTTGGACTAAGTGCAACGATGCTCAGATTGTCCCAAAACTTGTTGAACAATGGCAAGGGTAGCCGTTCACTACCGAAAACAACTGCTTTGCCGAGTGGAAAACACTCGGTGAAGGTTTTGCCAAGTGTGGCACTCGATAAAGAAGTCTCTATGAAATGTACATCAACAACAACTTCTTTGCCGAGTACTTTTTGTCGCACACTCGGTAAAGACTTTACCGAATGCCACTTGGTACTTGGCAAAGAAACGTCGTCGTCACGGCGTCAGATGATGGTGATGTGGTTGCTTGGCCATCACGTCCGCCACTTGATCATTGGAGCAGATGGACCTAACATCAAGTAATTACTGAGAAACTTACTCCCGTATGTAAGGAAAATGGACCCCAGTCCATTTGACTAAATGATTTTGGTGTTTGATAATCAACATAACATGTGAACTAATATGTTTGCTAGTGTTTGTGTTTGTAGTTCACAGGATGCAAAGTGATTTGGACTGGGACACCGAGGAAGCAACACCTCAAAGAAGACATTATAAGATCCATAGAAGACATTACAAAGTCATATCAGACTATTTGACTAAATGATTTTGGTGTTTGATGATCAACATAACCTGTGAACTAATATGTTTGTTGGTGTTTGTGTTTGTAGTTCACAGGATGCAAAGTGATTTAGACTAGGGCACTGAGGAAGCAACACCTCAAAAAAGGAATTATAAGATCCATAGAAGACATTACAAAGTAATATTGAAGACACTTTATACATGCTAAGAGTCCAACATATTAAGAAGTAGAATTGGGATGCAAAGCCACAAAACAAAAGAGAAGTTGATAAAGTTGAGAGGAAGGGCTGACTGAATTGGAAGTCTACTCAAACTGACATGGCTTCAACTCCGAGATGTAAAGAATTTTATAAGCTTTCCAAAAAGTAAAAGATCATCAAAATCAGAGTTTGGAGCTAAAAGTTATGCTCATAATACAAAGTTGGGAGTGCTGAAAAAACTACAGCAGCACAGGGGCTGTTTGCACTGAATTGTCCGGTGCGCCAAATTACTCAAAATGATATGACTCCAACTCTGGGATAGAGAGGACTTTATAAGCTTTCCAAAGAGTACAAGATAATCAAAATCGGAGTTTGGAGCTAAAAGTTATGACCAAAATACGACAAGAAATCATGTTCTGCATGGCCTGTCCGGTGTGAGAGCCCAAGTAACATACCAACACATTTTATAGACATTTCCAAGAGCTCAAACACCCAAGTGTTTAATAGATTCACTCGGTGATTAGCGTAGGTGCTTTGCAAAGTGCTTAGGTTAGTTAGACCGCTTATGCGGTTGCTCTAGGTTGTTCCTAGTTAGTTGAGTGAGTTTAGAAAAACCCACAAAGCCCCTCGGCTCCTGCGCGAGCCATTGTAATATTGTATTGAGTGGGGAAGAGTCTTGCGAGACCGTGACAACCGAGTTTGTGTCACGGCCGCCACCGTGAACTAGAGGGAACGAGGCCCATGGCGTTTCGGCTGGAAGCTTGATAGTGAAGACGACGGGGAGCGTCCGAGAGGAGGACGGAAGCGGAGCACCACTTACGCATGGAGAAGGCCCGTCGCTCTCTACGAAGTTACTCGTCTGTGGTGCTTGTCCCTCGCATGGGCTACCCTTTGCGTAGCGGCACCAACGAGGATTCATCGGGACATTGCATGGTTCTGGATACATCAGTAAAAATGCCGACGTCGTCCATGAGAGTTTGGTTTCTCTACTAGCTCTTTAATCTTCCACATTTACTCTCTACTTAAGTTGCAATCTTTACTATTCTTAGTATAGATTATATAGGATTGGAACTTAGGTTGCATAGCTTCTTTTGCAGTAGAGATAGAAACACATAGACAAAATCTAGTTTGTACATTCTAGATTGCGTATTTGCATAGGTTTTGTTCTAGGGATTTATTTATGGACAAGTTTAGAGATAGTTTTTAGAAGTCCTAATTCACCCCCTCTTAGGCACCACAGTTTCCTACATGTGGTATTAGAGGCAGGTTTGGCTCATTTGAAATGTTTTAGCTTCACCGCTCATAGAGCCAACACATTTTATAGAAAGGAGATGAATACTCATAGGCCACCACACTTTGATGGCACTACCTTCCCATATTATAGTGCTAGAATGGTTGTTACCTAGAAGCGGTTGATCTAGGTGTTTGGAGAGTCACTAACGATGGGATGAAACCACCTAAGAATCCCGAGAAGCTCACCGCGAGTAACGAAAAAGAAATACATTTGAATGCTAGAGCCAAAAATTGCTTGTATCAATTTCTTAGCATAGACATTTTTAATCAAGTATTCACCGTGAAAAATGCTAATGAGATTTGGCTTGAATTACATGAGCTCCAAGATGGCACATCAAATGTCTGTGAGCAAAAACATTGCCTAGTCTTGAATGAATATAATTCTTTTTAAATGAAATAAAATGAGCTTGTTAAAGATATGTACTCTCGTTTGAATTTAATTATCAATGAGCTCAATTCTATTGGAATTAATAAGCTAGGTGATGCAGACATTGTAACGAAGGTCATCTCCTTATTGCCATAAAAGAAATATGGGAGCATCATCACCATCCATCACAATTTGGAAGACTTGAGTCAAATGATCCCAGCCATTGTAATTGGGAAAATTGTGGCATTTGAGATGTCACACAAGATGGGTCAATTAGAAGAGCCCACTTCTTCCAAGCCATATGCTTTGGCATGCGATAAATACAAAAAGATGAAAGGCAAGAAGAAGGCTCCAAGCTCAAGCTTCTCCAATGATGAAGAGGAAGAATAAGAAGATGGTGATGATGGTGAAGATGATGATCAGGCCTCCGCATCATCCTCTGAGGACGAAACTGTTCGAAACGTCGGAAAGGTAATGAGGATGATTCGCAAGATTAATCTAATGGGTGTGCCCCTGTAGGTTGAGGATCTTCCCTTTAACATTGGCAGGAAAAAGCAAAGAAAAAGAGGATGCTTCACATGTGGTGAGAAGGGTCACTTCCGGGATAATTTCCCAAATATGGTTGAATGCAAGAAGAGGAGTAGTAAAGGCAAGGCGCTTACAAGTGTTAAAAGTTGGGATGATTCTTTGAGCGAAGATGATTCACCAAGGAGCCACAACCATCGCTCTTCATCGCGATCCTCATGCTCTTCATCACACAAATGCCTTATGGCAAGAGGTAAATCAATAATCCCATCTTCTAGTGATGATAGTAGTAGTTATGATGATTGTGATGGTGAGGAAAAGACCTCCTTAGATGAACTTGCGCATACCATTCAATTTTTTGAGAATGTTTGTACTAAACAAAAGGCTCAAATTAAAACTTAGAAAAGTAAGTTGCTTAGCTCTCAAAATGATTATAAATATTTGCTAGAGAAATTTGAAACTTTTACAATTTTGAATTGTGAGCTAATAACTAAAATTGAGCAATTAGAGTCTAAAGCTGCATCCTCAACTACCGATGTCAGTCTTGTTAAAAAGAATGAAAAACTTAAAGCTAAATTAGCTAGCTCTCAGGAAACTATTAAAAATTTTCTATAGAAAATGAAAATTCTTATCATATACAATAATGAGCTAACTACTAAGCTACAAAGCATCAGTAGTGTCCTAGAAGCATCTCTTATTGAAATTCTTGAAATTATTAAGAAAGATACTTCTACTTCTTGATTAGATTTAATTGATGATTCTAACCCTTGCAACTAAGTCATTGTAAAGAATGTTGCTATAGAAACATGTTCCGATGAGGTTGCTTTGGAAAATGAGTTGTTGAATCAAGAGGTGGATCACCTTGGTAAGGCCTTGTATGACAAGAAGGCAAAGCCAAACAAACCCAACCTCCTTAGGATAACACCACTATGGGAGTGAACAAGCCTGTGGAGCAAGAAACTATGGTTTGCTGGCTCTGGCACAAGGAAAGCCACAAGTGTTACCAATGCAAGGCAAAGATCGAAAAGAAGCAAAAGAAAAGGCCAACAAGCAAAGTCTCCAACACCAACATCAACAAGGTGGACAACAAGGCTACTACACCATATTTAATCAAGAAGAAAAAGAATGAAAAGGTGATAGCGATCAAGGCCAACAAGCAAGCCAACAAGAGAAAGGGGGCCAAACGCATCTGGGTGCCAAAGGAGATTATTTCAACCATGAAAAGCATCAATAATTTTTGGGTCTCGAGAGGGAAGTAAGAAGTCTGGAGGACTTCGCGGAATTTTGAGACTTGGCAAAAATGAGATGTATAACATGGGATGTATCACATCAGATCAAGTCTATTGCCAAGTGGGTTAGTGAATACCGTGGACCCAAATTCCCCAGCCATGACTAAGGTAACTAGATTTATTGCATTTCCTTGTTTTCAGATATGCGTATCTATTTTCTTGTATCTAGTTTTTACCTTACATGCCTACTTTTACATGTGGTATTTACTTTCGATTAAAATAGCATGCATACTAGGTCAATCATATGGTAGAAATGCTCCTCTTAAATTCATATTCTTGAGCAAACCTACATGGTTTAAAACGTACAGTTAAGCAAGGCACATAGCTTATTTAAAATTCCTAGATAGGTGGCACTTTTTGTTTTGTTCCAAATTTGTATCCTTCAAGTGGTGCCATTTTGACTTATATGTGCCAAAGCTCGAATTATAGATAATTTACCCCTTTTGATCTCAAAATCAATATGCATGTCTCCTACAAGTATTCAAAACTTTTATGCACACCTTTACGGGGAGGTTATTCTGTAATATAAGTCTTTGAGACTAACACTGCTTTTCAAGCCTATTATGCATGTAGTAGTCTTATTGAAGGAAAATGGAGTCACTAGTGAAAGACAATAAGCTTCCACTGCAAATCTTCAAGTGGTTTCATTCCACGATCGGTATCATTTACATGTCTTCTCCAATTTTTGAATAGACTATGTAATTTCACATCTTATGCCCCCATGTTGCCATATATGCATATGTTATTAAATGCTTAATTTGATGTCACTAGAGTATCTTCTATCATTTACCTATGCATAGGGGGAGTTAGTCTATTTCAACAATGACTTGTTTCCTATTGTTTATTCATGATCTTTTCTTAAATAAAGGATCTCTGATAAGGGGAGTATGTCCGCTTTCATACAAAGGGGGAGAATACTCTTTCAAAGGGGGAGAGCTCTCTTTTAGGGGGGGTAATTCTTTTTAGAGGGCAAGTATTTAATTGCTTCCAATATGCTTATCATGTCTTCCTTTTTGGTATTTGATTCCAAAGGGGTAATTTTATGAACCAAAGCTAACTAAAGTTATCAAATACCAAAACCCACCAAATTTTAATTTTTTAATCCTATCAAGTGGTTATCTTGTTGGTTTTGGTCCTAAATAGGAAGCATGTGGATTATGGAGTTATGGGGAGGCTTAAATCCCTAATCTCACATTATGGGGACATTCATGCATTCTTGCAAATAGATTGCATATGTACATCAAAGTATTTGTTGTATTTGCTTGCTTTGGTTGTGTTGTCATCAATCACCAAAAAGGGGGAGATTGTAAGGAAAATGGACCCTAGACCATTTGACTAAATGATTTTGGTGTTTGATGATCAACATAACCTGTGGACTAATATGTTTGCTAGTGTTTGTAGTTCACAAGATGCAAAGTGATTTGGACTGGGGCACAGAGGAAGCAACACTTCAAAGTGAAGTTGAAAAGTTGAGAGGAAGGGCTGACTGAATTGGAAGTGTTTCACGATATCAAATCTACTCAAACTGATATTGTTTCAGCTCTGAGATGTAACGAATTTTATAAAAGCTTTCAAAAAAGTCCAAGATCATAAAAATCGGAGTTCAGAGCTAAAAGTTATGCTCACAATACAAAGTTGGAAGTGCTGAAAAAACTGCAGAAGCACAGATCTGTTTGCACCAAACTTTCTGGTGTGCCAAATTACTCAAAATGATATGGCTTCAACTCCAGGATATAGAGGATTTTATAAGCTTTCGAAAAAGTACAAGATCATCGAAATCGGAGGTTAGATCTAAAAGTTATGGCCAAAATACGACAAGTAATCATGTTTTGTGTGGGTTGTCTGGTGCGCCATGTTTGGTGCACCATCTTCCGAAGCTCCAGCGACTACCTTTAACAACTAGTACATGTGGCATGTCCGGTGCACATTTCCGATGTGTCGTAGAAAGCTGCAGAACTGCTTTCCAACGACTATATTCTAGTTGGGGCCTATATATACTTCACCCAACCGACCATTTGAAGGTGTGAGAGCCGAAGTAACATACCAACACATGTTATAGACATTTCCAAGTGCTCAAACACCCAAGTGTTTAATAGATTCTGTTGGGGGGCCTTTGGCTTCCGAAGGTCCTCAAAAACATGATTTAACAATGTTTCTGGAGTATAATACATGAGCAGGGACCTTCGAACTTGGACCTTTCGGACTTGAGTCAAAATCACAGTGTGAAGAAGCACAAGGAACACGAAGGATGGAACGAAGCCGAAGCTGTGCGCAAGGGAGCGTCGACGTGATAACAGAAAAGGAAACCGACTTAAAGGGGAAAAGGCCATCTAGACCCCAATGAATTACTGTAGAATTATTAGCAAATGTAAAGGGCATGAATGTAATTTTGCATGGGCTGCGTCCCGTGTCTATAAATAAATGAACAGTGCTCCAGTACTGTTCACGCTGACTTGGCATTTGCTTTTGCGTCACGCTTGTACTCTTTATCTTCCTTCAAGCCGAAGGTACTTTTGTAACCTGTTATCATTTCTATTTTTCCCATAATAATAAAATAGAAATGAATATTTATATTATCTTTTATATTTCATATGTCTCCTTCGTATTTATATGTTGTACTGAAGAAGGTACGTTCTTCACAACCTTCGTCTGGAAATCATTATCTCTCAAGGGAAATAATGCTTCAGAGGATGAAGGATTTTAATGTTTAACATTTTCTGTGTTGTCTTGTTCTTAATTCATAGTATTTGAGAACAAGTCCCCAACAGATTCACTCGGTGATTAGCGTAGGTGCTTTGCAAAATGCTTAGGTTAATTAGACCGCTTATGCGATTGCTCTCGGTTGTTCCTAGTTAGTTGAGTGAGTTTAGAAAAACCCACAAAACCCCTCGACTGTTGCGCGAGCCATTGTAATATTATACCGAGTGGGGCAAGAGTCTTGCGAGACTGTGACAACCGAGTATGTGTCATGACCGTCATCGTGAACCGGAGGGAATGAGGCCCACGGTTTTGGCCGGAAGCGTGATAGTGAAGACGGTGGGGAGCGTCCGAGAGGAGGCCAGAAGCGGAGCACCACTTGTGCATGGAGAAGGCCCACGACTCTCTACGAAGTTACTCACCTGTGGTGCTTGGCCCTCGCGTGAGCTACCCTTTGCATGGGGCACCAACGAGGATTAGTCGGGACCTTGCATGGTTCTGGATACCTCGGTAAAAATACCGGTGTCGTCCACGAGAGTTTGCTTTCTCTACTAGCTCTTTAATCTTCCGCATTTACTCTCTCTACTTAAGTTGCAATCTTTACTATTCTTAGTATAGATTATATAGAATTGGAACTTAGGTAGTATAATTCCTTTTGCGGTAGAGATAGCAACACATAGACAAAACCTAGTTTGCACATTCTAGATTGTGTATTTGCATATGTTTTGTTCTTAGGATTTATGGCCTAGTTTGGAGATAGTTATTATAAGTCCTAATTCACCCCCTCTTAGGCGTCACCATTCCTACATCATACAAAATGACAATCAACTTCAACATGCTTCATGCATCCATGAAAGATTAGATTGGCAAGAGATATGCCATAGACTTGGTGTCAATGTAAATAAATAACAATTCACGTAATAAAACATGAATACATATTAACTCGGTTGTGGCATCCACAACAACTATATATTCTGTCTTAGTACAAAAACGAGATATGGTTGGTTGCTTATGAGCACTCTAAGAAACCAAATTTGAAGGACTGGTGAGGCGACCAGAGGGGGTGAATGGAAACCAATCAAATTTTTGTTGGTAAAATAGAAATTGAGAACTTCACTTCAATTGAGATGAAGAAAGTGCTCAAACCAAAAGCGCATCAGCAAACTAGTGATATCATGATTTAAAATGTTCCTAACACTCACACGAGACTAGCAAAATGAACAGATTGCAACCGGACACTGAAAAGTCCGAATTGGTCCAAAACCGTGTCGCTATCCAGTGCTGATTTTGACAGCTCGAAATTTAGTTCTAGAATGCAAAACTGAACCAAACGGACTGCGATTGAGATGAAATTTTACACACACTTTGAAAATGTGTTTCCAAGGTCTCCATAAATTTTAAACTCAATCAGATTTGTAAATCAATCACAGATTTGAAAATATGGTCAGGATTAGGGTTTTGTTGGGGTTTTTTCAACCGAACTCAAAACAAGATCAACTCAGATCACGACCAAGAACTACACCAACTGGGCATACACAGTGATCCAACGAGTTTATATCCCCACAATTCAATCCACAATAGCAACCAAATAATAAGAACTCGAAGGTTCTTCACTAATCCACAAGAGAGGAGAGGGAAGAACACAAGAGCAAAGAGATTCAAAATTTCAGCAATAATGAAAACTGATATTGAGAGTCTACCAAAGCCATGGGTGGTACCGGCCACCCTTCCTTGGATTAATCGATGAAGATTAGAAAACACGGAAGCGAAGGTTCAAAGCATCTGTAGATCTCAGGCTCAACTAGGGAATGAAAATTAGGAGGCTCAACTAGGGAATGAAAGCTAGGATTTTCTAAACAAGAGACTAATGTGTAAGCCAAAGAGATGGCTGAAACAACCAGCCCACCCTTCTATTTATATAGTGTTATTACTACTTCCTAAACTAGCCCTAGTTACATAGAGTCTATTCACTTAGCCGGGCAAAATGGGCCAACTCCTGGTGTGTCAAGCAATAAAACCAATGAGGATTCAAGTGCCTTCAATTTTTCTGCATCCAAATATTTAGCAGCAACATAAGTATGCAAATGGTCACAACTCAAATTAGCTCTGCTGCCAAGGAATTACAATGCACAAATACAGGGAATGAGTTCTCGGGTGGAGAGATTATTGATGTGTTCTTGGAAAAAGGAAGTCATTTTCATCAAATCTAACATTGTGAGAAATATAAACATGGCCGGAATTAGGATCAAAGCACTTATAACTTTTATCAATGGAACTATAACCTATGAAGACACATTCTTGAGAGTAAAAGAACAATTTGGTTTTTGTTGTAGAGACGAAGATTAGGCTAGCAAGAACGCACAAAAACTCGCTACAACAAATAGTTAGGCAGACTAATAAAAAGTCGTTCATGTGGGAACTTGTTATCAATGACCGTGTGGGGAGATGATTAATGATATAAACAAATAGTTAGGCGTACTAATAAAAAGTCATTCAAGAGGGAACTTGTTATCAATGACACATGCATGGGAGATGATTAATGAGATAACTCGTAGTTAAATAGGGTTCATCCTAGAATTTAATTGGCATGGAGGCATGAGCTAAGAGAGTCAAACCAATTTCAACTATATGGTGGTGTTTGTGTTTGATTTTCTATTGGTGTGTGTGGGGACAAGAAACACAATGGGCAATACCCATAGTGCGAATGAAGGTGTTGTGAAATTTCTGATATTCGCCACCTTAATTAGACTGAACACACTTAGTTTAAGTGCCCAAAAACATTCAACATGTGACTAAAACTACAAAAGATACAAGGAGCCTAAGTATCATCACACACCAAATAAATTCAAGAAAATTTGCTTAAATCATTAGTGGAACTAATGTAATATTTAAAACCACCAATAGATGATGGCATAGGTCCCCACACATAAAAAATCATCTCTAGTGGAGACAAGGAATGATGAATTGAGCTATTATAAGGTGTCATGAATCTTGGCTACTTGACACACATTATAGATGGATGAGACAGAATTGCTAGGACGCAAAATATTATTGAGACAAAGAATAAACTGAACGACTTGGGAGGAGGGAAGACCAAGCCATGCATGCCACTAGGCATGGCTTGGACCTTGGCTTATTAATGCATGGTTGAGTGTTTTAACAATAGATGGTGCAAGGGGATAGAGGCCAAACTCATATTGGATTTGAAATGAGATCTCCACTGGCGTCCATGGACGATGCCACTTTTGTGGTTGACGCAAGGGTTGTACCATCAAGGTACCCCATAAGATTGGAGCTCATGAGGAAGGGAAGCAACTGTGCGTGCCATATGTGATAGTTTTTCTTTGTGAGCCTAATGGTGATGGAATGATGAATATAAATTGTAGCAAAGCTGGTGGCATGGTGGATGAGAGGTGGAGGGAGAAGTAATGACAAACATAGAAACCTTAGCTCTATACCATGTATGTTTGGAACAATGTCGTGACCTCCTATGAGCTAGCGTGTTGCGTTATATATAGGCTAGATAACATATGGTACAACATAGATTACACGGCGTCATGCATGGCAACCAGGAGGCACAACTCTTAGAATAATTGAAACAACAAGAGTCCCTCACAGTAACAATCTCCTAGGATAGTAACCAACTATATTTAGACAAAAGGCTTTTATAATAAGCCTTTCTATTTTTAACAAACCTACCCCTCATGCAATGCACCAAGTGTGGTCGAGCAAGGGTGATGCGACGAATCTTGAAGTAATCATGCAGCTTTGGGCAGGTGTTCTACCACTGCCCATATTACAATGTTAGTGGTTTGGTTAAGAAGAAAGGGTTATATCACACCTAATTTTGTAGGATCAAAACCTAGTGATAATTATATGAGTGTCACGTCAATTTTCACACATATAATTGACTTCATTAATAATTACAAAATACAACATATGAAAAAGAGTATGCTTGTTACATCTTATTAAAGCACATCAATTTATAAGCATAGCATATAAGATTATTAAGTTGTGGTGACAACATTAACTCCATCACGTCATAGAAAGATTGCCGACATGATCCACGTATCTAACATCCTTAAAAATCTTCAGGATAGATGTCTAATTCTTCATTTTCTAAGCAACCTTTATTTTGAATGGAGATAGCAAGGGTGAGTATAGTTTGTACTTAGCAAGTGCAGAAAAATAAATGACATGCATGATGATAACAAGGTAAAAACTAATTCTGGCTTACTGCGATTAGCACTTTTAGTTGGCAAGATTTTATTAGTAAAAGGTTGGAAACCAGTAATTAACTATATAACCATTTATCACAAAGATTCTTCATCCACCAAGATCAAGCATCTTGCATCACGACATCATTTTCTAATCAAGTGAAAGTCCAGGTGACTCATAGATGTGAACATTATAGATATATTAATTTGTTTAAATTCTATAGAGGTATACAACTTTGCCCCTGTTGGGGGTCTGCTTCGTCGCCGAAGGTCCCATAAGAATAAACACCTTTGGAAGATCAACACAGAAGCAAAGCCGAAGCTACCATTTTGGGAGCTTCGTAGCGCACTTCTAGATGCACCGACTTAAAGATGAAATGACCAATCAGCCTATGATAACCTGTATTATGATTGTAATCATTTGTAGAGGGCATGAATGTAATTTCTAATAGGCTGCGTCCTATGCCTATAAATAGATGAACAGTACCCCCGTACTGTTCACGCTGGCTTGTATTCGCTCGTGCGTCACGCTTGGATTTTTGCCTTCTATCAAACCGAAGGTACAAATGTAATTAAATATTGTTCTTATCTATCTATGATTATATAATAAGATATATTAATGATGTTATATGATTATTCATGTTATCTTTCATGTTTCGTATGCTTCGTCTTTCATTAACGTATACTGTGATGATAAAGGTACGTCCTTCATGACCTTCGTCCGAAGATCGTTATATTCTAAGGGAAATAATGTTTCGAAGGACGAAGGACATTAACATTTAACATTTTGTGTTGCCTTGTTCTTAACTCGAAGCATTTGAGAACAAGTCCCCAACATTGGTGCCCACCTCTGGTGAACCCACTTCCACTTTTTGAGCTGATGGCTTCGTTCAACAATCAAGCTGAAGTTGCTTCGGCTACAAAGCTGGTGCTCCCAATAAAAGGTGGTTTATGCTCAGAACCGGCCAACAAGAAGCAGAAGAAGGAGGCTCAGAGAAGGGTACAACATGTTGGGGTGCAGGGGCCCTTCATCAAATCAAAATGGTCTCACATCCCAATCACCTTCTCTCAGGAGGATCTTCAGCTCAAAGATTATCCTCACAATGATGCTATGGTCATATCTTGTGTCATCAAGGGATTTCTAGTTCATAATGTTCTGGTTGATACAGGCAGTGCAGCGGATATCATATTTGCTAAGGCCTTCAGACAGATGCAAGAGCCAAAAGACAAGATTCACGATGCTACACATCCTCTGTGCGGCTTCAGAGGAAGACAGATTGTGGCACTCGATAAAATCACAATGCCAGTAACCTTCGGCTTTGTTCATAACACAAGGACCGAACAGGTTGTCTTTGACATTGTCGACATGGAATACCCCTACAATGCAATAATTGGCCAAGGAACACTCAATGCTTTTGAAGCAATACTTCACCCAGCATATCTATGCATGAAGATACCTTCGGAACAAGGGCCCATTGCTATATATGGAAGTCAAGAAGCTGCTAGAAAGACCGAAGGAAATTGGACAGACTCAAAAGCGATCCACAATATAGATGGAGCCAAAGCTTGTGAGCAGTACAAGTACAGAAGAGAGAAGGCTGCTTCGGCTGATCAGCCAAAACCCATGCTTCTATGTGAAGACATTGCAGAGAAGAAGGTACTGCTGGGGTCTCAACTATCTAAAGAGCAAGAGAAAACTTTGATAAGGTTTTTATTCAATAACAAAGATGTTTTTGCTTGGTCGGCCAATGATCTATGTGATGTCAACAGAGACGTCATTGAACATTCACTCACTGTCGACTCGTCCTTTAGGCCAAGAAAGCAAAGGCTTCAGAAAATGTCTGATGATAAAGCTGAAGGTGCTCGGAATGAAGTAAAAAGGCTTCTCAGTGCTGGTGTCATCAGAGAGGTAAAATATCCAGAGTGGCTAGCTAATACTGTTATGGTGAAGAAGGCCAATGGCAAATGGAGAATGTGTATTGATTTCACAGATCTTAACAAGGCCTGTCCAAAGGACGAATTTCCATTACCAAGAATAGACTCTCTTGTAAATGCAGCAGCTTCTTCAGAGCTTATAAGTCTGTTGGATTGCTACTCAGGATATCATCAAATATGGATGAAGAAGGAGGATGAGTCGAAGACTAGCTTCATAACTCCTAGTGGCACCTATTGCTATCTTCGGATGCCTGAGGGGCTCAAGAATGCTGGAGGAAGCTTCAGCAGAATGACAACCAAGGTCCTTCTTTCCCAGATAGGCAAAAATGTGCTAACATACGTTGATGATATCATAGTAAAAAGCACGAAGCAAGAAAATCACATTATTGATCTGCAAGAAACAATTGCTAATTTCAGGCAAGCTGGCCTAAAATTAAATCCAGAAAAATGTGTCTTTGGAGTGAAGAAGGGTAATTTCCTTGGCTGTCTAGTTTCAACGAAGGGGATTGAAGCTAACCCAAGCAAGATTGAAGCTATCCTTCGGATGGAGCCGCCAAGCACAAAGAAGAGGGCCCAGCGGCTGACAGGAAGACTGGCATCATTGAATAGATTCATATCTAGATCAGCAAAAAAAAAACTTGCCATTCTTTGAAATACTAAAGTCAGCCAAAGTTTTTCAATGGGGCCCAGCTCAACAGAAAGCCTTCGAAGAGCTGAAGCAATACTTGATTGATCTAACAACATTAACTCCACCTGCGTGAGGGGCTCCATTACTATTGTATGTGGCAGCTTCGCACTCTGCAGTGAGTGCGGCGCTTGTACAAGGGAAGCTTGAAGGACAAATTAAAAAGCAAACCCTAGTATACTTTGTCTCCGAAGTTCTAAGTTTATCAAAGAAAAACTATACAAAATTGGAGAAGGTGTTGTATGCTGTGTTAATGGCCTCCAGGAAGCTTCGGCATTATTTTCAAGCATACCACATAACTGTTCCTTCATCACAGCCTCTGAAGGATATTATGAGGAATAGAGAAGCTATTGGAAGGATTGGAAAGTGGGCTGCGGAGCTTAACGAGTTTAGTATTGACTATGTGCATAGATCCTCAATTCAGTCCAGGCGTTAGCAGACTTCATTGCTGATTGGACGCCAGGGGCTCAGGAAGAAGAAGCAAATAAAGATGCCGAAGCTTGGACAGTGTTCTGCGATGGTTCCTGGGGGACCTTCGGTGTAGATGCGGCTACTGTCCTAGTTGCACCTTCCAAAGTCAGAACATACTATGCAGCAAGGCTTGATTTTAGCTGTACAAATAATATTGCTGAATACGAAGCTTTACTTTTGGGGCTTCGAAAGTTAAAGGCAATGGGAATAAGAAGGGCAGTCCTTAAAACAGACTCTCAAGTTATTTCTGGTCATGTTGACAAGAGTTGCAAGGCAAGAGATCCGGAGCTTGAGAAATATCTGGACACAGTTCGAAGGCTTGAAGCTTCTTTCGAAGGATTTTCTGTTAAGAATATTCCAAGAGGGGAAAATGAGCATGTTGATCTGCTAGCCAAGTCAGCGGCATAGGGGCTTCCTCTACCTTCGGAAGTATCTTTTGAGACAATAAGAGCACCTTCGGTTGAACTCCTCGAAGGAGCAGTGCTCACAATATCTCCTTTCCATAGTGAACATTGGAGGACTGAGATTATATCTTTCCTCTAGGGTAACTGTCTCTCGGATGATGAGGTTTATAACAAAAGAATGGAAGCCAGAACAAGACCATATGTCGTAATAGAAGGGGAATTATATAAACATGGAGTTTGCTCCCCACTTCTCAAATGCTTATCCAGAACCGAAGGTATAGAACTGATGAAGGAGATACATGCAGGATTGTGTGGATCCCACATTGGGTCCAGTCCTCTTTTGGGAAAGGTTTTTTGACAAGGATTCTATTGGCTGAAGGCAGCTGCCAAAAATGTGCAAGAGATCAGAAGCAACCCTCGTCATTGACTCAGCTAATACAACCAACCTGGCCGTTGCAAAGATGGGGCCTGGATCTGTTAGGTCCACTTCCACCAGCGCATGGCAACTTGAGATATGTCGTGGTGGCGGTAGAATATTTTTCAAAGTGGATTGAAGTACAAGCTCGAGAGTGAGCCGAAATTTATAAAACGCAGTGGAAGATAAATTAGCCCAGGCCACAGACAGAACTGGGTGAAGACACAACCCCTTCAATCAAGCATATCAGAAAAGAAGTCTTCAACTGCTGAAAAACATAAATAAATCTGGGTGAATACAGTAGGTATTCCGCAAGCCCAACCGGCTCCCGTAAAGAGAAAGAGACCTATATCGTACATGTTTTATATGGTGGAGTTGAAATCACTCTTCATTTTTCTCAGAGAAAGGCAGTACTTGTTGTTAGGGTTTTCCCGAGACAATAGAAATGACACTTGCTTAACCACCACTGAGCTTCCCGCTCCCGTGGCACCATTTTCTTTCCAGACATACACACACACATTTCCCTATTCCCGGTTGTTGTAGAAACACTAATTGTCATACCACACTAGACTCGTCCATACCAGTGGACACGGACTATTCGAATAGGTTTAAACTCTGCGCAGAGGGGTACACTTTACCCACTAGTCCGGCTCTGCGATCTTATGGCCAATGAGATCCGAATCCGAATCTCTTTCCTTCCTCGCACGTCCTAACCTTAATGGTTATACCGGAAGGAGTCAGGCCACCGCCATGTCCAAACCGGACAAATCATTCCCCCTCCTTATCCTCCCGGTGCTCCAGCCTTCATAACCCTGGGGTTGGACCGTACGAGTTCAGATTGAGTGGCTGCCCACACAGCCTTGAGTGGTTGTACTTTTTATGAGTACAGGTAATGAAGGATGACAAACCGGTCCTTATACGAGAGGACAATCCTTCTGCTCACGCCTAAACCAGTTGAGCCATCACCTTAGGCCCTCCCCTAAACCAGGGAGTCCCTGATCATCCTACTCACCAGGTGATGAGGGTGAATACCCTTCATCGCACACTTTTTGGAAACATGTTACTCACACCCTTTTACTTATCCCATATCTTGTAATCAAAGGTATTAATTAATGCAGGCTCTCTCATGCTCACCATGCAAATTGATTTCATCCCATATTCCCGGCTTAGGTAGTGGTAGAGAGAAATAGGTAAATTATGCATCAAGGGAAGGATGGACTTGCCTTCGTCGAAGCTTTCCTGGCACAAAAGGTTTATCTCGGAGGGGTCAGGTTCCTGCCCTTCTTCCGGAGCTACAAATTCCGGAGGATCAGATCCCTCTTCCGCTAACAAACACAAATAATAACAATACATCAATCATGGTGACTTTAGTGGGGTGTGCCATTTCTTATATCTTATTATTTTTGTGCCCTATAGTTTATTTGAACTATTTTTGGTACATAACATATTAGCATATAATTCTATATGTGAAAAATGGGAAAAGAAATGAGAAAATAAAAAGGAAAAGGATTTCCTGCCTTGCTGGGTCAGGGGGAAAATTTGGCCCACCCGGGCGCGGCTGGCGGCCCAGCTGGCCCAGCAGCGAGGGGGAACGGCGCTGTGGCGCGGGGCCCACACGCCAGCGAGGGGGGGAAGGGTTTAACGGCGCGGACGGCAACAGAGGGAGGGGGTCGACCGGAGTTCGACCGGCGGTGGAATTCCGTGGCGGTTCTCCGCCGTGGGTCCGGTTCTGCGGCGGGGAGGCGGTGGCGAGGCACGGGCGGGGGCAGGGGATCACAGGGGTGGGGTCAATTTGACCGGCGGGGGCCTAGGGCGGCTGGTCCGCGGCGCGGTGGCGGGTGTTCACGGCGGTGAGGTCACCGGTGAGGCAGTCAGGTGCAATAGGGGGCGGGGAGGAGTGCCTCGTGACCGTGAGCGTGTGGCGGAGCTCAAGCACTAGGTTAATTCGATCGAAATTCACTAGGGAGGGGAGAACGGGGCTCACCGGAGCGACGGGGAAGTGCGGCGGCACTAGCTCGATTGGCTCAGGGAGAAGCGGAGGAGATGGCCGGAGCTGGTGTGGAGGGAACGGGGCTCGGGCAGCTCCTTTTATAGGCGCCCGGGAGAGGGATGGAGGGGACGGCGAGCGCCGACGAGCTCGCCATGATGGCGGGAATGGAGCAAACGGCGATTGGGACAGCTCGGGCAGGCGAGGGGACGACTCGGGTACAGTGGCGGGGTGGTCACTGAGGCTGGTCCGAGCCTTAATGGCGAGGCGACGGGGCGTGAGGCGCTCGGCGGTGAACGCGCCGGTGAGGCATGGGCGGGACGACGATGCTGACAGGCGGGTCCGGGCTACCAGAGAGAGAGCGGCGCGAGAGGGAGAGAGTGGAGTCGCCGACCGATGGGGCCGGTCTGCCAGGGGTGGCGCGAGCGCACGAAGCTGGGCCGCCTGGGCCGGGGAGGAGAGGGGGGAGCGCGGGCGCGGCGAGGGTTGGGCCAGAATTGGCCCAGCCGAGGGGGGGAGGGTTTTTTTCTTTTTCTTTTTCTGTTTTCTATTTCTTTTCTTTTCTTTTTCTATTTTTGTTTCTTTTTATTTCTTTTTCCTTTGAATCAATAATTTTCTAAATGATCTTGAGTGATGAATATAGTCTATGTGAGGTGCTCCTATCATTTCAAGTGTATGCACATGATGAGATGACCTAAGGGTGGAGTTTAGGGAGAAAATAAATTAAGAGGGGGGGTTAGGAGATTAGGGTTCCAAACCTTGGGTTGGGATTTTTGGGATGTTACAAACCTACCCCACTTAAAGGAATCTCGCCCTCGAGATTTAGACTGGATTTGAGAAAAGATAAGGGTATTCCCTCCTCAAGGAGTCCTCACTCTCCCAGGTAGCTTCCTCTTCTCCTTATCTGCTCCACTGAACTTTACAGAGTTTCACTTCTGAGGTGCGGGTCTTTCAGACTGCTGAATCAAGAATCTTTACTGGCTTCTCACGGTACTAAAGATCTTTCTGAATCTGCATTGCCTCTTCTTCGATGTGACTTTCCGGTGCTTGCAGGCATTTGCGGAGCTGGGATACGTGGAACACATTGTGGATGTCAGACATGGACTCTGGTAGTTCAAGACGATATGTTGCGGGTCCCACTTTGCCAATGATGGGATAGGGACCGACGAATCGCGGTGCTAGCTTACCTTTTACTTGGAACCTCCTGACACCACGCATCGGGGAGACCTTGAGGTAGACGAAGTCTCCTTCCTCAAATCTGAGTTCTCTCCGCCTGTTGTCCGCATAACTCTTCTGCTGACTCTGAGCTTCAAGTAATCTCCTGCGGATCAGGGCAACTTTCTCTTCCGCCTCTTTGACAAAGGCAGGTCCTTCTAGTGCTTTTTCCCCTATGTTGGACCACATGAGAGGGGTCTGGCATTTTCGTCCATATAATGCCTCGAATGGTGACATCTTGATGCTGGCCTGATAGCTGTTGTTGTAAGAGAACTCCGCGTAGGGTAGACTGGATTCCCAACTTCTATCGAATGCTAGCACACATGCTCTTAATAGATCTTCGAGGACTTTGTTGACTCTTTCTGTCTACCCGTCTGTCTAAGGGTTATAAGCGGTGCTAGAATCTAGCTTGGTGCCCATAGCTTTCTGAAGGCTTGTCCAGAATTTGGAGGTGAACTGGGTTCCCCTGTCTAACACTATCTTTCTTGGGATGCCATGGAGTCTGACTATCTCTTTGAGATAAATTCGGGCAAGGGTGGCTCCCCCAAAGGTAGTTTTCACTGGAATGAAATGGGCTACCTTGGTGAGGCGATCTATTATTACCCAGATAGAGTCATTCCCTTTTTGCGTCCGGGGTAGTCCGGTTACAAAATCCATGCCTATTTCTTCCCACTTCCACTCTGGAACTGGGAGGGGTTGCAATAGGCCTGCAGGTTTTTGGTGCTCGGCCTTCGTTTGTTGGCAGGTGTCACACTGGGCCACATACTGTGCTATCTCTTTCTTCATCCCCTTCCACCAGTATCTGGTTTTGACGTCTAGGTACATCTTGGTAGTTCCTTGGTGGATGGAGTAGGCTGAGTTGTGAGCTTCCTCGAGCAGAACTTCTCGTGCCTCCCCTTTTGGTACACACAGATGATTTTTGAACCAAAGGGCTCCTTGTTCATCTGTCCTGAGGTCCAGGAGTTGTTCCTTGCAGGCTTTTTCCACAAGTCTTGCTGTCTCTGAGTCTAGGTGTTGAGCTTTGCATATGAGGTCTTCTAGCATTGGTTTGACTTCGAGACTGCTGTTGTTTCCCAAACATGTATTCAGTTGAGCTGATTCTTTCTTCCAATCCTCTAAAAAGTTGGTTCCCTTTATTCCGAATGGTTTTCGACTGAGGGCGTCTGCTACCACGTTGGCCTTTCCGGGGTGATAATGAATTTCAAGGTCATAATCCTTGATCAGCTCCAACCATCTTCGTTGACGGAGATTGAGATCTGGTTGAGTGAAAATATACCTCAGACTCTTGTGATCAGTGAAAATGTGACATTTGTTCCCGATTAGGTAATGCCTCCATATCTTCAAAGCACGCACTATGGCTGCCAATTCCAAATCGTGGGTGGGGTAATTCTGCTCATGTGGCTTAAGTAGGCATGATGCATAAGCAATGACTTTCTCGTTTTGCATCAGCACACACCCTAAGCCTTGCCTCGAGGCATCACAGAAGACGACAAAATCCTGATGAATATCTGGTAGTGTCAAAACGGGTGCGGTTGTGAGTTTCTCCTTTATGATCTAGAAACTTCCTTCACATTTTGGGGTCCACACAAATTTATGGTCTTTCTTGAGAAGCTCGGTCATAGGTCTCGCTATACTGGAGAATCCTTTGATAAAGCGGCGGTAATATCCTGCCATTCCCAGAAAGCTTTGAACTTCACTGACGTTGGTCGGCTGCCTCCATTTTGATACTGCTTCCACCTTGGAAGGGTCTACTTCTATTCCTTCTGCGGTCAAGATATGCCCGAGGAAGGCTATCTTTTCCAACCAGAATTCACATTTACTGAGTTTGGCATAAAGTGGGTGTGCCCTGAGTTTTCCGAGGATGGTCCGGAGGTGACGCATATGGTCTTCGTGGTTCTTGGAGTAGATAAGGATGTCGTCAATGAAGACTACGACAAACTTATCCAGCTCTTCCATAAATACTTTGTTCATGAGGTTCATGAAAAAGGCGGGTGCGTTTGTCAGTCCGAACGACATCACTGTGAATTCATATTGTCCGTACCATGTGACAAATGCAGTCTTCTGGATGTCTGCTTCCTTGATCCTCAATTGGTGATAACCAGATCTTAGGTCTATCTTGGAGATGTATTTGGCCCCTTGAAGCTGATCGAAGAGGTCATCGATCCGAGGAAGTGGATACTTGTTCTTGATGGTGACTTCATTTAACGATCGGTAATCAATACACATTCTCATACTTCCATCTTTCTTAGAGACGAACAGGACTGGTGCTCCCCAAGGGGATGAGCTGGGATGAATGTATCCCTTTTGCTGAAGATCTGCGATTTGGAGCTTCAGTTCTGCTAACTCAGTAGGAGCCATGCGGTATGGTCTCTTTGCGATGGGTGCCGTCCTAGGGATCAGATCTATGTAGAACTCCACTTCTCTTTCCGGTGGCATTCCTGGTAACTCTTCTAGAAACACATCCATGAATTCTTCTACCACTGATATGCTTTCTGTTGTTAGATTGAACATCATCGGATCATTGGTGGGTGGCTGGGCCTGACAAGAGACTGACTTTCCTTGGTGGTCTGTGAGGAGGACTGTCTTGCTTGCACAACTGATGATACCTTTGTGTTTAGTTAACCAATCCATCGCTAAGATCACATCAATTCCTTTGGATGGCAAGACGGTTAAGTCTGCCAAGAATACTACCCCACTTAAAAGAATTCTGACTTGGGAGCATTTGAGCTGGCATAGAAGGTCTGACCCTAGGGTTCAGGTGACCAAGGGAATCTCTAGAGGAGTAGAGGGAATGCCATGCTTTTCCACAAAACTAGTGGCTATGAAAGAGTGGGATGCTCCAGAATCGAAAAGTACGGTAGCGGGAGTAAATTCAACAAGGAACTCACCGAGCACTACTCCCGGAGCTTGCTGAGCCTCCTGGACATCGACGTGATTAACTCATGCCCTTCCTTGATACTAGGTCTTGTTCTGCTGGCTGATGGAGGAGGGCGCCTTAGGGGCGGATGCTGAGGTATTCTTGGGGCCATTCACCGAGTTGGAGTAGGCGGGTCCTGATGGCTTCAGCTGGGGACAGTTGTTCTTGAAATGACTGGGATCTCCGTAGTGCCAACATGCATTCGCCGGGGGTTGGTTGCTTGCAACTGAGGGGGCATGGAAAGAGCTCTGACTCTGCTGACTGAACCGTGACGGGGTGGGTCCAGCTGGTCTACTGAAGCTTGGTCCCTTGGGTGGAAATCCAAAGGATCGAGTTTTCTGGTGCCGGTCTTGCTGCTGAGCTCGGAGGACTTGGAATTTCCTTTTGAGATGCCCTTTTTCTTCCTCCTTTGCCCTTTCCACTTGCATGGCCTTGTTGGAGAGGTGAGAGAAACTGAGGAAGTCTTGGCTAGCCAGAATTGTCTTGAGTTCTGGCCTGAGTCCCTTTAGGAAGTGAGCCATCTTCTTGACTTCGGTACTGACGTCATCTGGCGCGTAGCGGGCTAACTCCGTGAACCTGTGCACATATTCACTAACAGATCTTCCGTCTTGAGTCAGTTCCCGGAATTCGTCTTCCTTAAGCTGAACGAGCCCTTGGGGCACATGGTGCTCCCGGAAAGCCGTTTCAAATTCTGCCCAGGTAGCATCTCTGATGGTGACGTTGAAGGTATCCCACTAGGCTAAGGCCATCCCGGAAAGTTGATGAGCGGCCAGTTGAACACGCTGATTTTCTGGGCATCCGTTGGCTTCCAGCTTTCTTTTAATCGTGCGCAGCCAATCGTCAGCATCGAGGGGGTTGCTAGATCTGGCAAATGTGGGAGGCTTGAGCCGCAGGAAATCCCCCATTCTGTCTTGCGGTCTTCCACCATTCGGACGTTGATTTTCCAGACTTCGAGTGTGGACCTCGATGAGTCGGGTTTGATTGGCCAGAACCTGGGCCAGATCTAAGGGTAGTTGTGGAGGTGCGGGGAGGTGGGTTTCACTTTCCTCTTTACCGGCTTCCCTTTCAGCTCTCAGGGGAAACCCTGCTCCAATCCCAAACGCGGTAGGCGTGGTTTTATCCGAAGCCATCTGCCAAGGGGAGAGAGTCACTATTGTGCACATGCAAATTGTTTTCAACCAAGTTATTTTATTCATTACACCAATACATTACAAGCATATGGCTACTACAAGTTGTACTACATGTGAGCTTTCCCTGAGGTACTACCGAATTCTTTTTCTAGAGTGTCCCCAAATTCCTTGAGAAGATCATCAAGGCTAGTGAGGGACATGTCCTCGATATCGGACAAATTCTCCATCCTGGCGGGAGCTGGTGCTGGGGGAGCTTTCTTCCTCCTCTCCGTCTGGCATCCTTGGCTCGTGGTTTTCTTCCTGGTTTTCTTTGTGGGGGCGAGCTTCTTAAGCTTCTTATCATAGTCCATCTTTAAGGTTCGATAGGCTTGACGGGTGTTGGCCTCCTCGCCTTTCGCTATGTCGAGACACTCTTGGAGAGATGCCTTCTCCTTCTTAAGCTCTTTGACTTGCTGCTCTAGGCTTTCCACCCAGGAGTTTAGGTGGGTGCAGTGGGAGGAGAGATCATCGTAGTGGGTATCGAGGGTGTGGAGGTATCCGGCCATGTAGACAATGGTGGGGTCATCCTCGGTGGGGTCTCTCCCTGACAGAGCCTGAAGTCTTTTCCTCCAGGTGGGGGTATTTTTGTTGCTGGGTGGGAAATAACGAAGGGGGGTTTCAAAGATCTCTCTGCTGTAGTTTTGGCATAGCTGTTTAAGGGCCTTTCGGGCAACACTTTGGCAAGTGTCTGGGAAGCGGTGCCCGATGAAGGTGACTTGGAAGGGGGGGTGGTTTGGGTAGCTTCGGCTTTCTCCCAGGTAGACTGCCAAAGAGCATTTCTATATTCCATTTTTGCGGTATTCCTTCCAGACATATTTGGGCTTCTTGCGGATCCCAATGCGTAGTCCGCAACTCTATAGAAGGTGAGGAAAGCCTTCCTCCTCTGAGCAGTATGATGTCCTAATGACCCAAGAGCCTTCCATCTGGTAGAAGAAAAGAAGGGTCTGTAAATATCGGGGAAAGGAGAGAAAGTGTTTCTTGGGGGTAAGAGGTGTTTTCTTGCTAAAGCAATTTTTAAGGTCAGGGCTACGGTCTACGGCCAGTCCTATAGGTTCTGATACCACCTGAAGCATCCCGATCCTTTGGGACTCAAATGTGATACAATTTCTAGTCCCAGGAGGCTAGTAACCACAATCCTTACTTCAAATAGTTACAGAGTCTGAGTAATGTTATTACAATACCGGGGGTACAAGCTCGAGAGTGAGCCGAAATTTATAAAACGCAGTGGAAGATATATTAGCCCAGGCCACAGGCAGAACTGGGTGAAGACACAGCCCCTTCAATCAAGCATAGCAGAAAAGAAGTCTTCAGCTGCTGAAAAACTTAAATAAATCTGGGCGAATACACTAGGTATTTCGCAAGCCCACCCGGCTCCCGTAAAGAGAAAGAGACCTATATCGTACATGTTTTATATGGTGGAGTTGAAGTCACTCTTCATTTTTCTCAGAGAAAGGCAGTACTTTTTGTTAGGGTTTTCCCGAGACAATAGAAATGACACTTGCTTAACCACCACTGAGCTTCCTGCTCCCGTGGCACCATTTTCTTTCCAGAGACACGCACACACATTTCCCTGTTCTCGGTTGTTGTAGAAACACTAATTGTCATACCACACCAGACTCGTCCATACCAGTGGACACGGACTATTCGAATAGGTTTAAACTCTACGCAGAGGGGTACACTTTACCCACTAGTCCGGCTCTGCGATCTCATGGCCAATGTGATCCGAATCCGAATCTCTTTCCTTCCTCGCACGTCCTAACCTTAATGGTTATACCAGAAGGATTCAGGCCACCGCCATGTACAAACCGAACAAACTATTCCCCCTCCTTATCCTCCCGGTGCTCCCCAGCCTTCATAACCCTAGGGTTAGACCGTACGAGTTCAGATCGAGTGGCTGCCCACACAGCCTCGAGTGGTTGTACTTTTTATGAGTACAGGTAATGAAGGATGACAAACCGGTCCTTATACGAGAGGACAATCCTTTTGCTCACGCCTAAACCAGCTGAGCCATCACCTTAGGCCCTCCCCTAAACCAGGGAGTCCCTGATCACCCTACTCACCAGGTGATGAGGGTGAATACCCTTCATCGCACACTTTTTGGAAACATGTTACTCACACCCTTTTACTTATCTCATATCTTGTAATCAAAGGTATTAATTAATGTGGGCTCTCTCATGCTCACCATGCAAATTGATTTCATCCCATATTCCCGGCTTAGGTAGTGGTAGAGAGAAATAGGTAAATTATGCATCAACGGAACGATGGACTTGCCTTCGTCGAAGCTTTCCTGGCACAAAAGGTTTATCTCGGAGAGGTCGGGTTCCTGCCCTTCTTCTAGAGCTACAAATTCCGGAGGATCGGATCCCTCTTCCGCTAACAAACACAGATAATAACAATACATCAATCATGGTGACTTTAGTGGGGTGTGCCATTTCTTATATCTTATTATTTTTGTGCCCTATAATTTATTTGAACTATTTTTGGTACATAACATATTAGCATATAATTCTATATGTGAAAAATGGGAAAAGAAATGAGAAAATAAAAAGGAAAAGGATTTCCTGCCTTGCTGGGCCGGGGGGGGGGGGGAAATTTGGCCCACCCGGGCGCGAGCGCGCGTGCGGGCGCGGCTGGCGGCCCAGCAGCGAGGGGGAACGGCGGGGAACGGCGCTGTGGCGTGGGGCCCACACGCCAGCGAGGGGGGAAGGGTTTAATGGCGCGGACGACAACAGAGGGAGGGGGGGTCGACCAGAGTTCGACCGGTGGTGGAATTCCGCGGCGGTTCTCCGCCGTGGGTTCGGTTCTGTGGCGGGGAGGCGGTGGCGAGGCACGGGCGGGGGCAGGGGATCACAGGGGTGGGGTCAATTTGACCGGCGGGGGCCTAGGGCGGCCGGTCCGCGGCGCGGTGGCGGGTGTTCATGGTGGTGAGGTCGCCGGTGAGGCAGTCAGGTGCAATTGGGGGCGGGGAGGAGTGCCTCGTGACCGTGAGTGTGTGGCATAGCTCAAGCACTAGGTTAATTCGATCGAAATTCACTTGGGAGGGGAGAACGAGGCTCACCGGAGCGACGGGGAAGTGCGGCGGCGCTAGCTTGATTGGCTCAGGGAGAAGCGGAGGAGATGGCCGGAGCTGGTGTGGAGGGAACGGGGCTCAGGCGGCTCCTTTTATAGGCGCCCGGGAGAGGGAGAGGGATGGAGGGGACGACGAGCGCCGACGAGCTCGCCATGATGGCGGGAATGGAGCAAACGGCGATTGGGACGGCTCGGGCAAGCGAGGGGTGAGGGGACGGCTCGGGTACAGTGGCAGGGTGGTCGCTGAGGCCGGTGCGAGCCTTAATGGCGTGGCGACGGGGCGTGAGGCGCTCGGCGGTGAACGTGCCGGTGAGGCATGGGCGGGACGACGATGCTGATAGGCGGGTCCAGGCTGCCAGAGAGAGAGCGGCGCGAGAGGGAGAGAGTGGAGTCACTGACCGGTGGGGCCGGTCTGCCAGGGGTGGCGTGGGCGCGCGAAGCTGGGCCGCCTGGGCCGGGGAGGAGAGGGGGGAGCGCGGGCGTGGCGCGGGTTGGGACAGAATTGGCCCAGCCGAGGGGGGGGAGGGTTTTTTCTTTTTCTTTTTCTGTTTTCTATTTCTTTTCTTTTCATTTTCTATTTTTGTTTCTTTTTATTTCTTTTTCCTTTGAATCAATAATTTTCTAAATGGTCTTGAGTGATGAATATAGTCTATGTGAGGTGCTCCTATCATTTCAAGTGTATGCACATGATGAGATGACCTAAGGGTGGAGTTTAGGGAGAAAATAAATTAAGAGGGGGGGGGGTTAGGAGATTAGGGTTCCAAACCTTGGGTTGGGATTTTTGGGATGTTACACGGGGTCAATAAGAACAATAGCTTTGGTAGAAGACAAAGCTAATTATTCTGTGGCAAAAGATATTATAGAAGGGACCAGACTTCAGGCTGTGCAAAATATCAACAAATATCAAGCCAAAACAATAAAATGGCATGATAGAAAAGTTCGGTTGAAAAACATTAATCCAGGACATCTGGTGCTTCGGAGAGTAGCCAACCCTGACGCAGTAGGCAAGCTTCAGCTGAAGTGGGAAGGACCCTTTCTGGTGGTATCTTCGTCAACACCCGGTTCTTACAGATTAAAGGATATGGACGACAACGACATTCCTAGATCTTGGAATGCGGATGAGCTTCGATGATACTATGTGTAACTTGATGTAAACTTTTTTATTTTTTCCTATGGCACCCTTTTCCTTTCTAAAGGGGGAGAAAGGTTTTTAATGGGGCCATAGCTTGTAATTTTTCTTTTTTTTATCCAGCTCTACGAGAGCAAAATCCCCCAAAAATATGTAAATGTAAAATCTGAGCATGCACCATCGAGTGTAGAAAAAAGAAAAAAACAGAGAGAAGCTCGAAAGTCATCCCTAAGGGGATGCAGAGCACGACGAAGCTACAAAAAGCCGCTCCTAAGGGAGCGCATCGTAAGTTTTCTGCTCAAAAGTCGTTCCTAAGGGAATGCAGAGCCAAATACCGCCGAAATATAAGGCGAAGCGCGAAAAGTCAACGCGAATACCGCCGAAATAGAAGGCGAAGAAGTTCAAAAGACGTTCCTAAGGGGATGCAGAATTTACACCGAAAAATAAGCGGTGCAGCCGAAAAATAAGTGGCAAAGAGATTTCAGTCATTCTTAAGGGAATGAGGAGTTTTGATGTGACTTCGTAAGCGTGTGTCTGGACATTCATTTGCATAATACATCACATCATTTATTGCATTCATAAAACATTTATTTAGACATACATAGGATCATCATCATCATATTATATAGATACAGACAGTTGCTTCGGCTCTAAGGATAAGGCTTCGGCGAAAGGAAAGGAAGCAGATTTATGCTTTGTTGTGTACGAAAAGAAGGGAAGGTGTTTTTTTGCCTTCGGCTCAAAAAATACAAGTTTCGTCCACATCAAAGCAGTTCATACATGGGCGAAAAGGTAAAAATATATTACAAGGTATGGACAAATTTACAGAGTAGTATCTGATTCTCAAATTACAATATTCTTTACAAGGATAATACAAGAGTTTTTCTAGAGTTTTTTCACAGCAAGGTTTTCGGCATCATCATCATCTACTAAGCTTCGGATCATCTGCCAAGCTTCGGCTCAATGCTTCTTGGCTTCGTCATCCTGTACATATTAAACCATTATAAGGTAAATTCAAGTTTCAAGGAAAAGGTAAGCACAAGGTATGAGTTTATTACCGGTTTAAGGTGACTTCGAGCTTCGTCACCAACCAAGTTTCGCCCGCCCTTTGCCCAGATTTGAGTAACGAATCTGTTTCTGATGCTTCGGGCCAGGCCGGGGATGTCATCCAAGTCTGCTGGTGACAGGTTGAAGTTTGGTCTGTTTACAATATTTCCATGTGTACAGCCAGCCTTCATGAAAGCAACAGCCGTGCCTCGAGAAGCTAGAAGAGCACAAAAGTCACCATGTCCAGCTATAACTTCGTCGAGAGCATCAACCTCACCTTCAATATGATCAAATGTGCCCGGCAGGTCTTCAACCAAAGGTTTAAACTTTTCAGAACTGGCTCCAACTGAGTTGAAGACCTGCTTCAGCCGTTGAATGCATCGGGTGCCGAAGCCTAAACATCTTTCTTGAAGATCTTTGAGTGATTTCTGCAGATTTGAACTTTTTTCAACTTCAGCTTCGAGTTTTGTTTCGAAATCTTTCTTCTCTTGCTCAAAGCTTTTTGACTTTATGGAAAGTTCATTGTTCAATCTGGCGATCTCAGCTTGAGCTTCTGCGAGTGATCCTTCCATTGTTTGAAGCACGAAGTCTTTCTTTTCTAGGGCAGCTTCATGATCTTTAATTTTGTTCTCTAAGCCCTCAATTATAACTTCATTTTTCTTGTCCTCGAGGTCTTGTTGCATCCTCAAGGTTTTGCTTAATAGTAGGCTCTGACAAAATAACCTTCATTAGAAAACATCTTCATATCAAAACAATAAAAAAGTTAGGGGAAGAATTGTACCTTAAAGTTAGAATAAAACAAGCTACCGGCGACATGCTGCCGTCAGTATCTGCTGAGATCGGCTTCGAGCTTCGGGAAGCCAACACTTTTCGATAAAGTGCTGACAATTTTCGCCCCAGTCCGGTCTCGAAGGCAACCTAAGCTCTCTTCGTCTATACCACCAAAGAGCAGCGCCCCTGGCTGGTACCCGCAAGATATAGCATAGTCCCTCAGCTCTTCTTTTTCAGCCTTAGACAACTCTTGCCCAATTATGTTTTGAAAGTTGAAATTTCTTTCTTCCGAAGCATCTTCGGCAAGCTCCTTCTCCCTTTTTTCAGGCACTGCAGCCGGGGTTTCCTCAGCAGCTGCAGCAGTTTCTTCCTCAGCCATATTGAAAATTATTTCATCAATGTCAGAAAGTGTGTTTTCCAAATTTGTGGCTTCGACTGCTGCAGCTTCGGAAGTACAAGTTTCGGCAGGAGCAGCTTCGGCTGCTGCTGTTTTCGGCGCTGAGACCGACGGTGGTGTTTCTTCAATAGCCTCAATGACAGTAATAATTCTTTGCTTTTTGGTTCAGCGGGCTTCTCGGCAACCGAAGGCTCCTTCTTCTTCTGTAAAAGCTTCATCATTTCCGGTCCCAGTGGACTTAGCTTATTAGGTAGAGATTCGGTCATTACCTTTAAAATTTCTTTTGCGTCATTTGCAGAAGGTGTTGAGGGAATTTCTTCTTTTAAATTAGCTTTTGGCTTCGGAGTTGTAGCTTTTCTTTTCTTCGAAACGGCCACCTTTGGCTCAGGGCTGGATTTTTTCTTTTTTGCTAAATTTTCATCTTCTTTTATCATTTTGGCAGCTTGACTTTGCATAACACTGACAGCTCTTTTTCGTTTTGGCCCTTCGGCACCTTTGTTTAACTGTTCATAGTCTGGGTATTCAAATTTTAGAGCGTCCATTACTCGGTTCAGCCTTTGTTTCGGTCGGGTGCCGAAGGCTGCCGTCATCAATTGATCTTCTTTCTTCGTATAATTTCCCAAGATTTCATTGCACATGGCTTCAATCATCTCTAACCACTCTTGACTGGGCTCTTTGAAATGTTTCTTAAACTTGAACTGATAGGGAAGTCGAACAAGTTCATTCTTTTTCTTTTCTCCTTTGAGCTTCGGCATACTCCATTCCTTTAACGTTGGGAATACTCTATTTGCTAAGTATTCCTGAACCAAATCCCTAGTACCGATATTCTCAGACACAACTCTAAATTCGCCCACAGCTTCTGGGCATGATGACCCCGGCGTCATGCGGCACTGAGGCCTAGTTAACCACTTAACCCGAAGGTTAGGTCCAGCGGGCTCTGAACTAGCTTCTCCTTTTTCTCATCAATCTTAACATAAACCACTCAGTTTTCCAACCGGTTGGCCATTTGCTGCGGTAGCTAACCACCAATGTCTTCATATCTTTGCGGTAGGCAAAGTTGTAATAGTCGAAGTTTTCGTGTAGCCCATCTTCCCTAGCCTTCGTCTGATAGTGAAGCTCGTGTACCCGGCAGAAAGCTTCGGCAAGCGGTTCCACTCCTTGGCTTCGGAGAGCCTAGATAAAGAAGCTGAGCCTAACGATAGCGTTTGGAGTCAGCTGATGAAGATAAATTTCGAAATTTTCCAAAACATCCACAATCATTCCATGTAGAGGAAACCTCAATCCTGCTTTAAAGAAACTTCTGAAAATAACCACCTCATCATTTTCTGGCTTCGGAGTGATTTCTTCTCCGCTAAAACGAATCAGCTTCTTCTCGGCTTCCCCGAAGTAGCCTAGCTTTGTCATCATGGGCATATCGGCCTCGGAGACAGTAGACTTTCCAAATTCTAGGTGGCTGGGTTTAGATGGCATGATAGAATAATCTATCTCTTCTTCATCAACCTCACCTTCTTCATTGTTAGCCTGCTCGGCTTCGGCAGCAGGTGCACCTTCGTCAGAAGCACCCTCTGACACAACCAAGCCTGATTATCTCATTACTTCGGAGATTGGGGCAGTCTCGGCAGCTTCGGCCTCCTCCTCGTCGCGTGTGACTCTAGCAGTTGAACGCACCCTGGCCATTTGATGCTGAATTTCTTGCGGTTTTGACGAAGTTGATTACTTTTTGATTTTGCCGAAGCTCCCTCTTATGACAAAGCTAAAGCAAAACGTTGCTTTGATTGAGAATACGGTGAATAAGCTTCAGCTGTGGTCAAATTTTTCTGCAGCACAATAGTGCAATAGTAGTAAATGTTGTGGTAACTTCACACCTACCTGTCTGTTTATATAGTGCTGCAGGTGGGAAGGTAAATCGTCAAGCCGCTCGCACCCACTGAACAGTCGCCCACACCCACTGAATGGTGGACCATAGTGCACGAGAAGGCGAATCACCAGACCACACGTACCCGTCGTATGGTGGGACCACCTTACACTCGGAATATTTGAATCGTTTCTCGACAACAAGCTCAGGGAAGGTGTTTTTTGGACCTTCGGCATTCCGAAGCCTAAGAGAATTTTTCACGGGTCGAGCTCGTTACGAAAAACGATCTAGCATCGTGAAGGGGCTACTGTTGGGGGTCTGCTTCGTCGCCAAAGGTCCCATAAGAATAAACACCTTCGGAAGATCAACACAGAAGCAAAGCCGAAGCTACCAATCTGGGAGCTTCGTAGCACACTTCCAGATGCACCGACTTAAAGATGAAATGACCAATCAACCCATGATAACCTGTATTATGATTGTAATCATTTGTAGAGGGCATGAATGTCATTTCTCACAGGCTACGTCCTGTGTCTATAAATAGATGAACAGTACCCCCGTACTTTTCACGCTGGCTTGTATTCGCTCGTGCGTCGCGCTTGGATTTTTGCCTTCTGTCAAACCGAAGGTACAAATGTAATTAAATATTGTTCTTATCTATCCATGATTATATAATAAGATATATTAATGATGTTATATGATTATTCATGTTATCTTTCATGTTTCGTATGCTTCGTATTTCATTAACGTATACTATGATGATGAAGGTACGTCCTTCATGACCTTCATCCGAAGATCGTTATATCCTAAGGGAAATTATGTTTCGAAGGACGAAGGACATTAACATTTAACATTTTGTGTTGCCTTGTTCTTAACTCGAAGCAATTGAGAACAAGTCCCCAACAGCCCTCAAGTCATGATTCTCATATGTGAGACCTTATTTTACTTTTGAGGTGCAAGATAGGGTCTCACTACGAGACTTTTCATAGGTTCTACTAGTAAGTGGCAACATGCTAGGTTTCAATCTAGGCGCATGGTAACCACTCCCATAGGTATCCCAAGCATGCAAACCTATAAGCTCCCTACCTAGATTCGGACTACCATACTTAATAACCTATACCCCTTTTGCACCAACCTGAAAATCTACTACACTGCAAGTAAAATATCTATTACTACGTCTAAACAGAGCCATATCATTTGTGGTTGTATGGTATATCCCGGGAGGTCGCTCTATGAATGTATCCTTAGGGAGGGTAGACATGACCACCAAACCACGATTTTCAGGTACTCATTATCTCTAGACATTATTACATGTTGTTAAAAGCCAACTTTTATTATCATTAGTTGCATATGCCATTAATCAGGATTATGGATCATGTATATCATGTGTCATTATGAGGGTTGGAGCACTAAGCTTACTACTACTCATATGTAAACCTTGAGTACAACAAAAGATTATTAGACTAGTAATCCTTAGGGTTCACATGACTAAAACATATGGATATAAAAAGAAAGTGTAACAAAGTTGCACATGTAATGAACATGGTCAAGGGGCACTTACCTTCTCCGAACTTTGATTGCTTGGGTTCTTCAAAAGCTTGTTCTGTGGTGCCCTCGAATTGGTCCCCTTCTATATGCATAGAACACGACACATAAGAGAACAACATACAAGGCACACATGCATTACAAAATTGAAATAGTACACCAAACAAAACCTTCTAGAAGTCTACTAACATAGAGTTCTGATGTTATAAACTCTAAACAAAAGGGTTTATTTAGCATAAGGCTGGGGTATTTCTACTAACAGTTGTGTGCACACTAAAATTCTTACATGGGCACTATAAATACCAACTCCATGAGGTTCTAGATATAAAAAAAACAAAAGTCCCCATGAGGGTAATTGTCACACCTGGTTTTGGAAGGTAAACCGAATGCGAACCATGTACGTGCCAGGATCAGAAATTCACGCACACAACGATTACATAAATGACTCATCATAGCACAATGCTTCAAATAATAATAAAGAGTAAGTAATAATATTAAAGACTAGAGTCATTTACATAATATAAATCAAAGTACATAGAATAGAAACGTAGCCAACGTAAATTAACCCACCGAAGGCAGATGACTGGGGGAGGTCGCTAGCCTAATCCTTGAACTCGTCGAAGTTCTGGAACTCCTAGAGATCTGCCTCGACGCCTTCTTCTCCTTCTTTACCTGAGCATAGATTGCACCAAAGGCAACCTGGTGTTTTGTGAAAGCAAGGGTGAGTACACATCAACGTAATCAGCAAATGTCCCGTTTGGCTGAGGTGGGCTAGCTTTATGTGGAGTTAAGCTCAAGCAGTTGCTTTTAGTTGGTCAGGTATTTATTATTAGTGGAAGCCAAGTTTTAGTAATAGCCAACTCGTGAACCATTTCCTCGTCGAGGAACATCATGATCATCATCGAACCAAAAACATTAATAGCGAGAGCACCTAGAGGGGGGGGGTGAATAGGTGATCCTGTAAAATTCAACAACTAATAGCCACAAAACTTGGTTAAGTGTTAGTATGGCTAAGTAGCGAGCTCTTGCGAACACAAGTATCACAGAAAACAATCACAAGAGACACGTGAGTTTATCCCGTGGTTCGGCAAGTATAACACTTGCCTACCTCCACGTTGTGGCGTCCCAATGGACGAGGGTTGCACTCAACCCCTTTCAAGTGATCCAATGATCAACTTGAATACCACGACTTTTCTTTGCTTATCTCTTTTCCCGTTTGCGAGGAATCTCCACAAGTTGGAGTCTCTCGCCCTTACAATAAAGATCACGGTGAAAGAACAAGAGTAAGGATGGGAAGCAACACACACAAATACACAGCAATACACACGCACACAAGCCAAGACTTGAGCTCAAAACGAAGCACAACGAGTTCACTACAAGAACGGAGCTCAAATCACTAACGCGGTTGATCAAGTGCGTGGAGACGGAGTGTGGAAGACTTAGAATGCTCAAAGTATGCTTGGGTATCTCCTCCATGCGCCTAAGGGTCCCTTTTATAGCCCCAAGGCAACTACGAGCCGTTGGAGGCATTCTTGGAAGGCTAATCTTGCCTTCTGTCGGGTGGCGCACCGGACAGTCCGGTGTGCCACCGGACAACCACTGTTCATGTCCGGTGCACGATTTCCTTCCATTCCTGGCACAGCTGACCGTTGCAACTTCGGGCTGGTTGGGGCACCGGACACTGTCCGGTGCACACCGGACAGTCCGGTGCCTTTGGAGCGGGCCACGCGTCGCCCACGATTTGGCGGCCCACCGTTGCGCTGGCGGCCGTTGGCTCACCGGACAATCCGGTGCACCACCAGACAGTCCGGTGAATTATAGCCGCACACAGCTGAAGTTTTCCCGAGAGTGGCCAGTTCGCCGGAGACCAGCCTGGCGCACCGGACACTGTCCGGTGCACCACCGGACAGTCCAGTGTGCCAGACTCTGCTGAGTCTTGGCTGCACACAGGCACTCTCTTCCAATCTTTTTCTTTTCCTGTTTCTAGCACTTAGGTAACTTCATTAGTACCCAAAACAAATGTACTAAATCTAGAAACATACCTTCTTTGTAGATTTGCGCTTCATTCATCATTTGGCCTATAATCACCCACTTAATATGTGTTGGACACTTAATCACCAAAATATACTAGAAATGGCCCAAAGGCACATTTCCCTTTCAATCTCCCCCTTTTTGGTGATTTATGCCAACACATCAAAAAGCAACAAAATAGAAATGCAACATCAATGCAATTGAGAACAAAAATAGTCTTTGACAAGATTTGGCATATTTGGATCGTTCTTTGCCACCACTTGGTTTGTTTTTGCAAATCAAATTCATTTTCCTATCTCTAAGTGAAATACACTTGTTTGGGCACAAAGAGAGATAATCCAAAAAATGATTAAGAGCCAAAAACTCCCCCTTTTTCCCATAATCAAACATTCTCCCCATAAGAGACCAAATTTTGACAGTAAGAGTATTTTGACAAATCAAAAGTTCTACTCTACTCTTTTTAAAATTTCACAAGTGGTAGCTGATCCATTTGCTTTGGCCTTATTTTCTCCCCCTTTGGCATTAAGCACCAAAACAAGATCATTCTTGGCCCTTTAATCCCATTGCCTCACCAAAAATGTCAATTAAGAGCAAAAAGGCAATAGGAGCTTAAGAATGAACTTGGAGGTGAGTACACTAGTACCAGAGTGCTGTGGAAGTCTTTGCATGGTCCAAGTTCACCTTTTCCTTTCAATTCACCTTTGAGACTACATCAAGTACACTTAAACACAGGTTAGTCTCAAAAGGTCAAGTTGTAGCACTTCTCCCCCTAAATATGTGCATCATTCACACATAAACTTGTAAGGTCCGGGGATCCCTTGCACAACTTGAGCACCATAAAAAACAATACATCTCATAAATGCATAAAGTAACTTGATCAAGGGCATAAAACACATGTATGCTATAAATCAATCCAAGTTACGCGAATCTAAGACATTGAGCTCACTACACAGCCTGCAAAAGGTTTTCTCATCTAAAGGCTTGGTAAAGATATCGGCTAGCTGGTTCTCGGTGCTAATATTGAACACTTCGATATCTCCCTTTTGCTGGTGGTCTCTCAAAAAGTGATGTCGTATGTCTATGTGCTTAGTGCGGCTGTGTTCAACAGGATTATCCGCCATGCGGATTGCACTCTCATTGTCACATAGGAGTGGGACTTTGCTCAGATTGTAGCCAAAGTCCCGGAGGGTTTGCCTCATCCAAAGTAGTTGCGCGCAACACTGTCCTGTGGCAACATACTCGGCCTCAGCTGTGGATAGGGCAACAGAGGTTTATTTCTTAGAACTCCAAGACACCAGGGACCTTCTTAGGAATTGGCACGTCCCTGATGTACTCTTCCTATCAACCTTGCACCCGGCATAATCGGAGTCTGAATATCCAATCAAGTCAAAGGTAGACCCCTTTGGATACCAGATCCCGAAGCAAGGCGTAGCAACTAAATACCTAAGAATTCGCTTAATGGCCACAAGGTGACACTCCCTTGGATCGGATTGAAATCTAGCACACATGCATACGCTAAGCATTATATCCGATCTACTAGCACATAAATAAAGCAAAGAACCTATCATAGACCGGTATGCCTTTTGATCAACAGACTTACCTCCTTTGTTGAGGTCGACATGTCCGTCGGTGCCCATTGGTGTCTTCGCGGGCTTGGCGTCCTTCATCCCGAACCGCTCGATCAAGTCTTGTGTGTACTTCATTTGGGAAATGAAGGTGCCGTCCTTGAGTTGCTTCACTTGGAACCCAAGGAAGTAGTTCAACTCGCCCATCATCGACATCTCAAATTTCTGTCATCACCCTGCTAAACTACTCACAAGACTTTTGGTTAGTAGAACCAAATATTATGTCATCGACATAAATTTGGCACACAAATAGGTCACCATCACAAGTCTTAGTGAAAAGAGTTGGATCGGCTTTCCCAACCTTGAAAGCATTAGCAATTAGGAAATCTCTAAGGCATTCATACCATGCTCTTGGGGCTTGCTTAAGTCCATAGAGCGCCTTAGAGAGCTTACACACATGGTCGGGATACCGTTCATCTTCAAAGCTAGGGGGTTGCTCCACGTACACCTCCTCCTTGATTGGCCCGTTGAGGAAAGCGCTCTTCACATCCATTTGGAATAACCTGAAAGAGTGGTGAGCAGCATAGGCTAATAGAATGCGAATAGACTCTAGTCTAGCCACAGGAGCAAAAGTCTCCTCGAAATCCAAACCTGCGACTTGGGCATAACCTTTTGCCACAAGTCGAGCCTTGTTTCGTGTCACCACCCTGTGCTCGTCTTGCTTGTTGCGGAACACCCACTTGGTTCCCACAATGTTTTGCTTAGTACGTGGCACCAGGCTCCAAACTTCATTTTGCTTGAAGTTGTTGAGCTCTTCCTGCATGGCCAACACCCAGTCCGGATCTTGCAAGGCCTCTTCTACCCTGAAAGGCTCAATAGAAGAGACAAACGAGTAATGCTCACAAAAGTTAGCTAGTCTTGAGCGAGTAGTTACTCCCTTGCTTATATCACCCAGAATCTGATCGATGGGATGATTCCTTTGAATCGTCGCTCAGACTTGAGTTGGAGGGGCCCGTGATGCTTCTTTCTTCATAACTTGATCTTCTTGTGCTCCCCATTGATCACAAGCCTCCTCTTGAGGAACATGTTCATCATCTTGAGTTGGGGGGTGCACCATTGTTGAGGAAGAAGGTTGATCTTGCTCTTGTTGTTCCTATGGTCGCACATCTCCAATCGCCATGGTGCGTATTACGACCGTCGGAACATCATCTTCATCTATATCATCAATATCAACTTGCTCTCTTGGAGAACCATTAGTCTCATCAAATACAATGTCGCTAGAGACTTCAACCAAACCCGATGATTTGTTGAAGACTCTATACGCCTTTGTATTTGAGTCATAACCTAGTAAAAACCCTTCTACAACTTTGGGAGCAAATTTAGAATTTCTACCTTTCTTTACTAGAATGTAACACTTACTCCCAAATACACGAAAGTATGAAACGTTGGGTTTGTTACCGGTTAGAAGTTCATACGATGTCTTCTTGAGGAGGCGATGAAGGTAGACCCGGTTTATGGCGTGGCAAGCTGTGTTCACAGCTTCCGACCAAAACCGCTTGGGCGTCTTAAATTCTCCAAGCACCGTCCTCGTCATGTCGATAAGCGTCCTGTTCTTCCTCTCTACCACACTGTTTTGCTGTGGTGTGTAGGGAGCGGAGAACTCGTGCTTGATTCCTTCCTCCTCAAGGTACTCCTCCACTTGTAAGTTCTTGAACTCGGACCCATTGTCGCTTCTTATCTTTTTCACCTTGAGCTCAAATTCGTTTTGAGCTCTCCTTAGAAAGCGCTTTAGGGTCCCTTAGGTTTCTGATTTATCCTGCAAAAAGAATACCCAAGTGAAGCAGGAAAAATCATCAACAATAACAAGACCATACTTACTTCCCCCGATGCTGAGGTTGGCGACGGGTCCGAAGAGGTCCATATGAAGTAGCTCCAGAGGTCTTGATGTGGTCATCACATTCTTGCTGTGATGAGTACTTCCCACCTGTTTGCCTGCTTGACAAGCTGCACAAGGTCTATCTTTTTCGAAAAATACATTGGTTAGACCTAACACATGTTCTCCCTTTAGAAGTTTATGAAGGTTCTTCATCCCAACATGTGCTAGACGGCGATGCCACAGCCAACCCATGCTAGTCTTAGCAATTAAGCATGCATCTAGAACGGCCTCTTCTTTCGAAAAATCAACTAAGTAGAGTTTGCCGTCTAGTACACCCTTAAAAGCTAATGAACCATCACTCCTTCTAAAGACAGACACATCTACATTAGTAAATAGACAATTATATCCCATATTACATAGTTGACTGACAGATAATAAATTGTACCCCAACGATTCAACTAAAAACACATTTGATATGGAATGCTCGGATGAAATGGCTATCTTTCCTAGTCCTTTAACCTTGCCTTGATTCCCATCTCAAAAGATGATCGAATCTTGGGAATCTTTGTTCTTGACGTAGGAAGTGAACATCTTCTTCTCCCCCGTCATGTGGTTTGTGCATCCGCTGTCGATAATCTAGCTTGAGCCCCCGGATGCATAAACCTGCAAGGCAAATTAGGCTTGCGTTTTAGGTACCCAACTCTTGTTGGGTCCTACAAGGTTAGTTACAATAGTCTTTGGGACCCAAATGCAAGTCTTGTCTCCTTTGCATTTGGACCCCATCTTTCTAGCAACCACTTTTTTCATTTTTACATGAAAGTACATATGTAGTGTTGCAAGCATGAAAGACAGAGGTAGGTTTATTACACATTTTCCTAGGAGCATGAGACACAAAATTTCTCCTAGGCCTACCATTAAAATTGGAACTTGAAGCAATCATGGCATGTGAATCAAAAGCATTATAACTCCTATTATAATGAGAACTGCTAGAAAATTTTCTATCATTATACATGAAAGCATGATTCTTCTGATTACTACTAACCATAGGGCCCTTCCCTTTCTCCTTGTTGGGAATGGGAGCCCTTTGGCTTGTTAAGTTCTTGGCTTCCTTTCGAAAGCCAAGCCCGTCCTTAATTGAGGGATGTCTACCAACGGTGTAGGCATCCCTAGCAAATTTTAACTTATCAAAGTCGTTTTTGCAAGTCTTAAGTTGGGCATTAAGACTTTCCACTTCACCATTTAATTTTGTAATAGAAGTAAGGTGCTCAACACATGCATTGTAACACCCGGCTTTAAGGAACAAAGCCAGGTGCATCTCATACATGCGCCAAGAAGACAACATATATAATAACAGAGTGTATAGAGATAAATGTCATAAAACATCAGAGTACTTATTACATAGCGGAAGTCTTATTACAAAATAAAGATAAATATAAAACGAACTAAGGATCGATGGCGCCAATGTCGACTGAGAAACGCCACCTAGATCAGATCGAACTCCTCAGTATTAGGCAGCTCCTCTTCAACAACCTGTTCTTCTCCTGTGGGGGGGGGGGGTGTGAGACAGCAAGAGTGAGCTCACATACGTTCATAGCTCAACAAGTCGTGGGGAATAATGTGGCATGAACTCACCAAAGGTGGGAGTTCATGAAGTGTCAGGCTGATCAATAAAATAGAGGCTAAGGCTGAGCATTGCTTTTATAAGTTGGTCAAAATTTTATTAGCAATTACTAAGTGTAAGTAAATACCAAACCATAATAATAATAAAGAACAGTAATAATAAAATAATCCCAAATGCGATGCAAATGTCAAATTGAATTTAAGTTCCATAATTAATCATGTGAGGGTCCGAGCCGCTCATGACCGTGAGCACAGCTAGTATACCAGTTTTACACTCTGCAGAGGTTGCGCATCTTTACCCACAAGTCGTGTATCCCATGTCGCCTGGGTTTGCAAGGCCCTTAGACACTACCGAGGTGAATGGCTAGGGATCCACTACGAGGCCTTTACAAAGTTCCACTAGCTTCCGAAAACCCGCTACAGTTTATGGGAAGATCCAGTACAGGGTTCCTGGCTGATAGCCATCGCAGCAAAATCAACCAGGGACCTCCCCGCACTGACCTCTCCCCTACTGCCCTTGCCCCTTTCGGGTAAGGTAGTCTTCCACTAGCTTTCCTAATTAGTCAGCCAAGGGCGTCCCATTAAACCCTTGTGGTAGCACTGTTTTCCCGGGTGGTCGCTCCATGTTCCCATTAATTTAATGATCTTAACATGAACAACAATAATAACAAGATAATAACAGAATAATCATGAATAATGAATCTCCATACCCAATCCCCATAAAGCAATAGCAAGTACTACCCAAAAATATTCCCGGGGTGAACAAGGTATAGAGGTAATCAAAACTGGGGTACATAAAGGATCCCATCAAAATTAACCTATGCAGATCATTAAAATTAATAAGAACATGGCTGGGAAAAGTAAGTGATCAAGGGCACAACTTGCCTGTAATGAGCTCCTGCTCAGCTACTTCTACTTGCTGAACCTCAGTTTCCACAGTGGCTTGCTCGTCTACTCGCACCAACACAATACATACATAGTATAGCCAAAATCAACATCACACCAAACAGATGAATGAAATATACAGTAAAAATCTACACATTAAAATGAAATCATGGGAACTGGAATCACTGAATTTGGAGTTATAGAATTCAAGTTATGAATTTCCTAAGATTTAAGGTGATTATAATAGGATTAGATGATAAATTAATTTTCTAACAGAGTTCATGTCAAAACAGTGACTCAAAGTGTTAGAGAATAATATTACAAAATTTTAGAAATTGGAATGGTTCAATTTGGGTCAAAAATGGAATTTCTATGAATTTTACAAGTTTCTAGAATTGTTTTTGTATTAAAAACAAATTTTTATAATAAATTCTCTGTTTTTAATTGTCTCTGGACTGGGCCTCGATTTCTAGAAAAGTCAGGGGCTACGGGGTAAAACTCCTAAGACTCAGGAAACAGTGGAGAGGACGGCGGGTTGAATACTTAAAACTATAGGGTCTCTTTAGAAAAATTGCCACGGCGAAGGGTTACGGGCGATTCTCGGCCGTTGGATTAGACACCGAGCGCCCAGATTAAATCTGGATTGCGCCGAAGCGGTACGCTACTCTGGCCGAAGGATCCCGGATCGACGGCGCAGGTTTAATGAGGTTTTCCTATACTTCGAGCCGTCCGATCATTCCTACGGCCCAGATCTAAAGCGCGAAGGGGTATCCCTCTAATCTAATCTCGGTCGTTGCCCAAGGATCCGACGTCCGCGCGCCCTTCTTCCTCCCTTCGCCGAACAGAGGCGGCGGCGCTTGTCGCCCACGGTGGCGATCTCATCGGAGAATCCCTCCCCGTCGACTCAGTGCACGAACCCCGCCCCAAATCGTCCCTACACGTTGCGGAGCTCAAATCGAATATAGGGCCGTGGTCCTTACAAGCAGAGATGACGAGCCGACGGTGAACCACGAAGGTGCGCGGTGGCGGGAGGTGCGAGAGCCGACGGTGCTCCTGGTCGGGTCCTGCGGTGATGTTCTCCCGAGAAATCCGCGACAAGGAGAACGACGAAGTAACGCCGCCACCCACCGGTGAGGATTGACGTCCAAGCGGCGGTAATGGCGGTGGCACACCGGCTTGCTCGCGGCGGCGACACAGCACTCGGCGAAGTGATTTCCGAGCGACGATGGCTACGGTGGTAGATAGGAGAGGAGATCCACGGGAGTTGGAGGGTCCCAGGCGCCCCGGCCGAGCGCGTACTTATCCCCATGCTAGGAACGGCTTGCGAGTTTACCGGGCGAGCGACCATGGCGGCTCGGTTTGTTACCGAGAAGCAAGGAGGTGATGACGAGCGGGCCCGGACTGACAGAGAGCGCACGAGCTTGGCTAGTGACTGGCGACTCCGGCCCACATCACAGCGGCACAAGCGCACGCGGCTTCAGCGCCATGGGCCCACGCGTCATACCATCCCAGCGCGCGTGCGGTAACGGCCACACGGGAGAAGAGTAAAGGTGGGCCGACGGCAGGGGTTTCTCTGGTGGGCCGAAAAGCGCAGCCGAAGTCCAGGTATGTGGTCTTTTCTTTTTTTTCCTTTTGTTTTTATTTTCTGTTTTTCTTATTCCTAATTACTTTGAATAAATTTTGAATTTGGATATGAGTTTCACCTTTGAGTCAACTATACAAATTCAAACTCTAATATGTATAAGAATAATACATATATATTCTTATTTTTATTCACCTAGTAATTTCTCTTCTTCCATATTCAAAACCCTAATTTCAATCCAGGGTTTAATTTAACTTCTAGTCATTTTATATTATTGTTATTTTTATTTAATGCACAAACATAAAACTCCAACAAATGAAATTTTTTTCCTTATTTTAGAATAATTGTTTTATTTAGTCACTCTCAATTACATAGGTGCTCTTTTTATGATGCAAATGAAACACACAAAATGAGGAACTCTCTTTATTACTCTTGGTATACAACTTGAGTATTACAAATCCCACCCCCCTTAAAAATAATCTCGTCCTCGAGATTTAAGAAGATCTAGGGAAAAGGTGGGGAAAATCTATACGAAGTTCTTCTTCTCTTTCCCAAGTTGCTTCATCTTCACCGTGGTGGCTCCATTGAACTTTGCACATCTTTATAACCTTATTCCTCGTAACTCGAGTCAAAGTATCCAAAATCTTGATGGGGTATTCAGCATAAGTCAAGTCCTCTTGAACACTAAGGTCTTCCATTGGTAACTGTTCTTCAGGCACCCTGAGACATTTCTTCAGCTGAGATACATGGAATACATCATGAACATCCGCAAGATAATCCGGTAACTCCAATTGATATGCAACTTCTCCCACTCGCTTTAAGATTAAAAAGGGTCCAATAAAGCGAGGGGACAACTTTCCTTTGACTTTGAACCTTCTCATGCCCCGGAGTGGTGACACCTTCAAATAGACATAATCTCCCTCTTTAAACTCAAGCAGTCTTCTCCGGGTATCAGCATAACTTTTCTGCCTGGATTGTGCAGTTCTCAAATTCTCCCTGATCTGTTGGACTTGTTCCTCTGCTTCTTGTATAATCTCAGGTCCAAACAACTGCCTTTCACCCGTTTGATTCCAATACAAGGGAGTCCTGCACTTTCTGCCATACAAAGCCTCAAACGGTGACATCTTCAAACTGGCCTGATAGCTATTATTATATGAGAACTCCGCATACGGTAGACTCTTATCCCAACTTCCACCATGCTTAAGAGCACAAGCTCTTAACATATCTTCCAGTACTTGGTTAGTCCTCTCAGTTTGCCCATCAGTCTGGGGATGGTAAGCCGAACTAAAATTCAATCTCGTATCCAATGACTCGTGCAACTGCTTCCAATATCGAGAGGTAAACTGTGATCCTCGATCTGACACAATCTTCTTTGGTACACCATGCAGGCATACAATCCGTGCCATGTACAACTCTGCCAACTTAGCTCCTGAATAAGTGGTCTTCACTGGAATAAAGTGGGCTACTTTGGTTAGCCTGTCCACAATCACCCATATAGAATCATATCCAGCAGACGTGTGGGGTAATCCAACAATGAAGTCCATGCCAATCTCTTCCCATTTCCACTCAGGTATCTTCAGTGGGTGCAGTAATCCGGCTGGCCTCTGGTGTTCAGCTTTAACTCTTTGGCATACATCGCACATAGCCACATGTGCAGCCACATCTCTCTTCAATCCATACCACCAATACTTTTGCTTCAAATCCTGATACATCTTAGTGCTCCCAGGGTGGATAGAATAAACTGAATCATGTGCCTCCTTCAATATGGTTTCCCGAAGACTATCAATATCGGGAACACAGATCCGATTCTTGAACCATATCGTGCCTTGTTCATCCTCCGTGAACTCTGGGCCTCTACCTTCAGTAATAAGATCCTTGATCTCCTGAATCTTAGCATCACCAATCTGACCTTTACGAATTTCTTGTTCCAAGGTAGGTTCCAATTCAATGGTGACTCCTTCCGTATGTGTGACAATCCCCAGGTTGAGTCTCTCAAAATCCTTTGCTAATTCATCAGGTAGCTGAACAACGAAAGCGGAGTGAACATGCTCCTTCCGACTCAAGGCATCTGCAACCAAATTCGCCTTGCCTGGGTGATAGTGAATCTCCAAGTCATAATCCTTAATTAGCTCCAACCAACGGCGTTGCCTCAGGTTGAGATCCTTCTGAGTGAATATATACTTCAAACTCTTATGATCCGTGTATACTTGGCACTTAGTTCCCATAATGTAGTGTCTCCAAATCTTAAGTGCATGCACAACGGCAGCCAGCTCTAAGTCATGGGTGGGGTAGTTCAATTCATGCTTCCTCAACTGACGAGATGCATAGGCAATCACATGACCATCTTGCATAAGCACACATCCAAGTCCCTGGCCACATGCATCACAGTAAATGTCAAATCCCTTCTGCAGATCTGGCATAATCAATACTGGTGGTGACATCAATCTTTCCTTCAATTGATCAAAACTCTCTTGGCATTTCTCATCCCACTTAAATTCTCTTCCTTTCTCCAAAAGCGATGTCATGGGCTTAGCAATCTTAGAAAATCCTTCAATAAATCTCCGATAATATCCTGCGAGTCCCAAGAAACTCCGAATCTACGTAACTGTAGTGGGCACTCTCCACTCCATAATCTCCTTCACTTTAGCAGGATCCACGGCTATTCCTCCATTAGAAATAATATGACCAAGAAATGGCACTTCGCCAATCCAGAACTCGCACTTGCTGAACTTAGCATAGAGTTGATTATCTCGTAACTTCTGTAGCACCAACCTTAGATGTTCTTCATGGTCACTCTCATTCTTAGAATAGATAAGAATATCGTCGATGAACACCACGACGAACCTGTCCAAATACTCCATAAACACCTTATTCATCAAATTCATGAAGTAAGCTGGTGCATTGGTTAGTCCAAACGACATAACAGTAAACTCATATAATCCATATCGAGTTGAGAAAGCCGTCTTGGGAATATCCGATGGTCTAATCCTCATCTGATGGTAACCGGATCGGAGATCAATCTTCGAAAATACTCTAGCTCCTCTCATTTGGTCAAACAAATCCTCAATACGGGGCAACGGATACTTGTTCTTCACCGTAACATCATTAAGAGATCTATAATCCACACACATCCGTTGCGATCCATCCTTCTTCTGCACAAATAACACCGGTGCTCCCCAAGGTGAGGAACTTGGACGAATGTAACCAGCCTCTTGTAACTCCGTCAACTGCTTCTTCAGTTCCTTCAACTCCTCTACGGACATTCTATATGGCCGTTTAGAAATAGGGGCGGTTCCAGGTAAGAGATCAATAACAAACTCGACTTCTCTATCAGGTGGCATCCCTGGTAACTCCTCTGGAAAGACATCCGGAAAATCTCTAACCACCCGGATGTTGTCACCAACAAACTCCTCAGGCATAAAGAACATTGCACGCATGGATGAGGAGGTTACTGCAATATTAACTTGAAACCTTTCTCCTTTAGTGGTTGTGAGTTCTATGGTACCTCTACCACATGCTATAACGGCCTTTGCCTTTCTGAGCCATGACATACCCAGGATCAGATCTATACTGCTTGACTCTAATATTATAGCAGTAGCTCCAAATTCTCTACCCATAATGGTTAATGTCAATCTACGTGTCATTTGATTCGCCTCAACAGGCCCTTTAGGTGTAATTACTATCAGGGGTTTTCTCATATTTAGCAGTGGTATTTCATTTGTGTTGGCATAACGAGCAGACATGAATGAATGTGTAGCACCAGAATCAAATAATATTGTTGCAGGAATTGCATTAACATAAAACATACCAATCACGAGGTCCCCTCCATCCGGAGTATCATCAACACTGACTTGATTCACCCTGGCTATAGAATATCCCTTGCCAGGGGTCTGTTGCTTGTTCTGAGTTGGAGTAGTAGCAATCCTCTGTGGGCAGACATTTGCATAATGACCAATCTTCCCACACTTGAAACATTGAGTGCCCGAACTCTGTCCTGCAAACTTCGTCGGGGTGCCAGTAGGAGTAGCCTGTCGAGGAGGTGGAGTCCTCAGTGGTGATTGCTGAACTGGGCGTGGTCCTCCTGGTCGAGTCGGTGTACTCTGGGGTGAACTGTAGCGAGGACGAACACTGCTGCTACCCTGTCCCTGTGAGATAGCCTTCCTCTTCAAATCTCCCAGCTGAACACGCTTGTGTTCAATAGCCAAGGCCTTATCCAACAGTCTCTGAAATGATGGAAATGTGTGTGCCACTAGAGCATACTGCAGTGGTCCATTAAGTCCTTCAATGAAATGCTCCTGCTTCCTCTCGTCTTCAGCAACTTCTTCAGGGGCATATCTGGATAGCTGAATAAACTTGTCGCGGTACTCGCTGACTGACATACTTCCTTGCTTCAGCGACAGAAACTCCTTCTTCTTGATCTTTATCATCCCAGCTGGAATATGGTAGTTCCTGAACTGTGTACTGAACTCTGCCCAAGTAATATTATCCGCAGCATCATGGGCAGCAGTATAAGAATCCCACCAGTCAGCAGCAGGACCAGTCAGACGTCCAGAAGCATATAAAACCTTCTCCCGGTCGGTGCATTGTGCAATATTCAGCATCTTCTCAATTGACTTCAGCCAATCATCCGCGTCCAGTGGATCAGGTGAGCTAGCGAATGTAGGTGGCTTGTGACTCATGAACTCCCTATGCTTATCACGAGGTGGAACTGGTGGTGGTGGTGGAGGCAGTGGCACTTGTTGCTGCTGTTGCTGTTGTTGAAGCTGTTGTTGTAGCTGTTGTTGTTGCACCCTCCTTTCTTGACGTATCTCATCTCTCTCCTGGCGCAACTCCTGTCGTATATCCTCTCTTTCCTGACGCATCTCCTGGCGTTCTTGTTGCATCTGGGCACGCATATCAGCCATGGTGTCCGCCATTTGCTGCATCACCGCCATCTGAGCAGCAACCAGTGGGTCAACTCCGCCTGGTGGAGGATTGGGAGGATTCATCCCAGCAGGCTGTGTCTGAGGTTGTCTTCGAGTGTGTTGGTTAGGAGGCAAATCAATTCCACCACCCCTCCTGGTATTGACCATCTGAGTTAGATACATATGGTAAGAAAGAGCAGTAGACAAGGCAGTAATTACAATCATGTTACTTTGGAGGATTTATTAGCTAAGCAGTTTAATATTTCACCTACTATAGCTAATTCAATACCTTATGTTGGTACATGCTAAGATGTCCATCTATAATAATTCAATCAATCAAAGAAGCAAATCAGACATTTAGCATCAGCACAATCAACCAACATTTTTAATAGAGAAAATAGTTTTAACTTTTGTTTTAGGTTCCCTAACTCTTAAAAATGTCATATGGGTAGGGATTCCAAGGTGTGAAATCCATCTTGTCTCAGAGTAGAAAAGGTAAGAATGATCAGAGTAGAACAGTAGATGGTGAGACAGGATCAAGATAAGTGTAGAAAGAATCAGAGTAAGGTGAGTGTAGAATGAATCAGAATGAGATAAGTAGATAAGGGTTTGTCCAGTCTATCTAGGTTTTGTCCTACAGTCAACATTTCCTCTGATACCACTTCTGTAACACCCGGCTTTAAGGAACAAAGCCAGGTGCATCTCATACATGCGCCAAGAAGACAACATATATAATAACAGAGTGTATAGAGATAAATGTCATAAAACATCAGAGTACTTATTACATAGCGGAAGTCTTATTACAAAATAAAGATAAATATAAAACGAACTAAGGATCGATGGCGCCAATGTCGACTGAGAAACGCCACCTAGATCAGATCGAACTCCTCAGTATTAGGCAGCTCCTCTTCAACAACCTGTTCTTCTCCTGTGGGGGGGGGTGTGAGACAGCAAGAGTGAGCTCACATACGTTCATAGCTCAACAAGTCGTGGGGAATAATGTGGCATGAACTCACCAAAGGTGGGAGTTCATGAAGTGTCAGGCTGATCAATAAAATAGAGGCTAAGGCTGAGCATTGCTTTTATAAGTTGGTCAAAATTTTATTAGCAATTACTAAGTGTAAGTAAATACCAAACCATAATAATAATAAAGAACAGTAATAATAAAATAATCCCAAATGCGATGCAAATGTCAAATTGAATTTAAGTTCCATAATTAATCATGTGAGGGTCCGAGCCGCTCATGACCGTGAGCACGGCTAGTATACCAGTTTTACACTCTGCAGAGGTTGCGCATCTTTACCCACAAGTCGTGTATCCCATGTCGCCTGGGTTTGCAAGGCCCTTAGACACTACCGAGGTGAATGGCTAGGGATCCACTACGAGGCCTTTACAAAGTTCCACTAGCTTCCGAAAACCCGCTACAGTTTATGGGAAGATCCAGTACAGGGTTCCTGGCTGATAGCCATCGCAGCAAAATCAACCAGGGACCTCCCCGCACTGACCTCTCCCCTACTGCCCTTGCCCCTTTCGGGTAAGGTAGTCTTCCACTAGCTTTCCTAATTAGTCAGCCAAGGGCGTCCCATTAAACCCTTGTGGTAGCACTGTTTTCCCGGGTGGTCGCTCCATGTTCCCATTAATTTAATGATCTTAACATGAACAACAATAATAACAAGATAATAACAGAATAATCATGAATAATGAATCTCCATACCCAATCCCCATAAAGCAATAGCAAGTACTACCCAAAAATATTCCCGGGGTGAACAAGGTATAGAGGTAATCAAAACTGGGGTACATAAAGGATCCCATCAAAATTAACCTATGCAGATCATTAAAATTAATAAGAACATGGCTGGGAAAAGTAAGTGATCAAGGGCACAACTTGCCTGTAATGAGCTCCTGCTCAGCTACTTCTACTTGCTGAACCTCAGTTTCCACAGTGGCTTGCTCGTCTACTTGCACCAACACAATACATACATAGTATAGCCAAAATCAACATCACACCAAACAGATGAATGAAATATACAGTAAAAATCTACACATTAAAATGAAATCATGGGAACTGGAATCACTGAATTTGGAGTTATAGAATTCAAGTTATGAATTTCCTAAGATTTAAGGTGATTATAATAGGATTAGATGATAAATTAATTTTCTAACAGAGTTCATGTCAAAACAGTGACTCAAAGTGTTAGAGAATAATATTACAAAATTTTAGAAATTGGAATGGTTCAATTTGGGTCAAAAATGGAATTTCTATGAATTTTACAAGTTTCTAGAATTGTTTTTGTATTAAAAACAAATTTTTATAATAAATTCTCTGTTTTTAATTGTCTCTGGACTGGGCCTCGATTTCTAGAAAAGTCAGGGGCTACGGGGTAAAACTCCTAAGACTCAGGAAACAGTGGAGAGGACGGCGGGTTGAATACTTAAAACTATAGGGTCTCTTTAGAAAAATTGCCACGGCGAAGGGTTACGGGCGATTCTCGGCCGTTGGATTAGACACCGAGCGCCCAGATTAAATCTGGATTGCGCCGAAGCGGTACGCTACTCTGGCCGAAGGATCCCGGATCGACGGCGCAGGTTTAATGAGGTTTTCCTATACTTCGAGCCGTCCGATCATTCCTACGGCCCAGATCTAAAGCGCGAAGGGGTATCCCTCTAATCTAATCTCGGTCGTTGCCCAAGGATCCGACGTCCGCGCGCCCTTCTTCCTCCCTTCGCCGAACAGAGGCGGCGGCGCTTGACGCCCACGGTGGCGATCTCACCGGAGAATCCCTCCCCGTCGACTCAGTGCACGAACCCCGCCCCAAATCGTCCCTACACGTTGCGGAGCTCAAATCGAATATAGGGCCGTGGTCCTTACAAGCAGAGATGACGAGCCGACGGTGAACCACGAAGGTGCGCGGTGGCGGGAGGTGCGAGAGCCGACGGTGCTCCTGGTCGGGTCCTGCGGTGATGTTCTCCCGAGAAATCCGCGACAAGGAGAACGACGAAGTAACGCCGCCACCCACCGGTGAGGATTGACGTCCAAGCGGCGGTAATGGCGGTGGCACACCGGCTTGCTCGCGGCGGCGACACAGCACTCGGCGAAGTGATTTCCGAGCGACGATGGCTACGGTGGTAGATAGGAGAGGAGATCCACGGGAGTTGGAGGGTCCCAGGCGCCCCGGCCGAGCGCGTACTTATCCCCATGCTAGGAACGGCTTGCGAGTTTACCGGGCGAGCGACCATGGCGGCTCGGTTTGTTACCGAGAAGCAAGGAGGTGATGACGAGCGGGCCCGGACTGACAGAGAGCGCACGAGCTTGGCTAGTGACTGGCGACTCCGGCCCACATCACAGCGGCACAAGCGCACGCGGCTTCAGCGCCATGGGCCCACGCGTCATACCATCCCAGCGCGCGTGCGGTAACGGCCACACGGGAGAAGAGTAAAGGTGGGCTGACGGCAGGGGTTTCTCTGGTGGGCCGAAAAGCGCAGCCGAAGTCCAGGTATGTGGTCTTTTCTTTTTTTTTTCCTTTTGTTTTTATTTTCTGTTTTTCTTATTCCTAATTACTTTGAATAAATTTTGAATTTGGATATGAGTTTCACCTTTGAGTCAACTATACAAATTCAAACTCTAATATGTATAAGAATAATACATATATATTCTTATTTTTATTCACCTAGTAATTTCTCTTCTTCCATATTCAAAACCCTAATTTCAATCCAGGGTTTAATTTAACTTCTAGTCATTTTATATTATTGTTATTTTTATTTAATGCACAAACATAAAACTCCAACAAATGAAATTTTTTTCCTTATTTTAGAATAATTGTTTTATTTAGTCACTCTCAATTACATAGGTGCTCTTTTTATGATGCAAATGAAACACACAAAATGAGGAACTCTCTTTATTACTCTTGGTATACAACTTGAGTATTACACATCAACATCAAAAATCCTTACACCTATTACAAATGACAACATGTTCTACACAAGATCTAGTTTTATTAGCTACTTCTAGCTTAGTATTTAAATCATCATTAATACTCTTTAAGCTAGACATAGTTTCATGACAAGCAGATAATTCCGAAGAAAGCATTTCATTCCTTTTAACCTCTAAAGCAAGAGACTTTTGCACACTTACAAACTTATCATGCTCTTCATATAAAATATCCTCTTGCTTTTCTAAAAGTCTATTCTTTTCATTTAAAGCATCAATCAATTCATTGATTTTATCTACTTTAGTTCTTTCTAAACCTTTGAATAGGCTTGTGTAATCTACTTCATCATCACTAAAGTCATCATCACTTGAAGTAGTGTACTTAGGAGTATCTCGAGCGCTTACCTTTTTCTCCTTTGCCATGAGGCAAGTATGACGCTCGTTGGGGAAGAGAGATGACTTGTTGAAGGCTGAGGCGGCGAGTCCTTCGTCGTCGGAGTCGGAAGAAGAGCAATCCGAATCCCATTCTTTGCCAAGGTGCGCCTCGCCCTTCGCCTTCTTGTAGGCCTTCTTCTTCTCCCTCTTCCCGCTCTTTTCTTGTTCCTGGTCATTAGTATTATCGGGACAATTTGCTATAAAATGACCTGTCTTACCACATTTGAAGCAGGAGCGCTTTCCCCTTGCTTTACTCTTGTTGGGGTACTTCTTGTGTCCTTTCAATGCCGTCTTGAAGCGCTTGATTATGAGAGCCATCTCATCTTCGTTTAGCCCAGCCGCCTCAATTTGTGCCACCTTGCTTGGTAGCGTCTCCCTGTTGCTGGTTGCCTTGAGGGCAATAGTTTGAGGCTCGTGGACGGGGAGTGGACCGTTTAGAGCGTCGTCCACATATCGGGCCTCCTTCACCATCATGCCCCCACTCACAAACTTTCCAAGAATCTCTTCGGGAGTCATCTTGATGTACCTAGGATTTTCACGGATGAGGTTCACAAGATGAGGGTCAATAACAGTGAAAGACCTGAGCATAAGTCAGACGATGTCGTGGTCCATCCATCTCGTGCTTCCATAGCTCCTGATCTTGTTGACCAGGGTCTTGAGCCTATTGTATGTTTGTGTCGGCTCCTCTCCTCTGATCATGGCAAACCTTCCTAGCTCGCCTTCCACCATCTCCATTTTGGTGATCATGGTGGCGTCATTCCCCTCATGCGATATCTTGAGGGTGTCCCATATTTGCTTGGCGTTGTCCAAGCCGCTCACCTTGTTGTATTCGTCCCTGCACAATGATGCTAACAAGACAGTGGTAGCTTGTGCATTCTTATGAATTTGTTCATTGATAAACACAGGGTTATCGGTACTATCAAATTGCATTCCATTCTCAACTATCTCCCAAATACTAGGATGGAGAGAGAAAAGGTGACTACGCATTTTGTGACTCCAAAAAGCGTAGTCCTCTCCATCAAAGTGTGGAGGTTTACCAAGAGGAATAGATAGCAAATGGGCATTGGAATTATAAGGAATACGAGAATAATCAAATGAAAAATTTGAGTTAACCGGTTTCTTTTTCTCGTCATAGTCGTCGTCTCTTGGGGAAGAAGAAGACTCGTCGCTGTCGTAGTAGACGATCTTCTTGATGCGCCTCTTCTTCTTCCCGTCCTTCTTCTTATGACTCGAGCCAGAGTCAGTGGGCTTGTCGTCCCTCGGCTCATTGAAGATGGACTCCTTCTCCTTATCATTGACCACCATCCCCTTTCCCTTAGGATCCATCTCTTCAGGCGATTAGTCCCTTTCATGAAGAGAACAGTTCTGATACCAATTGAGAGCACCTAGAGGGGGGGTGAATAGGTGATCCTGTAAAATTCAACAACTAATAGCCAAAAAACTTGGTTAAGTGTTACTATGGCTAAGTAGCGAGCTCTTGCGAACACAAGTATCATAGAAAAACAATCACAAGAGACACGTGAGTTTATCCCGTGGTTTGGCAAGTATAACACTTGCTTACCTCCACGTTATGATGTCCCAATGGACGAGGGTTGGACTCAACCCCTTTCAAGTGATCCAATGATCAACTTGAATACCACGACTTTTCTTTGCTTATCTCTTTTCCCGTTTGCGAGGAATCTCCACAAGTTGGAGTCTCTCGCCCTTACAATAATGATCACGGTGAAAACACAAGAGTAAGGATGGGAAGCAACACACACAAATCCACAGCAATATACATGCACACAAGCCAAGACTTGAGCTCAAAACGAAGCACAACGAGTTCACTACAAGAACGGAGCTCAAATCACTAACGCGGTTGATCAAGTGCGCGGAGACGGAGTGTGGAAGACTTAGAATGCTCAAAGTATGCTTGGGTATCTCCTCCATGCGCCTAGGGGTCCCTTTTATAGCCCCAAGGCATCTAGGAGCCGTTGGAGGCATTCTTGGAAGGCTAATCTTGCCTTCTGTCGGGTGGCGCACCGGACAGTCCGGTGTGCCACCGGACAGCCACTGTTCATGTCCGGTGCGCGATTTCCTTCCATTCATGGCGCAGCTGACCGTTGCAACTTCGGGCTGGTTGGCGCACCGGACACTGTCCGATGCACACCGGACAGTCCGGTGCCTTTGGAGCGGGCCACGCGTTGCCCGCCGATTTGGCGGCGGACCGTTGCGCTGGCGGTCGTGGGCTCACCGGACAGTCCGGTGCACCACCGGACAGTCCGGTGAATTATAGCCGTACACCGCCGAAGTTTTCCCGAGAGTGGCCAGTTCACCGGAGACCAGCCTGGCGCACCGGATACTGTCCGGTGCACCACCAGACAGTCCGGTGTGCCAGACTGTGCTGAGTCTTGGCTGCACACATGCACTCTCTTCCAATCTTTTTGTTTTCCTGTTTCTAGCACTTAGGTAACTTCATTAGTACTCAAAACAAATGTACTAAGTCTAGAAACATACCTTCTTTGTAGATTTGCACTTCATTCATCATTTGGCATATAATCACCCACTTAATATGTGTTGGACACTTAATCACCAAAATATACTAGAAATGGCTCAAGGGCACATTTCCCTTTCAAATAGAACCATTGAATCTCGAACCAGTTGTATTTCTAATCAAAGAGGATCCCAAGGCCGCTCTTAACCATGAGCACGAGTGATCTATCTGTTTCTAACCCTCTACAGAGGTCGCACACTTTACCCACGAGTCATGATTCCCTTTCTGCCCGGGGAGAGCTAATCCCCATTGACCACTACCTAGGTGGCCTGGCAGGGTATCACTATGTAGCCTTTACAAAGACTCCCCTGGTGCATAGCTACTCGTTAGGTTTCGCCAGTCGTACAAACGCAGTACACCTCCCCAAGGTGGGTGACTAACAAAACCAAATCGAATGAACCTCTGTACCCCCTTGGCAGAGCGAGCACTACGCCCCGGCCCCAAATGACGACCCTCCGGCAAAGCCAACTATACCCCCAGGTTCATCTAATTAATCAGCTAAGGGCGTCCCATTCCACCCTCATGGCTGCACTGTTATCCCGGGTGGTCACTCCACGAACAAGTCCTTATGGAGAGGTACTCAGGAAAATGGACTGAGTCCCCTAGAGTATCACAATATCATCATCGAGATAACATCATCGTGTGGCGGAACTGCCCGAATTATTCCAACTTAAGTGCCTAAGTCCCGCCTTAGAGGCTAGACCACACTTAAATGGGAATAACCCGTCAATCCCTCGGATCTAGTCCGACACGGCCACTGACAGGATCAAGTACCACAATCGCACTCGATGGTGAGTCACAGAGCAAATACAATAAAGCATAAAACCATGCCTTAAAGAGTATTAAATTATTACATCATCATCGGAGTTTTGCAAAAGTAGTCATCATTGTTCGAAGTGCAGCAGAATAAAACTAACGGTAAATAAACAGAGAGATGGGGAAGCCTGTTCCATCACTCCTCATGCTCCTCCTCAGCCGAGGTAGGGTCCCACTCGATAGTCCAACCCGGCGGCAAGATGGACGGCCAAGTCACTCCAGCAACCATGTCCTCCAGAGAACCTGTAAAAAATTATGCCACAAGCAAGGCTGAGTATACTAATACTCAGCTAGACTTACCCGGTGTGAGGAGTCTACTCCTCTACCTCTAGACATGCAACTGTTTGGTTGTGGGGTTTGGTTGCCAAAAGCACTAGCTGAGTTTCTAAGTCAGTTTTAAGTTGTCAAATTAAGTGTGACTCTCTTAAGGCTAAATGTGTACTATCTACTCATACATGGTAGCGAACATTATTAGCAATCAACATCTTATATCAACTCATCATATTTCCACTTGTTACTCAATGCAGTACAATGGATCAAGCAGTCTCATTAGCTGCGAGAAGCAGACGATTCGAATCGAGTTTTTATCCTTGCAAGGTAAACCTAAACACACGACGTGGCGAGGCACTCCGTCCCCACACACATCAACCGTCCCCATCGATTCCCCGTCAGCAGAGAGGGGCTCACCACCTTGGCGTACAATGCCTCACTGACCCCGACTGCCGTCGTGCAGTGACCGCACTTGTACCCACCATAACTAGAATGGGAGACCACGTCTCAGGTCGCGTGAGGAGGGCAATCTACTGCCAGGTTCAATCAGGTACTAGGCTTATCGATTTACCATATTTCTCGGCATATGTTTAGTACATTCAAACGCTTGACACAGGTATCCGCACGTTAATCCTTATTCCATTTTCACCTCGTAGACCACACATCCCCATGGACCCGTGTCCACCAACCAACTATCAATATGATATGAAAAGTGGGTACAACCAGTTCCTGATCTTGCGCGAGTGCTAGAAAAATCACTCGTCTTCTACCAAGATCCTAATTAAATAAAGCGACTACTCGGCCTAGCATACTAGTATCCATCTCAAAAGGATTTCTGAGATCATGCAACTAGGGTTTAAAACAACTCCTACACCTAAGTGCACATTCAATCCTACAATCATTAAGTATAGTAAAATAGCATAAATAATAGGTTATGCATAAAACCGGGGCTTGCCTTCCAAGGATGTGGCAGGCAGATCCTCTGATGTAGGCTCGGGTGCTGGATCTGGGGCTACCTCCTGAGCAGCTCCTTGCTCCGGCACGAGGACGTACTCTCCGTCAGCAAGGTTACAGTCTATCGAATGCAATAAACATGTATATCATGATTATGCAGGATTTAATAACATTATGCTAAAGAAGAAAACTAAGTTAAGGAGTAACTTAGGGTTTCTTGGTCATGCGGGGCTTTTAGTGGGTTATGCTTATCACTTTTAGGTTTAGGTTTTTGTTGAGGATAAACATAGGGAATTGGTATTGCCTTTATATACTTTAGTGGACAAGTTATAAAGAGTTTTTAGGATGACACTAATTTCCTATTATTCACTTTTCCCTTTCTTTATTTTCTACTTATGGTTTCTAGTGTAGGTTTGAACTACGACAGTGGTTTAATATTTTCCAAAAATTCTGTAAAAATTACAGTGGGTTGCCATTTGCTATTCTAGCCTGTTTTAAGAATTTGAGGCTTAAAATATAAAGGCTATGCTTTAGACAAAAATAACAAGAGTTGTGTAAAATGGGCCACTTTACACTACATCTCTTAATTAGAGGTGAGTTCTGCCCTAAGGATTATTTTTGTTGGCATCTAACAGTAATAATAGGCTTCTGTGCCAAAAATCACAGAAAGCTAAGGGATGGTCATTTAGTTATGATTTTTTAAATTTAAATGCCAAAAAGGCACTTTCTACTACATTGTTATTTGAAAAATGTCAAACAACAGATTTCATATTTTTCCTAAGTTTTTATTAACAAAACATTAATTATCCCAAGGGTTGGAGTGTTTTCACCTTGGGGTTATTTTTGTAGGGTTTTTCTAAGTTTTCCTTGTTTTATTAAAATAAAAGGTATCCTACTTATTTTATACTAAACCAGGGTATGATAGATTTTTCTAGTGAACTACATTGAATATGTACCCTAACAAAAATAGGGATGCCCTCTGGTTCATTATTTAAATCACATTTTCTATTTTTCTTATCCTTAAGCATATTGTAAAATAAGTGGTAAAAACTAACTTAATGGGGTGGACAGAGAGGTTTAGCATTTTTAATTAGGTCAATAGGTGGACATAAACTTCTCTAAATTTTTCTAACCTTAGTCAAATAGTACAACTATTTTTCTTCCTATTATTGAGCTTTTGGCCAAAACTATAATTAAATCAGAACCCTAAAGTTTTCTATAGTACATAGGGGGTTTTATATTTTTCTTAAGTAGGTTACATTATTTAGAGTCTGACAAAATTGGTTTGACCAAATTTGGATGAACTAAACAGAAGTTATGCATTTTCAAAGTTTCTGTTCAAATTTAAAATCAGGTTTAATAAGGTTTTCTAGAAATGCAGTTTACACCGAGGTCCCCAGGGTCTTTCCTAATTAATCTTCGCAGTTCTACCCTTGCGCCACTATTCCTCTGTGTGACTGACAATGCGCAAAACCCCCTAACTTTCTCTTCCTCTCCCCCGCGGTCCCTCCCAGGTGTAAACAGTATCCACAGAGAAGAAAGGGGCGGCGCGGCTTACCGGCGACGAGAGAAGTCCGGCGAGGGGTAGGGTTGGCTCGGGGAGGTTCTGGCGGTCACAACGACGTACGGCTCGACAGCGGGGATGGCCGGAATCGCTCGGTCCACGTGCGCAGGCGGGTGTCCTCGTCGGCGGCGGGTGTGCCGGCCAAACCACGGCGACCTAGTCCAATCCAACGGCACGGTGAGCTTCCTAGGGTGATGTAGAGGCTATCTGTGCATTGAATCGAAAAATGGCGCAGTGATTTACCCGGTCCACGTGCGCCGGCGGGGTGATGAACTCCGGCGAGCACAGTTTCGCTATTCCGGTGACGCGGGTCCTCGGTTCAAGCTTGTGTAAGCTTCACGGCCTCACAAGGAAGCTATCTGAAGGCTTGGATCAAACGGAGGAGGACGGAAAAGGGGCTGGCCACGGTGGTTGCTCTCGGGTGGCTCTGGCGGGTCGCGGGGAGGTCGCCGGAGCTAAGGGCGAGCTCGGGGAAGTTAGGCGTGGTACGGAGGAGGCAACGGGGAAGGCAGCCGAGCACTGGGACGGGCTTTATAGCCGTGGCGTGGGCGTGGTCACGGGCGGCCGCGGGCGCGCGGGGATTCGCGCACGGGCGTGCTCTAAGCGCGCCCCCGGGTGTCAGCCCGCGTCGAACACGTGGGAGCTCGCTTCTGCCATGGTTCAACGGCAGATTTGAGCACCTTAGCGTGCGTATCTTGGCAAAGTCACTGTGTATGGTCTCTTCCCTGCTCCATATCCTACCTTTTTGCTGTGAGTTCCAAGTCAAGATATGGTCGGGGTAGGGAGATAGAGGGGTGAGAAGTTGGCTATGTGAGCTAGGTCCAAGCCGAGACAAAAATGGTGCCAAGTCGTGTCAAACGCCCTAGGGTAGGTGTCACCTCTTTCCAGGGCATTCTAGGGTTAATTTGGCGCCACTTTGTCAATTGGGTCGAAGTGTTTTGAATTTTGGATTAGGGTGAACATGTGGGATCTTTGTTCAAAGGTTAGTTTTTAGACTTAGGCAAATTCTGAATTTTCTCTTGTGCTCAACCTTTGGTGAACTTTTTGGGGCTTTTCTGAAATCTTTTTGGGGTTACTTTCTTACTATCATTTGTAGGTTATGAAGTATATTACAACTTTTATATTTGGCCCAAGCCATGATCATAAGGTTTACATGACCTTTTGATCCTACCTACATTTAGGGTTCCTATTGCCCAAGAGGGGTTTGCTTTAGGGTTTTGTGAAATTCTCCCCTTAGATGTGCATGACAAGCTAGGGCATGATATCCAAGATGGGTTGCACTTGCTTAGGACCTTGAATTCCAAGTTTGATGTACTTTGCCCAAACCAATCCACATGTGATAATAGGTTAAATGGGGTAGTCCTGGGTGGACACCCTGAGTAACACCTGGGGTGTTACAGCCTCCCCCCTTAAAGGAATCTCGTCCCGAGATTTCAGGTAGAGTTCCTTGGAGGGGTGCTTGAAGGTGTGTTGGTGTGCTACTCTTTCTTTATACCCAAGTTTCTCTTGTTAACTGCTCTTCGAATGTCATTCTCTTTGCAACTTCAGAAGGAAGCCCTTTTTAAGTTAAATCCACAATTTAGACTATCCTTGTTACCTAAGGTTTTCTTACAATTGTATTCAAAGGGCAGGTGGGGGTGGGGTTTTTTTTGGTTACGTACTGACTCCTTTGGGCAGAAAGTCGGGGAAGCGAGAGCGTAGAAAATCCTCCGTCTCCCATGTAGCTTCTTCTGCTGAATGGTGACTCCACTGAACTTTATACATTCTGACTGACCTTGCCCGTGTTGATCTCTCCTTCTGATCTAATACCTTGACGGGGTACTCTTGATAGGACAAGTCTGGTTCTATCTCAATGTCTGGTTCTGGCAGCACTTCAGTGGGTAGGCGAACACATTTCCGCAGCTGAGATACATGGAACACATTGTGAACTGCTGACATGTGAGGTGGCAATTCCAATTGATAGGCTACGGGTCCACAACTTGCTTTGATTTCATAGGGTCCAATATAGCGAGGAGCTAACTTGCCTTTAATCCCGAATCTCTGGACACCCTTGGTGGGTGACACCTTAAGATAAACATGATCTCCCACTTCAAACTGTAGAGGCTTCCGCCTCTTGTCATGATAGCTCTTTTGCCTGGCCTGAGCAGCTTCTAGGTTCTTCTTGATAATTCTGACCATTGCCTCTGCTTCAAGTACCAAATCTGGCCCAAAAATTTCCCTCTCTCCTGCTTGAGACCAATTCAGTGGGGTCCTACACCTTCTCCCATATAAGGCTTCAAAAGGTGCCATCTTCAGACTGGACGAATAGCTGTTATTGTAAGAAAACTCTGCCAAGGAAAGACACTTGTCCCAATCCTTTTCGTAGTGTAGTGCACATGCTCGCAACATGTCTTCCAAAATCTGATTCACCCTTTCTGTCTGGCCATCTGTTTGGGGATGGTATGCTGAGCTTTGTATTACTTGGGTCCCAAGGGATTCTTGTAGCTGCTCCCAAAAGCGTGCCACAAACAGTGCTCCTTTGTCAGATACAATGGTTTTTGGCATACCATGCAACCGCACTATTTGATCAACATATATTTCTGCATACTTCTCTGTCTTGTGGGTGGTATGCAGTGGCAAGAAATGAGCAGTCTTAGTCAATCTGTCCATAATAACCCAAATGGAATCATGGTGCCTGGAGGTATTGGGCAATCCTACGATAAAATCCATGCAAATGTCCTCCCATTTCCAAGATGGTATGGGAAGGGGTTGCAAAGGGCCTGCTGCCTTCAAGTGACTAGCTTTTATCCTCTGGCAAGTGTCACACTCGGATATGTACTTGGCAATTTCCCTCTTCATTCTGGTCCACCAATATAAAGATCTGAGATCATGGTACATCTTGTTGCTACCAGGGTGCATGGAGAATTTGGAAAGGTGAGCTTCATCTAGTATCTTCTTTCTGAGCTCAGGGTCCTTGGGAACAACTAATCGATCTCCAAACCATAGAATTCCCTTGTTGTCCTGCCGGAAGCACTTGTATTTCTCTGCCTTCTGCTTGATCATTTCCTTGATAACCTGAACACCCTTATCCTCAATCTGTGCCCTGACTATCTGCTCTTGCAATGTGGGCTCTACCGAGATATAACTTAAGTCACCCGAAGAAACAACTTCCAGGTTCAGCTTGCTCAATTCATCGCACAGGGTGGTAACTCTTGCATCCATGCTCATACAATTGCACTGGGCCTTTCTGCTCAAAGCATCTGCCACAACATTGGCTTTACCAGGATGGTAATGCACCTCTAAATCATAATCCTTGATCAACTCCAACCATCTTCTCTGCCTCATGTTCAGATCTGCCTGAGTGAAGATGTATTTGAGACTCTTGTGATCAGTGTAGATGTTACAGTGAGCTCCCATCAAGTAGTGTCTCCATATCTTAAGAGCATGAACCACAGCTGCCAATTCCAGATCATGTGTAGGGTAGTTCTGCTCATGGGGTCTGAGTGCTCGGGAAGCATAAGCAATGACTTTGTTATCTTGCATCAAGACACAACCCAAACCCGTACCAGAAGCATCACAATAGACTTCAAATGGCTTGGTGTTGTCGGGTTGAGCCAGCACTGGGGCTGTTGTCAAATGCTGCCTTAAAGTGTGAAAGGCATCTTTGCACTTGTGGCTCCAATCATACTTGACTCCCTTCTTCAATAGTTCAGTCATTGGTTTGGCAATTCTAGAAAAATCCGGAATAAATCGTCGATAATACCCTGCCAAACCTAGAAAACTCCGAATCTGCCTCATTGTAGTCGGGGGTTTCCAATCCATCACTTCTTGTACCTTCTCAGGATCAACTGATATCCCATCCTGAGAAATTGTGTGACCCAAGAATTTAATCTCCTTCAGCCAGAATTCACATTTAGACAACTTAGCATAAAGGTGATGATCGCGCAGTCGCTGAAGCACGATGTGCAGGTGCTCAGTATGTTCGTCTTCATTCTTGGAATAGACCAGAATATCATCAATGAAAACGACCACGAACTTATCCAACTCTGGCATGAATACTGAGTTCATTAGGTACATAAAATAAGCCGGGGCATTGGTCAGCCTAAAAGACATCACTAAAAACTCATACAGCCCATATCTGGTAGAGAAAGCCGTCTTGGGAATATCACTGGCACGGATCTTGATCTGATGGTAACCTGAGCGAAGGTCTATTTTGGAGAATACCTTGGCTCCCACTAACTGATCAAACAGAACATCAATGCGGGGCAGTGGGTATTTGTTCTTGATAGTCACCGCATTGAGAGGGCGGTAGTCAACACACATTCTCAAACTCTCATCCTTTTTCTTCACAAATAATGCTGGACATCCCCATGGTGAAGTACTTGGGCGAATAAACCCCTTGTCTAACAACTCTTGCAATTGCTTTTTTAGTTCTGCCAATTCCGCGGGAGGCATCCTATAGGGTCTCTTGGAGATAGGAGCAGTCCCGGGTTGCAATTCGATTGCAAACTCAATGTCTCGGTCGGGTGGCATCCCTGGCAATTCATCCGGAAAAACATCCGGGTAGTCACAGACCATTGGGATCTTTTCCACTGGGGATTCTATCATAACAAAGGCACAAGAACGGGTGCATCCCTGGTCGGGCAAATATAAAACAGTCTCGCCATAGGCAGGGGAATGAATTTCAATGGCCCTAGCTGCAATATCCAATACTGCCTGATGCCTGGTCAACCAGTCAGCTCCTAATATAATATCCACGCTATCCAATCCTAAGATGAGAAGGGTGGTTCTAATCACAAGACTACCAAATTTTATAGGCACCTGCCTGTTGATTTGATAAGTGGCAACTCTGCCTCCTGGTGTTGAAATGGTAATGCCCCCATTGGTGTGGTGAAAAGGCAACTGGCACTTGGCACTAAATTTGGCACTGATAAAACTATGCGATGCACCAGAATCAAAAAGAACAATAGCAGGATAATTTAAAACTATAAAGATACCAGTCATGACGGGTGCTCCCTCTGGAATATCAGTCATGGTAGTGAAGTTCAGCCTGCCCTGCCTCACTTGCACCTTCTGTCTCTTGCCTTGATTCTGATTAACATTCTGCCCCTGCCTCTGCTGGTTCCTGGGGCAATTCTTGGCATAATGTCCGGTGTTGCCACATGTGAAACACCTGTTGTCATTTGCCTGGCGGTACTGCTGCTGCTGCTGATTGTTCCTCTGAGCTAGAAACTGGGTGCGGTTGGGTGCCTGCTGCTGCTGCTGCTGTGGTCGGATCACCCATCTCCCTTGCTGCTGCTGGGGTCCCCTGTTCTGTGTGTCGGACACAATCCTGAAGCGCTGTGGCTGAGCTGAGGGTCCTGCCCCAGGGGTCTTCCTCTTCTTTTCTGCCTGTCGAGCTGTAATGCAGTCCTCCTGGGAGATAGCCATGTTGACCAACTCATTGTAACTGTTGGCCCTGACGGTGTTGAGACGGTCACGGAGCTTAGTGTTGAGCCCCCTCCTGAACCTGTCTCTCTTCTTCTCATCCGTATCTGCGTGATATCCAGCATACTGGCACAAGTCATTAAAAGCCTGGGCATACTGCAACACTGTCCTGTTGCCCTAAGTGGGTGCCAGAAACTCGTTGAGCTTTCGGTCCATAATCCCGGCTGGTATGTGGTGTCCCCGGAAAGCTGCCTTGAACTCTCTCCATTCCACCTCTCGATCCTCTGGCTGCATGGCAAGAAAATGGTCCCACCAAGTCCTTGCGGGTCCGCGAAGCTGCTGGGTGGCGAACCTGACTTTAGTGACCTCTAAACAAGCTCCATGGAGTAGCGGGAATTTGGATTCCACTACTCGCAACCACACATCTGCATCAAGCGGGTCCTCTGCCCTTGTGAACAAGGGAGGCTGGGTACTGAGGAACTCCTGGTAGGTAGCTGCCGCGGGGTGACGCTGATGGTCTCCACCACCATAGTGCTGAGGTGGTGGCTGACGCTGAGCTAGCTGCCTCAAGATCTCATTCTGCTGAGCCATTAGCTCCTGCAGAGTGGGAGGCGGTGGCGGCGGTGGAGGAACGCGCTCATTCTGGCCACGACGCTGCCTCCCGACCATCTGAAAAACCACATATATACTTAACACCATATCTCCAAGTTCAAGGCTTAATCGCGGCGAAAAGAGTCAAAAGCAAAATGATAGATTCCAACTTAAACAAAAAGGATTTCAAAAGGCATAAATTTTTCCTTCCAAATTTAAAACTGATAACATCCATCAGCCATGCTTCCAAAAGAGTTTAATGCAATTACATCAAGGATCCCAAAAAGACTCAACTCTATCTAGCCTAGTACCCCAAGGGTGCAAAAGCTAAGCTAGCTGCGAGGAGTCCTACCATCACCGACGTCTAACTCTATCCCAGACACCTAGTGAGCGAACGAGGCAACACTCGACTCGGGGGAAGGTGGTCTCCCTGAGCCAGCAGTGTCCAAACTAGAGGCAGGCTCATCTCCTCCCTCGATGTCGACGTCCTCGTTGGCCTCCATATCCTGGATCTCCTGGTGATGCATATCCAAGTGTTCGTTAGCCTCAGCAAGCTGCTGCTGAGTGTTAATGAGCTGATCCTCGAGAACCTCGATGGTGTTCTCCCTGGTGCCCACTAATTCCTCCAACTCTTGGATATCAGTGGATAGCTGCTCCACCTGCAAGTCCTTTTCCACCATTTCAGTGGACAAATCAACCACGAGCTCCTCTCTGTTGTCCAAAGTGATCTTGGTCGCCTCCAATAGTGCCATCAGATGGGACATCGCCTCACCGCGCATCACTTGCAGACGGTACAGAGCATTCATGCACCGTACGGTCAAGTGCGCAGTCTGTCCTGGGTAGATGGCCCAGATATCCTTGGCATGCTCCACCTGATCCTTCCACATTGGATCGTCCTCCCTTTCGGCGGGGAACAAGCCAATGGGGTGGGTAGACAGCTCCAAAGGATGGAACCCGCAGAAAGTGGTCAACCCGTGCAGAGCGATCGCCTCGATCGTGTCCTCAGCTCGGTATCCAAAAGACTCAGAGTCCAATGAGCGCCAGCCTGGCTGCAGGGGATGAGGCTCCAAGGTCATCCTCACCCTACAGCGGGGCACTCGGTGCTTCTCGAACTGCTGCACTGCGTACTGAGGGGGTGTCGTGTATCCGGCCCCCTGAAGTACCTCCCACAAAATGCGGGGAAAGCCCTCTCGTGCAAGTCCGTCAGTGTGGGACAGTGCATTTCCGTCATCTGAGGATCCGTGGGAAGTCATCTGTGTATGGTTAAGTGTAAGTAAAAGAAAAAGAATTATAAAAAGAACAAGAAAAATAAGACTCAGCCTTTTTCTAGTTAAATAAAATGGTACTGGGGACTTAGTTGGTTATCATCTTGTTTTTAAGTCTTTACTCAAATGTCCATTTGTTTAATTTAAGAATGCATGCATGCTCGTCCTGAACGACCTTACCAATATAAAGGGGATAGGGAAGAACTCCCATCCTGTAAGGTGGCCTGTAGGGCTTAATCACTTAGCCACCTAGCTACCCTTCTATCATCCTAAGGCTTCACGTCCTAGGTCTATCCTGCTCGTCCTACTATCTATCCAACATTGTTTCTATCAAGTTTTACTTTAGAAAAAGATGGTATTTATATTTTATTGATTCCTCTGTGGTGGTACAAGCTCCGATACCAGCTGTGGCGGAACTGCCCGAATTATTCGAACTTAAGTGCCTAAGTCCCGCCTTAGAGGCTAGACCACACTTAAATGGGAATAACCCGTCAATCCCTCGGATCTAGTCCGACACGGCCACTGACAGGATCAAGTACCACAATCTCACTCGATGGTGAGTCACAAAGCAAATACAATAAAGCATAAAACCATGCCTTAAAGAGTATTAAATTATTACATCATCATCGGAGTTTTGCAAAAGTAGTCATCATTGTTCGAAGTGCAGCGGAATAAAACTAACCGTAAATAAACAGAGAGATGGGGAAGCTTGTCCCATCACTCCTCATGCTCCTCCTCAGCCGAGGTAGGGTCCCACTCGACAGTCCAACCCGGTGGCAAGATGGACGGCCAAGTCACTCCAGCAACCATGTCCTCCAGAGAACCTGTAAAAAATTATGTCACAAGCAAGGCTGAGTATACTAATACTCAGCTAGACTTACCCGGTGTGAGGAGTCTACTCCTCTACCTCTAGACATGCAGCTGTTTGGCTGTGGGGTTTGGTTGCCAAAAGCACTAGCTGAGTTTCTAAGTCAGTTTTAAGTTGTCAAATTAAGTGTGACTCTCTTAAGGCTAAATGTGTACTATCTACTCATACATGGTAGCGAACATTATTAGCAATCAACATCTTATATCAACTCATCATATTTCCACTTGTTACTCAATGCAGTACAATGGATCAAGCAGTCTCATTAGCTGCGAGAAGCAGATGATTCGAATCGAGTTTTTATCCTTGCAAGGTAAACCTATACACACGACGTGGCGAGGCACTCCGTCCCCACACACATCAACCGTCCCCATCGATTCCCCGTCAGCAGAGAGGGGCTCACCGCCTTGGCGTACAATGCCTCACTGACCCCGACTGCCATCGTGCAGTGACCACACTTGTACCCACCATAACCGGAATGGGAGACCACGTCTCAGGTCGCGTGAGGAGGGCAATCTACTGCCAGGTTCAATCAGGTACTAGGCTTACCGATTTACCATATTTCTCGACATATGTTTAGTACATTCAAACGCTTGACACAGGTATCCGCACGTTAATCCTTATTCCAATTTCACCTCGTAGACCACACATCCCCATGGATCCGTGTCCACCAACCAACTATCAATATGATATGAAAAGTGGGTACAACCAGTTCCTGATCTCGCGCGAGTGCTAGAAAAATCACTCGTCTTCTACCGAGATCCTAATTAAATAAAGCGACTACTCGGCCTAGCATACTAGTATCCATCTCAAAAGGATTCCTGAGATCATGCAACTAGGGTTTCAAACAACTCCTACACCTAAGTGCACATTCAATCCTACAATCATTAAGTATAGTAAAATAGCATAAATAACAGGTTATGAATAAAATCGGGGCTTGCCTTCCAAGGCTGTGGCAGGCAGATCCTCTGATGTAGGCTCGGGTGCTGGATCTGGGGCTACCTCCTGAGCAGCCCCTTGCTCCGGCACGAGGACGTACTCTCCGTCAGCAAGGTTACAGTCTATCGAATGCAATAAACATGTATGTCATGATTATGAAAGATTTAATAACATTATGCTAAAGAAGAAAACTAAGTTAAGGAGTAACTTAGGGTTTCTTGGTCATGCGGGGCTTTTAGTGGGTTATGCTTATCACTTTTAGGTTTAGGTTTTTGTTGAGGATAAACATAGGGAATTGGTATTGCCTTTATATACTTCAGTGGACAAGTTATAAAGAGTTTTTAGGATGACACTAATTTCCTATTATTCACTTTTCCCTTTCTTTATTTTCTACTTATGGTTTCTAGTGTAGGTTTGAACTACGACAGTGGTTTAATATTTTCCAAAAATTCTGTAAAAATTACAGTGGGTTGCCATTTGCTATTCTAGCCTGTTTTAAGAATTTGAGGCTTAAAATATAAAGGCTATGCTTTAGAAAAAAATAACAAGAGTTGTGTAAAATGGGCCACTTTACACTACATCTCTTAATTAGGGGTGAGTTCTGCCCTAAGGATTATTTTTGTTGGCATCTAACAGTAATAATAGGCTTCTGTGCCAAAAATCACAGAAAGCTAAGGGATGGTCATTTAGTTATGATTTTCTAAAGTTAAATGCCAAAAAGGCACTTTCTACTACATTGTTATTTGAAAAATGTCAAACAGCAAATTTCATATTTTTCCTAAGTTCTTATTAACAAAACATTATTTATCCCAAGGGTTGTAGTGTTTTCACCTTGGGGTTATTTTTGTAGGGTTTTTCTAAGTTTTCCTTGTTTTATTAAAATAAAAGGTATCCTACTTATTTTATACTAAACCAGGGTATGATAGATTTTTCCAGTGAACTACATTGAATAAGTACCCTAACAAAAATAGAGGTGCCCTCTGGTTCATTATTTAAATCACATTTTCTATTTTTCTTAACCTTAAGCATATTGTAAAATAAGTGGTAAAAACTAACTTAATGGGGTGGACAGAGAGGTTTAGCATTTTTAATTAGGTCAGTAGGTGGACATAACCTTCTCCAAATTTTTCTAACCTTAGTCAAATAGTACAACTATTTTTCTTCCTATTATTGAGCTTTTGGCCAAAACTATAATTAAATCAGAACCCTAAAGTTTTCTATAGTACATAGGGAGTTTTATATTTTTCTTAAGTAGGTTACATTATTTAGAGTCTGACAAAATTGGTTTGACCAAATTTGGATGAACTAAACAGAAGTTATGGATTTTCAAAGTTTCTGTTCAAATTTAAAATCAGGTTTAATAAGGTTTTCTAGAAATGCAGTTTACACCGAGGTCCCCAGGGTCTTTCCTAATTAATCTTCGCAGTTCTACCCTTGCGCCACTATTCCTCTGTGTGACTGACAATGCGCAAAACCCCCTGACTTTCTCTTCCTCTCCCCCGCGGTCCCTCCCAGGTGTAAACAGTATCCGCAGAGAAGAAAGGGGCGGCGCGGCTTACCGGCGACGAGAGAAGTCCGGCGAGGGGTAGGGTTGGCTCGGGGAGGTTCTGGCGGTCACAACGACGTACGGCTCGACAGCGGGGATGGCCGGAATCGCTCGGTCCACGTGCGCAGGTGGGTGTCCTCGCCGGCGGCGGGTGTGCCGGCCAAACCACGGCGACCTAGTCCAATCCAACGGCACGGTGAGCTTCCTAGGGTGATGTAGAGGCTATCTGTGCATTGAATCGAAAAATGGCGCAGTGATTTACCCGGTCCACGTGCGCCGGCGGGGTGATGAACTCCGGCGAGCATGATTTCGCTATTCCGGTGACGCGGTCCTCGGTTCAAGCTTGTGTAAGCTTCACGGCCTCACAAGGAAGCTATCTGAAGGCTTGGATCGAACGGAGGAGGACGGAAAAGGGGCTGGCCACGGTGGTTGCTCTCGGGCGGCTCTGGCGGGTCGCGGGGAGGTCGCCAGAGCTAAGGGCGGGCTCGGGGAAGTTAGGCGTGGTACGGAGGAGGCAACGGGGAAGGCAGCCGAGCACTGGGACGGGCTTTATAGCCATGGCGTGGGCGTGGTCACGGGCGGCCGCGGGCGCGCGGGGGTTCGCGCACGGGCGTGCTGTGAGCGCGCCCTCGGGTGTCAGCCCGCGTCGAACACGTGGGAGCTCGCTTCTGCCATGGTTCAACGGCAGATTTGAGCACCTTAGCGTGCGTATCTTGGCAAAGTCACTGTGTACGGTCTCTTCCTTGCTCCATATCCTACCATTTTGCTATGAGTTCCAAGTCAAGATATGGTCGGGGTAGGGAGATAGAGGGGTGAGAAGTTGGCTATGTCAGCTAGGTCCAAGCCGAGACAAAAATGGTGCCAAGTCGTGTCAAACGCCCTAGGGTAGGTGTCACCTCTTTCCAGGGCATTCTAGGGTTAATTTGGCGCCACTTTGTCAATTGGGTCGAAGTGTTTTGAATTTTGGATTAGGGTGAACATGTGGGATCTTTGTTCAAAGGTTAGTTTTTAGACTTAGGCAAATTCTGAATTTTCTCTTGTGCTCAACCTTTGGTGAACTTTTTGGGGCTTTTCTGAAACCTTTTTGGGGTTACTTTCTTACTATCATTTGTAGGTTATGAAGTATATTACAACTTTTATATTTGGCCCAAGCCATGATCATAAGGTTTACATGACCTTTTGATCCTACCTACATTTAGGGTTCCTATTGCCCAAGAGGGGTTTGCTTTAGGGTTTTGTGAAATTCTCCCCTTAGATGTGCATGACAAGCTAGGGCATGATATCCAAGATGGGTTGCACTTGGTTAGGACCTTGAATTCCAAGTTTGATGTACTTTGCCCAAACCAATCCACATGTGATAATAGGTTAAATGGGGTAGTCCTGGGTGGACACCTTGAGTAACACCTGGGGTGTTACACATCGTATAATATATATTCACATCATGTTCATTGATTAAGTTAAAGCAATAGCATGAAACTAACCATAATAACCCAAAAGGTAATCAAGGACAAGGTAAATAGAAAGCTAGTCAATCCTTAGATTGATCATGGTATGCGGGGCAGTGAATTATGAAGTAAATAGGACATAATGGGTCAGAGGACACTTGGCTTCACCAAACAGATGCTCAGGGTGTTCAATCTCATAGAACTCGAAGAGCTTGATCTCGGGACCAGTGGTTCACCAAGTCTTGATCGTCGATTCCTCGAAACTCAGGAACATATCACAATCTATTCGCGACACACAGCGAAGACGAACAAGCACAAGCAAACAAAAGTATACATGCATAAGAACATTACACCATACCAAGGAAACCAATATAAAAACAAGCAGTATAAAAAATAGTGAGCGCTTCTACGGTTATGCGAGGAAAAGAACCGTGATAGTCGAAGCTACGGTCGAGGGGTTAGCGTGTTTACACTGAGAAAGTATTAATTAGAATATTTAATCCGGCATTTCTCAAATATAAATAATATCTACTACTTAGTTTTGGCTAACTTACTGTTTTAATTGTGGATGATTAAATAACTAACTAATTAACTCACATGAGTAATTATAAGCGAATGATTTAATCTCGCGTGCGGACAACGCGCGATACGCGCGAACGGCGCGCGACAAGGCGCGCGACACACGCGAACGGCGCGCGACAACGCGTGCGAACAACACGCGACGACGACACGCGCACGGTACGCGCGGACCGACATACGAAACTAATAAATAAATGACAATATGATTACACTAAACAATTATTGATAATTAATATTTCAGTTAAGGTTAATCATGTTAGTGACTAATTATAAATGCGCAAATCGAATTCCTAAATTAGATTTTTAAATTGAAACGTCGTTCTAGTAGCCACTAGCTAAAAAATTGTTTAAATAAATTAAATAAAATGTGCAACAGTGGGGATAAATATTTCTAAATTAAGATATTTTTAATACGAATCTAACACAACTTGAATATATTGAATCGAGTTTAAAACATAAAAGTTATCATTGTTTTAAAGTATACTGTAATTCGCGCTTACTAAATTACAGAACTACCATCTTCTCCCTCACCTCATCTTCTTCCTCCCATCCATGGAAGAGAGAGGAGAGGAAGGGGAGGGGAGCTGCGTAGAGGAGGACGAGGCCGGGCCGACCGAGCACGGACGCGGCCTCACAGGGCGCGCGGGGCACGAGGCGAGGGAGCATGGTCGTCGCCGTCGGCCACCGCCGCCGCCGCCGGGGAGGGGGAAAGGGGTGCCGCCGGGAGGGGAAACGGAGTGGGAGGGGTGCCGCCGCCGGGGATGGTGAGGGGAGAGTGAGGGAGGCCCTGCACGGACGGAAAAACAAATAACACGAAGAAACTCTAGGTACAAAAATGGAGGTTTCTCACCAGGGAAGAAGACCCTCGCCGGAGCTGAGGAAAAATCCGTCGATTGCCGAAGATTTGGTGGTCCGATCGACGAACCGAACGTGCCCCGATGAAGCCCTCGACAAGACGAACACAGCGGTACCCTCGGATTCCGTAGATGATGCACGGATTGGGAGTAATTGCTCACCGGAGTTGTCGCCGGAGTTGGAACCACTCCGAACTTCGGCGAGCGATACCAGGAGCCAGGGATCGAATTTGGAGAAATTGTTTCATGTTCTGTAACGGGCTCGAATAGATGAAGTCGGTCATGTATTTATATCTAGGGTTCGGACGAGATTAAAATTCGGTTTAAATTCGGACTTTACATTTTTTAAAATTCGGAAAAGCCTAGAAATCCATATTTTGTGCTCAAAATATTATAGATCCTTTCAAAAATCTCCAGAAAAATTCCTATAAATGTTTTGCCACCTAATAAACTAAAAAAACATAATTAGAGTTTCTAAAACATTTTTAAGTTCCTCAAATAAATATATTTTGGTTTCCGGAAAATAGAAAAATATTCTGAAAATATGAAAATTTACCGAGCGCTTCTATAACATATGTTAACATGTTTCAAACACATTTTGCACTTAGAAACACCATGCAACGACATGAATGCAACAACCAAAGTGCCTCTAGTGCTCATTCCACTAGGTTTACGCTAATATAAAACAAAATAATTCTCCATTTTTAGGAAAAAAAAGGGAAAGGAAAGCGAAGAACTGAGAGAGTAACACCTGAATTAGGTGGATATTAGAAAAGAAATTTTATACCCCCAAATTCAGGGTGTTATAGTAATGGAAGGCCAAATCCATGAGGCTCGATCGTCTAAGATAAAGTTCCACCTTAGGCCAAATCCATGAATTTCATGAAAACACTCATAAAGACTCCAGCTTTTGAAGGTTAGAAATAAGCTACTAGCCTTTGCACAATATAATCTAGTCATCATTGTACTAAGGTGGGCCCTGTGAATTTTCAATTGTTCTTGGGATTCTACAAGACAAAGACTCAATACATTGAAGTTTAAAGAAAATAAATAATAAACGGCTTACTTTTCTTATCAGCCAAGGCTGAGTCCTTAGCATTATTGATCAAGTCTAGTTTCTCGAGAAGATCATCTAAATGGCTCTTTCCTTATGTATGGTTTTCTTGAAGGATACAAGAGTCTTTTTTCAAATTGATAATTTGTTCGTTCATTTTGGAATTCTCACTCTAAAGGATCTTGGCAGCTTCTTGCGTTACACCGATGGCCTTGAAAGCTACAAACTATGTGAAAGGTTAACAATATAAGAAGTTTGGATTTTATGTATCACAAAATTCAGATAAATATATTTTAACTCGACCGAGTTGGCACCAAGTTTGTTACATAACCCTTTGACAGTGCTAACAAACTCATCACTTTGTTTCTTATCTTGCTCTAAGATTAGCGGAGCATAATCGGCTACTAGAAGTTTATTATGTGTTAACATCAGTAGGTGAGATTTTTCTCCAAATTCATTTAAAGTTTCCTGCAAATGGTATTGTTAGAGACCATAGTTTGCAAATAGGATTAAGATTAAAGGGCTTACCTATGTATTTTTGAGAAAAGTCAGTAACATAGTATTGAGCTTTCTCCAATTGGCATTTGTCTTCTACCAAGCCTAACTTTGCCATCAAGTAGTTTCCAAACATAATCAAGAGTTTGTTTTCTCGATATCAGATACATGAATCTTAGTCTCATGGAGGACCTCTCCAATGACTAGATCTACACTAATTACATTGGTCAAACTACTTAAAATGCATTTCAAACAGAAGATTGCACAAGATGATTACCTAAGGGTTGATTTGGGATCCCTTGGGGACTCAGATTAGCTAGAGTAGTAGCAGAAGTAGCTGGAGCATCAGCAAGAGAAACAATAAGAGAAGCCACACCTGGCTCAAGGATTAAGTCCTTAGATAAAGTGGCCCTGGGGCATTCTAGGCCTAAGTCACCAGAAGTCTCTATGGGTTTGGTACTAGTCGGCGCATCAATCGATGGTGGTTTTGGGACCATGGTAGACTTTGCACCAGCAAGCGAGCTGATGTTTGAGCCCTTCTCTAATAGGACAAATTGCCTTATCTTTAGGAAGTTCTTTTGATTGCCTGATAATATCATGAAGAATATTGAGAACTATTTCTTAACAATAAGAAGAATGGATTTTTGATTGACATACCTTGTAGATGTTTTAAAAGAAGATCATTTTGGAATGGAGGAGCCACTCTAGGACTCAGCTTTGGGGACCGAGTCATAGCATATTTCTAGTTCGACAACAGAGCCAACTAGAGGATTAGTTGTTGTCACCCCCCTTGTTGGTAACAATGTGTGTGGGGGAATAGTAGACATTAGGTGCATTAAGAACTTGGAGGTAGAGGAGGAAGAAAGTATTTAACATCTTCGTCATCATACGAGTCGTTGTTTCAGACTACCCTCTTCCTCTTCTTTGACTTAGGAGGAGGGCTCATCTTCTCTATGGCAACTGGAGCCTTAGGGGCTTGCTCGACAAACTGCCTCGGGAAGTGGCATGGGCTAGCTTCCAAGTCATCTTTTGTCGCCTAAGCAAAGATTCTATGGAGATCAATCAAGTGATCATGATAAACTCTATCTAAGAATTGACAAGACATAAAGATAGCAACAAAATTCTATAAATTACCTAAGGGCATGGTTCAAGCTCATAATAAGCCTCTAGTAGCATCCTTTCGGCCAATCCATGAGAAAATTTGGTGGAGTTAAGTTTGTGAAGACCCTGAATTTGGGGGTATAAAATTTCCTCTCTAATTTCCACGAAATTCGATTGTTACCTTCTCTTTCCTTTTTCGCTCTGTTTTGTCTTTTTTTCAAAGTAGCAGGGGTAGTTATCCTGATGTCATGTATTAATAACCCCTAAAAGAAGTCTGGATTGTTGCATCATGCCGAAGCATATGTTTATTTCTGTGACTGATGAGTGATTTGGTGGAGCATATGTCTGGTAGCGGTTTGGAGTCGAAATAGTAGAAAGAGAGAAGAAAATAAAAAGGAAAAGGAACCTAGCTGCAAGGAAAATGGACCCCAGCCCATTTGACTAAGTGATTTTGGTGTTTGATGATCAACATAACCTTGTGGACTAATATTTCCCAAGTATTTGTGTGCTGTAGTTCACATGATGCGAATTGGATTGGACTGAGGCTCTAAGGATGCAACACCTCAAAGAAGACATTGTAAGGCCCATAGAAGACATCACAAAGTCATATTGAAGACACTTTATACATGTTAAGAGTCCAACACATGAAGAAGTAGAAGTGGAATGCAAAGCCACAAAACAAAAGTGAAGTTGACAAAGTTGAGAGGAAGGACTGACTGAACTGGAAGTGTTTCACAAACTCCAATCTACTCAAACTGACATGACTTCAACTTTGAAATGTAGAAAATTTTATAAGCTTTCAAAAAAGTCCAAGGTCATCAACATCAGAGTTCGGAGCAAAAAGTTATGCCCACAATACAAAGTTGGAATTGCTGAAAAAACTGCATCAGTATATGGTCTGTTTCACAGGCCTTTCTGGTGTGCCAAATTTGCTCAAAATGGTATGGCTTCAACTCTGGGATGTAGAGAATTTCATAAGCTTTCCAAAAAGTACAAGATCATCGAAATCAGAGTTTGGAGCTAAAAGTTATGGACAAAATACGACAAGCAAGCATGGCTGTCCGGTGCACACCAGACTGTCCGGTGCGCCATATTCGGAAGCTCTAACGGTCCGATGCACCTGTCATGTCTGATGTAGCCATATTTAACGGCTAGTACATGTGACATGTCTGGTGCACCACCGAACAGTGCGGTGCACCTGTCCGGTGCGCCGCAGAAAGCTACAAAATTGCTTTCCAACTGCTATATTTGAGTTGGGCCTATATATACTTCACCCAACCGGTCATTTGGAGGTGTGAGAGCTCAAGCAAAATACCAAGGCATATTGTAGATATTTCCATGTGCTCAAACACCCAAATGCTTAATAGAGTCACTCGGTGATTAGCGTAGGTGCTTTGCGAAGTGCTTAGGTTAGTTAGACCGCATTAGCGCTTGCTCTAGGTGAATCCTAGTTATTTGAGTGAGTTTAGAAAACCACATAACCCCTTAGCTCTTGTGCGAGCCATTGTAATTATACCGAGTGGGTCGAGAGTCTTGTGAGACCGTGACAACCGAGTTTGTGTCACGGCCGCCACCGTGTACCGGAGGGAACGAGGCCCACGACATTTCGACCGAAAGCTCGATAGTGGAGACGACGGGGAGCGTCCGAGAGGAGCCGGAAGCGGAGCACCACTTGCATATGGAAAAGGACCACGGCTCTCTATGGAGTTACTCGACCGAGGTGCTTGGCCCCCGCGTGAGCTTCCCTTTGCGTAGGGGCACCAACGAGGATTAGTCAGAACCTTGTGTGGTTTCGGATACCTCGGTAAAAATACTGCGTCATCCACGAGAGTTTGCATCTCTACCTTGCTCTTTACCTTCCTCATTTATATTAAGTATTTAAGTTTCAATCTAGCCATTCTAATTAGAATATCTAGGATTGAAACTTAGGCTTTGAGGTAGAGATAACAACACTTAGACAAAATCTAGTTTGCATATTTTTTATTGTTTATTTGCATAGGTTTTGCTCTAGGGATTTAATTGTGGCCTAGCTTAGAGAAAGTTTTTAGAAGTTCTAATTCACTCCCTCTCTTAGGTGTCAATGTTTCCTTCACTAGCCTACCCCTTCCCCTCGGCCTGCCCATTCAGCCCAGCGCCCCCGCCTCCCCGCGCTAGTGGCCCAGCCGCGGTCTGCCAGCGCGCGCAGCGCCCCCCTGAGTGGCCCGCATCCTCGGCCTGCCCCGCTGGCCTGCTTGCCCGGCACGGCACACACCCTCACCCCCGTGCCCTCGCCGACCCACGACTGCCGCGCACAAGCATGCTGCGAGGCGCGCCTGGCCGTCCGCAGCCGCAGCTGCGTGCCTGCCTACTTGTCATCCTGCCTCACCACTGTTCATCTTTAAAAACCTCCTCCCCATGACGTTCGCGCCCATGCCGCCCCAAATACCATTGTGCGCGCTCCTCCCTCCCTCCCACACGCACAAAATCTCGCCCAACTTCCCCCACTCCCGCACCTTTCTCTCGCCCAGCGCTGCGCAACAGCAGGAGCTCGCGGCCACCTCATCACGTTGGTGCTGCGCCCCATCTCGTCGTGTGCAATCCCGTCGAGCGTCCGTGCTGAGATCTCATCATCGGGGTGAGCGCCTATCTCCTCTCTCCTTCCCTTCCCATGATCTACCCCCTTGCACACCGACCACATGACTGAGGCCGCCTGGAGCCAGCGCCGTGGCACGTCGCCGTCGCTCGCTCGGCCGTTGGTGAGCCCTCGCCCCCTGCGCGCCCATGGCCAGCATGCCCGCGTCGGCTCGTGGCCTGCCTGCGCGGCAACTCACGGCCGACCTGCGTGGCATCCACCTACGCGGCCCATGTCGTGGCCCACGGCACGACAGGTGCCCTGCGCAGCGGCTCTTGCCTCAGCTCACGCGCCGCACACCGTAGCACCACATTCGTATGCACGTAGCGGGTCGTCGAAACTCCGACGACGCCCGTCTACCCCTAGACATCGGCATTTGCCCCCCCCCCTCGCGTGCACACGTTGAGCGCTGAGTCGTCGCGTCGTGCTCACTGCTCGTTGCTGTCACTCGGTCACGTGGTGTGTCGTGCGCACCTGTCGGCGTTTCGAAACCCGGGGGTCCCTAGACCGACGAGTAAATTGTCGCTGCGTGCCCCAGCCCAGATGGGTCGGCGCGAGACAGAGCGCGAAGGGGGGAAGAAGCCGGAGGGAGATGGGCGTGAGAGGTGGAATCCCGCGACCTTCGTGTTTGTCCCGCGCCCAGGTCGGGTGCGCTTGCAGTAGGGGGTTACAAGCGTCCACGCGGAAGGGAGCGTGCGGCCTCACGCGAGCGTCGTCCCGTCCTTCCCCGCGCGGCCAACCCTCTGTAAGAGGGCCCTGGTCCTTCCTTTTATAGGCGCAAGGAAAGGATCTAGGTGTACAATGGGGGGTGTAGCAGTGTGCTAACGTGTCTAGCGGAGGAGAGCTAGCGCCCTAAGTACATGCCATTGTGGCAGCTGGAGAGGTTTTGGCACCCAGTTCGTGTGGTGTCGTGGCCGTCGGAGGAGCGCTGGAGCCTGGCGGAAGGACAGCTGTCGGGGCTGTCGAGTCCTTGCTGACGTCCTCTTGCTTCCGTAAGGGGGCTGAGAGCCGCCGTCGTCATGGAGCATGCGGGGCGCCATCATTACTTGTCTGGCGGAGCGAGCCAGATGGGATGCCGGTCTTGTTCCCCGTAGCCTGAGTCAGCTTGGAGTAGGGTAATGATGGCGCCTCTTGTTGACGTGGTCGGTCCGTGCCCTGGGTTGGGCGAGGTGGAGGCTCCTTCGAGGTCGAGGTCGAGTCTGTCTTCCAAGGTCGAGGTCGAGTCCGAGCCCCCGGGTCGGACGAGGCGGAGACCGTCGGCTGATGTCAGGGCTGAGTCCGAGCCCTGGGGTCGGGCGAGGCGGAGTTCGTCGTCCTTCGGAGCTGAGCCCGAGTCCGAGCCCTGGGGTCGGGCGAAGCGGAGTCCGTCTTCTTCTGGGGCTGAGCCCGAGTCCGAGCCCTGGGGTCGGGCGAAGCGGAGTTTGTCGTCTTCCGGGGCTGAGCCCGAGTCCGAGCCCTGGGGTCGGGCGAAGCAGAGTTCGTCGTCTTCCGGGGCTGAGCCCGAGTCCGAGCCCTCGGGTCGGGCGGAGCGGAGTTCGTCGTCTTCCGGGGCTGAGCCCGAGTCCGAGCCTTGGGGTCGGGCGGAGCGGAGTTCGTCGTCTTCCAGGGCTGAGCCCGAGTCCGAGCCCTGGGGTCGAGCGAAGCGGAGTTTCCTATGGCGCCTGAGGCCGGACTTGGCTGCTGTCAGCCTCACTCTATCGAGTGGCACAGCAGTCGGAGCGGCGCAGTCAGCGCTGTCCTCTTGTCAGACCGGTCAGTGGTGCGGCGAAGTGACTGCGGTCACTTCGGCTCTGTCGACTGGAGGGCGTGCGTCAGGATAAAGGCGTCAGACCACCTTTGCATTAAATGCCCCTGCGATTTGGTCGGTTGGCGTGGCGATTTGGCCAAGGTTGCTTCTTGGTGAAGACTGGGCCTCGGGCGAGCCGAAGGTGCGTTCGTTGCCGTAGGGGGTCCTCGGGCAAGGCGTAAACCCTCCGGGGTCGGCTGCCCTTGCCCGAGGCTGGGCTCGGGTGAGGCACGATTGTGTCCCTTGAATGGGCCGATCCTTGACTTAATCGCACCCATCAGGCCTTTGCAGCTTTGTGCTGATGGGGGTTACCAGTTGAGATTTAGGAGCCTTGAGGGTACCCCTAATTATGGTCCCCGACAGTAGCCCCCGAGCCTTGAAGGGAGTGTTAATACTCCCTTGGAGGCTTTTGTCGCACTTTTTTGCAAGGGGACCAGCCTTTCTCGGTTGCGTTTTGTTCCGGTGGGTGCGCCCGAGCGCACCCGCCGGGTGTAGCCCCCGAGGCCTCAGAGGAGTGGTTTGACTCCTTCGAGGTCTTAATGCATTTCGCAACACTTCAGCTGGTCTGGTTGTTCCCTCATGCGAGCTGGCCGTAGCCCGGGTGCACGGTCGGGTCCCAAGTTCTCGGGCTGGTATGTTGACGCTGTCAACGGTTTGGCCGGAGCCGGGTTTGCGAGAGCAGCCCCTGAGCCTCTGCACAGGGCGAGAGGACGGTCAAGGACAGACTCGACTTTTTTACATATGCCCCTGCGTCGCCTTTCCGCAAGGAGGAGGGGGGAAGCGCCATGTTGCCCTCGGAGGACGCCGAACATGGTGTTTCCGGTGAGCTGCTGACGGGTAATCCGAGTGGACGCCGGTGCCCCATTTGTTAGGGGTCGGCTAGAGGCCCGGAGGCACGCTCCAAAAGTACCTGCGGGTGATCTGCCGGACCCGGTCCCCTTTCGACGGGGTCCGAGGGCTCGATGCCTCCCTCTGATGGGATTCCGTTACAAGATCGTTCCCGCTAGTCTCGGAAATGTCCTAGGGTACCTCGGGAGCGTAGCCCGAGCCTTGGTTATGTATTGAACGTACCCAGGGTCATCCCTCGCTCTGTGTCTGAGGCGGCTGTGAACCCTTCGAGGGCCAGCCTACGAACCCCTGATCAGTAGTGGGCGTGGAGCCCGAGTGGCCTGAGGCGGCCGTTGAACCCTTCCGAGGGGCCGGCCTTCGAACCTCTGACCAGTAGTGGGCGCGGAACCCAGGCGCTCTGAGGCGGCTGTTGAACCCCTCCAAGGGGCCAGCCTTTGAACCTCTGATCAGTAGGGAGGCTCGGGGCCTGTTTCCTTCACGGAGAAGGATCCTTTTCGGGGTATCCCCCTTTCCCGGTCCCTGTTGTAAGAGAGAGAAAGAGGAAAAGGAAAGGGATACGAAATCGAATGACGTGGCGTACCTTTTTTGACGCGGTCATTACGGCGAAGGCGAAGCGTCGCTTGCTTCTCCTGCCTGAGGCACCACCTGTCCCGCCGTGGAGTTAATGCGACGGGGCGAGTGGTTCGCGAGGCGGCCGTTGCGCGTGCGCGAGCCGTTCAAGGAACGGAACACGGGCGCGCCGTCTTCACGCCGTGAGAGAGGGTTCTCTCACTGTCCCACGAGGCGACGTGAGCTTGGCTGACGACGTGACCGCTGCTCCTGCCCGCCTGCCACCGCCATTATTGCCGGCCTATTTTTGGCCGTATTGACCGTCGCGCCTGGCTGGCACTGCTGGGTCGTACGCAGGGTTGCCTTGAGTCGCGGTACTGGTTCCGCAGTCGAGGAGGCGTGGTAGTGGTGCGAGTGGCGGTGCAGTTGCTCGCACGTAGCAACCGGCGCGCCGGTTGCATGACGCGTGGGCCTGGGCCTCCATGCTGGGTGCGTTGGAAGTCGAAGGGGCGCGCCCACTTGGTGCGGTTGCATGCCGCCTGCACGGCTGTCCGCCCTTTCACCCGCTGGTCTGGGCGAAAGTGGAGGGATGCTTGTAACAGCTGGGCGGTTGCATGCACCGCGCGCGGCGGTTAGGCTTCTTCTGCCCTGGGCCAGTTTGCATGACGCGTGGGACCCAGCCCCCGTGCCGTAGGGGGAGGACCTTGGAGCGTGTTGGAGAAGACTCAGCCCGCGACGGCTGGGGACGCAAGTAGGGAGAGTCGCCTTTAAAAGGAGGGTGACCCCCTTGAAAGGCGACCATGTCTTCGCGCTCCCTTATGCATCGTGTCTTTCCACCTTCCGAGCTCCCGGATGGGGAACACCCGCAATCCTTCCGCCTTGTCGTGGAAGTTGGTACCTTTCAGCCATCGTTCGACTTCAAGGATTTTCATCATGCAGCCCGGCTGCACCCCCTCGCCGGCGGTCACCCAAGACGGTGACCTTGAGTTCGATGGCGGGGAAAAGCAAACCGGGCTGCGGCCTCCGCCCCTCCCTCAGCTTCAAGGATTTTCATCATCAGTGCTGGGGAAGGGAGTGTGCCGAGTTGGGGTCGGTCCCTGCGCGGGCAGCGGCCCGCTCCTTCCCTCAGTGATCGGGGGGAAGAGCGTTCGCCGTTCGCGGCATTGGCAGCTGCTATCGGTGTTTTGGGTCCGACCGCACACCCGGGGTTGCCCCTCAAGGTGTTTTTAGGAGTAGGACGGTGTCGACGACTGTAGCAAAATGGTTCGTGCCAGATGCACGAGGGACAATGGACAATGTTTACAGGTTCGGGCCGCTTAGAGATGCGTAACACCCTACGTCCTGGTGAGTATGCTTGGTGAATGAGGTTACAGGAGAGCTCTCTGAATTGAGAATGCAGAGAGTTCGAGTGGGTGGCCAAGTAATAGGGTCGATCGTTCTAAAGGGGTGCCCCCTAGGCCTTATATACTCGACTGTGGGGCAATACACGTGGATTTGATAACAACGTGTAACTAAAAGATAGTGAACTGTTTGAGTTTATCTCTCTACCGACTTATCCTCGCATGGCTCCGTTGCATGGGGCTCCAGCGCGGGAAAGTCGGATCTCTGTTGTGGCCGCTCGCTCGACGTTGTGAGCCATCCGGGTTTGCACCAATCCGGCCCTATGTCGATCTGTTTCGCTGGTTGTCTCTCCCAGGCCCACGAAAGAATGACCTTACGATTTATTAGGCCCTTGGGCCTTTCGTGAGGTTTTTTACTCTTTTAGTGGACCCGGGGGATATCTATCCCCCACAAGCCCCCGATCTTTGGGTTTATTTAGAGGTAATCAGCCCAAAGATCTCAGGTCCAGCTTGCAGGCGATTTGAAGAAAGCGACTTCTTACTGTCTCCTCCTGCTTTGATCACTCGTAAACCGAAGCTTTGTTTCGGGTTTGTGCCTTAGAGGTTGACATTTTGTTTTGTGGAATCCTGAACTTTATTGGGTGCACCGGAGGTGCACCCAATGGGTGTAGCCCCCGAGCTTCGAGTAGATTTTAGAAGATAATCTACTCGAAGGTCTTCAACAGGAATTATTTCCGTCTTTACTCCTGTGTTTTGGTCGAAGGCCAGCTTTGTCTTTAACCTTGTCCCATGCCTTAGAAGTCGGCACTATCTTGATTTGGAATGATGATCCATGGGGTGCACCGAAGGTGCACCCAATGGGTGTAGCCCCCGACCTTCGAGTGGATTTTTGAGGACAATCCATTCGAAGGTCTTCCTTTTGTGTCTTTTTGCTGAAGATTATCCTTTCTGCTTGTAAAAATTGGCATGATGCCATCTGCCATATGCTTTGGAGGTCAGCATTATGTCACCAATATTATGCTTCAGAGGTCAGCATGTATTTTGTCTTTTGCAGCTGAGTTCACAATCCATTCATATCTTGCTAGGTAGTGTAATTTATTTGCTCTGCGACTGATTGGACATTTGATGGACGTTCTCTGTCTAGTCTTCGCGTCGCTTCTGTCGGCCATATTTTGTACTTCACTGGCTATTTTTGGCTCTCCTCTGATCCTTACTGATATCTCATTTTTGTCTTGAGGTATTCACTGCGTGCCCTGCACGGATGTGACCGTTTTGAAAAATATACTGATAATTCCTGGGCGTCCCCCCAATGGGTGTGGGCAAGGGACGGCTTGGTACGCTGAGTGTTTTATTCGACTGCTTCCGAGTAGTAATGTGATGTGACGGCGGGTGTAATCATATCCTTCACGCTGTTGACTGGAGTCCCAATGGGTGTTGTGTTGCGTGAAACGGCGTCAGCCGCCTGACGTGTCTTCAGACGGGTTGAAGTGCTTATTGAATGCTTTGCGACTGTTCAGTGACCGCGGTTGGAGGTGAGCGGTTGCCTTCTCCTTCTATAAATAACGCTGTTGTCTCTCTGGCTTTTTCTCATCACTTGTTGTTCTCTGCTGCTTCCCTTTCTTCTCTCCCTTTCGCTTCTACCATGGGCAAAAACAACAAGCGCAAGCGTGAGCCAACTCCTCCATCGGAGGAGTTTGGTGACTCGGAGTACTCAGAGGAGGAGTTCTCCTCTGAGTCTGAGGGGTCTCCGGCTCCCATCCCTCTGCGTGAGTCGTCTGACGACTCAGACGACTCCCAGGGGCTCGCGGCAGAGGTCTGGACGTACATCCGGGCCGTCGAGCGCTCCGGGCTCGAGGGCTCGGATGAGTCGGAGTATTCCTCGGATGAGGAGGACTCGGACGGCAGGGGCGAGGACGAGGACGACGACGACGACGAAGGCGGTGGTGGCGGTGACGGTGACGGCAGAGGCAAGGGCGGCAGCAGCGGCAGCAAGGACGGTGGCAGCGGCATCGGCAGAGGCAGCACCAGGGGCGGCAGCGGCGGCGGCAGCAACAGGGCCAGTGGCTAGACGCCACTGGTCTTTTAGATATTAGTATAGTATAGTTAGAATAATGTAGTAGTATTTAGTAATGTAGAGTAGTATAGTGTAGTGTAATGTAATGTAGTAGTAGTAATAGGGAAGTATCAACTCATAAAGAGTTGATTTGTAAGTATGTTATCTTCCCCTTAATGAATGAAATGATGTTGGTTTCTCTGTGATTATTACTCTCTGATATTTATAACTCGAAGTTCTTGAATCATTCCTCTTTCCAGCTTTTTCGTGAAGTTGATTCCCTTAAGACAGTAAGTGAATAATTCGGGCATCATGCTGATGCTTTTTTAGAAGTAGCCACCGAGCGACTTGTAGATGATGTCAGAGAGCTTTTAGAGATAACTACCGAGTAACTTGAAGATGACGTCGGCGTCTTAGAGGTAACTCCCGAGCGACTGAACACGATGTCGGCGTTTTAGAGGTAACGCCGAGTGACTGGAGGGCGACGTCAGCGTTTTGGAGGTAACGCTGAGCGACTGAACACGATGTCAGCGCTTTAGAGGTAACGTCGAGTGACTGGAGGGCGACGTCAGCATTCTAGAGGTAACGCCGAGCGATTTGAAGGCGATGCCGGCGTTTTAGAGGTAACGCCGAGCGACTTGAAGACGATGTCAACGTTTTAGGGGTAACGCCGAGTGACTGGAGACAATGTCAGCGTTTTAGAGGTAACGTCGAGTGATAGCAGGCTACGTGGGCCACTTTGAGGATGATAGCCGAGTGATGAGGTGGCGCACCGGTGTTCTGGAAATATCTGCCGGGTGATCACGTGGCACGCCGGTGTTTTGGAAATAACCGTCGGGTGCTGACTGGGCACTTTTTGAAACGGTATCTGGCTCGGGAATATCCCATAAATGCTGCGCTTTTAGCCGCCTCTGCTTTCTGTGCCCTAGTTCTTGCTCTCTTGCTTCCAAATCCTCTCTGCAATTCGCCTCCCACTCTGCTCGCCGGCAGAATCGAGATGGTGCCCAAGAGGAAAGCCTCGAGTTCGTCTGCTGTGGTGATTCCTCCAATCGACCCCAACAGCCAACTGCCTTTCGCAGGTAACCACATGTCCGTCATCTCTGAGCTCGAGCTCCTCCCTCTCGTGTCCATCGGGGTTCTTCCTCCGCGAGAACTCTGCTCTTGGCGGATTTGCCATGGGGTTACTGTCCCAACTGAGGATACCCATGAGTCCGTTGTTTATGCTCCTTTCCTTCTCCGCGGTCTTGGCCTTCCTATTTCTCCCTTTTTTCGTGGCCTCCTTGATTTCTACCATCTCAACTTGACCCATCTGAATCCCAATTCTATCCTGCAAATCTCCATTTTCGTTCATTTATGTGAGGCCTTTCTTGGCGTGCTGCCGCATTTCGGTCTGTGGAAGTACTTGTATCACTGTCGCCCTGGGATGGCCGGGGGACAACATCAATTGGTTGGGGGTGCCAGCTTGGAGATGCGCCGCGGGAGGAAGACTGAGTATCTCGAGATCCCTCTCAAAGACAGTATCAAGGGATGGCGCTTGGAGTGGTTCATAGTTGAGAATTACGGGAATTCTCTCCCCTCCCGCTCGGGAAGACAGCTGGATGTTCGCACCCCAAGCTGGACCGAGTCTCCCACAGATCAGGAGGTAGCTGAGGCAGGTGCGTTGTTAGCTGAGGTTGGATTGCTGAAAGAGAGGGGTCTGACTGCTGAAGCTATGGTTGCTGATTTTGTCTTCAAGAATATTCAGCCATTGAAAGACAGGGCATACCCAGCTTATCTGTATCGAGGGCTAGCCGACTCAACTCGGGTTACCAACAGAAGAATTCCATCTGCCGACTTGGTGAGCCGACTTGAGATGATCCTTAGGGGCAAAGTGTCAAATGTTGGTGCTCCAGTGGCATACTCGGCCTGGAACCTGCCTCTTCCCAAAGCCTTCACCCTTTTTGTGTCGAATCCACCTGTCACTGATGGCAGTTTGGGCCTTAGAGTGCGACCCTCTGCTGAAGAAGTTAGTGCCTTGGTTGCCTTGCTTGGGGAGATTCCTGATGATGAACGGCAGGTCCATTTTGAGGTGCCCCTGAACCCTAGTGATGCAGAGATAAGCGCTATGCTTGATTTGCTGGCTGAGGATTCTTTCGACGCTGCTCCTGCTGGGGCGTTGGTAGTGGCACCCCTCCCAGAGGCTGATACAACTTTGGATACTCAGAAGCTTGTCAGTACTCATCCGAGGCGCCCCTGCCGAGCCAGTCAACCTGATCCTTCTGCTGATGAGCAGAAAAAGAAAAAGAGACGCCTTCGGCGAGTATCCAGTTTGGATAGGGATGTTGGTACCTCGGTTCCTGCTGCTGAAGAAATGCCTGTGACTGAATTTGCTGATGCTGAACCCAATGGGTGTACCCAATCCGCTACTGATCCCAATGTGGGTGCTCCTTCTGTTGCTGATCCCAATGGGTGTGCTGCTTGTGGTGCCAATGTGGACGATGAGGAGGAGGAAGATGAAGTTCCTTTGACTCGGAAAAATAGTCGATAGTTCATCGCCAGCGGTGAAAGTAGTGGAGTTCCCTCTCCTGCTTTGTCTGCTCTCATTGGCCTGCAAGAACTGTCCCTGGCCAATTTTGATCAGGCTCTTGAGGATATGGTTCCAGAGGATTTGTTATCGGAGCCAGTGGATGATGGTGTGATGGAAGTTTGTGCTGATGTGCCAGATGCTGGGTTGAGGTCATCCCATGCCTCGTCGACCTTGGAGCACGATCTCGAGGGTCGGGAGACTTAATTGGATCGTTCCGGTCCCAGGGAAGTAACTAAGGGCCCATCAGCCTTAGAAGTGGCTACCGCAGAGAACCTGGACCCCCAGGGTGGTGTTGACACATGCCCAGCCCCGAGGATGTTGCCGGGGATGACTTGGTTCGGGTGGGAAGTGTAAGCCACTGCCCAGCCCCCGAGGGTGCTGCCGGGGATGATCCGGCTCAAGTGGGCAGTGCAGACTATGACCCAGCCCCCGAGGGTGCCCGAGCGGGGTCTCCCTCCTGTACTTCCATGGACGTTCATGCGGGATCGCCTCCTCACTCCGGCTGTATGGTGGTGGCTCAAACCTTGGACCAGGAGGTCGCTTTAGAGGGCAGCGTCCCCGCTGACTGAGTGTTGGGCTCTGTTGATGGCGCCGAGTTGATTCCTGCTGATTCGTTGCAAGCTGCTTCGGGTAGTGGCCTTACGCCCAGTTATCAATTGATCTCTCCTGATTTGGGAATCCCTTCGTTCTTTTCCAACCTCCAGGTACTGTGATGTATTTTAGCTTGGTTTTTACATTGCACAAGCTGCTGTCATTATGCTTATCTGTTCTCCTCATCAGGCTTTGGTGGACGGAATGGCTAGCCAGCTGAGGTTACAGGGTGCTTCTATCCCAGGAGTAGCTTCGTCGCTGGCGTGTTGGAATCCAGTGTCACTTCAGCATCGTGTCTTTTAATTGGAGGCGACCAATGCTGGTTAGTGCTTTTCTTGCTTCTCTTTGTCTTCACTGTAGACTGCTTTACATTCTGACCCCTTCTTGTTTGATTGTCTCTTGCTAGGTATGACTCAGCAGATTTCCACTCTTGAGGAAAAACATTCCCGAGATCAGGCTGAATTGGCCTAGCGGTGCGCTGACTTCGAGGAAAAGTACTCTCAAAGTCAGACCAAACTAACTCAGGTCTCTGCTGCCTTAGAAGATGCCAATGCACTGAGTTCTTCTCTTCACGCTCAGCTCAATTCTGAAAAGGTGATTTATGAAGCTGTGCTTTTCCTTGTTGTGCTCCTATTACTTGCTTGGTTTTTGAGGTAGTTGTCTTTTGTTTGCAGGAAGAAAAACGTATCCATGCTGCTTCTCGTGACAGTCTTGACAGATTGTATCGTGATTCTAGCAACTCGCTGACTATCCTGGAGAGGAGTCATCGCTTTACCATGGAAGAGTTGGACCACCAATGTTGTAAGCTGCAAGAATCTTCGGATGAGGTGACTCGGCTCAAGCAGCTAATATCAGCAAAGGACGCTACCATCAAAGAACTCCGAGCTTCCAAGAAATCCATCGCCCAGGAGTTAGAAACTGCTCGACTGGCTGCCAAGGTTGCCGAAGAAACTTCTATTACTCTCAGAGCCCAGCGCGACAGAGCCATGGACAAGGCTATTCGGGCGGGGCGAATCTTGATGAGGAGACCCGACGTTGTTGTTCCCGAGGATATAAGGGCTGATGTGAATGCTGCCCCTGATTCCTCGAGTCGTCCTTCCTCGTCGATTGCTCCTGAGAAAAACGTCACCAAGTAGGGAAACATTTTGCGTGCTTTGAGCGCGCGGTTAGCATGATCAGACATTTGTTAGAGGATGCCATTTCAGTACTTAAACGACATTGTTATTCTTATGTTGCTTCAGAATTCATCAGTTTGTAAGTTTGCAGTAGTAAAACGATGCGCGATGGTTTTGAAATTTGTTTGCAGGATATAGAAGTCATCCTTATATGAGTAATTGTAATCACGTCAGATTGCCTTAAGTCGCAGTTGACTTAAGCCGATTGCTCCGTTAGCAGGGCATAGTGGTCACCCCGAGTTAGGTAAGCGTGAGCATGTTGTACCGCCTTAAGTCATTGCCGACTTAAGCCGATTGCTCCATTTAGCAGGGCATAGTGGTCACCTCGAGTTAGGTAAGCGTGAGCATGTTGCACCGCCTTAAGTCGTTGCCGACTTAAGCCGATTGCTCCGTTTGGCAGGGCATAGTGGTCACCCCGAGTTAGGTAAGCGTGAGCATGTTGTACCGCCTTAAGTCGTTGCCGACTTAAGCCGATTGCTCCGTTTAGCAGGGCATAGTGGTCACCCCGAGTTAGGTAAGCGTGAGCATGTTGCACCGCCTTAAGTCGTTGTCGACTTAAGCCGATTGCTCCGTTTAGCAGGGCATAGTGGTCACCCCGAGTTAGGTAAGCGTGAGCATGTTGCACCGCCTTAAGTCGTTGCTGACTTAAGTCGATTGCTCCGTTTAGCAGGGCATAGTGGTCACCCCGAGTTAGGTAAGCGTGAGCATGTTGCACCGCCTTAAGTCGTTGCCGACTTAAGCCGATTGCTCCGTTAGCAGGGCATAGTGGTCACCCCGAGTTAAGTAAGAATGCAAGTCAATTGTGAACAAATTGATTATCATTGAAACCCCTTCTTTATTGATGACATGTTTCCACTTTACAGAGTACATCGTCGTCCTGATAGCTTTTGAAATACAACTAGGGATAAAACTTCCAGAGGTGTTCTATGTTCCAGGAGTTCCCGACTTCTGTGCCATCCATCTGAGTGAGACGATACGATCCTGGCCGAGTGACTTCTGCTACTATGAAGGGTCCTTCCCATAAGGGTGATAACTTGTGCCGTCCCTCCCCCGTTATAATTCGGCGGAGGACGAGATCTCCTACTGAGAAGGATCGCTGTCGCACAGCCTTGTCGTGATAGCGCCTGAGAGTCTGCTGGTACCGTGCTGATTGGATTACCGCATTCAGCCATTCTTCTTCAAGTATATCAATGTCCTCCAGCCTGGTGGCCTCGACTTCTGCTATGTTTTCGAAGATCAACCTTGGCGCCCCGAACTTGAGATCAGCGGGTAGCACTGCCTCCGACCCATAGACCATGAAGAAAGGAGTATTTCCATGCAGAGCTCGGCTAGGTTGGGTTCTTAGGCTCCAAACGACATAGGGCAACTCCCTTATCCACTTTCCTGTGAATTTTTCATTCTTATCGAAGACCTTTTTCCTAAGTGCCTCTAGTATCATCCCGTTAGCTCGCTCAACCTGCCTGTTGGCTCTCGGATGTGCTACAGATGCATACTTGATCTGAATGCTTTTTTGCTCGCAGAAGTCGAAGAACTCTGAACTTGTGAAGTTGGATCCTAGGTTAGTTATGATGTTGTTTGGTATCCCGAATCTGAATATTATGTCTTGTATGAATTCCACGGCCTTAGCTGAGGTTAAAGAAGCAATGGGCTTGAACTCTATCCATTTAGTGAATTTGTCGATTGCTACCAATACATGAGTGTATCCTCCTTGAGCTTTATTGAAAGGTCCAATCATATCCAGTCCCCAGCATGCGAAAGGCCAAGTTACTGGTATGCTCTGCAGTTGTTGCGCTGGCAGATGTTGTTGTTTTGAAAGGTATTGGCAAGCTTCGCACCTCTGAACTAACTCGGCTGCATCATTCTTCGCTGTTGGCCAATAGAATCCTGACTTGAAGACCTTCCCGACTAGTGTTCTAGATGCTGCATGTATTCCACATTGCCCAGCATGGACCTCCTCCAGAAGTTGCTTCCCAGTAGATGAGAGAATGCACTTCATGAGGACGCCTGATGCACCTCTTCTATACAATGTCTCCCCAATGAGTGTGTAGTGTGCTGACTGTCTGGCAATGTGCTCGGCTGAATTCTTGTCATCTGGTTCTTCTTCATTCTTTATATACTTGATGATTGGCCTTCTCCAGTCATCAGAGTCTGACTCAGGTTGATCTATAATATTACACTCTTCTGCTTGATCCGTTGAGATGCTCGGCTGTAGTATTTCTTGCACGAAGACTCCAGGTGGGACCTGAGTTCGACTGGATCCTAGCTTGGACAATACATCGGCTGCTATGTTCCGATCTCTTTCTACATGATGAAATTCCAGGCCCTCAAATTTATTTTCCAGCTTTCGGACAGCAGCGCAGTACTTTCCCATTGGATCGCTTGAACAATCCCACTCTTTGTTTATCTGGCTAATGACTACCAGAGAGTCTCCGTACACCATCAATCTCTTGATGCCCAATGATATGGCGATGTTCAATCCGTGGATCAGGGCTTCATACTCGGCTGCATTGTTGGAGGCCGGAAACAACAACTGGAGGGCATATTTGAGGTGCTCGCCTCCAGGTGCGGTGAAGAGAATTCCAGCTCCTGCTCCCTGCAGCTTCAGCGAGCCATCAAAATACATTCGCCACACTTCTGCAGTCTCTGGGTTATCTGGTACTTGCTGTTCAGTCCACTCTGATACGAAATCAACCAGTGCTTAAGTTTTGATGGCAGTGCGAGGTCGGAACTCGACATCATGAGATCCCAGCTCACAAGCCCACTTGGCTATTCGGCCAATGGCTTCCTTGTTGTGAAGAATATCCCCTATCGGAAAACCAGTGACTACTATGACTTTGTGGTCATCAAAGTAGTGACGTAGCTTGCGGGTAGTTAGAAGTACTGCATATAATAGCTTCTGAACTTGAGGATACTTTTTCTTTGAGGGGCCAGGACTTCACTGATGAAGTAAACAGGATGCTGCACTGGGTAGGCATGTCCTTCTTCTGCTCGCTCGACTACCAACGCGGTGCTTACCACGTGAGTCGTGCAAGAGATATACAGTAGCAGATTTTCAGCTGGTTGAGTTGACGTAGCTCGTCGGGGTGGCTTCAGTACTGGTGGTGTTGTTAAGAATTTCTTCAGTGCATCTAGAGCCTCCTGTGCCTCTGAAGTCCACTGAAACTTATCCACCTTCTTGAGTAGCTTGTAAAATGGTAAGCCTTTTTCCCCCAGCCTGGATATAAATCTGCTCAGAGCTGCCATACATCCAGTAAGTCGCTGAACCTTCTTTTGTGATCGAGGTGCTTCCATCTTCATGATAGCTTCAATTTTATCTGGGTTGGCCTCAATTCCCCGGTGGCTGACAATAAACCCGAGTAACTTTCCTGCTGGTACCCCGAAAACACATTTTTCGGGATTAAGCTTCCATCTATACCGTCTCAGACTGTTGAAAACCAGCTGTAAGTCTTCGATGAAGTTTTCCGAATTTTCTGTTTTGATTACCACATCATCTACGTAGGCCTCCACACGCTTGCCCCAGTGATCGGCTAAGCATGTTTGAATGGCTCTCTGATAAGTCGCTCCAGCGTTTTTGAGGTCGAACGGCATGGAGGTATAGCAAAAAGCACCAAACGGAGTGATGAACGCTATTTTTTCTTCGTCTTCCTTTGCCAGACTAATCTGGTGGTACCCGGAATAGCAATCCAGGAAAGACAACACAGAACACCCGGCGGTGGAGTCCACCACCTGATCTATCCTCGGGAGCCCGAAGGGATCCTTCGGACAGTGTTTGTTGAGATCGGTATAGTCGACGCACATGCGCCAATCCACTTTATTCTTTTTGAGTACAAGAACAGGGTTGGCTAACCACTCGGGGTGTAACACCTCTCTAATAAATCCAGCCGCGACCAAGCGAGCTAACTCGGCGCGAATGGCCTCTCTCTTGTCGGGCGTGAAACGACGCAGCTTTTGCCGAATCGGCCTTGCCTGGGGATAGACCTTCAGTTTGTGCTCGGCCAGTTCTCTCGGGACTCCCGGCATATCCGCAGGTTGCCATGCGAATACATCTCGGTTATCTTGCAGAAACTGGATGAGCGCGCTTTCCTATTTGTCGTCCAGGCTGGAGCTGATGATGGCAGTCTTGCGTTCATCAGCGAACCCCAGGTTGATCCTTTTGGTTTCTTCAGTCGGCCGCATAGAGGTCGCGGCTTGAGCTTCGTTTGCCGGCACTGCGAGGTCCTCCTCAGGCTTAGAGTTCGCCTGTGCTGAAGAGACCGTCGACGGCTTAGTGGTGAGGGCTGCTTGGATGGCCACTCAGAAACACTCTGCGGTGCCTTGGAAGTCAGCGCGCACAGTTATGATTCCTTGCGGTCCTGGCATCTTCAGTATCATGTATGTGTAATGTGGAATGGCCATGAATTTGGCCAATCCCGGCCTCCCGATGATGGCGTTGTACCCGCAGTCGAAGTTCGCCACTTCGAACCTCAGGAACTCGGTTCTGTAGTTCTCCGGAGTTCCAAAGGTGACGGCATGTAGATGTGGCCCAGCGGGTATTCCCCTTCCGTCGGCACGATGCCGAAGAAAGGAGTGTCCGACTCGTGGAGCTCTTTGAGGTGAACTCCCAAGCCTTGGAGTGTCCGGGGGAAGGTGACGTTAATGCTGCTCCCCCCGTCCACTAGCACCTTCTTCACCCGGCTCTCTCGGATCACCGGATCGACGAGGAGCGGGTATTTGCCTGGATGATCGAAGTTGAGCCAATGATCCTCCCGAGTGAAAGTGATCGGGTGCTCCGACCACCGGTATGGGGCGGGAGGACCAGTGGTCGCCACCAGTATCTGGCGGTCGTTGAGCTTTTGTTGTCTTTTGTTCTCCTGCGACCCATGTCCGCCAAAGATGACGTTGACCTCCCTGTCAACGCGCGGGAAAGCTCCTCCTCCTCCCTCCTCCTGCTGATGGGGTTGTCGTGGTTCATCTGGTCTTCCCCTCGGCGGAGGAGGAGGTAGAGGTTGGAAAGGTCGACCGTGCCCGACGGAGTGCTTGAAGTCCCGGCAGTTACGAAGAGTGTGGCGCATGTCCTTGTGGTATGGGCACTGGGCGTCGAGGATGTCGTCCAGTGTGCGCTCGCCTCCGCGAGGTCCTCCTCGGGCGCGAGAGGCAGGTGGTCCGGCAGCGTGTACTTCCTCGCGAGGCCTCTTCTCCCATCGTTTGTCGGGTTGCTGGTTCGTGTCGCGTCGTGGTGCTGCCGGTGCGAGCTTTGCTCCTCCGATGAGGTCCTGGGCCCGCTCGTCGGCGGTGATGTAGAGGTCGGCTTCCCGGAACAGCTCCTCGGAGGTAGTCGGCGCCTTCTGTAGTATGGTTCGGATGAAAGCCGAGTCATTGGATGCTCTGTAGAAGTCCTCGATCATGGCCGCCTCTGTGACCTCGGGGATACAATTTCTCATGGTCTGGAACCTTTTGAGGTACGACCGGAGAGTTTCGTCCCCCCGGCGCTTGATGGATTTGAGGTCCCATGGTTGCGCCGGTTTGTCGGAGAGGGACTGGAAATTGGCGGTGAAGCGTCGACTGAAGTCGCCCCAGTCGTCGATGCAGTGTCGGGGTAGATGTCGCAGCCATTGCAGTGCATCTTGCCCAAGGACAATGGGTAAGTATGCGGTCATCACGTCCTCGGACGCCCCGGCAGCTCGAGCAGCGGTGGTGTAGACGGCTAGCCAGCCCCCTGGATCCTGCTTAGGTTCATATTTGTCGACATTGGATACCTTGAAGTTGGGAGGCCATTGGATGGCCCTGAGGCGCGGAGTAAGAGCGGACACTCCGCATGTGTCCTCCTGTCGTCGGGGATGATGTCTGTCCCGGGGAGGGGAGTAATTGTTGTGGTTCCTCGACCGTCCCCGGGTTGTACCGCCAGTTGAGGCCATTGCCGACTCAGTTCTGGTGGCCTGGCTCCGAGCTGGGATGCCATGATCCCTATCGTACTCCTCCCGGCGGCGGATCTCGTTCTCATGCCGTCGTTCTCGCGAAGCATTGATGGAGCTTCACGCGTCTTGGCGACTGTTGATGGCGTGTCATAGATCATTCGGCGGGTGAGCAAGCGGTAGAAGATGGTTGGCCGCCTGGGTGAACAGTCGTCGGTAGCCCTCGGCGTCGAGAGTCCGAGGGAGTCCATCAGCTATCCGAGCTAGTACTCCTCCGACTTCGCTCGGCGTGTTCATGGCTTGGGCGAAGTCGGGGTTCAGGTTGCACCCGAAGAATGGATTCTCCCGGCGCTGCCTTGCGTCTTGCTCGGCTTGTTCCTGAGCCCGGCGGCGATCACGTCATCGGGAGTTCCTTCGTTCCCTGAAGACGCGTTCCTCCGGAGTTTCTCCTATCTCCGAGACCTCGTCTCGCGAGACAGGTTGCTCCGGATCCCGTTCTCCGGCCGCGTGATGTCGTCGAACGTTCCTGCGTCGGTTCCTCCATCGGTGGGATTCTCGTTGAGGTGGTTCTTCTCCGGGTGCGGTCGGCTCGTCGTCGGAGACAGTAGGCGACTCCACTCTCCCGATGAAGAGGACGTCGGGATAGAATGGTGCTGCTGTCGTGGCGACTTTCTTTCCGTTCTCATTTGAGGGTGGAGGAATGGAAAGAACAACTTGCTTCCCCTTGGTCTCCTTCTTCCTCGCGATCTGTGTCCATTCATTTGTCGGGGAAGTAGACAGTGGAGTTCTCTGGGTCAGCGGGCCCTCGGCTCCTGACTTTCCGGAGACGATCTTTTTCCGGAGAGCTGGAGGCTGCATTTCTCCGATATTTTCGGAGTTTGTTGGAGGAGACTTCTTTTCTGGCGGATCCGCAATGCGGTGTAGAGTTCCTTCATCATCTGCTACGGATGAGATTGTTCCGAAGCAGAACACGGATCCGGGACGGAGGGTGATCTTGCTGTGGAAGGTGACGGTCATTGAGCTAGCTTGGATCGTCGACACACCCCCTACCTGGCGTGCCAGCTGTCGGTGTTTTGGGTCCGACCGCACACCCGGGGTTGCCCCTCAAGGTGTTTTTAGGAGTAGGACGGTGTCGACGACTGTAGCAAAATGGTTCGTGCCAGATGCACGAGGGACAATGGACAATGTTTACAGGTTCGAGCCGCTTAGAGATGCGTAACACCCTACGTCCTGGTGAGTATGCTTGGTGAATGAGGTTACAGGAGAGCTCTCTGAATTGAGAATGCAGAGAGTTCGAGTGGGTGGCTAAGTAATAGGGTCGATCGTTCTGAAGGGGTGCCCCCTAGGCCTTATATACTCGACCGTGGGGCAATACACGTGGATTTGATAACAACGTGTAACTAAAAGATAGTGAACTGTTTGAGTTTATCTCTCTGCCGACTTATCCTCGCATGGCTCCGTTGCATGAGGGCTCCAGCGCGGGAAAGTCGGATCTCTGTTGTGGCCGCTCGCTCGACATTGTGAGCCGTCCAGGTTTGCACCAATCCGGCCCTATGTCGATCTGTTTCGCTGGTTGTCTCTCCCAGGCCCACGAAAGAATGACCTTACGATTTATTGGGCCCTTGGGCCTTTCGTGAGGTCTTTTACTCTTTTAGTGGACCCGGGGGATATCTATCCCCCACATCTGCCGCGCGCCTGGCTCTCTGACCCGAGTGGCTTCGGAGCCGCTCCCAGCACCGCCTTCCGCCACGGCAGCTGGAAGAGGTTCCTCCGCCGACGGGATAGCCGGTGCCGCCCATGGACCGACCTCCGACTCTACGGCCTTCTGCCCATCCTTGCCCCTCGAGTGAGGGCATGGGCGAGGGCCTCATGGCAGCAGCATCCGCCCTGAGGTCATCGCTGCTGCTGTTCGGCCCCCCGGAGCAGAAGTCGTCGTCGTCGCTGCTGCTGGAGCGGGCGACGGTGAGCCGTTCGTCGGTCTTCTGTTGCTCCGCAGGCCCCCCAATCGTGTGGGGTTGTCCGTACCTGCGGAGGCGGAACCGGGGTTCCGTTTGTAATGGCACCTTGAATGTCGGTGTTTTGTTCATTGTGGCTGTCGGGGCCTGAATGTGTATGTGTTTTTGGCACGGAGCCGTGTTTTTTCCTCATTTCGAGCACTAAGACTCGCCTGTCGGCTATCTGAACTGCTTCACCAAGCGTGAGTTGCCTCGTGCAAAGGTGACGAGTGAGGTATCCGTATCCCGGAGGCATAGGAGTCCCTCGGCTCGGTCGGCCTTGCTGTCTGAGGCTTCTCTTGCTTAGTTAAAGGAACCCCTCGGCCGCTCTTCGATGAGCCGAAGCCGGGGGTAGTGGTGTCAGCACGGACAGAGGCAGAGTTGGCTCGAAAAGAAGACTTGGTCGGCCAGAGCCTGGCCGGGTCGTCCACTGGCGGGACCGACGCCGGAGTTGAGTTGCCGAGGCCTCGGGCCGGGCTGATGTCTTCGGGGGACAGCTGGCCGAGGCCTCGGGGTGACCGGCCGAGCCGTCTGCATAAGCCGGATTCCTGGAGAAGACCCTGGCGGCGATGGCCCGGGCGTGGTGCTGATGTCGTCCTTCGGGGTGGAGATACTCCGACCGCGTCGCCATCCGAGGCTAGGTCGGACCTCGCCGAAGGTGTAGTTGACGCCGAGGGTGCTGCTGCTCCCTTCAACTGTCAAGATCCGAGCCTGCAGGATTGGATTATCTTGTAGTGTGTGTTTTCTGCGGCCGTCGAGGCCCAAACACACCATCGTCGTGTTGTAAAGCTGCGTTTCTTTTCCCCTTGTTTCGAGTATCTGGACTTGTTTGTCGGTAACAGAATTGTTTGTGCGAGCGAGAGTTACTTTTCACGGAAGATGATGAGTGAGGTATCCGTATCCCGGAGGCGTAGGAATCCCTCGGCTCGGTCGGCCTTGCCTCTTACGCGCACTCTTACTCGTCCATAGGGTTCTGTCGCCGATGCAGTCGAGAAGGCCCGAAAAATCGTTTCGGCAGAGGGGCTTTCGAGCGTGAAGACTTGTTCGGTCCGTGGAATCACTTATCCGAGCATGAGTTACTTATCGCAGAAGGTGACGAGTGAGGTATCCGTATCCCGGAGGCTTAGGAGTCCCTCGGCTCGGTCAGCCTTGGCTGCTTACGTGTACTCCGTCATTTTCAGGATCCACTTTCGAAGTAGTCGAAAAGCACGAAAGACATTCTGGCAGAAAAGATCTTTTTTCGAGGAAAATTTCGACACAGAGGGGGTTCCCCCCTTTTAGCCCTCGAGGGAGGGTCAGGCTTTGCCGAGGCAAGGCTGACCCTTCCTTGATGACTAAACTTTGCGTGGGAACGAGGCATACGAACAACTTGAAAGCATCTTAAGGGTAGAAGCGACGTAGCTGTTGGATGTTCCAAGCGTTGCTGTAGACCTTGCCTTGACTATTGGCCAGCTTGTACGTTTCGGGCTTTAGAACTTTGGCGATGACGAACGGCCCTTCCCAGGGAGGCGTGAGCTTGTGCCACCCTCGGGCGTCTTGTCGCAGCCGAAGCACCAGGTCGCCCACCTGGAGGTCTCGGGACCGAACCCCTCAGGCGTGGTAGCGTCGCAGGGACTGCTGGTACCGCGCCGAGTGTAGTAAGGTCATGTCCCGAGCCTCTTCTAGCTGGTCCAGTGAGTCTTCTCGATTAGCTTGATTGCTTTGGTCAGCGTAGGCCCTCGTCCTCGGGGAACCGTATTCTAAGTCTGTGGGCAAGATGGCCTCGGCCCCATAGACTAGAAAGAATGGCGTGAAGCCCGTGGCTCGGCTCGGCGTTGTCCTCAGACTCCAGACCACCGAGGGGAGTTCCTTCATCCACCGCTTGCCGAACTTGTTGAGGTCGTTGTAGATCCGAGGCTTGAGTCCTTGTAGAATCATGTCGTTGGCATGCTCTACTTGCCCATTCGTCATGGGGTGAGCCACGGCGACCCAGTCCACCCGGATGTGGTGATCCTCGCAGAAGTCCAGGAACTTTCTGCCGGTGAACTGGGTGCCGTTGTCGGTGATGATGCAGTTCGGGACCCCAAAGCGATGGATGATGTTGGTGAAGAATGCCACCGCCTGTTCGGACCTGATGCTGTTTAGGGGTCGGACCTCGATCCACTTGGAGAATTTGTCGATGGCGACCAACAGGTGCGTGTAGCCCCCGGGTGCCTTCTGCAAGGGGCCGACGAGGTCCAGACCCCACACAGCAAACGGCCAGGTGATGGGTATCATCTACAGGGCCTAAGCGGGCAGGTGGGTCTACCTTGCGTAGAACTGACACCCTTCGCAGGTGCGGACAATTCTAGTGGCGTCGGCCACCGCCGTCGGCCAGTAGAAACCTTGTCGGAAGGCGTTTCCGACAAGGGCTCGAGGTGCTGCGTGATGGCTGCAAGCCCCCGAGTGTATCTCTCGTAGGAGCTCCTGGCCTTCGGCGATGGAAATGCATCGCTGGAGGATACCTGAGGGGCTGCGGTGGTAGAGTTCCTTCCCGTCCCCCAGCAAGACAAACGACTTGGAGCGCCGCGCCAACCGCCGAGCTTCGGCCCGGTCAAGGGGTAGCTCTCCTCGGTGGAGATATTGCAGGTACGAGGTCTGCCAGTTTCGATTAGGCGCGACCCCGCTCCGCTCCTCCTCGATGCGCAGTGCCTCACCCTTGGGGGCCGAGGGTACCTTAGGCCGAACCGAGGGTGCCTCGGGCTGGGCCGAGGGTACCTCGGACTGAGCCAAGGGTGCCTCGGACTGAGCCGAGGGTACCTCGGGCTCGGGCGAGTCGTCGATCTTGACGGAGGGTTGATGCAGGTCTCGGGAGAAGACGTCCGGGGGAACAGTTGTTCGCCCCGAGGATATTTTAGCCAGCTCGTCCGCAGTCTCGTTGTAGCGTCGGGCGATGTGGTTGAGCTCGAGCCCGTAGAACTTGTCTTCCAGGCGCCGAACCTCATCGCAGTAGGCTTCCATCTTCGGGTCGTGGCAGTGGGAGTTCTTCATGACTTGGTCGATGACGAGCTGCGAGTCACCGCGAGCGTCGAGGCATCGGACCCCTAGCTCGATGGCGATGTGCAACCCGTTGACCAAAGCCTCATACTCAGCCACATTGTTAGACGCTGGGAAATGGAGGCGTAGCACGTAGCATAGGTGCTTTCCGAGGGGCGAGATGAAGAGCAGGCCTGCGCCTGCTCCTGTCTTCATCAGCGACCCATCGAAGAACACGGTCCAGAGTTCCGGTTGGATCGGAGCCGTTGGGAGCTAGGTGTCGACCCATTCAGCCACGAAGTCCGCCAAGACCTGGGACTTGATGGCCTTCCGAGGGGCGAACGAGATCGTTTCGCCCATGATTTCCACCGCCCACTTTGCAATTCTACCCGAGGCCTCTCGGCACTGGATGATCTCCCCCAGGGGGAAGGATGACACCACAGTTACCGGATGAGACTCGAAGTAGTGTCGCAACTTCTGCCGCGTCAGGATCACCGCGTATAGCAGCTTCTGAATTTGTGGGTAGCGGATCTTGGTCTCAAACAGTACCTCGCTGATGAAGTAGACTGGCCTCTGGACGGGCAATGCATGCCCCTCTTCTCGTCTCTCAACCACAATCGCGGCGCTAACCACGTGAGTGGTCGCGGCGACGTAGATCAAGAGGGCTTCTCCGACAGCGGGGGGTACCAAGATGGGCGCGTTTGTAAGGAGCGCCTTCAGGTTCCCGAGGGCTTCCTCGGCCTCAGGGGTCCAAGTGAAGCACTCGGCCTTCCTTAAGAGGCGGTATAGAGGCAGGCCTCTTTCACCGAGGCACGAGATGAAGCGGCTCAGAGCCGCAAGGCATCCCATGACTCTCTGTACGCCTTTCAAGTCCTTGATGGGCCCCATGCTGGTGATGGCTGCGATCTTCTCCGGGTTGGCCTCGATGCCCCGCTCGGAGACGATGAACCCCAAGAGCATGCCTCGGGGAACCCCGAAGACACACTTCTCGGGATTGAGCTTCACGCCTTTCGCCTTGAGACATCGGAATGTCACTTCAAGGTCGGAAAGGAGGTCGGAGGCTTTCCTCGTCTTGACTACGATGTCATCGACGTAGGCCTCGACCGTTCGGCCAATGTGTTCGCCGAACACATGGTTCATGCACCGTTGGTACGTCGCACCTGCATTCCTCAAGCCGAACGGCATGGTGACATAGCAGTACATGCCGAAGGGTGTGATGAAAGAAGTCGCGAGCTGGTCGGACTCTTTCATCCTGATTTGGTGATACCCTGAGTAGGCATCGAGGAAAGACAGGGTTTCGCACCCAGCAGTGGAATCCACGATTTGGTCGATGCGAGGCAGAGGGTAGGGAACCTTCGGACATGCTTTGTTTAGACCAGTGTAGTCTACACACATCCGCCATTTCCCTCCTTTCTTTCTCACAAGCACAGGGTTGGCAAGCCATTTGGGATGGAATACCTCTTTGATGAACCCTGCCGCCATTAGCTTGTAGATTTCCTCGCCTATGGCTCTGCGCTTTTCTTCGTCGAATCGGCGCAGAGGCTGCTTCACGGGTCGGGCTCCAGCTCGGATATCCAGCGAGTGCTCGGCGACATCCCTCGGTATGTCGGGCATGTCCGAGGGACTCCACGAGAAAACGTCGGCGTTCACGCGGAGAAAGTCGACGAGCACTGCTTCCTATTTGGGATTGAGCTCGGAGCCGATCCGGATCTGCTTGGAGGCGTCGCTGCTGGGGTCGAGGGGGACGGATTTAACCGTCTCCGCTGGCCCGAAGTTGCCGGCGTGGCGCTTCACGTCTGGCACCTCCTTAGAGAGGCTCTCCAGGTCAGCGATGAGGGCCTCGGATTCGGCGAGGGCCTCGACGTACTCAACGCACTCCACGTCTCATTCGTACGCATGTCGGTACGTGGGGACGACGGTGATGACCCCATTGGGGCCCGGCATCTTGAGCTTGAGGTAGGTGTAGTTGGGGACGGCCATGAACTTCGCGTAGCATGGCCTCCCCAGCACTGCGTGGTAGGTTCCTCGGAACCCGACCACCTCGAACGTGAGGGTCTCCCTTCGGAAGTTGGAGGGTGTCCCAAAGCAGACGGGAAGGTCGAGTTGTCCGAGGGGCTGGACGCGCTTCCCGGGGATGATCCCGTGGAAAGGCGCAGCGCCTGCCCGGACCGAGGACAGATCAACACGCAGGAGCCCGAGGGTCTCGGCGTAGATGATGTTGAGGTTGCTGCCTCCGTCCATGAGGACCTTGGTGAGCCTGACGTCGCCGATGACGGGGTCGACAACGAGCGGGTATTTCCCCGGGCTCGGCACGCGGTCGGAGTGGTCTGCTTGGTCGAAGGTGATGGGCTTGTCGGACCAGTCTAGGTAGACTGGCGCCGCCACCTTTACCGAACAGACCTCCCGACGCTCTTGCTTGCGGTGCCGAGCCGAGGCATTCGCCGCCTGCCCACCGTAGATCATGAAGCAGTCGCGGACCTTGGGGAACTCTCCTGCCTGGTGATCTTCCTTCTTATCGTCGTCGCGAGCCCTGCCACCCTCCGCGGGTGGCCCGGCCCTGTGGAAGTGGCGCCGAAGCATGGCGCACTCCTCAAGGGTGTGCTTGACGGGCCCCTGATGATAGGGGCACGGCTCCTTGAGCATCTTGTCGAAGAGATTGGCACCTCCGGGAGGTTTCCGAGGGTTCTTGTACTCGGCGGCGGCGACAAGGTCCGCGTCAGCGGCGTCGCGTTTCGCTTGTGACTTCTTCTTGCCTTTCTTCTTGGTGCTGCGCTGAGTTGACGCCTTGGGGACATCTTCCGGTGGGCGGCCCTGGGGCTACTTGTCTTTCCGGAAGATAGCCTCAACCGCTTCCTGGCCAGAGGCAAACTTGGTGGCCATGTCCATCAGCTCACTCGCCCTGGTGGGGGTCTTTCGACCCAACTTGCTCACCAGGTCGCGGCAGGTGGTGCCGGCGAGGAACGCGCCGATGACATCCGAATCGGTGATGTTGGGTAGCTCGGTGCGCTGCTTCGAGAATTGTTGGATGTAGTCCTAGAGAGAATCTCCCGGCTGCTGGCGGTAGCTTCGGAGGTCCTAGGAGTTCCCAGGGCGCACGTACGTGCCCTGGAAATTGCCGGCGAAGGCTTGGACCAGGTCGTCCCAGTTGGAGATCTGCCCCGGAGGCAGGTGCTCCAACCAGGCGCGAGCGGTGTCGGAGAGGAACAGGGGGAGGTTGCGGATGATGAGGTTGTCATCGTCTGTTCCACCCAGTTGGCAAGCCAGCCGGTAGTCCGCGAGCCACAGTTCCGGTCTCGTCTCCCCCGAGTACTTTGTGATAGTAGTCGGGGTTCGGAACCGGGTCGGGAACGGCGCCCGTCGTATGGCGTGGCTGAAAGCCTGCGGACCGGGTGGTTCGGGCGAGGGACTCTGATCCTCCCTGCTGTCGTAGCGTCCCCCACGCCTGGGGTGGTAGCCTCGGTGCGCCCTCTCGTCGAGGTGGGCCCGACGGTTGCGGTGATGGTGCTCGTTGCCGAGGCGACCCGGGGCCGCAGGCGCTGTGTTGCGCGTGCGCCCGGTGTGGACCGAGGCTTCCCGCATGAATCGGGAAGTCGTGGCGTGATGTTCCGAGGGGTACCCCTGCCTTCGGGAGGTGGAGCTTTCGGCCCGTCGGACCGCGGCGTCCTCCAAGAGATTCTTGAGCTCTCCCTGGATACGCCGCCCCTCGGTGGTTGATGGCTCCGGCATCGCGCGGAGAAGCATTGCCGCTGCAGCCAGGTTCTGGTCGACTCCACTGGAAGTGGGTGGCAGCCTCACCCTGACATCGTCGGCGATGCGGTGCTGGAAGCCCTGGGGGAGATGAAGCACTTCTCCGGCCGGAGGTTGGCCCGCCCATTCCTGCCCGATGTCCTGGTGGATCGGCTCAAGTGTTCCTGCTCCCTCGTCGAGCCTGGCCTGCACCCCGTGGATTTGCTCGAGCTGTGGGTCATGACCCCCCGCCGGAACGGGGACCACAGCTAGCTCCCGTAGGATGTCAACGCGAGGCACAGGCCTAGGGAGGTCATCGTTCTCCGGCATACCAAGATGGTTGCCTTCGTTGGGACCCCCTAGATCGACGTGGAAACATTCATGACTTGGGCCGCAGTCCTCGTCGCCGAGGCTGCGGCTACCGTCAGAACAGTCGGAAAGGCAGTAGTCGCATGCGGTCATGAAGTCCCGCATGGCACTGGGGTTACCAAGTCCGGAGAAATCCCAACAGAAGTCGGGCGCGTCATCTTCCTCGGACCCCGAGGGCCCGTAGGTCGAGACGTCCGTCAGCTGGTCCCAGGGTGACCGCATACGATACCCCAGAGGGTTTGGACTCGCCTCTACGAGAGCGTCCACCAAAGCGAAGTCGCTTGGCGGGTCGAGGCTGAATCCAAAAGGCGTGAGATGGGAATCGGTTGGTACCTCTTGGTCGACGGGCAGTGACGAAGTCACGTCAGGGATTGACTGCACCATCGTCTCAGGTACGAGGGTGACGCCCAGCAAGTCCTTCGCGAGCGCGCTGGCGTCGTCCGTTTGCTTGGGGTTGGCGTGTTGCGGGGAGACGGTGCTCGTCTTCGTCTCAGACGCGAGGTTGATGCCCGACGTGCCCCCCGTTGGGGTGTCGGCGCCGTCGACTCGCTCGACAGCCGACGAGGTGCCGCCTCCTGCTTGGCCTTGGTTGCCCCGCCTCCTCCTCCGTCGGCGGGGGAGGGGACGGGGTGAGCTCGAATGTTGTTCTTCCACCACGCGGGGAAGACGTCGTCGATTCCGCCGCCGGCGGGCGGGCTGTCGGCCGCCATTGTCGCTGTCGCACGGCGGGGGAAGGAGTATCTGAGAGCACCTAGAGGGGGGGTGAATAGGTGATCCTGTAACACTTCAAAACTTAAGCCACAAAACTTGGTTAATTGTTAGCACAATAATTGCCAAGTGGCTATAGAGGAATCCTCAACAAAACACAATAACCAACAAAGATCAATCACAGAGATGGCACGGTGGTTATCCCGTGGTTCGGCCAAGACCAACGCTTGCCTACTCCACGTTGTGGCGTCCCAACGGACGAGGGTTGCAATCAACCCCTCTCAAGTGGTCCAAAGACCCACTTGAATACCACGGTGTTTTGCTTGCTTTATCTCAATCCCGTTTGCGAGGAATCTCCACAACTTGGAGCCTCTCGCCCTTACACTTGAAATTCACAAAGAACACGGAGCAAGGGAGGGATTAGCAACGCACACAAGTCACAAGAATCAAAGTGTCAACACGCACACAAGTCGCAACAAGAGCTCGCAACACAACTCAATGAGTTCACAACTCCACTAGAGCTCTATATGCTATCACAATGAAAAGAACGCGCGAAATCAATGTCTTGGTGCTTAGAAATGATTAGGAGATGCTTGGTGTACTCCTCCATGCGCCTAGGGGTCCCTTTTATAGCCCCAAGGAAGCTAGGAGCCGTTGGGAGCAATCTTGGAAGGCTGATCTTGCCTTCTGTCGACTGGCGCACTGGACAGTCCGGTGCACACCGGACACTGTCCGGTGCCCGATTTCCTTCCTTAAATAGTGAAGCCGACCGTTGGCAGCCTGAGAGCCGTTGGAGCACCGGTCATGTCTGGTGCACACCGGACAGTCCAGTGCCATCTTCTAGCCGTTGGCTCGGCCACGTGTCCCGCGCAGATTGCGCGGCCGACCGTTGGCCCGGCCGACCGTTGGCTCACCGGACAGTCCGGTGCACACCGGACAGTCTGGTGAATTTTAGCCGTACGTCGCTGGTGAATTCCCGAGAGCGGCCACTTCGCTCGAGCCAGCCTGGCGCACCGGACACTGTCCGGTGCACCACCGGACAGTCCGGTGCTCCCAGACTCAGCAGAGTCTTGGCTGCTCGAGCCAAGACATTTACAATTGGATTTTTCCTGTTTCCAGCACTTAGACACAATACATTAGTCCATAAAACAATGTACTAAGTCTGAGAAACATACCTTTATCCTTGATTTGTACTTTGTCCACCTCTTTACACTTAGGCACTTGTGTTGGACACTAAATCACCAAAATACTTAGAAATGGCCCAAGCACATTTCCCTTTCAATCTCCCCCTTTTTGGTGATTTATGCCAACACAACATAAAGCAAGTAGAACAAGTACAAAATCAAATCAAATAAGAACTCAAAATTATTTTGATTCAATTTTGACATATATGGATCACTCTATGCCACCACTTGGTTTGTTTTTGCAAATCAAACTCAAATTCCTATCTCTAAGTCAAAACCACTTGTAGAGACATAAAGAGAGGTTTTCCAAAGAAATTTGATCAATGATTTCAAAAACTCCCCCTTTTTCCCATAATCAACACTTCTCCCCACAAGAGGCCAACTTTTGACATAAGAGAGAATAAAAGAGTTTTGACAAACCAAAATCTCTAATCTACTTTTTTTAAAATTTCTCAAGTGGTAGCTGATCCATTAATTGCTTTGGCCTTTATTTTCTCCCCCTTTGGCATCAAGCACCAAAACGGGATCAATCTTGGCCCAAGAACCCCATTGCCTCACCAAAATCATCAAAAGAGAACATAAAGGCAATAAGAGTATAAAGATGAACTTGGAAAAGTTACTCTTTTTCATCGGAGTGCAGTGGAAGTCTTGCATGGTCCAAGTCCGCCTTTTCCCTTTCAATTCTCCTTGGAGACTAAAACAACCAAACTCAAGTACATGGTTAGTCTCAAAAGGGTCAAGTTGTAGCACAGCTCCCCCTAGATATGTGCATCTCTTGCAAACAGGACTTGTGAGGTCCAGGGAGTGTTTGTACAACTTGAGCACCACAATAAGCAACAAAATGCAGAATGAACATGATCAAAGGCATAAACACATGTATGCTACATTTCAATCCAAGTTCCGCGAATCTAAGATATTGAGCTCACTACGCAGCCTGCAAAAGGTCTTCTCATCTAGAGGCTTGGTAAAGATATCGGCTAGCTGGTTCTCGGTGCTAACATGAAACACTTCGATATCCCCCTTTTGCTGGTGGTCTCTCAAAAAGTGATGCCGGATGTCAATGTGCTTTGTGTGGCTGTGCTCAACAGGATTTTCCGCTATTCGGATAGCACTCTCATTATCACATAGGAGTGGGACTTTGCTCAGATTGTAGCCAAAGTCCCAGAGGGTTTGCCTCATCCAGAGCAGTTGCGCGCAACACTGTCCTGCGGCAACGTACTTGGCCTCAGCGGTGGATAGGGCAACGGAGGTTTGTTTCTTAGAGTTCCATGACACTAGGAACCTTCCTAAGAATTGGCACGTCCCCGATGTACTCTTCCTATCGACCTTACATCCAGCATAGTCGGAATCTGAGTACCCAATCAAGTCAAAGTTAGACCCCTTTGGATACCAGATCCCGAAGCAAGGCATAGCGACTAAATAACGAAGAATTCGCTTCACCGCCACTAAGTGACACTCCTTAGGATCGGATTGAAATCTAGCACACATGCATATGCTAAGCATAATATCTGGTCTACTAGCACATAAATAAAGCAAAGAACCTATCATGGACCGGTATGCTTTTTGATCAACGGACTTACCACCTTTGTTGAGGTCGGTGTGTCCGTCAGTTCCCATCGGCGTCTTTGCGGGCTTGGCGTCCTTCATCCCAAACCGCTTTAGCAAGTCTTGCGTATACTTCGTTTGGGAGATGAAAGTGCCGTCCTTGAGTTGCTTCACTTGGAACCCAAGGAAGTAGTTCAACTCGCCCATCATCGACATCTCGAATTTCTGCGTCATCACCCTGCTAAACTCTTCACAAGACTTTTGATTAGTAGAACCAAATATTATGTCATCGACATAAATTTGGCACACAAAAAGATCACCATCGCAAGTCTTAGTAAAAAGAGTTGGATCGGCTTTCCCAACCTTGAAAGCATTAGCAATTAAAAAGTCTCTAAGGCATTCATACCATGCTCTTGGGGCTTGCTTAAGTCCATAGAGCGCCTTAGAGAGCTTACACACGTGGTCGGGGTACCGTTCATCCTCGAAGCCAGGGGGTTGCTCCACGTACACCTCCTCTTTGATCGGCCCGTTGAGGAAAGCGCTCTTCACATCCATTTGGTACAACCTGAAAGAATGGTGAGCGGCATATGCTAGCAAGATACGAATTGATTCTAGCCTAGCCACAGGAGCGAATGTCTCCTCAAAGTCCAAACCTGCGACTTGGGCATAACCTTTTTCCACAAGCCGAGCCTTGTTCCTTGTCACCACCCCGTGCTCGTCCTGTTTGTTGCGGAACACCCACTTGGTTCCCACAACATTTTGCTTGGGACGAGGCACCAGTGTCCAAACTTCATTGCGCTTGAAATTGTTGAGTTCCTCTTGCATGGCCAACACCCAGTCCGGATCTAGCAAGGCCTCTTCTACCCTGAAAGGCTTAATAGAAGAGACAAAAGAGTAATGCTCACAAAAATTAACCAATCTTGAACGAGTAGTTACTCCCTTGCTAATATCACCCAATATCTGGTCGACGGGATGATCCCTTTGAATCGTCGCTTGAACATGGGTTGGAGGTGCCTGAGGTGCTTCTTCCTCTTCAATTTGAACATCCTGTGCTCCCACTTGATCATGCGCCTCTACTTGAGGTACCTGTTCATCATCTTGGGTTGGGGGATGCACCATGGTTGAGGAAGACGGTTGATCTTGCTCCAAATGTTCCTAAGGGCCGTACATCTCCAATCGCCATGGTGCGTATCGTGGCCGTTGGAACGTCTTCTTCATCTACATCATCAAGATCAACAACTTGCTCTCTTGGAGAGCCATTAGTCTCATCAAATACAACGTCGCTAGAGACTTCAACCAAACCCGATGATTTGTTGAAGACCCTATACGCCTTTGTATTTGAATCATAACCTAATAAAAACCCTTCTACAGCTTTGGGAGCAAATTTGGAATTCCTACCCTTCTTCACTAGAATGTAGCATTTACTCCCAAATACACGAAAGTACGATACATTGGGTTTGTTACCAGTTAGCAGCTCGTATGAGGTCTTCTTGAGGAGGCGGTGAAGATAGACCCTGTTGATGGCGTGGCAAGCCGTGTTCACGGCTTCCGACCAAAAACACTCGGGGGTCTTGAACTCGCCAAGCATGGTCCTCGCCATATCAATGAGCGTCCTGTTCTTCCTCTCTACCACACCATTTTGCTGAGGTGTGTAGGGAGCGGAGAACTCGTGCTTGATCCCCTCCTCCTCAAGGAACTCCTCCACTTGAAGGTTCTTGAATTCGGACCCGTTGTCGCTCCTTATCTTCTTCACCTTGAGCTCAAACTCATTTTGAGCTCTCCTTAGGAAGCGCTTGAGGGTCCCTTGGGTTTCAGACTTATCCTGCAAGAAGAATACCTAAGTGAAGCGGGAAAAGTCATCAACAATAACTAGACCATACTTACTTCCTCCTATGCTCAGATAGGCGACGGGTCCGAAGAGGTCCATATGCAGCAGCTCCAGAGGTCTTGACGTGGTCATCACATTCTTGCTGTGATGTGCTCCTCCCACTTGTTTACCTGCTTGACAAGCTGCACAAGGTCTATCTTTTTCGAAATGAACATTGGTTAGACCTATCACGTGTTCTCCCTTTAGAAGCTTGTGGAGGTTCTTCATCCCCACATGTGCTAAGCGGCGATGCCACAACCAGCCCATGCAAGTCTTAGCCATTAAGCATGCATCTAGACCGGCCTCTTCTTTTGCAAAATCAACTAAGTAAAGTTTGCCGTCTAGTACACCCTTAAAAGCTAGTGAACCATCACATCTTCTAAAGACAGACACATCTACATTTGTAAATAAACAGTTATATCCCATATTGCATAATTGACTAACAGATAGCAAATTATATCCAAGAGACTCTACTAAAAACACATTAGATATAGAGTGCTCATTTGAGATTGTAATTTTACCTAACCCTTTTACCTTGCCTTGATTCCCATCACCGAATATTATTGAATCTTGGGAATCTTTGTTTTTGACGTAGGAGGTGAACATCTTCTTCTCCCCCGTCATATGGTTTGTGCATCCGCTGTCGATAATCCAGCTTGAACCCCCGGATGCATAAACCTGCAAGGCAAATTTAGGCTTGGGTCTTAGGTACCCAACTCATGTTGGGTCCTACAAGGTTAGCACAAATATCCTTAGGGACCCAGATGCAAGTTTTGTCTCCCTTGCATCTTGCCCCTAATTTTCTAGCAACTATCTTCCTATCCTTTCTACAAATAGCAAAAGAAGCATTTAAAGCATGATATATTATAGAAGGTTCATTTACTTTCCTAGGAACATTAACAACATTTCTCCTAGGCATATTATGAACAATATTTCTCCTACCAACATTTCTATCATGCACATAAGAAGAACTAGAAGCAAACATGGCATGAGAATCAAAGGCATTATATGCATTACAACTCCTATAAGCATTTCTAGATTGTCTCCTATCATGGTACATAAAGGCATGGTTCTTTTGCACACTACTAGCCATAGGGGCTTTCCCTTTCTCCTTGGCGGAGATGGGAGCCTTATGGCTTGTCAAGTTCTTGGCTTCCCTCTTGTAGCCAAGTCCATCCTTAATGGAGGGGTGTCTACCAATTGTGTAGGCATCCCTTGCAAATTTTAGCTTGTCAAATTCATTCTTGCTAGTCTTAAGTTGGGCATTAAGACTAGCTAATTCCTCATTTAATTTGGAAATTGAAACTAAATGATCACTACAAGCATCAATGTCAAAATCTTTACACCTATTACAAGTTTCAACAATTTCTACACAAGAATTAGATTTACTAGCTACTTCTAGTTTAGCATTTAAATCATCATTAAAACCTTTTAATGTAGCAATAGTTTCATGACAAGAAGATAATTCACTAGAGAGTATTTCATTCCTTTTAATTTCTAGAGCAAGAGACCTTTGTGCTTCTACAAATTTATCATGTTCTTCATACAACAAATCCTCTTGCTTTTCCAAAAGCATATTCTTATCATTCAAGGCATCAATCAACTCATTAATCTTATCAATTTTAGATCTATCTAATCCTTTGAATAAGCATGAGTAATCTATCTCATCATCACTAGACTCATCCTCACTTGAAGAAGCATAAGTACTAGTATCATGAGTGCTTACTTTCTTCTCCCTTGCCATGAGGCAAGTGTGACGCTCGTTTGGGAAGAGGGATGACTTGTTGAAAGCGGTGGCGGCGAGTCCCTCATTGTCGGAGTCGGAGGAGGAGCAATCTGAATCCCACTCCTTGCCTAGATGTGCCTCGCCCTTTGCCTTCTTGTATGCCTTCTTCTTCTCCCTCTTGCTCCCTTGGTCCTGTTCACTATCATTGTCAGGACAGTTAGCAATAAAATGACCAAGCTTACCGCATTTGAAGCATGAGCGCTTCCCCTTGGCTTTGGTCTTGCTTGGCTGTCCCTTGCGACCCTTAAGCACCGTCTTGAATCTTTTGATAATTAGGGCCATTTCTTCATCATTAAGTCCGGCCGCCTCAATCTGTGCCACCTTGCTAGGTAGCGCCTCCTTGCTTCTTGTTGCCTTGAGAGCAAGGGGTTGCGGCTCGTTGATCGGACCATTCAAGGCGTCGTCCACGTACCTCGCCTCCTTGATCATCATTCGCCCGCTAACGAATTTTCCGAGGACTTCTTCGGGCGACATTTTGGTGTACCTGGGATTCTCACGAATATTATTCACCAAATGAGGATCAAGAACGGTAAAGGACCTTAGCATCAGTCGGACGACGTCGTGGTCCGTCCATCGCGTGCTTCCGTAGCTCCTTATTTTGTTGATAAGGGTCTTGAGCCGGTTGTATGTTTGAGTTGGCTCCTCGCCCCTTATCATCGCGAGCCTTCCAAGCTCGCCCTCCACCAACTCCATTTTGGTGAGCAAGGTGACGTCGTTCCCCTCATGAGAGATCTTGAGGGTGTCCCAGATCTGCTTGGCATTGTCCAAGCCGCTCACCTTGTGATACTCGTCCCTGCACAAAGAGGCTAGCAACACAGTAGTAGCTTGTGCATTTTTATGAATCTGTTCATTAATAAACACAGGGCTATCCGAGCTATCAAATTTCATTCCACTTTCCACAATCTCCCAAATGCTTGGATGGAGAGAAAATAGGTGAGTACGCATTTTATGGCTCCAAAATCTGTAGTCCTCTCCATCAAAGTGAGGGGGCTTGCCAAGTGGAATGGGGAGCAATTGAGCATTTGAGCTATGCGGAATGCGCGAATAATCGAAAGAAAAGTTTGAGTTAACCGTCTTTCGTCTGTCGTAGTCGTCTTGTCCTTTTGGGAGGAGGAAGATTCGTCGCTGTCGTAGTAGACAATTTCCTTGATGCGCCTTGTCTTCTTCTTCCTCCCGTCTTTTCTTTTGTGGCCCGAGCCTGAGTCGATGGGCCTATCATCATTGGGCTCATTGACGAAGGACTCCTTCTCCTTGTCGTTGATCACCATCCCCTTGCCCTTAGGATCCATCTCTTCGGGCGGTTAGTCCCTTTCTTGAAGAGAACGGCTCCGATACCAATTGAGAGCACCTAGAGGGGGGTGAATAGGTGATCTTGTAACACTTCAAAACTTAAGCCACAAAACTTGGTTAATTGTTAGCACAATAATTGCCAAGTGGCTATAGAGGAATCCTCAACAAAACACAATAACCAACAAAGATCAATCACAGAGATGGCACGGTGGTAGGCCAAGACCAACGCTTGTCTACTCCACGTTGTGGCGTCCCAACAGACGAGGGTTGCAATCTGTAGAGCCCAAAAATTTGTATCAAAGAAAAATAAGGTTATAAATAAATAAATATGTTTATAAGTGGGTATCTTGGGGGTATGGAACCCTTGGGAGTTAATTGGTTTTCTCTTCCTTGTGCATATTTGATTAATGGAATTATATGGGTTAACATACCAAATAAATAAATAAATAAAATGCCTCTCATGATAAAGTTATTGTATTGTTGCACTTTGTATTCAAATTTGTGAAACAAGCTTAAGCTAAGAGAACTAGAATTTGAAAATGGAAATATAAAATAAAAGAGAAAAGAGAAGGAAGAAATTACTATGTGAATAAAAATAATTATAATATATATATATATATTATTCTTGTACAGATTTGAGATTGTACATTTGACTCAAAAATGAAGTTCATAACAGATTTCAAATTCAAATTAGAGATTCAAATGAAAAGAAAATCAAAAAGGAAAAAGGAAAATAAAAGAAAAAAAAAGAATAAAACCCACCTGGGCTGGAATCCCCACAGTTCGGCCCAACTAACACCTGCACCGCGCCAGCCCACTCTACTCTCCTCTGGTTGAGACACTTCCAGGTGGGGCCCACTCGTCATATGCCGCGCCCACTCACGCGTGCACCGAGAAACTGACCAATGGGCCACCCTCGTCAGCGCTCCCTCTATCGCGCTCGCTACTCCACGCGCGGTCACTAGCTAGCCAGGCCCACTTGGCGGCCTCTCCTCAAACCTGTGCCGTTCGCTGACATGTGGGCGCTCCTCGTCAGGTCCGTCTCCCTCGCAACAAACCCGCACGTCGCGCGCATCGGAGCCGAGATCCGCGCGCATGGCACCTGGTTTTCGGACCATAAATAGCCGTATCGCCGAGTCGCTCCGATGACTATCCCCCTCCAGTTTGTCTCAAATCGTCATGTCGTTGGCTATCTCATCGCCGTGTGCAGAGGAGAGATCCGCCGCACCCTTAAACTCGCCGGCGCTGCCCTTCTGCACAATTGGGGTGGTTCTGGGGAGTCACAAGCATGCGGGGAATCTTCTCTGGGTTGGTGCGCAGCTCAGGGTGGCTGGTGGCCGGGGCAATTGCTCACCGGAGCCGCTGCGCCGCCGTGACTCCGCGCCGCACCGTGGGCAGAGCTCCGAACGCCACGATTCTTGGAGGTAAGCTCGCCTTCTGTCTCGCGATCGCCTCCACATCGTTTTGCGCTAGTCGGTCGGCGAGTGGGGGTCTTGGGTCACGGGAACGCTATCGCCGGCAATGGCCTCCGCCGTGGGGTGTGGCGGCAATGTCGTCGGTCGGCCGGGGGTAGGGGATAAGCCTGGTGACCGTCCGATCTCCTGGGAAGGGCTGAGATTAGAATGATCGCGTACCGCTTCGTAGGCTAGATCGGAACCGTCGATCCTCTATCCTGCGGCCCGGATTGAATACCGGTTCGCATAATACACTGATCTAATCCGAACGCTTGAATTGTGATCCGACGGCCGTGATAACATACCCCTTCAAGATTTAATCAGGACCGTTGCTGTCTTATCCAACGGCCCTGGATTCTTGATACCCCTTCGGCCGGGATCTTTTGCTAAAGAGCCCCTGTCTTTTTGTCGAATAAACCCGCCGTCCTGGGACCCTGTTCCCAGTGTCTTGGAAAACTTGCACCGAACCCCCTGTAGTTCACAGAAATGGAGGCCCAGTCCAGTGATCATTTAATTTGAATAAATAAAATAGAAAATAGATTTTTAATATGAAAATAATTGCTAGAACTTAGATAATTCATAGAAAATTCATTTTAGCTCCAAATTGACCCATTCCAATTTCTAAAATTTTGTAATTTTATTCTCTATCATTTAGAATCACTGTTTTGACATAAACTCTGTTTGAAAATAAATTTATCATCTAATCCTATTATAATCACCTTAAATCTCTGGAAATCCATAACTTAAAATCTATATTTCCAAAATTAATAATTCTTGTTCCTGTGATCTTATTTCAATATGTAGATGATTAATATGTATTTTGCATATATGTTTGGTGTAATGTTAATTTTGCCTATACCATGTATGTTTGTATTGCTACGACTAGCAGTGAGGTCACGAGAATCTGAAGATCATCCTGGTACCTGGAATCTCAAGTCTCAGGCAAGTTGTGCCCTTGATCACTTCTTTTTACCCAGCCATGTTCTGACTAATCATAATGATCTGCATAGGTTAATTTTGATGGGACCCAATAGGTTACCCTAGTTTGTTTATCTTTATACCTTGTTTACCACTGAACTTTCTGGGTAGTACTTGCTAGTGCTATATGTGGTTTTTGGGTATGGAGATACACTATTCATGGTTACACTTTTGTTATCAGTTGTTATTTATTGTTCATGATGAGATCATTATGTTAATTGGAACATGGAGCGACCACCCGGGAAAACAGTGCTACCACAAGGGAGGAATGGGACCCCTTGGCTGATTAATTAGGAAAGCTAGTGGAAGACTACCTTACCCGAAAGGGGCAAGGGCAGTAGGGGAGTGGTCAGTGTAGGGAGGCCCTCGGGAGGATTTTGCTGCGATGGCGGTCCTGCAAGGGATTCCTGCATTGGAACTTCCTATAAACTGTAGCGGGTTTTCGGAAGCTAGTGGAACTTTGTAAAGGCCTCGTAGTGGATCCCTAGCCATTCACCTCGGAAGTGTCTAAGGGCCTTGCAAACCCTGGCGACATGGGATACACGACTTGTGGGTAAAGATGCGCAACCTCTGCAGAGTGTAAAACTGGTATACTAGCCGTGCTCACGGTCAAGAGCAGCTCGGACCCTCACATGATTAAATTATGGAACTTAAACTCAATTTGTCATATGCATTGCATCGCAGGTGAAGTTGTTACTTTTGTTCTATTATTTAACTGGGTTGGTATTTACTTATACTTAGTAACTGCTAATAAAATTTTGACCAACTTTAAAAGCAATGCTCAGCTTCAACCATCCTCTTTGGTAAGCCTTACACTTCACGTGAGCTCCCACCTTTGGCGAGTTCATGCACATTATTCCCCACAACTTGTTGAGCGATGAACGTATGTGAGCTCACTCTTGCTGTCTCACACACCCCACAGGTCAAGAACAGGTACCGCAGGATGATGCTCTTGGAGGATGCTTCGAAGTGTTCGTGAGAAGTCTAGGCCGTCGTCTCCCAGTCAACTTTGGGTTGCTGGACCGTTGTCTCCTTATAATGTAATTATTTATTTTGTATAGAACTCCTGTTATATAGTAAAGATGTGACATTCGATCCTGTGCCACTATACATCATATGTGTGAGACTTGGTCCCAGCATACCTGGTGTTTGTGTTCGCGCCCGGGCTTTGGACCCCTAAAATCCGGGTGTGACAGGAGTGGTATCAGAGGAATGTTGACTGTAGGACGAAACCTAGATAGAACTGGACAACCTATACCTACTTACCTTTGCTACTCTGATTCTTTCTAAACTTTTCTTAATCTTTTCTCATCTATTTCCGCTTTACTCTGATTATTCTTATCTTTTCCCTTCTAAAGACAAATGTGGATTTCACACTTTGAAATCCTGTGACTGAAGTGACCTTTAGGAATAGGAGACCAGGGACAAAAACAAAACTATTTTTTTTATAAGTGTCTATATGCTTGTTCTTATGATATCTGTCTGATTTGGATCTTTGTTTGAGTGTGATGGGTTGTGGAGTAATGTCCACAATTACATCTGCATATACATCTAGGCATAAAGGATAGCATTTGTAAGATAACTAGACAACCTAGATTGTCCCCATTGGAACATATCTAGCTTAAGAGATTTATCTTATCCTAAAAAGATCTCATTCTAACCAATTCATCTTATCTTAAAAGATTCTCCCCTATCTTAATAGATCCATCTTATCTTAAGAGGTTTTCTCTTATCTTAATAGATTTATCTTATCTTGAAGGATTCATCTTATCCTAACCACTTTACTTATCCCATCTTGATAGAACTAACTGACCTTAAAGGACTCTACCTTATCCTTATGGATTCATCTTGCCCCAATTAGCATAATGACCCCACTCTAGAGTAACAACCATGATCTAATCCAAAGTAATTAGATATTATCTAGTCTAATCTAGTTATATCCAACCTAATCCAGATTCTATTTAATCTAAATATGACCCAATCTAAAGTGAGTTATTAACAAGATAGTTAAGTTGGTGATATAGGTTAGACATTGTCTCTACAAAAATATCTTAACCTAAATTAATGTCTTATACCAACTCATCCTTGAACAATGGCCTACCTATATCATATAATCCATCCTATCTTAAAAGATTCTAACATATCCTAATAATATTTATCCTACCCTGGTAGATCTAGCTAATCTTAACTAGTTTAATCTAGTCATACCAACCTAATCTGGATTCTATCTAATCCAGTATGATCTAAGCTAGATTGAGATACTTAATGCTGATACAAAGGATAGGGCTATACTCTAAAAATCACTTAAGCCTAAATTGGTGACCTAGATCAACTCGGCCATACCCAACAACTTGACCTATATAACAAGTTACGTAGCAAACCAATCAATAGAGTCTTGACGGATTGCATAATCTGTCTATCCCCACCTAACATCAAGCAAACTTTTAACCTATATCATATAGTCAATCTCACCCATATCTATTTTAACCTTATTCCCCAGCCCGATAATATACACTAACTCCTAATCAATGAGACGAGACCGGAGAAGATGATCAACTTCATCAAGGAAGGATGAGCACCAACTCAAGTCTTCAAGGATCAAGTGAGGTCACCAAGATGAGTCAAGATCCACAATCTTGGATGGAGTCTTTCTTTACCCCACTCTTTCTTGCCCAAACCTATATAGGCTTTAAAAGATATCTTTTATCCTGCATAATAAAGTGTCTATAACCATATATACCTATGCTCTCCTAATAACTAACTAATAAAGAAAAAAAGAGAGACTCTTGATTTTGAACTAATTAGAAACTAAAAGCTAGATTTCAAATCACTCTTCCTATATCCTCTTTCTTACAAATCTCGAGGGCGAGATTATTTTTAAGGGGGGTAGGATTTGTAGAGCCCAAAAATTTGTATCAAAGAAAAATAAGGTTATAAATAAATAAATATGTTTATAAGTGGGTATCTTGGGGGTATGGAACCCTTGGGAGTTAATTGGTTTTCTCTTCCTTGTGCATATTTGATTAATGGAATTATATGGGTTAACATACCAAATAAATAAATAAATAAAATGCCTCTCATGATAAAGTTATTGTATTGTTGCACTTTGTATTCAAATTTGTGAAACAAGCTTAAGCTAAGAGAACTAGAATTTGAAAATGGAAATATAAAATAAAAGAGAAAAGAGAAGGAAGAAATTACTATGTGAATAAAAATAATTATAATATATATATATATATTATTCTTGTACAGATTTGAGATTGTACATTTGACTCAAAAATGAAGTTCATAACAGATTTCAAATTCAAATTAGAGATTCAAATGAAAAGAAAATCAAAAAGGAAAAAGGAAAATAAAAGAAAAAAAAAGAATAAAACCCACCTGGGCTGGAATCCCCATAGTTCGGCCCAACTAACACCTGCACCGCGCCAGCCCACTCTACTCTCCTCTGGTTGAGACACTTCCAGGTGGGGCCCACTCGTCATATGCCGCGCCCACTCACGCGTGCACCGAGAAACTGACCAATGGGCCACCCTCGTCAGCGCTCCCTCTATCGCGCTCGCTACTCCACGCGCGGTCACTAGCTAGCCGGGCCCACTTGGCGGCCTCTCCTCAAACATGTGCCGTTCGCTGACATGTGGGCGCTCCTCGTCAGGTCCGTCTCCCTCGCAACAAACCCGCACGTCGCGCGCATCGGAGCCGAGATCCGCGCGCATGGCACCTGGTTTTCGGACCATAAATAGCCGTATCGCCGAGTCGCTCCGATGACTATCCCCCTCCAGTTTGTCTCAAATCGTCATGTCGTTGGCTATCTCGTCGCCGTGTGCAGAGGAGAGATCCGCCGCACCCTTAAACTCGCCGGCGCTGCCCTTCTGCACAATTGGGGTGGTTCTGGGGAGTCGCAAGCATGCGGGGAATCTTCTCTGGGTTGGTGCGCAGCTCAGGGTGGCTGGTGGCCAGGGCAATTGCTCACCGGAGCCGCTGCGCCACCGTGACTCCGCGCCGCACCGTGGGCAGAGCTCCGAACGCCACGATTCTTGGAGGTAAGCTCGCCTTCTGTCTCGCGATCGCCTCCACATCGTTTTGCGCTAGTCGGTCGGCGAGTGGGGGTCTTGGGTCACGGGAACGCTATCGCCGGCAATGGCCTCCGCCGTGGGGTGTGGCGGCAATGCCGTCGGTCGGCCGGGGGTAGGGGATAAGCCTGGTGACCGTCCGATCTCCTGGGAAGGGCTGAGATTAGAATGATCGCGTACCGCTTCGTAGGCTAGATCGGAACCGTCGATCCTCTATCCTGCGGCCCGGATTGAATACCGGTTCGCATAATACACTGATCTAATCCGAACGCTTGAATTGTGATCCGACGGCCGTGATAACATACCCCTTCAAGATTTAATCAGGACCGTTGCTGTCTTATCCAACGGCCCTAGATTCTTGATACCCCTTCGGCCGGGATCTTTTGCTAAAGAGCCCCTGTCTTTTTGTCGAATAAACCCGCCGTCCTGGGACCCTGTTCCCAGTGTCTTGGAAAACTTGCACCGAACCCCCTGTAGTTCACAGAAATGGAGGCCCAGTCCAGTGATCATTTAATTTGAATAAATAAAATAGAAAATAGATTTTTAATATGAAAATAATTGCTAGAACTTAGATAATTCATAGAAAATTCATTTTAGCTCCAAATTGACCCATTCCAATTTCTAAAATTTTGTAATTTTATTCTCTATCATTTAGAATCACTGTTTTGACATAAACTCTGTTTGAAAATAAATTTATCATCTAATCCTATTATAATCACCTTAAATCTCTGGAAATCCATAACTTAAAATCTATATTTCCAAAATTAATAATTCTTGTTCCTGTGATCTTATTTCAATATGTAGATGATTAATATGTATTTTGCATATATGTTTGGTGTAATGTTAATTTTGCCTATACCATGTATGTTTGTATTGCTACGACTAGCAGTGAGGTCACGAGAATCTGAAGATCATCCTGGTACCTGGAATCTCAAGTCTCAGGCAAGTTGTGCCCTTGATCACTTCTTTTTACCCAGCCATGTTCTGACTAATCATAATGATCTGCATAGGTTAATTTTGATGGGACCCAATAGGTTACCCTAGTTTGTTTATCTTTATACCTTGTTTACCACTGAACTTTCTGGGTAGTACTTGCTAGTGCTATATGTGGTTTTTGGGTATGGAGATACACTATTCATGGTTACACTTTTGTTATCAGTTGTTATTTATTGTTCATGATGAGATCATTATGTTAATTGGAACATGGAGCGACCACCCGGGAAAACAGTGCTACCACAAGGGAGGAATGGGACCCCTTGGCTGATTAATTAGGAAAGCTAGTGGAAGACTACCTTACCCGAAAGGGGCAAGGGCAGTAGGGGAGTGGTCAGTGTAGGGAGGCCCTCGGGAGGATTTTGCTGCGATGGCGGTCCTGCAAGGGATTCCTGCATTGGAACTTCCTATAAACTGTAGCGGGTTTTCGGAAGCTAGTGGAACTTTGTAAAGGCCTCGTAGTGGATCCCTAGCCATTCACCTCGGAAGTGTCTAAGGGCCTTGCAAACCCTGGCGACATGGGATACACGACTTGTGGGTAAAGATGCGCAACCTCTGCAGAGTGTAAAACTGGTATACTAGCCGTGCTCACGGTCAAGAGCAGCTCGGACCCTCACATGATTAAATTATGGAACTTAAACTCAATTTGTCATATGCATTGCATCGCAGGTGAAGTTGTTACTTTTGTTCTATTATTTAACTGGGTTGGTATTTACTTATACTTAGTAACTGCTAATAAAATTTTGACCAACTTTAAAAGCAATGCTCAGCTTCAACCATCCTCTTTGGTAAGCCTTACACTTCACGTGAGCTCCCACCTTTGGCGAGTTCATGCACATTATTCCCCACAACTTGTTGAGCGATGAACGTATGTGAGCTCACTCTTGCTGTCTCACACACCCCACAGGTCAAGAACAGGTACCGCAGGATGATGCTCTTGGAGGATGCTTCGAAGTGTTCGTGAGAAGTCTAGGCCGTCGTCTCCCAGTCAACTTTGGGTTGCTGGACCGTTGTCTCCTTATAATGTAATTATTTATTTTGTATAGAACTCCTGTTATATAGTAAAGATGTGACATTCGATCCTGTGCCACTATACATCATATGTGTGAGACTTGGTCCCAGCATACCTGGTGTTTGTGTTCGCGCCCGGGCTTTGGACCCCTAAAATCCGGGTGTGACACAATCAACCCCTCTCAAGTGGTCCAAAGACCCACTTGAATACCATGGTGTTTTGCTTGCTTTATCTCAATCCCGTTTGCGAGGAATCTCCACAACTTGGAGCCTCTCGCCCTTACACTTGAAATTCACAAAGAACACGGAGCAAGGGAGGGATTAGCAACGCACACAAGTCACAAGAATCAAAGTGTCAACACGCACACAAGTCGCAACAAGAGCTCGCAACACAACTCAATGAGTTCACAACTCCACTAGAGCTCTATATGCTATCACAATGAAAAGAACGCGCGAAATCGATGTCTTGGTGCTTAGAAATGATTAGGAGATGCTTGGTGTACTCCTCCATGCGCCTAGGGGTCCCTTTTATAGCCCCAAGGCAGCTAGGAGCCGTTGGGAGCAATCTTGGAAGGCTGATCTTGCCTTCTGTCGACTGGCGCACTGGACAGTCCGGTGCACACCGGACACTGTCCGGTGCCCGATTTCCTTCCTTAAATAGCGAAGCCGACCGTTGGCAGCCTGAGAGCCGTTGGAGCACCGGTCATGTCCGGTGCACACCGGACAGTCCGGTGCCATCTTCTAGCCGTTGGCTCGGCCACGTGTCCCGCGCAGATTGCGCGGCCGACTGTTGGCCCGGCCGACCGTTGGCTCACCGGACAGTCCGGTGCACACCGGACAGTCTGGTGAATTTTAGCCGTACGTCGCCGGTGAATTCCCGAAAGCGGCCACTTCGCTCGAGCCAGCCTGGCGCACCGGACACTGTCCGGTGCACCACCGGACAGTCCGGTGCTCCCAGACTCAGCAGAGTCTTGGCTGCTCGAGCCAAGATATTTACAATTGGATTTTTCCTGTTTCCAGCACTTAGACACAATACATTAGTCCATAAAACAATGTACTAAGTCTGAGAAACATACCTTTATCCTTGATTTGTACTTTGTCCACCTCTTTACACTTAGGCACTTGTGTTGGACACTAAATCACCAAAATACTTAGAAATGGCCCAAGGGCACATTTCCCTTTCAGTATCATGTCGTAGCTGCCGTCGAGGGACATGAACTCAAGACTCCCGAAACGGAGCACCGTCCCGGGCTGGAAAGGTTGCTGAAGACTGCCCATCTGGAGCTTGACGGGAAGTTGTTCGTCAACACGCAGCAGGCCCCTACCTGGCGCGCCAACTGTCGGCGTTTCGAAACCCGGGGGTCCCTGGACCGACGAGTAAATTGTCGCCGCGTGCCCCAGCCCAGTAGGTCGCCGCGAGATGGAGCGCGAAGGGGGGAAGAAGCCGGAGGGAGACGGGCGTGAGAGGTGGAATCCCGCGGCCTTCATGTTTGTCCCGCGCCCAGGTCGGGTGCGCTTGCAGTAGGGGGTTACAAGCGTCCACGCGGGAGGGAGCGAGCGGCCTCACGCGAGCGCCGTCCCGTCCTTCCCCGCGCGGCCAACCCTCTGTAAGAGGGCCCTGGTCCTTCCTTTTATAGGCGCAAGGAAAGGATCCAGGTGTACAATGGGGGGTGTAGCAGTGTGCTAACGTGTCTAGCGGAGGAGAGCTAGCGCCCTAAGTACATGCCATCGTGGCAGCTGGAGAGGTTTTGGCACCCGGTTCGTGTGGTGTCGTGGCCGTCGGAGGAGCGCTGGAGCCTGGCGGAAGGACAACTGTCGGGGCTGTCGAGTCCTTGCTGACGTCCTCTTGCTTCCGTAAGGGGGCTGAGAGCCGCCGTCGTCATGGAGCGTGCGGGGCGCCATCATTACTTGTCTGGCGGAGCGAGCCAGATGGGACGCCGGCTTGTTCCCCGTAGCTTGAGTCAGCTTGGGGTAGGGTAATGATGGCGCCTCTTGTTGACGTGGTCGGTCCGTGCCCTGGGTTGGGCGAGCTGGAGGCTCCTCCGAGGTCAAGGTCGAGTCTATCTTCCAAGGTCGAGGTCGAGTCCGAGCCCCCGGGTCGGACGAGGCGGAGACCGTCGGCTGATGCCAGGGCTGAGTCCGAGCCCTAGGGTCGGGCGAGGCGGAGTTCGTCGTCCTTCGGAGCTGAGCCTGAGTCCGAGCCCTAGGGTCGAGCGAAGCGAAGTCCGTCGTCTTCCGGGGCTGAGCCCGAGTCCGAGCCCTGGGGTCGGGCGAAGCGGAGTTCGTCGTCTTCCAGGGCTGAGCCCGAGTCCGAGCCTTGGGGTCGGGCGAAGCGGAGTTCGTCGTCTTCCGAGGCTGAGCCCGAGTCTGAGCCTGGGGTCGGGCGGAGCGGTGTTCGTCGTCTTCCGGGGCTGAGCCCGAGTCCGAGCCCTGGGGTCGGGCGGAGCGGAGTTCGTCGTCTTCCGGGGCTGAGCCCGAGTCCGAGCCCTGGGGTCGGGCGGAGCGGAGTTCGTCGTCTTCCGGGGCTGAACCTGAGTCCGAGCCCTAGGGTCGGGCGAAGCGGAGTTTCCTATGGCGCCTGAGGCCGGACTTGGCTGCTGTCAGCCTCACTCTATCGAGTGGCACAGCAGTCGGAGCGGCGCAGGCGGCGCTGTCCTCTTGTCAGACCGGTCAGTGGTGCGGCGAAGTGACTGCGGTCACTTCGGCTCTGTCGACTGGAGGGCGTGCATTAGGATAAAGGCGTCAGACCACCTTTGCATTAAATGCCCCTGCGATTTGGTCGGTTGGCGTGGCGATTTGGCCAAGGTTGCTTCTTGGTGAAGACTTGGGCCTCGGGCGAGCCGAAGGTGCGTTCGTTGCCGTAGGGGGTCCTCGGGCGAGGCATAAACCCTCTGGGGTCGGCTGCCCTTGCCCGAGGCTGGGCTCAGGTGAGGCACGATCGCGTCCCTTGAATGGGCCGATCCTTGACTTAATCGCACCCATCAGGCCTTTGCAGCTTTGTGCTGATGGGGGTTACCAGCTGAGATTTAGGAGCCTTGAGGGTACCCCTAATTATGGTCCCCGACATCACCGTAGCGCTTTAATTCTTGCTCGGATCACGCGCCGTTTTGGGCGCAGCGCGCACACTATTTTCGCGTGTCGTGCGCTTTGCTACGCGACGATACTTTGCACTACTTAGAATCGCTTGCACTAATTAATTTATGCAATGAAACGATGATTATTCTAGTATCGAACTGATGAGGATCAAGTAATAATTTTATTTGTACCTTTAATAAATATCAATTAATATAATTACGTCGGATTAAATATTTCAGTTCATATTCGCTTAGTGTAAACACGAGAAGCCCTCGATCATAGTATCGACCATCCTAGTTCCTTTCTCGTACAGTCATAAATGCGAGCTCTATATTTTGTGTGTATTAATTGATCTGTTTGTTTGTATGGTGCATTGTTTCTTTCTGATTCAATGATGTGAATGTATGTTGGCACTCACGTAGATAACGATTTGTTTGTGGAGTCCGAGAATTTGCAGGAGAAGACCCTAAGCAACAACTGGTTGGTGAAGGCAAGTGTCCTCTGACCTATCTATGCCCTACTCACTTTATAATTCATCTCTCCGCATTTATACAGTTAATACTTAAGGATTTACTAGTTTTTTATTCATTGTGTCCTTGATTACATATTTGGTTGGATTAATTTGTATTAGCTTTATGCTAGCGCTCTACTCTAATCAATGAACATGATGAGATTATTTATGATACGATGTTTTACTTCTAGATATGATTATGTCATTATGATATTTAAGGGGACTCGAGCTGTTTTTCGAGTACCTCTCCGTAAGGACTTATTCGTTGGATGACCACCCAGGAAAACAATGCATTCATGAGGGTAGAATGGAACGCCCTTAGCTAATTAATTAGAGGAACTCAGGTGTAGCTTGCTTCGCCGTCGTGCCGTCAATGGGGCTCGATGTATGCTACTTGCTCTGCCGAGGGTGGTTTGCCCCTTGGGGAACAGTACGGTGCATTTAGGAAACCTAACGGGCGGCTATACCTTTGGGGAATCTTTGTAAAGGCTTTGTAGTGAATCCCTAGCCGCTCACCTCGAGAGTGAACAAGGATCTTGCAAACCCGGGCTAGAGAGGGAATCACGACTCGTGGGTAAATTGTGCGATCTCTGTAGAGGGTTAGAAACTGATATATCAGCCGTGCTCACGGCTAAGAGCGACCTTTGGAGCTCCTTTGATTAGAGATACTATGGCTACAGATGATGATGAGGATGATGGTTTTAATAATGATGATTATAACTATAGATTCTAATATTTCCTATTGGATGGAGTACTTTTTGGGTTAATAACTTGGGGTTACTTCTAAAACTTGGCTCTCTACTAGTAATAAATGTCTGACCAACTAAAAGCACCTGCTTTGAGCTTCACCCCATATACAGCTAGTCCACTTCATCTAAACGAGGCATTTGCTGAGTACGTTGATGTGTACTCATCCTTGCTTTAACACCAAAACACCAGGTGTTCCACATTGCAACCCCTGCTCAGGAGTAGACGAAGGCGTCGCGGAAGATTTACAGGAGTTTCAAGACTATGATGAGTTCTAGACTTCGATTAGCGGCGAACCCCCAGTCGACTGCCTGTGAAGGCTTTATCTTACTACGTTTCTTATTCGTACTTTGATTTCTGTTTAAGTTAAAGACTATGTGGATGTCCTCGACATCATGATGTAATAAATAAATACATCTTTACGCTATTATTTGAGCAATGTGTGATGAGGTCAAATTATGTAATCGCTGTGTACGTGAATTTCTGATCTTGGCACGTACATGGTTCACATTCGGTTTGCCTTACAAAACCAGATGTGACAGTTTGGCCTCTGGCATCGTGATACGCTAAATCTTGGACCAATAAGAGTCAATCTCACTATTGTACATCCATGCGTAGTTCTCCTTCTCATGGAGAGGAGGAACTCAACACTATGTCCAGTTACCAGCGACATGCACATCCCAACGACC